>CM053772.1:160706995-160752908 GCA_028658325.1 Potorous gilbertii
TATTGAGCTCTGCAATGTTATCCAGTTTAGCTCGGTGAGCTAACCCTCTGGTCCAGGCAAAAATGGAAGCAATTGGGTTGGTGGATATCTCTAGACTTTTCTGGTGCATGAGGTAGTGATGTGTTACCATACCATGGGCTGTCTCTGATTCTACTATTCATCATTCCCAGAGACTCATAGCCTTGTGCAATGGAGTCGGACTGCGTATCACCATCATAATTTTTACAGGCCTAGATAAAACCTCCCTCTGATTTCAGAGCTTGGGTTACCATGTCATCAATGAGTCTATGTTCATACCATATCTTCTTGACTTCAAACTGAAATTTGTATTGCTTGTCACATATTTCCTGTAAGATATCTTTAAAATGCCCATCATATTTCTTCAGAATAGTGTTTTTGGTACCCATGTACAGAGGTCAGCCTTTAGACAGAGCCATTTGGAAGGAACTGTGTGCAAAATCCTTGGTTGACTGGTCAAGATTGTACATTCCTATAGCAACACCACCACAATCTTCAACACTATGGACCAAGTATGTCACTGCCTTGCCCCATCACATGGAGTATAGGTCATTTCCACTTTTCCAGGTCCAGGAACTACAAAATCAGTGGCTCTGTATTGATCCCCATAATCATGATGGCCTATAATGATGGATTTGACCCAGTCATTCATAAGCGGGGAGATGTTTCTGCAGATGCTTGCTTCCCTGAAGATCGTACCACCCAGGATATTTTGGATATTTCCATTGGGTGATTTTCACATTTTCTTCAATTTGTTCTCCTCGACTCTCTTCTCATCATGGGTGATGGTAACATACTATATTATATTTCTTAATAGCTTCTGCAGCATCAATGGTGTGCTGATCATCTGTTGAATCATGGTTCTCTATCTCTAAGTCATAGCTGTGTAGATCCAAATTCACATACGGTAAAATGAGTTTTTCCTTATTCAGCTCCCAAATGACTTGAGTCATTTCATCCCCTTGCATTTTCACCACAGAACCTCCATTGATTTTTTTGGACATGTTGTTTTCAATATATCTGTAGCAGGGTGAGAGTGACAGAGAAGTGCTGGGAGCTCTGGGGAGGCAGGTTACTGCTGGTGCTGCCTGCCCGAGAGAGCCGAGGTGGAGACTGACCAGGAGTTCCCTTGAGCCCTCCTCCTCCTCTTCCTCCTTATTCCCACCCCCTCCCCCTACTGTACGCCTTTTAGACCTAAACAGAGCTAACAAAAAGATAAGCAAGAAAGAAGTTAAGAACAAGTATAGAATTTGAGAAACATTAGAGATGATGTGTTACTAATTGGTAAAAGAAAACAATTTATACTTTTACTCAGCTGTGCCTGGAACTTTTACAAAAATTGGCCATTTATTGAGGCATAAATATTTAACCAAAAATGTAGATAAGCAGAAATGGTAAACATATAATTTGCCGATTGTAATGCAACAAAACTATATTCAAGAAAAAGTCCTTAAAGAAAGAATTGGAAAGTAACTGGAGAGTAGCTAATATAATTCCCCAGAAATGGTGGGCTTAAGAATAAATTATAAAAATAATAGAAAATTTCACCAAAGAAAATTACAATAATGGACAACATACCATTGTGGAGGGGTAGCTAAAGCAATTCTATGGGGAAAATTTATATCTCTAAACTCTTTTATAGGTAAAACAGAAAGAACAAATCAATAAATTAGACCTGAGATTAAAAAAAACTTTAACAGTAATTTAAAATCTTCAATTAAATCAAAACAAAATAGAAATTCTGAGAATCAATGAAGATATCAATAAGATTTAAGGCAAAAAAACCCTTTGAATTGATAAATAAAAGTAGGATCTGATTTTGAAGAAACTGACAAACTAAATAGTTGACTAATTTGATAAAAAGAGATACAATTATTCAAATCAAAAATTAAAAAGGAGAACTTATCACTAAAAATTTCAGAGGAATTGAAGAATATTATTATGAATTGTTTTGCCCAACTATACACTAACAAACCTGATACCTTAGAGGAAACATTAATGCTTTCAAAAAATATAAAATATCAAGCTTAACAAAAGAAGAAATAACTAATTTAAATAACCTAATGGCAGAAAAAGAAATGGGAAAAGCCATAATCAACTCCCAAAGGAAAAAAAAATAAGCCCTTCAGGTCCAGATGTATTCACAAGTGAATTTTATCAACTGCTCAAAGAATAAGTAATTCTAACTGAACTAATAATAAAGAAATCAGTACTATTCTACCTCTAAGGCTACAAATATGATCTGGATATCTAAACCAAGGGGAGGCAAAGGAAAATATAAACAAACTCCAGACCAATATCCCTAATGAGCATTGAGACCAAAATTTTAAATAATGTATCAGCAAGTGAATCACAACAACACATTAGAAAGGTTATACACTATCACCAGGTTGGGCTTAAACAAGGAAAACTGGGCTGGTTCAATTTAAGGAAGATTATAAGAAGTCATGTTAACATAAATAATAGAAAAATTATATCAATAGATGCTAAAAAAGTTTTTGACAAAATCTAACTCATATTTATAAAACACTCCAGTGATAATAAAAATAAGTGGACCTTTTATTAATGTAGAAAATAAAATTGGTGGAAATGAAGAGCAAACTTAATATGTAATAGAGAAGTATTAGAGCCCTTTCCAATAAGATCGGGGGTAAAGCAAGATGGTCATTATCACCATTGCTATTTAACTTAGTGTTAAAAATGTTAGTTATAACAATAAGACAGAAAAAGAAATTAAGGGAATAAACATAGAGAAAGCAATGATCATTTTTTTTGCAGATGATATGATGGTGTACTTAGAGAACTATGGAGAGCAAACTAAAAATTAATTGAAATGATTAATAACTCCAACAAAGTTGAGGGGATATAAAATAAATCCACATAAATCAATAGAATCCCAATAAAACCCAGCAAGAAGAGCTGGAAAGACAAAATGTCATTCAAAATAACAGCAGAAGCTTCAAAATCCTTGGGAGTATATATTCCAAGATTCACCAAGGAATAAAGCTAAGTACAAAACAGTCGTTGCAGAAATGGACATGCTTCATCGGAGAAACAGTGATTTCTCATGGGAAGATCAAGGCAATTTAATAAAATGACAATACTATTTATATTTATTTATTCAGTGCTGACCCAATCATACTTTTAGAAGATTCCTTTGAGAGCTAGAAAAAAATAATAAAAATTATATCAAAAAGGTCAGGAAAGTTAAGGGTAATGATAATGTCAGTATCAAATCTCAAACATACTACAAAGCAGTAATCACTAAACTTTTATTTGGTACTGGATAAAATAAATAGATGGAACAGACTTAGATTTATAACATATAGAACCAAACAAACCTGGTGACACAGTGTTGATTAAGCCTCATTTTCCTGGGAGAATGCCTCACTATTTGACAAAAAGTCAACTTTGGATAACTGGATGGTAGTCTGGCAGAAATTAGGTCAAGACTAGCATCTCACATTTTATTTCAAGATAAATTCCAAATGAATACATGACAGATATAAAAAGTCAGATCATAAACTAATAAAAAGAGCAAGGAAGAAATTACATTTTAAATACATGGATAGGGGAAGACTTCATGATTAAGCAAGTGATCATGAGAATCAAGAAAGATAAAATAGATAATTTTGATTATATAAAATTGTTTTTGCTCAAACAAATGTCGTAGAAATGAGCATGGAAACAGATAACTGAGAATAATAATTTTTCCAACAAATTTTTCTTATAAAGCTCTCATTTCCAAGATTCAAATGAATTGATTCAAATTTAGAATATGATGAGCCATTTCCCAATAGATAGTCAAAGGATATAAGAGGCATATTTAAAAAAAAACCAAATTCAATCTATCAATAATTATATGTTCCAAATTACTAATAATCACAGAAATGCAAATTAAATCAATTTTGAGGGTTTACCTTCTACTTTTTACACTGGCTGAGATAGCAACAGAGAAAAAAAATGATGGGAAAACAAGTAGACTGGCACATGAATTTATCTCATCATTCTGAAAAGTAATTTGGAACTTTAGCCGAAACACTGTCAAATTGTGTATACCCTTTGACTCTGTTGTACTACTATTACGCCAATATCCCAAAGAAATCAAAAATATTTATAGTAGCTATTTTCAGCTAGTTGTAAAATAAAAACTAAAGGTTTTCCTCCTATTCAAGAATGGTTAACCAAATTGGGGTATTGGAATGTAATGAAATAATTCTGTGCCATAAGAAATGATGAAATGGATAATTTTAGAGGAAAGGGGGAAGGCTTTTATGAAATGCTACAGAATGAAGTGAATAGAATTGGGAGAACGCTTTATAGACCGATACCCAACGTGACAGAGAAAAACAACTTTGAAAGACTTTAGACTTCTGAGCAACAGACTGATAAACCATGAGGTCAAATGAATGAAGATGAAACATCCTACTGACCTCCTCGTAGAGAGAAAATGGACTTGAAATGCAGAAAGATACATCTATTTTCCACACATATTGGGATTGATTTTGACAGATTGTGTGGATATACAAGGGATGGAAAAAAAACCTGTCAAGTTCTGGTGATCTGCATGATGAGGGGACAGATCATAATAAACAACTTATTACTTGAAATAAAAAAAAGGTATGGGATAGTGGTATGGAAGATGGGAAAGTAACATGGGAGATAGATTGGAAAGGGGAGATTAGAAGTTGGGAGTCCAATTTGGAAGTTATTCTACTTCTAGGTCCTAAACTGGGGTAATGGCCTTGTAAGTGAAGCAAAGAGGGGTGGTGATGGTGGTGGTGGTAGTGGATTCAGGGTACATTGTAGAGATAGAGTTGACAAGAGGCGGCATCTGACTGGAAATGGATGGCAATAAAGGAAGAGGAATTAGGGGTGACTTCAAGGCTACAGACCTTAGAAGAATGGTAGTGGCTTCGAAAGCTATAGGGAAGTTTGGAGGAGCTGCAGATTTTGATGGAATGATGATGAGTTCAGTTTTGGACAAGGTAAGTGGATTCATGCAAACAACTGGCCTATGAAAGCCTGGATATTACTTGGCATCCTGATTTTGTTTTGAGATAGCTTATTTTCTTTCTTCAGTGTAGACGTCCACTATTAAAGTAAATTTAATATTCTACAGGAGTTTTTCTTTAAAACCTTTGGAGTTATCCCCTCAATATCCACAAGGAGTGGGCGTTTACATGGGGCCACCAGGATCCCATTTGGGATGCACTTATGCCTCCTCTTGGAAGCCTTTGTTGACCACTTCAGTAATAAGTCAAATAATTGACTTATTACTGGTTGCTTTCAATCAATCAGCAAATACTTAGTAAGTATCTACAATGTAGCACAGGGAAACAAAGACAAGACTGAAACACTCCTTGTCCTCAAGGAGCTTATGTTCTACCAGAGCAAACATCATCTACATTTATAAGTCTATACAAAATCACCTGTAATGGGGAAGAGCATAGTAAAGACTTCATTTAAGGAGGTTTAGCTTTAGCTGGGTTTTGAAAGAAACAAGGAAATCTCAGTAGAAGAGGTGAAGCATAAGGGCTCAGTCAGTACGAAGGCCCAGGGTCAGGAGATGGAGAACCATGAATCAGGCACAGTAGAGTTAGCTTGAACTTTCTTAGAGTTTACAAACTATATCATAGTGAAGCACACTTCATTATGCTTCACCTCTTCTACCCATTAACCATCATTTCATTACCCTTTTGGTTATCCCAGATTTTGGTTCTTTAAGTATCCTTGTGTTTCTTTATCTGTACTGGGGAGAATATTGTACCTATTGTATTTTAGTGTTAGAAATCTAGGAATTATTCAACATGCCACATTTTCCAAAATGGAATTCAACCTGATCTTCTCCTCCTAAGGCTAGACTCAGGTCATTGTCCATGTCTCACACCTGTCCAAGATGTATATAATTCAGTAGACTAACCATACTACTATACTTTGTGATCTGGGAAATACATATTTTTAATTCACATAGTTTTTTCCTGTGTGGATGACTATGCTGATCTCTTACTATACAGTAAGAGTATAGTAAGGCCACATGTGACTTTGAGGCTGAAGGTTCCCCATCCCTGCAGTTACACCTATCCCAATGTGTGTATAAGATGTCTATAGCATTTTGCCAACATAATTTTCATTTGAGAAGTAGAATAAAAGATATCATTAAGGACACAATATGACATAATGTGGACTAGTCATATATCAAGAAAGATAGCCTGTATGTGGTACTGGTATCTATCAAATATTAAGAGAATCTGAGGAAAGCCTCCAATGAATTTGTTAGGTTTTCTCTGAAAGGATGAGAGGAAGAACTTCATGATAATTACATGAACTTGCTTTTCTCTATGCCTGGAATGCACTCTGTCCTCGCTTCCGGCTCTTAAAATTCTTAGCTTTCTTTGAGGCTCAGGTCAGGTGCCACTTCCTGTGAGAAGTCCTTGATCCCCTCTTGTTTCAAGGGCTCTACACCTCTTCAAATTATCTCATGTTTATTTATCCAGTTATATGTTGTATCCTCTGTTGAATATAAACTCCTTGAAGTCAGGGACTGGTTTTCACTCTTGTTTTTGCATTCTTAGCACTTAGCAAAGTGTCTTGCTTAAAGTAAAAAATGATTATCAAATTGAAATGAAATGAAAGGATGGCTTGCAACCATATCCATACCAGTTAGATGACATTGAAGTGATTATCAGTTGTATTTTTGTCAAATATAGGCATAGTGGCCAAAGAACCAGTTCTGGAGACAGGAAACCCTGGGTTCAAGTTCTGCTTTGGATACACACTGACTCTGTGACCATGGGTATGTCACTAACTCTTGGTCCCCCTGCAACTAGAAGACTAGAAGTTCTGGAGAAGCTACTGACTTGCATTGGTAGAGGTTCAGTCAGTACAAAGTTTCTTCATCCAAGAGTTTCCTATGTCAGTGAAATCAAGGCAAGTCCTAGCCTTGTCCTGTTCCTATTCTTGTACAGTAGAATGTAAGTTCCCCAAGGGCAGGTAGGGTGTCATTTTAATCTTTGTATATCAGTACTATCTAGTGCAGAGCTTTGTACACGGAAGGTGCTTAACTGTCAGTTTAAGGAATGTATATTTATCCTGTTCAATGTTTGTTGAGTTGGAAGCAGGAAATATAATTTAGTATAGAACTCTGTTGCATTCAAGACAAAGGAGCAATTTTCTAAAAAAAAGATCATAGAGCAATCAACAAATATTTGTTAAGCCCCTACTATGTGTAAGGCACTGGAGATATAAAGACAATGAAACAACAGAAATACTGTAAGATGGATCGGGTAGATTTCGCCAGAGAACTACCTGCCCATCACAGAACTTGGAGCACACAAAAGAAACCATTAACAATAATAGAGCCTTGTTCTAATTCCTGATGTGACTGACTTTGTGTCTTGACTCCTTGGTTTCAGTTCCCCGTCTTGTTCTCTGGTCCTGCCTCATAAAGAACCTCATCCTTGACTTCCTCATTTTTCTTGGGTTGGATTTTCTTTTGCTGACTCAGCTTGGAGAACACCATTACTCTTTCTGGAATGGCAAGGCCAGAGGCAGGAGCTGGAATTCTGATTTGGGAAACACCAAGTAAGCCACTTTGGTTGGAGCATAGAGTGCAAAAGGGTGTCATGTGGGAAGGAAATCTATAAAGGTAGATCCATAGCCAGACTATGAGAGACTTTAAGTGACCAAGCTGAGGAGTTTGCATTTCTTGTCTAGAAGCAATAGGGAGCCACTGAAGCTTGTATGGTAGAAGAGTGAGACAGATTTGCATTTTAGCAATATTAGTTTGGCAGTTGTGTGTGTGTGTAAAAATGATTGGTGAGGGGAGAGAATAGAAGCCAGGATTTTTTCCTATGGAGAACACAAGAAATAATCATCAAAATACCAGCAATACTTGTAGGATATCTGCTTTATTTAACATTTCTGGGCCACTTCCAATATGGGACCTTGGCATCTGGCTCATTTCTCTAGGGAGTCACCTTGCTGTACAGATATGATAAATACTGTGGAAATTAGCCTCCTCAAAAGCATAATTATTTCCTACTAAGCTTATTGACAATCCACATATTAAAGCTCATGCAGTTACTATTTGATGCCAGAAATGTATGATGTTCTGGATTTATAAAATACATTTCATCGATATGCAAGAAACCATGTATTTTTTTTACAATTATGATTGTTTAAACAAGATTCTTGTAATACTATAGCTTATGTTATAGGTGCATGTCATTTGATGTGCTATACCAATAAATGAAAGAATGTGACAGGGTTAACACTTGAATATGCAGTTTTCTAGCTTCTCAGTTTCAATGGCAGTACCTAGGGTAAGTTTTTAGGAGGGGTGGCATCTGGGATTGTATCTAAATGCAGCACCATAAATGAGTTTAGCTCTGTGTCAGCAAAGCAGAGTTACTGGCACTGTCTTCTAACACTACTTGGCATCCTCAGGAATATATTGGCCTTTTTTTTTCTGGTTCAGATGACCTCATCAGGATAGGGAAATCTCTTAATGGAAACTCCATCTATTGTTGCAAATTGTGTCTGTAATATATAGTTATAGGGGAATTTCCTGGACACTGAGAGGATAGGTGACTTGGTCACTCAACCATGATATGCTAGATCTTCCTGACCCCAAGGCTTTCCCTTTATCCATTACACATAGCTTGTTCTCAGTATTGGACAGAGTGGGGTGGCAGCAGGGGCTTATTATAAGATAATACATTCTTATCAATATAGTACAGGAGGTGGCATAACCCAATATGTTATTTCATCAAAAAAAAAATAGAAAAAAATCATCTTGTTGCCTTGATCTTATCTATCCTAGCCAGTTACTTATTCAGGGTATTAGACCTCCCTTTTGAAATGACGAGCATGGTCACTAGCTTTGGGATCCAAGAGGCTTCTGATGTTGAATTAATCATCCAGGGTAAAAGACCCCTAAGGTGTTGTTTAGGGTCCACTAGGGGGCACTACTCTTGAACAATACTATCAGGTTATGGTTTGGTACACAACTGCATATATCATATGCACACATATGTACATACACAAAGATATATCATGGACATTTAATCTAAAAAAATTAGCAAAGAAATTCACAAATTGTGTTTCTATGTACACTTGAAGGCTCTCTGCTGTTCACAGACTGTAAACATTTGGGAAGTTACCCAGGTTAAATCACTGGAGGCACTTTGAAATGATGACCTTGTGAGCAGGTTAACGGAAGGCTTGTGCTTTGGACTGGGATATGTAGAAGTCCAGGTTGGCATTTAGGATGACTACATTTCAACCTGGCATGGTAAACCCCATGAATCTCCTAGCAGTCTTCTGTAGCAGAGAGAAGAGGCACTGAAAAATAGAATGTAAATGTTCCACATCTAAGGATGGCCATAGAACACTCAGTGGCTAAGAACTGGTGCCACCACTTAGCCAATGTTGAGAATCACTGAAAGTTAAAGCACACATCCAGATAGAGCAAAAGAAGAACTGCTGGAGTTTGGATTACTAGACTTTAAAATAAAAAAAAACACCCTCTAATGAAAATGGAATACTTTGCTTAGACTGTAAATTCACATTTCCTTGCACTCCCTCTTAAGTCAGCGACAGTCACTGAAAATTTCATAAATAGTTTAAGTGCTTTGTCTTTTACTTTTTAGTACATTTTCTTCATTTTATAGGAGAAATAGATACCCCCCCAAAAAAGGAATAGGATTACGGAAAATGACTCCTGAATCCAAAAGAAACTCCAGCATTTAGTGAATGCCTATGGAATTGATTTGGGAATTTATTATGAGTTTCAGTATACCCTTTAGCTTTGAAAGGACCATTAAAAAATTCCCCCAAGAGATTTCTTTAAAAGTCCTTAGACTAATACTTAGAGTTATAATTGATAGAACTAGGCTGAGAAGCAGGAAAACCTGTGTTCAGAGCCTGCCTCTGATATTTTCTAACTCTTTAATCCTGAGCCTTGGTTTCCTCATCAATAAAATGAGGACCATTATATCTGCAGTAGCTACCTCCTAGGGCTATTCTGGAGCTCAAATGTAGTAACATTCATAAAGCACTTTGCAAATTCAAAGCACTAAGTAAATGTCAATAATTTTCAATAGCACATCCTCGTACCTTCTGGTGCTTTCAGTCTGAGTTTTAAACACCTCAGTTTAAGCTGCTTTTAAACGTACCTTTTTATAGATTCATCATTGCTTAGAGAAATCTTGCCTTCCCTGACTGCTCACTAAATCTACTGCTTTCTTTGCAAATGTGTGTAGAGCAAGAGCAAATGATTGTGGCTATGCTACTAAGATATGTATTAAAAAAAAAAAAAAAGAATACTGGTGTGGACTGACATTTAAAACAAAGATGGCTTAAACCCATATTGTGTTTTATAAGAAAAACAAATTTCAACACTCAAGAGGCTAGAGATGCATGGTACCATCCACAGTCCTTTTTTCCATGTCCCTTGCCAGCATTTCATGGTGCCACTTCTCAGCGGATCTCAGCCAGAAAGTGCACCGTATGCCAGTCACATAGGGGGAAAACACTCACTTCCTGCATAAGCAGATGTGTCCCCAGGGGCTAAGAACTCTAAGAGTTCTTTCCAGGTTTCCCCCCAACACTGCCGAATGTCATCTCTGAGAAGCATGAAGTCAGCTGAAAGCAGTCAGCTTCATAGGACTTAAAAGACATAACCAGGTTACTTGATGGCAATTCCCAAGTGCATTCTTCATGGTAAGGGGCAGGGAAGAATGAGAAAATTGGTAAACTTCCTGGAAAAACATCTGTGGGGACCAGTCTTTCTTTCTTCATCAGGCTTGAGGCATTGCTGGTGCTCTGGGAATCAGTTAATGCTGTCCTTGTGGCTGCTCCTGTCTGTGTTGTGGTGATTCTGTTCATGGGTTTTCCACTGAATACTTGTCCCATTCATAGGTACTGAGGTCATGAGGCTTTTAGACTGGTAGCAGCAACAGCAGAGGCAGGACTGAAGAAGAGGAAAGTGTTAAAAAAATGTCATTCTATCAATTAGTTCCCCCAAAGATTCAATCAGCTATAAACTATAGAATAACACGAATTGAATCCTTAAAAATTCATCATGTATTTAATAGTAGTACAATAAAAAGCTGTCCCTTCCAGTGTCAACAGTTACCCTGTCTTTCCCCTGATTAATTCTTTCCACTCTGCAAAGAACAAAGGAAGACAACGTAGTTTAATGAGAGAAGGCTGAGCAAATAGACACACTAAGTATGGTCTATTACTTTGGGCAAGTTAGGGTAACAGCTCACTTTTCAGTGCACTGTTGTAAAGTAGCCTTTAAAAACAAAACCAAAAGACAGCTGAACTCTCAGCACCATAGCGGTTAATTATGATGTCAGTGTGTTTGTCCTTTGTTGCTGAAGAACACCATGCCATTAGAGAAATGATGACATGAATTGTCCTTGACTTTGTTTTGAGTGAGGGAGGGCTGTGCAGGTTACAGCCTCACTTCTCCTCCAGAGCCATCTGGATCCAATGACCAGATATTCATCAGGATGACTGGAGATGACCCAGGATGAGGCAATGAGGGTTAAGTGACTTGCCCAAGGTCACACAGCTAGTGAGTGTCAAGTGTCTGAGGGGAGATTTGATTTCAGATCCTCCTGACTCCTGCACAGGTGCTCTATCCATTGTACCACCTAGCTGCCTCATGATGTCAGTGGACTGCTGGTGGTGTATTACCTCCCTCCTCTCTGAAAAGAGACAAGTGAACTAGTCCTGGGGTGAGGAATATACTGTCTCTCAGGCGCCATCATTTTTCTATTGTAGTACTTTAAGGGCAGATAGGAGATGCAATGGATAGGGTGCTGGGTCTAGAGTTGGGAAGACTCATCTTGAAGTCACATCTGGCCTCAGACAGAGTCTGGGAAAATCGCTTAACCCTTTTTACCCCAGTTTCCTCATCTGTAAAATGAATTGGAGAAGGAAATGGCAAACTATTCCAGTAACTTTGCCAAAAAAACCCCAAATGGGGTGACAAGGAGTGGAACAAGACTGAAATGACCAAGCAACAGCAATTGTAGTACTTTGCTACAAGTGAGGGCTGGGCAGAATCACTGGGATTCAGGATAAAATGCATATAAATAAAACATTTAAACTATTTTAAAAGAATAAAATGGCCATTAGATCAACAGATCAACAAAATGGGCTGTCCTCCACCTCCTTGTCTCCCCAGAATTATTTAATTAGCATTTGGCTAGCCATTTGTGTTCCTGGTTAATGGACAATTTTCTGACTATTATAAATATTTAACAATTTGAGCATCAGTTCCAAAGATGTAGCTGACAGAGCAACAAGTGAAATTTGCTACCATGGGCTGCTATGTTACTTACCATGCTTTCATACTAAAACCATAATAATTTAATTAAGATTAACTATCTGCAAATCAGATAGAAGTTCTAGTTTCTGGTCTACAGGTGCTATGCCGTCTTTCTGAAACTTTTCTGCCTTCATGTCTTTGTATATAGCATGTATCCCCTGTTTGGAATCCACTTCCTTCTCACTCAACTCTTACAAAAAGACTTTCTCTTGATTCAACCAGTTATTCTTTTCTTTTTGAATTTACTTTGGATTACATTGTATATGGTTTATCTTTTTTATGTTAGTTACTTATTTTACTTATTTGCCTTTATTTATTTGTCTTTCGTATTTGTGTCCATATTATTTTCTTCCTCTGTCTTTCCATTTCTAGTAGAATATAATCTCATGAAGAGCAAGGACTATTCTATTTCCATTAGCACAGTGCCTGGCACATAGATGCTTAATAGATGTTTGATATATTAAATATCATCTCATCTAATTTCTTTACAATTCTTCCAGGTGGTGAAAATGATAGTTGCTGTTAAGGCTAATATTGGCAAGGTCTTCTATTTATTTCCCATACTCTGGGCACATAGGTGTCACAGATAGAGCACTGGATCTGAAGTCAGGAAGACTGAGTTCAAATCCTGCCTCAGAGACTTGTTAGCTGTATGACCCTGGATAAGTCACTTAATCTCTGTCTTCCTCATCCTCATCTATAAAATGAAAATAATAGCGTCTACCTCCCAGGGTTGTTGTGAGATAAAATGAGATGATACCTGTAAAGTTCTTTTCAAACCACAAAGCATCATTTGTTAGCTATTATTATTAGAATTAACAATGAAAGTAAGAATAACAATGCGTTATATAATGCCATCTATTGTTACCTATTTTTCATTTTTCTTAAAATCACCTCCTAAAGAACTCTTACCTGGAAACAGTTTTTAAACTTTTTGCTGACAAAATATAGTGCTATCGGGTTTATACATGAATTCATCGTTGCCAAGTTAATGCTGATGTAATCCATAAGCAATAAGAAACTAGAGCAAAAGAAAATAAATCAGAATAAATAGAATATACATTATTTTTTCACATGCTAACTAGAATATATTCCTGAAGTAAGCATTTTCCTGCCCAGAAGCCATTTCCAACAAGTCTTTTCTACATACTATTTTTTTAAAGGTGGTACTCTCAGTTTCATAAGGTTTTCTTTTCTGTTTTTTGCCACAAAAACTGCTACATAGTTTGGATGGCATCCTTAAACAATACAGCAGGAAGGCTCCAGATATGGGGGTAAGAAAATACCTTCATCTTTTTGCAAACTGTAGTAGGAAGAGACTGGATTTGGAGTCACGGATCTGGGCTCTAATCCCAACTCTATTAGTTACTGTTTGACCATGAGCAAAATACTTAACCTCTCTGTAATTCAGTTTCCTCACCACAAATGAGAGTATCAGAGGACCACTGAAGTCCATCGTGCCTTTAAATGTACAAAACCTTTAGGGAGGTTCTCCCCCAAAGGAATGATAGCTGAACAGTAGGGGCCTTGTAGGGTTTTCTTCAGGCTTAAAGAGAGTGGAGACCCAAAGGGGCCATTAAAGTATGAGAATAGTTATAAGGGCCTTCGTCTATTGGGAAAACCTAATTTCCTTCTAGGGAAGTTAGTCTCTTTAAACTTAATTT
This sequence comes from Potorous gilbertii, assembly GCA_028658325.1. Taxonomy (NCBI): domain Eukaryota; kingdom Metazoa; phylum Chordata; class Mammalia; order Diprotodontia; family Potoroidae; genus Potorous; species Potorous gilbertii. Next base: position 160,721,024 of record CM053772.1, read on the forward strand.
TGCCCATTTTGAATGTGGAAGTAGGTAAATGACTGGTACAATACCTAAGCAATTCACATCGGTTCATGTCCCTCTCATTGTACACAGTCTTCTTCAAAATTCGGCTCAGATGGAGAGGAAACCAGCAAAGAGCAAAAATCACAACCAAACAGAAGACTGTTTTTGCCACTTCACGGCGCTAAAGAGGAAAAGAAATACAAAAGAGAGTGATGCTGAGATAGATGAATCATACCACAGAGTGACTCTAGCAATGAAAGAAAGACCTGTTCCTGCAAAGGGCCAGATAAATAGTCTTCCAGAAATCTCATAAAGACTCTAACTATTAATCAATATTCTAGATCAACTTTTTGGTACTTTAAGAAAAAATGAATGATTTTTAGAACATGTCACAATCATGCCTTCCTTGACTTGTTAAGGACCACAATTGAAAACTTCCACCCTCTACCCTCCTCATTTTGTGACAAAGAAATATAGTCAAGGAAAAATGTCTGAAGCAGAGACTTTGTCTGCTGATATATTCACAATTCTGCTTACCCTGCCTTTCAGCCAATAGGAAGGAGGAAGGTATATATTTCATTCTCTGTTCTCTATAACCATGACTAATTTTGCATTTACTTAGCACTTAGCTTCCTTTTAAGGAACTTTTCATTGGTAGTGTTGTAATGTGAGTTTTTTGCAGGGACAGGACTTCCCAGAAATGAAGTGGAAAAGGATAAGAGGTGAGGAGGGCTTGGGGGAGGTAACGGCAGTAGAATGTATAAATCTCTGGTTGGGGGGAGTATTTTATCTGCTGTCAAGGGGGGGTCTAACCAACTCAGGGTAGCAGCTGTATACAAAGAAATGTTGTTAATCACTCAAAGTTATTGTGCAAGTGGAGAAGTCAGGGTCACCTCTTCTTCTGACATCACATTCGGAAAACAGCAATTAAGAGTTCTTTTGATGATGACTGATATTGGGCAGCATGAGCCAAGAGACAGAATGCTGGGTTTTGAGTCAGTGGACATTGGTCTGAATCTTATTCCTGGGTGACTTGAGTGAAGAAAGTCACTTAATTTCACTGGCTGTCGGGTTCCTTATTTGTAAAATAAAGAGAGTGGACTAGATGCCTCACAAGATTTGTTTTGGTTCTAAAGCTAGGATCTAACGATTCTGTCTAGTCAGAGACATGTAGTGGATAGAACGCTGGGGTTGGAGCCAGAAAGGATGTGGGTTGATAGAATTGACTGTGGGCGAGAGAATCATCTCTAAAATGGGTATAGTAGTTCCTACGTCCCTGGGTTATTGTGAGCCTCAAATCCTACAATGGATGTAAAGTGTCTGTTACGTAAATGTCAGTCACTATTATTTTTTCAAGCAGTCAATAAACATTTATTAAATGCTTCCTATGTTCCAGGCACTGTCCTAAGGGCTGGGGATACACAAAGAGGCAGAAGACTGTCCCTGCCTTCAAGGAACTTATCTAATCTAATGTGGGAGATAACATGTAAACAAATAGTTGGTTGGTTGTTGGCCTTTCACAGAGAGGACCCAAATGACATCATGAGGTCTCTCTCTTTTTCTCTCCTTATCTCACTCTTTCTCTCTCTCTCTGAAAATAATGAAGACAGGGAAGGCACTAGAATTAAGAGGGGTTGAGAAAGTCTTCCTTAAGAAAAAGGGATTTTAGTTGGGATTTGAGGACAGCCACAAAAACCAGGAGGTAGAGATGAGGAGGAAGGGCACTCCAGGAATGGGAAATAGCTAGAGAAAATGCCCAGAGGCACGACATGGATAGTCTTGTTCATGAAATGTCCAGGAGGCCAGTGGCATTAGATAAAAGAGTACATGTCAGTGAGAAAGGTATAAGAAGACTAGAAAAATGGATTAGGTCATGAAAGGCTTTGAATGTCAGACAGGCTTTTGAATTTGATTCTGGAGGCAATAGAGAACCCTTGTAGTTTATTGAGTAAGGATGTAACATGACTGAACTTGCAGTTTAGGAAAATTACTTTGATGGCTGAATGGAGGATGGACTGGAGTGGGGAGAGACTTGAGGCAGATCCAGTAGCAGTCTATTGCAAAGTCCAGGAGTGAAATGATGAGGATGTGTACCACAGTGGTGGCAGTGTCAAAGGAGAAAAGGAGGGTGTTTGAGAGTTATTGCAAAGATGAAATTCACAGGCCTTGTTAGTACTGGATATGGGAGGGATGAGAAAGTGAGGAGTTGAAAATAACTCCTGGGTGAGCCTGAGGCACTGAGAGGATGGTGTTGCCCTCTACAATAACAGGGAAAGTAAAAGGTGGGGAAGTTTTAAGGGGAAAGATAATGAGTTTAGTTTTGGATCTTTTGAGTGGACATCTGGTTTGAGATGTCTGAAAGGAAGTTGAAGATGCAGGATGACCATAACCAGGAGGCTAGGTGGTGCAATGGATAGAGCACCAGTGCAGGAGTCAGGAGGATCTGAGTTCAGATCTCACCTCAGATCCTTGACACTCACTGGATGTGTGACCTTGGGCAAGTCACTTAACCCCAATGCCTCATCCTGGGTCATTTCCAGTCATGGATGACAACTGATGAATATCTGTTCACTTCATTCAGATGGCTCTGGAGAAGAAGTGAGGCTGGTGACCTGCACAGCCCTCTCTCACTCAAAGCAAAGTCAAGTGCAAGTCATGTCATCATTTCTCTGTTGGCGTGGTCTTCTTTGGCAACGAAGGAGGAACACAACATAACATGTGAGATTCAAGCAATAGGGTGTGCTTTAAAGAAGAATACCATACACACAGACCTGTGTCTAGAAAGGCCCTCAGAGATCATTTAGTTTAACATTCATTTTATGGATAAAGAAACAGAGGTCCAGAATCAGCAACCATTTGAAATATTAAGTAAAGGGCTATTTTATGAATCAGAGTAGCCAGTGTGGATTGGACTGGCTTTGAAGGACACTTCAAAGTCTATACTGGATTAGGAAAATCACAGGTTGTGATTTTTCTTTGGCCATGAACTGGGGCACATTGTGTTTATTTTCTAAGAGTGTGTACATTTAGGAATTGAGCTAGCCATGTAAAATACAGTCTGTCTGCAAGTGGGATTAGCCAACATCAAGAGAGAACTGTCTGAAATGGGAATTGGAGGTGTAACACTGTCTTGCCCCTAACCACCTCGTATTAGGTGTGTGAAGCCTGTAATAACCCACATGACTAGTACAACCACACAAAAGATTTTCAGGAGAGTCAGTAGAGACAGAGTTGCCACCTCTCTACCCAGTCAGGACTCATTTGATCTTCTAGAGTTACCAGTTAAGCTGCAATATGGAAAAATAATGGTCTCAGGTAGAACATGACAGAACAGAGGTATCTCTTACAGAAAGAAGATTCTACCTGTGGCCTATTTGCTCTTACTGGTGCTGCTTTTTCAAAGGGCCAGTTTGTCTAAGGGTGGGCAGGGTGGCATAACAGAGGATTTGCTAGACATCAGAAGATATTAAGAGTTGGGTTCTAGAATTAGAAGGCAACTGATCACTTACCAGCTATGTGACCAAGTCACTGAGTTCAATTCAGTTCAATTCAATTCAGGTCAGTAGGTTATTGACAGAGTGCCTACAGTGTGGGAGGCATTATTCACTGAATGTCTCTGGACATCAGTTTTCTTATTTGCAAAAAGGGGTTATTTTCCCAGCTCGAACAATGACTCATAGTATGATATTTTCTCATCTGCAAAATATTGTTCAGTTATGATGTCATTTGGGGTTTTCTTGGCAAAGAGACTAGAATGGTTTACTATTTCTTTCTCCAGTTCATTTTACAGATGAGGAAACTGAGTTAAGTAACTTGCCCAGGGTCACATAGCCAGTGTCTCAGGCCTGATTTGAACTCAGGAAGAGGAGTCTTGCTGGCTTCAGGCTGGGTACCCTATACACTAAGCCACTTAACTGCCCAAATGGAAAGAGAGGTAAATGTGTATGTCTTGAAAAGAATTTATTTCTCTACCATCTCCTCCCTTCTTACTGGGAGAGAAAATAAAATGTGTGTTAATTGGAAAAAGAAAAGCTATCATGCTCCATTGTTTTTCACACAGTGTCAAGAAAATAAACATATTTATAAGCTTTCAGATGTGGGACACGTACTGACTGTATGACTCATGTCAATTCACTTAATCTCTTAAACTGAGGTGTCCCAGGCAATTCTTTAAATCCCTGAGTTTCAAAAAAGTTGCCAGACAACATTGGTATAGGGAATTTCTTTACTAGGAGTGAGAGTTTCCATCAAGGGCAAAAAATAAATTAAAAAAATAGTGCCTTAGAGGTTTACAAAGCACTTTCTTTATAGCAACCTGGGAGGGAGATTGGGGTTGATGGTAAAATATTATGACCTTTGTTTTATAATGAAGGTTCTTGAGATTTAAATGATTTGTAACTTAGCATCAGAAATTTAGAGCTAATCAGTCAGTGAGCATTTACTAAGTGCCTACTATGTGTCAGGTACTGTGTTAAGCAAGGGAGATGGAAAGAAAGGCAGAAGACAGTCCTCTGCCTATAAGCAGTTCACAATCTAATGGAGGAGACAGATATATTCAAACAAGCTACATATATATAGGATAAGCAGGAAATAATTAATACAGGGAAGACACTAGAAATTTTTTAAAGAGGGATTGGGAAAGTCTTCCTGTAGAGAGTGGGATTTTAGCTGGGACTTGGAGGAAGCCAAGGAAGTCATGAGGTGATGAGGAGGAAGCACATTCCATACTTGGGGCACAGCCAGTGAAAATGCCCAGAGTTGGGAAATGAAATGTCTTGTTGATGAGATGGTAAAGAGGTCAGTGTCATGAATAATCTAAACCTCTCATTTTATAGATGAGGGAAATGAGCTCCATCCACCAAAGAAATTAAATATTCTGGGAAAATTTTCATGGGTAGCATACCCATAAACCTGTTCTGTGACTTGGAATCTAGTTTTGTCATTACAAGCCCTCTCTCTGCTCTGGGGTCACAGTAGATGTTGGAACTGGGATTCTGACCTAGGAGTCTCTTAATTCCAAGTCCAGTGCTAATGATATACCATATGTGAAAATACTTTTAAAACAGCAAAGCACTATGTAAGAACCTGCTACTGTATCCTGCCATAAATTTGGATCCATCCAATATGGTGGGAAGCTCTCTAACATTTTCCTCACATTTTGTAAATACCAATGTCCACTGGTTATCTCTCTCTCTTGCTATATGACGAAACTGTCTTTTCTTTAGGTCATACTGTATTATGTGACATTCTCCATTTGTAAAAATAGCACTAAACTATCTTGTGGTTTGAGTTTTGAAATCATAGGGCTACCTGCATACTACATCCATGACTTTATTTGGACCATGATGTATTTCAAAGCATCTAAGCTTTTGGTTTTCTTTTCTGTTTACCTCAAATGGGATGATATTTGTATTGTATTGTACTGTATACATGCAAATCACGGCCATCATGATTACCTGCTTAAGGTGCTCACTGAGTGCAATTCTCAAACTGCCATTTCTTCTGTTGAGCATCTCACAAGTCATTAGGGTATAAAAGATGGCAGTACATGCTAACGGTACACAGAAATAGAAACCGAACAGCCACCAGTCTTTTGCATCTCGGTAAAACTGTAAATAGAAGAGGGGGGAAAGAGAAGAATAATTATGCAAATTAAGTGCAAAATATTCCTGAAATATGCTAATGGAAAGGTTGCAGCAGCAAGATCCTTATAAATGGAGAAAAGTTTGCAACCCTGCTCTGGTTGTGATAATTTGGTGATTACAAAGGAGCAGAAAGTTAATTCTAAAGTCAAAAACTCAGAAAATTATATTATTCTTTTACTAGCATATAAAAATGGAGAATTTTAAACTCCATATATGTTAATGTTCCCTCATGCTACAGAGGTGACTCTGTATTCTTGAAAGTTCTCTCAATGGAATGTAAGCTTTGGCAGGTGCTCCCAAGTTGGAAGGGCTTCAAGTATGGGTCCCAGTGATAGACAACATGGGAGTTGTCCAAGGACCAGTCTTGCCAAGTACACAGAAACTCAGCCCTGAAAGATTTGCCACCAAGTGTTCAATTTTTTTTAGCCTTAGCAATTCAAGAAATGTGAAAGGAACTGTAATTTACACCAATTGTGGTAGTACCCCATGGATAAAATAATGGATTTTTAAGAAAATGCTTTACATTTTTTAAAAAAGGGTGGCTTCAATTGAATACTTTTGGATAAAGACCTCTCTTTGGTAAAAAAAAAAATTAATCTGTGTTTTGAAACATGCAGTCATAGCTATGTTATGTAGCATATGGCAAGCACTTAAAGTGCTTTCTAAATGCCAGCTATTATGATAAGAGGCAGAATGGTGTGGTAGATAAAGTGCTGAGCTTGCAGTCAGAAAGACGTAGGTTCACATCCTAAGTCTGGCTCTTATTAACTATGTGACCATTGGCAAATCATTTGACTTCCCAAAGTTTTGGTTTTCTTATCTGTAAAATGGGGATACTTACCTCACAAGGTTACTTTGAGGGTCAAACGGCATGATGTAGGCAAAATGTTTTACAAACTTGAAAGCACTAAATAAATCTCAATGATTATTTCTTCACTTATTCACAAGGACAGTAGAGTACAGACTCTTTGAGAACAGGGACTGTTTTGTTTTGGTTTTTGTATTACCAGGTCCTAGCAAGTGCTCCACTTGTACTAGACACTTAACAAATTCTTAGTAAAGTTTACTGACTCTGGTTTGCTTCTGTCCCCTGGGCTGAAGAGTTCTTAATGGATCGCATGTAGCTGATGAATGGTTGATGCAAGTATTTTAGTTTCATAGTCAGTTAACCCCTTGCCTGGTATGCATGCTATGTGACCTCATTGCTGGAAAATTGGAGCTATCAATAACTTTGTTCACTGTTGTTTTTTTTTTTTAAATGCTTGCCACCTGGAAGTCATTTGAAGAGACTATCATCTCTAAAAGAAAACTGAGCTTAACTTGCCTGCTGGGTTTGGGAAGTGGTCATACATAACCCAACGATTGTTCTATTATTTTAAAATGAAAACTTTGATTTTCAATGGAGATGGAGATTGAAACACTATACTTAAAGACTTCCTGCCTCCAAATGATTAATCTGAGAAGGAAAGAAATGTCTTCTTTCCCATCATTTTCTTCCAGATTGTTTATTTAGCCAGGACATAGCCCACACTGTCACATCAGTTCCCACAGTACAAAATGATGGGACTAGTCTATGAAGACTTAGGTAATTTCTGATTATAATACAAACAATGAGAGGCCCACTGGGTAGTATTTACAGTATTTCTATTAATGGCTACTGAGTAATAAAAATGTTATACAGTTACAAAGAAATTAACTTATTTAGAGCTGTTTATGTAACTATGTCGTTGGAAGAATTTCATTCTACATCAGTTCAACAGTGTGATTCAATGAAAAGTGTAAGAGGACCTGAGTTCTAATCCTCTCTTAACTAATTAGGTTCTGGGTGATCAGACGCAGGTCACTTCAACCTCTCAGTTTCTTTATCTATAAAATGGGATTGGATTTGATGACTTCTAAGGATTCTCCCAACTTTGTTATCCTATGATTCCTTAAGCAAGAACTGACTGAACCCCTTCTATGGGTAAGATATTGACCTAAGTCAATAATGTCCATTTAAAACCAAATGAACCCGGACTAAGAACTTCTATTCTCTTAAGCAATAAAAACAAATAAAGAGATGAGAAAACACAAGATTATTTGTGGAAGGAGAGAATACTAGAGTGTTGTGTTCTCTATCACAATGGTAAAGTCTAGTTGAGAAAAGGAATGCCAAAGTGGGGTATCTGGGTCACAAAGAATCTCAGCCAAGTTTAAGCAGTGTCTCCCAGAACACAAATTACAGAAAGAGTGAATCTGTGATCTCATTGATGGTTAACAGTCTCTCCAGTTTTGTAGATCACAACCCATCCATGCCTAAATAATTTGTGCCGCTCTAACCTACATCTTCTCTAAGTATACCACAGGAGATCTGCCCAGTGTGCTGAGGGCACTCCTTTTGTTCTCTCAACAGTATGAGGATTCCAGAGGAGTAAGTGACTAACCAATGGAACCATCACCTGTGCTTCATGCTTGTCATGTGACTAGCCCATCTTTTTCATTTGTGGATTTTTTGAGGATATTTTTTATTTTTCGTTCCACATAACCTTTTTTACCTTTGTAACTGTATAAAAAAAAATTCACATCAGAGACAGATCTCCTTATTTTATGACCTGTCCTCCCAGAAATATGAGGGCTACGTGCATAATATTTTTCGCAGTGTTCACTGTTCTGTTGTCGAAGTGAAAACCTGGATGTTGACCCTATGATTTTTGGGGAGCAGGCTTACTAGCTCTAGGATGGGAAAGACTACTTCATATCCCCAGGACAATGGTAAGAACTAGTGCCAGCATGGTTGAAATAAATGGAATGTGGGAAGTGGGGTGAAGATAGAGAATGGCATGCTTAATTTGTTGGTAGGGAAGGTAAAAAAAAAGTATAACAAAGGTGAGAAAAAAGATTCGGAGAGAGGATTCACAGAATCTCAGAACTGGAAGGGACCTCAGAGACTAGCTAGTCTAATCCACACCTAAACAAGAACCACCTTTAAAACATACTCATCTGGTTTGTAATCAATTCAGACTTTTCAACCAATAATGCCAGGCATTGTGTTATGTGAAGCAGATACAGAAAGGGGTCAAGGACACGGCTCTGTTCTTGAGGAACTTGTAATCTAATCTGTTGATTGATTGAATTTGAGCTCCTTGAAGACAAGGGTCCTGCTTTTTGCCTTTCTCATTACGCCCAGGATTTAGCATAATTCTTAGAACACAGTGATGAATAATAAAAGTCTGTTGATCGAATGACACGGTTGATGTATCAATGGGTTTTACTGAACTGTTTTTCTTAATTACAAGGGTAGGGTGGGGGGAGGCGCTGGGAAGAGGGGTAGTATTACCCAGAAGTCATTATGATGTAAAAACAAGAAGCATCAGTGATACCTTATTTCAGAATTTTTATATTTTTGGAAGACTTCCAAGTGAATGGAGATCTACTATCTCCTGAGGAATCCCATTGAGTGGTAGGGATGACTCTAAGGGAAATTTCCCTTATATCAAACCTACATTTTCTCTCTAGCAACTTCTATCACTGTTGCCCACTAGAGCCAAACAGAGAAAGTCTATTTCTTCTTCAATATGTCAGGTCTTTAACTACTTGAAAACAGCTAAAATGCTGGTTACTGGTCTTCTGAAGGCTAAAAATGCCCAATTCTTTCAACTGATGCTCATATGGCATGATCTCACCATAATAGTTATAATACCCTGATCATATTCCAACTTACTATTCATGTCCTTCCAAAAATGTGGTACCCAGAACTGAACACATAACTGCAGATATAGTCTAAGAGAGGAGAACAAAGAGAAAGAAGAAGGGGAAAAAAAGAGAATGATGTGTGTATGGCAGAGAATTATAATCTGACTCTCATAACTGTTTAGGATAACCCCAACATCCTTCAAGACTTCATCAGTCTTGAGACTCCATTTCATTGTGGTAGGGTTGATGGTCACTCCTTAGAGAGTAATTTCTGCTACCAAGTCACAGACTTACTCTCTCATTTCTATGGCGTCTTGGGTCTTGGTATCTGAACACTAGATTGTAACAGCTGGAGATGCTATGCTCTATCATGTTATTTTTTATGATCCAATAGCTTTAGCTCCCTATTACCTTCTGAATAAATTTTAAGCTCCTATGTCACCCTACCTTTTGAGACATTTCTTATTACTCATTCTATACTCCAGCTAAACTGGACTCCATTCTGCCCCACTGAAGATACCTTGCATCATCCTGCTGCTGTCCCTTTACTCACACTGCCCCCTGTACCTGGAATGCCTTCCCTTCTCCTTGCCATCTACTGATGGTCAATTTCTATTTGCTGAGAAGTCTTCAAAATTTAAAATAAAAATAAAGTTTCACTGATGCCTTTTGTTTTTATATTGTAGTCATTTCTGGATATCCTTTAAGTCCATTTAAAATGTAACTCCTTGATGATGTTTTCCCTTCCCTTTGAGTAAGATAAAGTTTTATCCCTGAGAACTTATAGATTTACACCTTTCTAAAGTACTTTACATGTAAATTAAAATGTATGCTGCAAATTATGGCTATCTCAACCTATTATTAAGCACCTACTATGTGTCAGGTACTGTGATAAGCCCTAGGGATACAGATATGAAAAAAGAAAGACATTCCTTGCCCTCAAGGAGTTTATATTCTAATGGGGGAAGTTAACCCACAAAAAGAAGCTGAAAAATGAGGGGAGGTACCAAAATGGGGGAGCATGATGAAGTCAGAGAAATTCCAAAGTAGTGAAGCTAGATTAGAAAGGAAGTATCTGAGCTGTTTAATTAAATGGAGGTTCTGAATTCATGGCCCTAACCTCTAATTGGAGAGGTAGAGAGTAGTATAGAGTTGGACTATCAAAGCTGATGCAGTGGATTAATTGTCTGTCTCAAGTCAGAAAGACTTCATCTTCATGAGTTCAAGCCTTGTTTTAGACACCTAATAGCTGTGTGACTCCAGGCAAATCAACTCTGTCTTGATTTTTTCCTTTGTAAAATCAGCTTGAGAAGGAAATGACAAACTACTTTCAGTATCTTTACCAAGAAAACTCCAAAGGGGATGGATCATGAAGAGTCAGACAAAGTGGAGCAACAACCACAAGTTCAGGGATGATGACGTCTTGCAGGATGATGAGGTTATCCCTAAAATGAGTTTTTTGGGGCTGAAGTCAATCAGATAAGTCCAAAAGTAATACAGCCATGTATCTGTGTTTATTATCTTTTCTTTCTACTAATCTATAAGTGCCATGAGGGCAATGACTCTATCCTTTTCTGAAATTTGTGATATGGTAGCCAAGAGGTTACTGACAACTTTGGTGGCATTAAGACATTCATAGAATTCAGACATTTTAGTTTTGCTATGTTCAACCCTTGTCAGACCACATCTAGGTTAAAGCATTCAATTTTGGGCACCGCATTTTAGGAAGATCGTTGATAAGGTGGTAAGTGCTCAGAGGAGAGAAATCAGGATGGGGAATGGTCTCAGGCTCATGACACGAGAATCAGTTGAAGGAAATGGGCATGCTTAGCATGTAGAAGTCAAAACTTAGTTGTCATTCAGTACTGAAGGGCTGCCATATGGAAGAGTGATTCCACTTGCCCATCCTAGAGAACAGAACTAGAAACTGGTAGAAAATGCAGAAACAAATTTAAATAAGTGGAAAGAACTCTATTAACAATTAGAACTATAAAGAAATGAGATGGCTTGAAGCTCCCAACCAAAGGTTGGATGGCCAATTGTCAGGTATATTATAGAGAGGACTCTTATTCAGGGGTATGTTGGACTGCATGGCCTTTTGGTCCTTCCCAACTGACATTCTCTGTTTCTGTACCTATTAGATAATTAATATATGTTGATCTCTTGTTACCATGACAACCCTGAGGACCAATTTCAGTTTAGTAATTTCTTGACAGGATGAAAAAGTGAAAAGAGACCATTAGGACTAATTCTTTTATTTTTCTTCCAAAGAAAGAATTTCTTGGGAGAGAATTCAGCTTACTGAGAGCACTTGGAAATGCTATTTTGGAACTTAAGCTGATACATTGGCCTTATGCACAACAAAGGCAGAGTATGTATCTCAAGTACAAATTCAGGCTGAAAATACTGTTTATGAGTTGAATCTGCTTTCCCTCCCTGGCTGCAGGATTTCCTTTTCTTTGTTTCTATGAAGGACAGACAGAAGGAGATATATATTTTTTTTTTCTCTAAGCACAAGTTTCTTGGAGAATATTCCCTTTGAGTAGTTCTGGAATTGCTATATAGAACATTTAGGGTGCAGATATTATAGTTGAGTTTGTCTTTACATTTTCTTCCAAGTGTGAGAGAAAAAACATTGAGTGTAATAAAAGACTCCTTATTTTCTAGAACAGATTAATTTTGAGAAGTATTTGCAGATTTTAATTCCTTAAACTCATCAATGACACTGAACATCATTTAATAAAATATTTGTATGAGGTCAACTGCATCATATCATTTATGAATCTTTTCTTGCTGGATTTGGAATTGGAGGACCTGGGTGAGACTAGAGTCCTGGGTTCTAAAGAATCCTCTCTTCAGCTATGTGATTCTGGTCAATTCACGTAATCTCTTTGGGCCTCAATGATTCATTTATTTTATTTAAAGGGTTGGATTAGATGTTCCTAAGTTTTCTATGAACTTTAATATTCTATGAATATCATTTTTATAAATACAATATACACAAGGGATTTATTATGTTCTGATCTAATTATTTATGTGGGCACAAAGAGGGCTTAGATTAACTTTGTAAAAAAAAATGGATGGGCTTTATAATTACCTAAAAAGAAAGTGACCCAAAAGTAATAAATCAAGAATATAAATTTCCCTTCCTAAAAATCTATAAATAGATAATTTAATAGACACAAAGTCATAATCATTCTCCTTTGTTAGTTCTCAAGGTTATAATCCCCAGGATCAGTTAGCAAGTCCCTGGGCGCTTGTAATATGAACATGTTAGATCTAACCTCAGCAAGTTGAATGTTTCTTTCTACTCATTCTCCAAAATGAAAACATACACTGTCTCATATCTTCCCAGTTGACCTACGAATGGTATTCTGACCTCAAGTGACTTCATTTTATCTTCTTTATGGACTCACATGATTCTTTTTAGGAATAGCATTCTTAATGCAATTCTGTAGTAACATTGAGAAGGTAAATGCAAATTTCCACTGGGACATCAACTCAATGGAAGCTTCTCCATTTTCTAAATTATATCCACTTTTCTTAGGTTTACCAATTTCTGAGCAGGTGATTTTTTTGTCTTTTTGCTTCTGTTTTCATCCCATTTCCTGGGCAACTTGGACTACTTTACTTTTAGCACTACTGTATTAACCACTTATTTAATATTATACTGTACTACATTTTTAAAATTTATAATCTGAGCACTCTATTCCTATCCATTTCTGCAGGGAATTAAAAGAAACTCCGCATTATTGTGGCCTTTTAAAGTCAACTTTACATCAGTGATAGATGGATTATACAGACAAATATTTGACTATGAAGATAATTTATATAGATTATTGAGTTGAAAGCATGGAATTTTTGGATGATTTTTTTAAGGTTATTTGCTCACATTGACCAGACAGTAACTGCCACTTTTTATCTTTTGTGGGCCATGTTCACTTCATTTATCTGTCACTAGAAAGTTGACTATTAGATGGTGAAATTTTTTGACCATTGACTCTTGAAGGCTATCTACCTAAGGCATAGAGGCAGAAGTATTCTTGAGCCAGCTCTTAATGACTCAATAAAAAATTAAATTTTCAGTGTGAACATGTACACCTTGGAAATCAGCATGTGCCACAAATCAGGGCTTGATCTGATTGATTGCCTTCATTTAAAAAAGTGATGGAGAAAATGTTAGTAATGCAGATTAAACCTAAAAGCTTGTTGTGATACATTCTCCCCCAGAGGTTGTTAAATCCCTGTGTGGAGGGAATATAATCTGTAATGGTAAAAGAGCCCCCACACTAATGAAGTCATAAGTCCTTTAAAATTGGAAGAATATTTCACATGAAAATTAATTGAGAAACAAAAGGTTTTGGTTTTTAAGAAAGCTAATTTGGCAACTCCTGTTGCCATGTTGTACTTTTAAAAAGAAGATTTACAAACTGGATAATTAGTCACTTGCAAAACAACTAATCTTGAGAACTTTCCAAGATATGAAAACATACCTTGACTTTCCTGTTTTCAGGGAGTTTACATCAATGCGGTAAATAATACTAATTTAAAAAAATAGCTATCCCTTTGGTTTTCCTTCCTTACTTCCATATGGAACTTGTTTTCATAGAGAATGTGTATTTTAAGCAAATTTTCCAATGCACTGGAGCTCCTTAAGTTCAGGTTGAATGAGGTCAATTTTTTTGTGGTCTGGTGTGTTTAAAAATTTAAAATTATAAAAAAATCTAAAATGTTTTCATTAAACTATGTTGTTATGATGTACATGTGACCATAACAAGAGGATAGATTCTTTTACATACAAACCTTATACACTTTGTGACTTAGTAAGAAAGAATGTGATGGAGGAATGTGGATTTTTCTAGGACATATGAAATTGGTAACCTTATTTGTGGGCATGACAGATTATTGGCTCATTAGAACTGAAAGGTATAGGAGAGATCATCTAGAAATTCCCTCTTCCCTTCCCTCCCCTTCATTTTACAGATCCTGAAGCCCAGGAAAGATAGAGAGCTATTTCTAAGGCAATAAATAATAGAATTGAAATTTGAACCCAGGTTCTCTAACTCCAAACTAGTAAATGCAAACTGCCATACTATGTGCTATATTGTAATGACATGTAACATTTTTATAGATATAGTGTAATTTTTTTGAGGGGGGAAGGAAGGAAACATTTATTAAGTACCTACTATATACTAGATACTGTGCTAAGTGGTTTATAAATATTATTTCATTTTATCCCCATAACAACCCTGGGAGATAAATGCTGAGAAATTCTCATTTTGTAGTTGAGAAAAGTGAGGTTAAGTGACCAACCCAGGGTCACACATCTAGGAACTGTCTGAGATGAGACTTGAACTCAGATCTCCCTGACTTTAAAAGGCTCAGTGCTCTATCCACTGTACCACCTAGATGGGGGTGAGACTAGGTTCTAATCTTGAGATTTTATTGGTATGAGGACCCCTGATGAGGAAGCTCTTTCTTACCAGTGCATACCAAGAACTCTTTTGCAGTTAGAGAGCTGCCTGAGACATCGAGGGTTAGATGACTTGGCCAGGGTCACACAGCCAGTATATTTCAAAAGCTAGATTTGAACCCAAGTTTTTCTGCTTTCTAGCCACTATTCCAGGCTCCCTCTCACATAATAATGAGGAATAAATCTCTTCATGTAGCATATTTGTCTGGAGGTCCTCAATCATACAATGCAGAGCTACTTTGTATCATGATAACTGAGTGTGGAAAAAAATAAATTTAATTTTGTTTACAAAGGTGGTAAGTATTAGACTTGAGATACTGTAGATGGAGAGAACTCCCAGGAGAGAAAACTTCCCTTTGGTAATGTGGAGCATCCCCACAGCTTACTAAGAGAGTTGCCCCAAGCAAGAGATTAAATAGCTTGTCCAGGGTCACAGAGACAGTATGTGTCAGAGGAGAGACTTGAACCCCAAACTTCTCTGCTCTCTATCCACTGACATAAAATAAACCTGATTAATTGCAAAAATGCCAAAAAAACCTCTTTTCACTCATTTTCTCACAAAGTTGACAACTTCTGATTTGCACTAGCTGAGTTACCCACAGTTACCCACGTTTGGAATCAAACGAACATTCCAGAATAATGGAATGTTAGTGTCCCAAGGGACCTCGTTGCCCATCTAGTCTGACTCCCACCTATTAAGAATCCTCTATACAACGCACTCAACAAATGACCATCCAGACTTTTCCTGAAGACTTCCAAGGAAGAGAAGCTGAGTCATCTCCCAACATAGCCTATTCAACTTTGTGTAGGCCTAATTGTTGGGAAGTTTTACCTTTACATCAATGAATTTACCCTTCTGCACCTTGAACTCATTGCTCATAGCTCTGCCTTCTGGGGCCAAGTAGAACAAGTCTAATCTGTCTTCCATATGACAGTCCTCTGAAGAGAGCTCTCACACACATCCCTTCTAAGATTCCCCTAATCTTTTCTGGTCCAAGGTCCTTCCTCTCCCTCCAGCCCCCTTTGCTTATCCCCCTCTAAATAGTTTTCATCTATCTCTACAGCCTTACATAATCAATGCTGTATTAAAAAAGAACAATTTTCAATTAGATTATGTAAAGTTATTAGGTACCTCTTCAAGGTCTTTCACCATTCTGGTTGTTCCCCCTCTAGACACTTTTCAGTGATCACTACAACCCAAGTATCCATACAATTAATGCTTGATTAGAAACGAATAGTTCCCACTTAGACTATGCAGAGTACCTCCATGAACTTGTTTGTGGGGTTGAGCATACAGGTTCTGTGTTCTTTGCCCCTATACTCAAAGGGCACCATGACGAAACCTATGGCCTCAGGGATAGCCAAGACGAAGGACAGAATCCAGATGGAGACAATTTCAATTGCAGTGATCAAGGGAATCCCGATTCCCTGAACTCTACTCCAGGAGGCAACTGCTCTGTACCTGAAATAAACAGGTGAAAGAACAACTATTAGATCATTGGAGGTTAGGTAAAATAATGGAACCCTCCAAATGGAAATCCATATGATATCAGCTTGAAATGGTTTAATAAGAATATATTGCCTATTGTGTGTCCTTAGAGGTCCTACTATGTCACAGGTATTAGGGTTACAAAGACAAAAACAAAAAATAGCTTTTGTCTTCATGGAGGTTACATTCTTTGGGGGAGATTTCAACATGTACACAGATAAGTAAACATAAAATAATTTGGTACGGTATTTAACAACTGGGTGATCAGGAAAGACATCCTGTAGGAGATGGCACTTGAACATAGAGGGGTGAGGTAGTAGAGCATTTCAGATACAAGGGTGTAACAGCAAGGACCCTGGCATACACAGGAAGTTCTGCTGTACATGTTCTTAGATCTGCTTTTCTAAAAGGAAAGCAACTTTTGAAGGGTCAACAATCACTTTAATCAAACACATATACCAACAGAGAAATAAAGGCCAACAAACAGGGCTTCCAACTGTCTGACCATAAGCACTACATACATCACAGATCAATAGATAGCTCCAACTGACTATAACATACATACATAGTCAGCAGAGAGAGAAGCACCAACATCTGGGTTTTCAAAGCTGGGGGGCTCCTTAATAGCTACCCAGAGTCTCCTCTGGCCAAAGGAACACTTCCAATGAGGAGGCCCCAAAGTAAAATCTCAACTCAGAGGATTTACACACTTTTCTCACCCAGTGACTCAACAGAAATTAACAAAAGGTATTGAGGAAGATCTTTAACTCTTTCCCCTACTCCTCCATTGACTTTATACTAACATTACAAGGGGACAGTCTGTACAAAGACAGGGAGTTTGCAGAAGGAATATCACATATAGGGAATAATAGTCAAGTTTGGCTAGAAACAGAGTACATGGGGGGAATAATGTGGGAAAAAAATCTGGAAAGATAAAGATGAATCTTAACAAGGAATCTCAACAATGGCTACCCTATTGGAAGTATCTCCACTAAAAATTGGCATTTTTTTCTCTGTGAAATAAAGGGGTTGAACTAGATATCTCATGTATCTTTTAGCTCCAAATCCTATGATCAGAAATATAATTAGTGTGAAATAAAATGTAATTTTAAAGTGAATAAATAAAAATTTATTAAATTCTTACTCTGTATCAAGCACTGCATTAAAACCTATGGGTTTAAAAACAAAAATAAAGAAAACTAAAGGAATCTTGGAGACAAAAGAGTGGTGGCCAATGAGAAATGTTTTGGTTTGGAAAGTTACAGGGATGGTGATAATGTCTATCACAAGGAAGTAGAGCCAATGACAAGTTATTAGAGAAAATGTGGATCTGGAATCAGAGAGCTGGGATCAAGTCCAGACTATGGGATTGGGTCTGTGTCCTTGTCTCTTTATTTCTTTGGGTCTCAGTTTCATTACTTGTAAAAGGAATAGCTTGAATGAGACAACCTCTCCATTCTTGGCAAAGTTGAAAGAGCAGCTAGGGAACCTGCATAAAAATCCTGTCCTTTCTAGTCACTATCTGTGTGAACTTAGGTAAATCACCATCACTCAGGGCTTCAGTTTCCTCCTTTGTAAAATGAGAAATGGGACTACATGCCCTCTCCTATCCTGTTAAACTCTCAATCCAGGATGCTTTCTAGTCTTGAAGTCTATGGAAGTTGATAAAAAAAAAAATAGACGGGAAGAATTTTTCAGGGTGTTTTATTCTACCAACCAGCATTTGTAATAAAGACAACAACATCCCTAAAACAGAGATGACTATAATAGAAACATCTGAGAATATCTTTTAGAGACTTTGGTCTAATTCTTTGCTTATCAAGCAAGCTATAATTTGGTATTATAATTGGTGTGGCCAACGCAAATCACTGACAGAATATTGGTAATCCAGTCAGCTAGCTCTCCTATTGCAAATGAATGAATTGGCATTCAGTTTCACTAATTAGCTTATGAATTGGGTTACTATGAATTAGTTCTGATTACATCTGAATTCATTTATTCAATAAACATAATTAAACATTTCTAACGTGCAAACCACCTGCCAGGTGCTGAAGAAGGTAAAAGATAAATAAAGCTTCCCTTCAGCAGCTAACTAACTAGTAGATAAGACATTTGTACAAGAACTGTCAGCTATAAACAGGAGTGTTTAAAGGATTTCAAAGAGTTTTATAAACATATTTGTTCCTTCTAATAGCCTTGCTATGTATTACAGATTCTATTATCACTATTATAGAGATGAGGAAACAGGTTCCGAGAGAAGTGATTTGTCATTGGTCAGAAAATTAGGATGTCTCAGAGGTAGGATTCAAATCCAGGTCTCTTCTGTCTCCAGGTCCATTTATCTTCTCTCAAAAAGTAACTTAATGCAGAATGAAATAGGATAGCTACCTTGTTAAATTTACATATATTTCCTCCTTTCTCCCAAAACAAACTGTAATAGAAATTCACAATTCCACATACCGTCTTATTTTATGTTCTTTGCCTTTCCCGATACCATGTGTGCCTCTTCCAACCCGTTGTGTATCTTTTTATCTTCCTGTGTATATTTTGTTTGTACATAATTGTTTGCATGTTGTTTATCTCCCCCATTAAGCTGTGTGTCCCTTGAGAGCAGGGTCTGCTTTTTGGCATCCCCAGAGATCAGCACAGTGTACCTGGTTGGCTCTTAATAAATGCTTCCTGATGGATTGATTCTATGTAATTTAAAATGCCACAGTTTATGAATGATTGACGGTCATAATTCAGAAAAAAAATTTAGAGAAAAATTTATAACCCTACCAAATAAAATAAGATAAATGAGTAAGAGCAGAAACCAAGGATCAGGATTTCCTTAGATAGTTGATGGACCTGAGTCTCATCTGTCTGAGCAATTACAACAAAGAGCTTTTTAATCAGTCAGTCAAAGAAGGGCCACATCATATTAGGACAGATTGATAGAATCAAGTTCCTGGCTCTCAGATCCCTAGATCCATCAAGGTATATATCCAGAAAAGTCAATTAAACTGACCGTTCTTTAAATGCCATCTTTTAAATGCAACAAGGATTTCCTTCCCCTAAAAATACTTAGCAATTTTCAGATCATCTAGTGGATGAATTTCTCAATTGGTCAGATTTTTTTATGCAAAATATTTCCTTACAGTTACCAGCAGAAACCTGAAAGAAGCAAACTGAGGTGTGTTACAGGGCTAAAAAAAGTAACCAAGATAAGATATAATAACCACTAGCATTTTTATAGTACTTTAAGATTTGTAAACTAATGATTTTACCCATATTATCTTTTTTATCCTCACAACAATCCTGTGCAGTGTTATTATATTTCCATTTTTACAGATGAGGAAACTGAGACAAACAGGTTAATTGACTTGTCCAAAGTCACATAACTAGAATCTGAGGCAGGATGTGAACTCAGTTCCTTCCGGATCCCAACCCCACATGCTATTCCTTAGTCACCTAGCTCCCCTGAGTAACTGCAGGCGGTTCGTAGAAAGATAGCTGGTGAGGGCAGGGCCAGGTAGAATGCATAAATGTGGGAGAGGTGTGTAAGGGGGAAATGAGTAATTAGCTGATGGAAAGGGTGTCTGAGGGCTCTTTGCAGTGAGATTCTTTGATTTCCTGGCCATTGGTTTTCCCACACTTAGGTAAGGTCTTTATGATTAATCAGAGGAGAGTCAGAATGAAAAATAAAAAAAAATTCAGTCTGCCTGTTCTGTTCAGTGATGACTGAGACTGTGCAGGTGTTCCCTCCCATTGGCCAGGACTCAATAATCTGACTGCTCTTTCATCTGATGAACACCTGGAAATGTAAGCTGGGAGAGAAGAACCAGGAGAAGACACCCTGATCGTTTCAGGTGCTCTGGCTGTGCCATCCTCTGGAATTCGGAACCAGGATGTAGAGATTTCTAAGGACTCTTCTGTTAAAGTGGGCTATTTTTGTAATTCTGAGAAGTTGGAAGAGAGTAACCCAGATACTAAGGGGAGCCCTAGGCAGAGGGAGGTAAAGGTTATGACTGGAGGCTTTGTCACTGGTTTTCTGTACAAATTTAAGGCAGCTTTCTTAACCACTGAACAAAATAGTTCATAGTTTGAACTGGAAGGGATCTGATGGGTCATCAAGGTTAGCTCATCCATTTTACAGCCTAGATCACTGCATTTCCCATCTTCATCCTCCAAATTCCTTTGTCTTGACTTACCTGTTTACAAGTTCTTCCTTAGGCTAGAAAGTTCCTTAGAGCTTCCTTAGAACAGGAACTGTTTCTGTCTTTGTATCCCCAGCATTCAGCAAAGTGCCTGTCGCATAGTAGGCACTTGTGATTTGATTACAGAAGAGGAAACTGAAGTTGAGAAGAGTGAAATCATTTGTCCAAGGACACACAGATTATCTGGACAAGGACCCCAGTCTCCTGACTCCAGATCTCCTTTCATGCCTCAAAACTGATCTTTCTTTAGTGGAACAAGAAGAGA
Source organism: Potorous gilbertii (assembly GCA_028658325.1). Classification (NCBI taxonomy): domain Eukaryota; kingdom Metazoa; phylum Chordata; class Mammalia; order Diprotodontia; family Potoroidae; genus Potorous; species Potorous gilbertii. The sequence goes on from CM053772.1 coordinate 160,741,761, forward strand.
AAGCCCTTTGGAAAATGCAGATATAGTCAAGTCAACATTCTTTGCTACCTAACAATATCTCAGGGAAATTTAAGACAGGTAGTAATACATTCATTTGCCTAAATTTTCTAGACTATCAGCAGACTAGAGGTTGTAGCAGTGCTGATAATGGTTTTGGAGGCATTTTGCTCCATTTTCTGTTCTGCCAAAAGTAAGACTTGAGTATACTATAATATTAATATTGTATTATTATTATATTATATATTGTTAATAAAATTATATTTTATATAATATTAATTATATATTATTAATATACACTAATATACATTAATATAATAATATATATTAATATAATATATTAATATATTAATAAATACAAAATATATAATATTAATAAAAATATCCGCCAACATTTATATGGGCTTTAGGGTTGGCAAAGCACTTTACATAAGCTATCTTATTTATCCATGTAACAACCCTTTGACATGAATACTATTGTTATCCTCCTTTTACAGATGGGGAAATAGAGGCAGCCAGAAATTAAATGATTTGCTCAGGTTCACCCAGCTGGTAAGTATTTTTGGCAGGATTTAAATCCAGATCTTCCTGGATCAAATGAGAAAAAGTGCTTGCTTTCCTTATCTCTAACTGAATAAAATGCTCATGGCTAATTATATACCAGCCTAACTAGCTGTCTGAGAGTAAATCAAGAAAAGTCATTTCCTATCTTTCTCAACAGGGTCCTGTGCTTGGCAAAGGGATTAAAATAGATCTGTTCCTTGATTTCCAGGAACTCACAATTCATCAGCCAGGACAGACTTGGACAGACACAAAAAAGAATAATTTGAATACAGTTTTGCAAGACCATAAATTAAGTAATGTATATTGGCCTTTGGATGCTTGGACTTTTTTTTTTGCTTTAGTGTTCTTCCAATTACAATATTCAGATTTCAAAGTTCAGCTCCAAGAATTTGAAAAAAAAATTTAAAAGGGTGGTCTCCTGATCTTTGGCATGTCCTTTGGCCCTGTGTGGTCAAACACACACTGTTTTTGGAGTTACAATTAGGAAAGGTTCCATAGAACAAGGCATGTAATGCTTGATATGGCATTTTCATAGCTTTATACTTGATATTTTTATTGTTTTTGTAGTAGGAAATTCACCCATCCCCTTCTCTCCCTCCATCCCCTTCTTAAAATAGAATATGTTTGATGGAGATATCTTACAAAATGATATAAAATGAATTTCTAAAATTAAACCTGTAATCTTATCCCCATGTGGAAACTCTCTCCACAAATACATCTATAACTTATAGTCTTAGAGAGGTACCATTGGCACTGAAAGATTCAATGACTTATCCATGATCTTAAGTGAGTTTAAGTCAAAGGCAAGACTTGGAACCAAGTTTTCTTGACTTTGAGGATGGTCTCTATCTACCAAGCCCCTGCTACCTCTGATATAAAAATAATGCACTAGAGTTAGTTATTTCTTAAACATGACTGTTTTCTATACTGGATGTAGTTTCTTAAAAGCAGATCAATAACTGTACAGTATTGGTTCATTTACTCATTAACTTAAAATACTTATTCAATTCAATTTAACCACCATTTCATTAGTGCCCAGGGTGTGTCAGGCACCAGAGATGAATGAATCAAATTGTTTCTGGGCTCTCAAGGAGTTTCTGCTCTGCCAGAGAGCAGCATTCTCCTGGGGAGGTGGTAGCATGGGGGGCACATCCACAGGTATGTAAAGTATAAAATATGTACAAAGTCATTTCAAAGGAAGACACAAGGAGAGCATCGACAACTTGTAGAAGCAGGATAGTCTCCCTTTAGGACAGGATACTTGAGTTGACTCTAAAAGATGGCCAAGAAGTCTAACAAACAGAGATGAAGAAAGAACATTTCAAGCACAGGGGACAACAGGGAAATGGAATGCCAATTTGAGAGAATGGGAATGGGGTCAGTTTGACTGAAATGAAGGCGGATAATGTGAAATCTGTCTGCAGATCAACTAGCAATCATTTAGTGAGCTCATGCCGGACCCTGCGCTAGGCACTGGCTGAAGCCAGATTGTGAAGGGCCAGAAGTGACAAATGGATGAATTTATATTTTATGAAGAGTCCTGTGCTGGACACTGAGAGGAGATGCAGGCATACATGAGACCCATTCCCTGGCCTCTCAGAACTTATTATCCATAAGGGATATAAGATTTGCTAGACATCAAAATCCACGGTATTACATATTCACTTATTTGGATCATATCAACTGGAATTCTATTTTATCAAGTGAAAGAGAGGCTGCATTTTCTTCACTACATGTACTTTCTCAGGAAAGCTATGGGACAGCATGACCCTTGAACATGAAAACCCTAGATAAGTGTGCTGGCCCAGAGCTTTATCACTTCAGCTGTAGATTAGCACAGATGTATCTTGCACGTAGAGCATGTTCAGTATGCATTCATAGAGAGCAAGATCTGTGTATGTTGGAAAAAATCTAGACTATTTCAGCCATAGAATAATCATAGCTTGTTCTTTGGGCTTTACAAAGTGCTTTCCTCAGAATAATCCTGGAGGATGGGAGAGGCAAGTATGAATGAGTGAATGAAAAAACATTTATTAAGTACCTACTATGTTCTGGACACTGCGCTAAAGACTGGGGAGGAAAATATAAGAAGATGAGACAGTCTGGGCCCAGAAAGAGCTTATATTCTAAAGGGGAAAGATAATAACCATTACTAGCATTTATCAAAGTTGTTTAGGGTTTGCAGAGTGGTATCTTGTGTGGTCCTTACAACAACCTTGTGAAATAATACTAATTTGATGTTGTTAAGTTGTATCCGACTATTCATGACCCCATTTGGGATTTTCTTGGCAGAGAGACTTCGGTGGTTTGCTATTTCCTTCTCCATCCTTGCAGATGAGGAAACTGAGGCAAACTGGGTCAAGTGCCTTGTCACTTAGCTAGTAAGTCACATAGCTAGTAAATATCTTGAGGCCAGATTTGAACTCAGGTCCGCCTGACTCCAGGCCTGGTGCTCCAGCCACTGTGACACCTAGTTGCCCAATAGTAGCACTTACCATGTGCTGGGAGCTGTTACTAGCAATGCTACATTTATTACCTCATTTTCTCCTCAGATATCCCTGGGAGGTAAGTGTTATTGCCCTATTTTACAGATGAGAAAACTAAGGCTTAGGTAGTGCTTAGCCCTGAGTCACACATTAATAAGTATCTGAGAGTTGTAAAGGCAGGTCTTCCTGACTCCAGATTCAGGACTTTACCCACTGCTCTACCAAGCTACCTTAGCAACATATATAGGGGAGGGATGTTTTGGGCAGCACCCCCATTTTACAAATGAGGACATTTAGGCTGAGAGAGGCAGCCATGTATTTTAGAACTAAGAGGTGAACCTGTCTCCATAGTCCAAGTTGAACATTCTTTCAACATTACCATTCTGTTTACAACTTACATTTACTGCTTAATTTCATAACATAAAGTTACTATTTTCAACTTCAACAGTAGATCAGAATAATCTTTAATGTATAAGTCAAATCTCCATTTCCTTATTTTCCAGACTGTCCCTGGTAGGGAACACCAGGGCTGCTGTTACTTAGCTTTCGTTCCAGTTAGCTTTCATCTTTTTATGAATTCTGTACCTGTAACTTAATGGCTTTGCAAGAAGGGCAAGGCAGAGAGTGGAAGCCTGAATCTCCTGTGGAGAATCTCTCTGTTCTATCCCTGGGTCAGGCACCAGGACACCTTGTATCTGCCTAACTCAGAGATGGTGTGAGAAATGTATATAGATTACTTAAGGAGGTATAACTGCCAGGGGCTGTTAAGAATTGGTTATAGATAATGCATCAAACAGATCTTATGCTCTTGGGCCACCAAGATCTAAGAATGAGTGTTTTTTTTTTTTTTTTATCACATACAAGATAGTTCTGCCTTTGTGTAAATTCACATAACAATGCATTCATTGAAAGAATTCAAAGTTCTGGTAACTAGAATCTAGTTCACAGACTAGATGAGGATAAAATTGCTTCCTGTTGATAGAAGAGGAAACAGAGAACCATTGTCCAAATCTTTCGATAGCTTCATAGCAGCCAATTCTCAGAGATAAAGGCGGTGCAATGGGTGGGGAAGGGCCAGCATGCTGCACACCTGTGTTAACTTTACTGGAAAGTACTGTGCATACTTTATCATTAACTTTACCTTTCATTTTATAATTCTGTTTATTATCATGATACAATATTTAATATTGTATTGTATAATATTTTAGTACATTTTATGACTTGCATAAAGGTATCATTTTGTGTATGCCTTTGTTAGGCTAAGTGAAGTAGGTGGTTAGGATAAATTCACATTACATAAAAATTGTTTCCCATAGAGGTTGGGGTGGAACTTAGGTAAAGTGAGAACTGTCTGTATAGCAATCCTATCTTTCTCTTAATGACTAGTTGATTATTGATTTACATTTTGTAGGACTTATATTTTCCAGTTTTTTCAAGTCATTTCTGAATTAGAGAATATATATGCCATTTAGCTACTGGAAGGGGCTTGGCACAACCTCAGGAAACTGAGATCCAAGGAATAACTCACCCTGAGTCACATGGATGAGGCAGTTAGACAACGAAGTGGATAGAGTGATGGCCCTGTAGACATATTTAGTCTGATAGGTGACCATATTAATTATCTCCTCTCTTCCCCACCTACTCCTTTTCCAGACTTTCTTTTTACAGCCAAGAACATCATCATTCTTCACTAAGGCAGCTAAGTTGCTCAGTGGATAGAGCACTGGATCTGGCGTCAGGAAGACCTGAGTTCAAATTCAACCTTATATATTGACTAGTTATGTGACCCTGGGCAAGTCACTTAACTTCTGCCTGCTTCCTCAGTTTTCCCCATCTGTAAAATGGGGATAATATTTATACCTACCTTTCAGGGTTGTTGTGGTGATAAAATGAGATAATATTTGTAAAGCACTTTGCATATAAGCAGCAGCAGCAGTAGGTAACAAAACTGGGCTATGAACTTACGTCTTTTAGAATCCAAAATAAAGCCTCATAGATTTAGAGTTCTAACTCTAAGGGGTCTGATAGGCCATTTAGTCTAATTCTCTCATTTTAGTGGTGAGGAAATTCTGACTCGAAAACTAATACTCAGCACTGTGTGACACAGCCTCATGCTTTTCTTTTTTCAGAGGTAGTTGGGGTTAAGTGACTTGCCCAGGGTAAGTGCTAGTACGCATCCAAGGGTGAATTTGAACTCTGGTCCTCCTGATTCCAGAGCTGGTGCTTTATCCATTGTGCCACCTGCTTTTGCTTTTTTAAGTGACAAGTATAATAAAACAAATATATATATATATATATATATATATATATATATATATATATGTATGTGTACACACACACACATGTCACAGGAATTAGAGAAGGACCCTGTTGGTTTGAGAGCTGGGCCAAATTTCTGGGAATCCCAAAGGAAAGGGTGAGCTGTGTGTGAAATGATGAGAAGAAAGATAATTAACATCAGCCTTTTTGTTTGAGGCACATAAAACAAAGCTCTTTCTTTGAACGTTGGCGGTTTCTAGATACTTAATTATATAATAGTAGTAGTTAAGGCAGCTGCACCTTGTCTCAGCTTCCCTCACTAGACAACATTTTATGGGAATTTGGATCAGCAGTCAGACTGCTTTTCGGGGATGATCTCAGTCATTTAAAAATTTCTTAAATGAGGCTGTTAACCTGATGAAGAACAGGGTGGGATAAGCCCCTGTTTTAAAGGCAACATACTCATCATTTATGTTTTAAAGGTTTTTATTCTGGACCAGACCTATTACATCATTGGTCTAGGGAACTTCCACTGAGGAGATTCCCTTTACCAATGTAGATTAGCACCTGCTTTGCAATTTAGTCTTAGTTGCCCAGAGATGCAGAAAAATTAAGTGACCTGCCCAGGGTCACACAGCGAGCATGTATCAGAAGCAACATTTAAGTAAAATCTATTTGACACTTTCTACTATATGATGCTACCTTTTGGTGTTTTATGTATTGTTTAAATTATTGGTAATGAGCTGTTGTGCCCATTTTTCTGAGGAAAATCTGTTTTCCTCCCAAGAATTCTTCCTTAGCATTAAAAAAATTCCTTTGACTAATAAAGCCAGTAAGGAATGACAGATAATGACAAAAAATTTTCTTAAGATCACAGTGCATTTTCCCAAGTTCCTTCTTTAAATGTTTTCTTAAGTGATCCATGAATTAATTAATCTACAAAGCACATAATTATCTTGTGGGTGATGGAGATATAAGAAATGACTCCTTTTTTATGCCTTTGACAATGTTTTTTTCCCCAATCTCATGTAAAAAGAAATTTCAATAATCTTTTTTTAAAAAAAATATTGATATCAAATTCTCTTCCTCCCTCCTCACCTCCTTCATTGAGATGGCAAGCAATTTGATATAGATTATACAGTACAATCAGGTGAAACATAAAGAAATAACTAGCTAAGGATTTTTTTTCATATGTAAATTCTGCTACCATCACCCCTTGTGGTGCCAGGAATAAGAAAGATCTGAGTTCAAATTCCTGCCTCAGACATTTGCTAGCCATATGGCCCTGGGCACATGACTAGAGCTCTCTAATCCTCAGTTTCCTCATCTGTAAAGTGGACATAATAGCATCCTCACATCTCCCAGGGTTGATGTGAGGATGAAATGAGATAATATTCATAAAGCACTTTGCAAACCTTAAAACACTATTATAAATGCTAGCCATTATCAGCCATTTATTGAGTAACTCCTATTTGTGAAGCATTACACTAGGCAGCTAAAAGTCTAGAGACAAGCTGAAATGGTTTCTGAACTTATTTTTACTGTAGGGAAATAACACTTTCATAGAGAAGTAAATAGAAGGTAATTTGAGGAGGGATTTGGAACCTTAGCAAGCAAATCGGACTCCAGAAAGGCTTCCTCTCCAGAAGGAGAGCTTTTCTCCAGAAAAGGTGGCATCTGATTTGAGTCTTGAGGGAAACCAGGGAACTTGAAAATATAACTGAAATTTGAATTTCATTTCTTTTTCAGCATTCTGTCTAACACAAAACTTTGGTTATTTACATATTGAGAATATGCATTTTTTTTTAATCTGTAAAATGAGGACCTTTGATCGGGTGACCTCCAAGGTCCTTTCCAGGTCTAAAGCCCCGTATCTCAAATGTTGAAAACCACAATAATAAAATTCACATCTGGAACTTATGTGCAATTTCTACAGTCATTCTTTAGGAGTTTTTACTTTATTTTTTTCACTACAGATAAAGTTTAGTGGTGGTTGGGACATAACAATTGTCACAAGTCACCTGTGTATACAGTATATACTATGCTGTAAAATTCTATCCTCAGGACTTTTCACAGGCTGTAATTGACTTTAGCTTGTAAGCTAAAAGCTTGGGGCTTTTTGTATTTCACAAACTACAGAGGATTTACCGCAGCTTCCCAAAGCTGCCCCCCTTATCTCAGGTCTTATCCACCGCAGGAAAATGGTAGAATCTTTTTATATCAGATCCATCCAAATAAATGCCCAGAGCAGATGATATCTTATCTCTAGGAATTAACTAATAATTATTCTTTGCTATGGTATAAAAGCTTTTATTGTAAAAACATCAGCACAGTGTCTCGAGGTTTAAGTCCTAGAGTTGAATGCCTAGGGTGCTGGAACACACAATGGGCTTGAAGTCAGAAGGCCAGTGTTTAAAATTCTCTGATTATGAGCTGTGTGATTGGGAAATTCACTCCATACCTCTGAGTATCAGTTCTCTCATCTATAGAAGGAGCACAATAAATAAGGCTTACATCGCTGGTTTCATTGGGGTTGTTCTGTTGAGGCTTTAGTTTTATGTAAATATGAGCTATTTTAATTGTTGTTTAACTTTTTTCAGTCATATCTGACTGTGACCCCATTTGGGGTTTTCTTGACATAGATACTGGAATGGTTTGCCATTTCCTTCTCCAGCTCATTTTACAGATGAGGAAACTAAGGCAAACAGGGTTAGGGGACTGAATTTGGATTCGAACTCAAGTCTTCTTGACCAGGCCTGGCATTCCATCCACTGTGTCACCTACCTGCCCTGAGCTATTATAACACTGGTTGGAATATTAAATAAAATAAATAAAAAATAAAAACTTAGAAGAATATTAAATAAAATAAATAAAAAATAAAAACTTAGAAGAACAGGAAGAAAATGGAGACTACTTTATTACTTCAGAAAAATCTCCTAGGTTGAGCCAGTTTTCCAGAAAGAGTAGAATATGAAAATGATTTGACTTATTTATTTAGAATTAAGAATACTTCTCAATAGAATGGATTCTGGGTTATTGTTCTATGCACAGTGATTTCTGTTGCTTTTCCTTTGTGTATCATAAGGTGGTTGGAAAGAATCTTCTAATTCGTAATATATGACTATGTTTTCTGTTTCACTTGCAGACAGGGAAGTTTTAAGTGAATAGATTCACACAAATTTCTAGTGCTGGAATGATAATGGTACATTTACTTAGAGGTTTAAGATTTGAAAAACACTTTATATATAAAGCTTAGTGCAATTTTAGATGAAAATTAGCTGTACTAAGGCATTTGAGACCTTCTGTATTATCACCTTGGAGCCTTAGAAAAATAAAGTGAGGTAGGAAGGAGAGATAGTATTATCTCTATTTTACTGTTGAAGAAACCGAGGAACATGGAGGTGAGTTGACTTGACCATTGTCAGAGGATATGGTAGGGTTTGGACTCCGATTTTTCTGACTCCAGGTTCGGCGTTTCATGCCAAAATTCCACAGTGCTTCCTTGCTAGGGACCCTAGAGATAATTTAATCCAACTTACCCATTTGACAATTCATTACTGTTGCTTTTGAATTGTTTCTGACTCTCTGTGACCTCCTTTGCGGGTGGTTTGGCAAAGACACTGGGGTGGTTTGCCATTTCCTTCTTTATAGATGAGGAGCTGAGGCAAACAGGGTTAAATGACTTGTCCAGGGTCACAAAGCTAGTGTCTGAGGCCAGATTTGAACTCACAAAGGAGAGTCTTCCTGACTCCAGGCCTGGCACTCTATCCACTGCACCACCAAGCTGCCCTTGACAGTTCATTACTTATTTACTACATATATGTATTTGTGATTAAGGCACTTCCCGGTCTGTTTTAGGAGTAAAGACATGCCAAAATAAGCATCTTTGCTGTCTCCGTAGCTCCATCAGGCATGGATATATCAGGGTTTGGAGGAGCATGAGAGTGTCTATTTGTTTTCTAGGCATGGGATCCACTAAGATTAGGGAAAAATAGTGGTCTCAAACTCAAATACAAACTAAGGACCCCAGAGACCACTTAGAAAACCACAAATTCACATTATCTATGTTGTATTATATTTTGTTTGATTTTGTTAAACATTTCCCAGTTATATTTTGATTTCCTTCGGGAAAATTTTAAGGGAGTTGGATCTTTCTGGAGAAGAATCTCTCTTAGGTGTTGCACAGACAGAAAGATACCAGAAACTCAGCAGAGTGTAGTGGTCAGATTGCAGAATATGGGGTCAGGAAGACCTAGCTTTGAAAGACTTATTCTGACACCAACTAACTCTGTGACCTTCAGTCTATTACTGTTGTTATAAACAACTTTATCTGGATGTCTGGCAACTATAGAACAAGTAATCGTTAAAAAAACAAAGTCTACTATTATAAATATGAGATTATATATGCAGTTACTTGAAATTAAAGTTTGCAATGTAAAAATATGTTTGATAGAAGTTTGGCTGACAGAAAACTTTTCATTTCCACCCGTGTGGCAAACAGCAAGTTTTAATGTCCTTTCTAGATAATACAGAATACAGGGCAGACTTGTGTGAAGAGAGGGTGAGAGGCTTGGGATTGCTAAAAAAAAATGAAATACATTGAGATTGAGTTTAAATTTTTGGAAGAGTCACTATCAATTCTTTATTCAACAGTCATTTATAAAGTTCTGTTCCAGGCACTGCGGGGCTGGGAGGGACTGGGAGGAACGTAGACATTTATGGCATGATCTGTGCTCACGCAGAACTTACAGTGAGGCAAACCAAAAGGTTCTTATTGATCTGTGTAAATTACATTCTGCCTCTGTCCTCCAGGCCATTGCAGAGGCTAGCCCCCTGTCAGGAATGTTTTTCCTCCTTACCTCCAACTCTTAGAATCCATAATTTCCTTCAAACTCAAGTCAAATACCAACTCAAATGTAAGTCCTGATTTCCTCTAGCTAATAATAGTGCCTCCCCTTATCCCAAAAATTGTTCTGTGGATATTCCATATATTTTTTGATTTACTGGGGTTTTTTTTACTGGGGGTGTTGCTGGGGCATTTGCTTTTTCACCTTAGATAATAAGGGTTTTCTGAGTTCAAAGAGGAGGAACGGTGGACAGAGTACTGGACCTGAAGTCAGCAAGACCTGAGTTCAAATTGGCCTTAGACACTTGTTAGCCATGTAATCCTGTACAAGTTACTTAACCTCTGTTTGTCTTAATTTACTCATCTGTAAAGGGGGAAAAAATAATAGCACCAACCTCTTGGAGCTGTTGTGAAGGACAGATGAGATATTAATTGTAAAGTGCTGAGCACAATGCCTACCATGTGGTGAGTACTATATAAATTTTAGCTGTTATTTCTGTTATTAATATTGATTAATTAAAATTAATATTCTTATCCTTGGTATCTTATATAATGCTTGTCATATAGTAAAGGCTTAATAAATCGTTGCCAATTGATTTACAGTTGGAAGAGGCTTAGCGGTCACCTAGTCTAGCTCCCTAATTTTACAAATGAGGAAGCTGAGGCCCATAGTGGTCAAGTGATTTGTCCATGGTCTCATACATAAGCAGCAAGAGCCAGCTAGGAGCTCAACACAGGTGCTTTCCCTCCAGATTTGGCATTCTTTCCATAGTACTATGCTACACTCTAATCAAATATCAATAAGTGACATGTATATAATATATAAAGATTTCTGAACTTTTAGAAATCAGTTTAATAGTTTACTCTGGTCACCCATCAAGCAATACCCACAAGCAGTGGCACAGCATTCTATTCAACATGACCCAGTATCAGAATGTACCATACCAGTTCTACTGATCTCATAATTCTTTGCTTTCTTTATTGTTAACCCTTTGT
>CM053772.1:160753408-160791527 GCA_028658325.1 Potorous gilbertii
TGTAATAGCACCTGGATGAGGAGCAGGTGTTTTCCTAACAAATTTTCAATTTGTTTTTTTCAATTTTCAATTAATGAGAGTAAAAATATAGACTATCTAAGCTTCCCTTATTTCAAATGATACAAAAAAAAAAAAAAAAAGGAACCAGAGCCATAACTAGCAATTCCAATTTTGGAGAAAATTCAGTTGCAAGGTAGGGGCTTGAAGATCTTGGGAGAGAAATCAGTCATTTTGATGTGATGATGCTGGATAGAGAACCTTGGATCTTGAGAGACCATTGCTTGGCAAATCATTGAGTACAGAGGAAACAGGGTAGAGTGAGCCTGGAAGAAACTCACTGAAGGTTTGAAGGTAGGTGTTAGGGAAAAGAATTTAGGAAAGAAGTATGTCAACTGGTAGCTTCTTAATTTTTATTTTAAATTTAAATGATTATTAATTTAATTTTAAAATATCAAATAAATATTAAATAACATTAATTTATATATAAATTATTAAGGAAATGATTTTAAATTACTAATTTAAATTAAATAAATTTTTAAAACAGTGTTTTATTACCTCTCCCTTCCAATCCCCTCTCTGAAAAAGAACAATAAAAGAAATACATCCCCCTCCAAGAAGAGCAACAACTCAAACCTCCCTTACAATGACCATGCAGACGGTTGGCACAAACACCTTGGCCACGTTCATGTTGCTTCTTGGTTTAAATTACTAATCCTGCTGACTAGGGGCTTAATTCAGTGGCTTCTACCTACTAAAATAATATATGGGCTTTCAGTGCCTCCTAAATTTTGGCACTCTGGAAGAATGTTCGATAGCTGGACCTTAGCTCCAGGTCTTGGATGGTTACTGTTCCTTCTTTTGGAGATCAGTGTATTTTGTGAATAATGAAAGAATAGGTAATTTTACTTAATATTTTGTTTGCTGACTGTATTAAAACTTACGACATGGAATAAGAATCACCAAGAACATTATTGTAATGGAAACAAACTCTTGTTTATGTTTAGTATCTTGAGCAATCAGAAGCAGATTCTGGGCTTTTTCATTTTATTTCTGGTCACCATTTTATGTTCTGTGAGGTCTTGTAGTTCAGGTAGTTCACATCTTGGTGAGGTAAGGAGAAGATGGTGATAATTTCAGCCAAGAAGGCACCATTCACAAATCAGGAGGGCTCATCTCAACTCAAGATTTCCCTGCTGAACCAAGTGTTTTTTGTTAAACCTTATCACCATGATCATTAGGAGTGACTCTCTATGCTTGATCATAAAACAATCTAGGACCACTTGGACTTGGAATAAGAATTCTATTTGCTTATTATATGCCTCTAGCATATGGTCAGTTCTCTTTTTGTCTCTGTATGTACAGAGTACACTCACATTAACATGCACACAGTAGGTGCTTAATAAATGTTTGTTGAATTGAGCCTCAGTACTATAGTTATTTTTTTCTTATCTTCCCCCCATCCCCCCCACCCCATCCAACATTCTATCTAACTCTGTTTCAGGAGTTATATCTTTTATTTTTCCTTTCCTTTCCCATACCTTACACTCACTAGGAGACACTATATTTTTCCTACTTCAGATGAGAAAATGGATGTAAAGAAATTTGTAAAGTGCTACATACATGTCAGCCACAATACCCTAGACACAGTCTCTATTCCTCTACAGAGGACTTTAAGCTATTTTTCATCCATTCCCTGCCCCCTTCCCCCAACAATTCCCTCCAGTTCAGAATTGACTCAGCTAGGTTTCTTTGTATTCTGCTTCTCACTTCCCCTATGCCTTCGGGGAAAGAGGACTTCTATTTCCTGTCCCTTAGAAAACCTTTTTGTAGAGCTCCAGTGACCCTTTGCAAACTGGGAGGGACCCCATTGCATATTTTTCTTCAGAGGGTATCCAGAGGGATCCAGGGCCATTTCTGGCCACTTATTTATTTCTCCAAGTATAATCTAATTCAATTTCTAGTTCTTCAACTCCCATGTATGTTCTGAGACTTAAGATCTCCATATAAAACTTCATGACCACAGGGCTTTTTAGGAAATAGGGTACTGGTAATGCCTGCTTTCCATTAAGACTACAGATAATTAGTGCACTAAGGAGAATCCCTTTCTAATGGCTGGTTGTCAAAGATTCGGGCAAGTAGAGACACCTACAGAGGGCTGCACCAGGAATGACTCACATCTTTGCAAAGAAAAGGAAACTTTAAAATTATTTTTTCGACATGACAGGGCTGTTTTCTTTAAAACAAAACAAAGCAAAATAAAAACAACCTGAATGAGACTTTCTGTTCGAAAATTTCCTTGAATGTAATAAAAAATGTGTTGGGGATGCAGAGTGAAGTGAGAAGAAGTAAAAGAAAAATTTATATTATGCCACCAATATTATAAAAATGAACAGTTCTGGAAGACCGAAGAACTTGTGCAATGCCATGATCCACCATGACTCTAGAAGAACCTTGATGAAGAACACTGCCACTGTCGTGACAGAGGGATGCCTAAGGTGCAGAGTGAGATACATCTTTTCAAAAATATCTAATATGGGGATTTGTTTTATTTGACTATAAGCATTTGTTACAGGGTTTTTTTTCTTTCTCAATGCAGGGGTGAAAAGGGAGAGAGAAAAAAATAAATGCTTGATAATTGAAAAAAATTAAAATGATGTCTTGGGATTATAAATAAAATCATTTCCTTATACAAAACCTTCACTCAGAAACAAGATGGGATAGTGGATGGTTAATCGTCCTTAGAGTCAGGAAGTGTTGTGTTCAAATACTACCTGTGACACAGCAGCTGAGTGACCCTGGGCAAATCATTTTATCTCATAGTTGCTCAGGTGACTTTTTAACTTTTTAGTTACAGAACATGTAGTGAGTTCATTGGAAGAAAGACTTTCCTTAGAACCAATGAAATTGTAGGGGCAGTTAGAAAAGGAAAAAACCAAACCTTCCCTATAAGTACTCCCTCTGGGGTACAGGTCATAACTTACCCATGCATTACTTCTCCTTCTATGTGACTCTCATGAACATCATCACTGGCTTTTCCCTAAGATGTATGCTAATGTACTCAACTATATTTCCTTGTCTATAAAGAAAGCCATTATTCATCCACTTGGTTTTTCCTATATGTTTTATGTTGAACTGTCTTGCATAATTGTGGATCTCATTGAGGAGACTTATAGTATGCATGACTTCATGAAATCATGAGATATCACCCATAGCGGACCATCCCTGCCTTTCATATGGGATCCCTTTTTCTTTCAATTCTAAGGCAAGACATTCTACAAGACAGTGGGAGTCCCCTTTGGCCATCATCTGACTCCATATTTTACATATAACTTGGAATTGAGTAATATAAATATTACTGAACAAAGTTATCTTTGTGTTTATGTCAATGGAGAAATCTTGTAGAATCTTAATATGTGCAAATAAGGATGGCTTTTGAGGGTTTATTTTTATATTGAATCAAATGTTTTTGATAATCAACAAAGAGATGCAATGGACTTTTCCATTTTTTTTTTTTTGCCCCTTTCACTAAGTGGTTTTACTATGAAATGTGTTCTCCTTTGTTGGGAAAAGTCCATCTATTTCTTTCTCCTGTTTTCATTGAGGGCATTCCCAATATATGTAGAACATTCTCATAAAGAGATTATAAGGATGAGAAAGTTGGTCTATGGATCAGTAGTTATCATTAACTTCACCTTTTTGGTTGACAGCACACTATATGATTTTCAAAAATAAATCATGGGCTAATAGAATCTTAGATTTTGAAGTGAAAAGGTTCTTACAGGTCATTTGATCTAACCTCCTCAATTTATAGATAAGCAAAGTGAGGTCCAGAGTGGTTGCGATTTGCCCATTCATTTGAAATGGTAATGGCAATATTGATACATTTCACTTTCTTCAATAATGAAACAAACATACCTTTTTGTTTTGACAAGTACCTTACGCATTGAGTACCAACAATTTAATTTTTATAGATGGTGTAAAGATTTCATATTTCTTAGAAAATTCTTCCTGCTTATTCACTATTATGTCACTAGCATTAGAAAAACTGAAAGTTGATACATCTGGCTCACAATCATTAAAAAATTTTAATTTGTTTCATAGGGTTGACAAGACCAAAGAATCCATTACTTAATGGGCAAACTACTGGTGGTACTTTTGTAGAACCTTTTAACATCCTGAGAAAGATGACCAAAATAATTACGGACTTGGATTTTGCCCTATCAAGGATGGTTGAAGGAAATGAGGATATTGAGGTAGCTAGATGGTACCTTAGTGCACAGAACACTGGACTTGGAGTCAGGAAAACCCGAGTTCAAATCTAACCTAAGATACTTATAAACTGTGTGACCTTGGGCTAGTCAAAATCTCTGTATGTCTCCTTTTCCTATAAAGGCAATAATAGTAGTGTCCACCTCCCAAGGTTTTTGCAAGGATAAAATAAGGTAATGTAAACCTTAAAGTATTTTGTTACTATGGTTATTACCCGGAGAGTGGAAGACTTAGGGAGGATATATTAGTTGTCTCCAACTCTCTAAAGGGCTATCAAATTAGATGTTTTCTGCTTGCCCAGAGTGGACAAAATTAGGAACAATGTACGTATATTGCAATTAGTCGAATGGGCTGCTTTGGGAATTTGGTAGGCTACTGCAGGCAAAGATTGGATATCTATGTGTGTGTGTGTGTGTGTGTGTGTGTGTGTGTGCGCACGCGCATGTATGAGATTCATGTTAAAGAAGATATATGCTGGATTTGATAGCCTTTATGGTCTCTCTGAATTCTGGAAACCTGTGATATTGATATTTTCTCATCTATGTACATTTATGTTAATATTAAATCTGATAGGATGGGAAGAGCCCTGAAATCCAGTTTCCTTTTTCATTTCCTCTACCATAAGGGAAATAAGCGTTTTCTGGGGTGAAGAGATATAGTGCCTGGTGAAAGACATTAATGACTTGAGTCTGTAACAAATAAGTGCCAACGACTAGGAAAATATTCCAGATGATATAAAGATCCCCAAATTTTGTTTTAGACTACTTTTTTTTCTCAATGGGATGCTTTAATTTTAGCTATTAGGTGGAATTATACAATGTTTTCCAGGAATTTCCATATCCAAAGAATTTATCACCTAGTAGCCAACCTAATGGTTGATGAGAATTTTTATGGCAAATCTCTCAACATCCTGAGAAAGATGTCCAGTATGGTGAAGGGCCTTACTACAGGTTCCATTATTATAAGAGGGAGGAATGTGGGAGAATGGAGCAGAAAGAATACTGAATAGGAATTAAGAGACCTGGGTCCACACACTCAATAAGCAATTACTGGGTATTTATTAGATATAAAGCACTCTGCTAGATGTTAGGGGTGAAAAGACAAAAATGAGAGAAGCCCTATAAGGAGCATAGAGTAAGTAACTCCATTTAGGCTAATGGCCAAATGAACTGCATAGTTCTATATTTGCTACAAACTCTTGAAACAAGAAGGTTCAATTAAGTGATCTTTGAGGTCTCTACGTACTCTGTGGTTATATAATCTGATGTGTTTTTTTTTTTGCCATCTGCACATCACCATCTACCAATATTCAATGAACATACCACTTGTCCATTTAATTATTAAAATTTATTCGAGTGTCCTATATCTGCTAACTGAGATGTTCATTTATGTAGGCTGGGGGAGAATTATAAGGCAATCATGACAATGAGAAGTGTTGGGTTTCTGTGAACAGTGCATCATGGTGGCATTTCATAGACCTGGCAAATATCTGTTGAATCGGTTGATTGATCAGCTGACTCACACACTGATGAGAATAATCAATTACGTTACCAAAAACAAACAAACTTTCTATTGGGACCTTCCCTTGATGATCCTATCCATTTCATCTTTAATCTTCCCTGATGATAAAGGGAGGACTGATATGTAACTTTTTTGTGTATATTGGTGGAGTGAATGTAGTGAATGGAGAAGGATGATGTAGAGGCCATAGCTGGGAAATGAAATGGGCAAGATTGGCAACTGCCCAAGGCATATATGTATGTGTGTGTGTGTGTGTGTGTGTGTGTGTGTGTGTGTGAGATGAGGAGCATACAGAACCCAATGGGCAAACGAGAATTTTTGTGACTTATTGCATGACACTTGAGGAGGAAATGACCCATAGTGGCTGTACTGGTGTCCCTAAGTCTGGTAAATATGATGAAAAAACTTTATTTTTAGCTCCCATCTTTACAACATTAAAAACCAATGAAAGTTTCCCATCTGCTGTAATCACGAAATTTCTACTTCTGTTTCACATGGCAAACCACTCCTTTTCTTTCTCTCATTCTCTCTGAAAAAGTAGCATCAGAAATTCAATTCAACTAGAAATTCTACTTTGGGCATGATTGTGGGGGTATTTTATGCTTTAGAAAGTGGTGCTGTACTTTTATACTAGCATACATCCTAGTGCAATGGAAAGTGTGCTACATTTGGAGTAAGGAAGTAGGCTCAAATTCATGTCCAGCAAAAGTTCTTATTTAGGATGCTAGCAAAGATGGCAGCTAACAGTTTGACAATCAGGAATGAGAGGAGAAAACTATAACAACAGGAACAAGTACTAAAAAAATAGAGTAGTCTGGGAACATTTAGTGAAGGTTTTTTAGTTTGTTTTTTGTTGACCAGTCATGTACAACTCTTTGTGACCCCATCTGGATTTTCTTGACAAAGATACGGGATTGGTTTGTCGTTTCCTTCTCCAGCTCATTTTATAGATGAAGAAACTGAGGCAAACAGGGTTAAATGACTTGCCCATGATCATACAGTTAGAAAGTGTCTGAAGTCCCATTTGAATTCAAGTACTCCTGACTCCAGGGTTAGTACTGTATCGACTGCACCACCTAGTTGTCCTAATATTTTAGTGTAGGGAATGAACAATATCACTAAAGTTTTACAGCTCAGTATAATAACTGGTTAATAATAGTGAACTTCATCATGTTTACTATACCCCAGAACAATGGAAAGAACACTGGCCCTGGGTTTAGAGGACCTGGTTTAAATTAGGCAAGTCATTTAAACTCCTTGAACCTTAGTTTCCTCATCTGTAAAATGAGGGGGTTGAACTAGAAGGCCTCTGAAGTCCCCTTTAGCTCTAGGTTTATAATACAACGATCTATGTTTAAGAAAGCATGGGGTCTGTCTTCCCCCAGGACACCGGCATAGTAAGTGCATATCTAATGCATGCTGTTGAATGAACGAATCAGAAATGACTGACATTTCAAAAAAAGTATCTGTATTTTAAAAGATAAGCTTCAGTTACATGGAAAATTTACTTATAATGATGCCAGATTCTTTTTGGGGAGCCTCTTCCATATTTAGTAAATGTTACAATAATAAACTAACATATATCAAAACCAACTAAAAACAATCCCAAATCTGAGTCCTCTTCCTTTGTTTCTTATAATTACACAACAGACTTTGCCCCTAGCTGTGATCACTGGGTAGGCATGACTCCAAATTTCTACTGCTCTGGATTTGCATAACTTTGCCCAGGCCAGTTCATGTTTCTTGGATTTGCATCCTTCCCAGCAATGAGGTATCTGTAGCACTGATGTGACACGTTATGCTTATTCTTTCCTCAACCACTGAACATTTGGATGAATTCCAGTTTTTTACTTTTATATATAGAACAACTATAAACATCTTTGTACAAATACAGACTTTTTTCTTTTGAATTATTTTCCTGGAACAGAGGCATGACTGAGTCTTAGGGTATGACTTGTTTTGAGGTTTTTGCTGTGCATGGGATTAGAGATTTAGAGCAGCATGAGACCTCAAAAGCAGACCTTCTTCCTTCTATAGATGAGAAAACTGAGGAAGAAATGAGGTAACTCAACTTGCGTAAGGTCACACAGCTAGTAAGAGTCTGAAGCAGTACTTGAACCTGATTTTCAAGAAGACTGTCTCATTTGCAGACCACTAGTAATCTAGGAGTATCCATGTTTCTTTAATGTCCCTTAGATATTTTAATTTATTTTTCCTAATTTAAGGGGTGGAAAGTTTGCTTTGATTAGAACTTTAAAAATTATTGATCAGGTTGAACATTTCCCCAAACAATTATTTACATTTTGTATTTCTTCTTTAGCAAGAGTAGTTATTATAAAACCCTTTGGTCCCCTGTCCACTACAGACTGGGTTTTTTGCCAATATAGACATGTGTCCATTCTGGAAATAAAATTTTTATTCATAAATTCTGTCACAAATGAAATGAATAATTTGAAACTACCAAAGGATATCAGAATTCCCATAATACACAATGGTTAGTAAATCTTGGTTCTGAAGAACTGATTTGTGAAATAAGTTAACCACCTCACTAAAGGGAGGTGGTGGATTCTGGGGGTGAACTGTAATCTGATGAATTGTTTAAAATTTACCCTCTACAAGAGGGTAGGGGAACCTGATTATCTGTTACATTCATACTAAAAATGACTGACATGTATATAGTGCTTTAAGGTTTGGAAAGGGCTTTCCATAATTATCTCACTTGATTTATGTACGATGAAATTGGGGATCAGAGGGTTAAAGCACAGTCAGCATCTGAGGCAGGGTCTGAGCCAGGTCCAAGTCCATCAATCTTTCTCTTATGTCATAGAGTCTATCTACCATAGTCGTATAACTATTATTTTGTTTTGTTTAACTTTTTCTTTGTATAGAGCTTTAAAAGGACCCTAGTGTCCATCAAGTCCAAATCTCTCATTTTATAGACAAGAAACCTGACACAAAGAAAGAGTTCAAGTCACTTACAAAGGTCACAGCCCTATTAAGTGTCTGAAGCAGAATTTGAATTCATCTTCTCCTGCCTCCAAGTCCAAGTGCCCTATCCCTCTTTGCCACATAACATCTCCAGGGGGTTCTATGAAATATAAAACCCTCAAAGCATCAATAAACCACTTTTTAAAAGAAAGAAAAAGTATATTATGCTTCCTTGGCTTCATGGAAAATGCCATACAGCTTGAATATTTCATTTGAACATTGTTTTTTGAAATAGCCTCGGCATCACAAAAGGGTACAAAGAAAATGAGTGACACATTTTTTCCCTTTGCTAATTATCTTTTCACTCTTTCCAGAGGATTCCCACTTCCTTCCTGTTTTACCCCACCCACTGGATAGGGCTGAGGGATTTGTGGGTATAATTTGGAACAGTTACTAAAACATTCTAAGCATCTCTGATTAGAGAAGAACCCAGAGCTGAATATGACCCAACAGGTTCTAAGACTCAGAAAGTAAGGTTTTCAAGGTATCATTTTTCCTCCCTCTTTCTTTTGTCTCCTCTTCCCCTTGGCAGGCCAGGATGGAGGCCCAGATAAAGTTGGCACAAATGTTGAATTGGCACTAAATTAAAAAAATACTCCCCAAACAGGCTGAGATGATTATATAGCCTATGATGCCTGGGATCAGCCTTTAATGAGAACATGTTCTCTGGCACTTACCAGTCTAAAAGGCAAATACATTAAATAAATAAATCATATTGCGTGACTAGGAACAAATGTTCTTCTGCCATCTTTTGGTAATTGTTTCAGGATTGAGACCCATTGTCTCTAGTCAAGTATCAAAAGTAGATGCCTCTGCTGGTCAGGGTCATCTGATAGAAAAGCATACTAGATGTGAGGCCAGAGGATTCGGGTTCAGACCCAGGCTTGGCCACTTTCTGTCTGGGTGACTGAAAAACTCTTCAACCTCTCAAGATCTCAGTTTCCTCATTGGTGAAATGAGGGGGCCAAATAGATGACCTCTCAGATCCCTTTCACCAGTTTTAAGTCTGTGATCCTTTAATTCTACCAACAAATTCATGCTTATAAAATATTACCCAACTAGACCATGAGTGAAGAGTACCACAATAGTAACGGTGGCTTATGTTGATTTGGTCCTTTGACAGAGAAGGTCTGACTCCATATTTATAACATTCTGTTTGGTAGGCTTAAGAGTGCTTATCAGTAGTAACCGTTGTTCTTTCCCTCCCAACTTGATTTACTTAAAAATATTTTTTCTTTTGCTCATTAAAAGGGCCATTCCCAGATTACTTCTTAAACAGACCTATTCACTGAAAGGACGTCACCTCACTCTAAGTGAGTTCCTGAATAGCTCTTAGCCCAAAAAGACCAACGTCTCCCATTGCATCCTGGGCCGTCTCCAGTCATCGTGATGAATATCTGGTCACTGGACCCAGATGGCTCAGGAGGAGAAAGTGAGACTGGTGACACTGCACAGCCCTGCCTCATTCAAAACAAAGTCAAGTGCAAGTCATGTCATCTTTTCTCTGATGTTATGGTCATCTTTGAAAATGAAGGATGAACACACACACAAAATAAACAAAAACAAAAAAACTTAGTAGGCACAGGATACATTATTATGTAATAACAATTCCATTTCTTTAGCACTTTAAAGTTTATAAGACATTTTCTTTGCAATGAGCACATGAGTTTGGCAGGATGAGTGTAGTGGAAAGAGCATAGGAGTCCAGAGCAACTTGCATTCTAATCTCACCTCTCATGTTTACTACCTGTGTGCTTGGGGAAAGTCACTTTAAACTTCCCCATGTCTCATGTCCTCATCTGTAAAATGGAGATAACAATACTTGTAGTGAGAGAGAGCATGGCAGGGTGGACAGAGAGCTGGTCTCAGAGTCATGAAGAGTTGAGCTGCAGTTGCTGCCTCTGATACATGCTCTACGAGCCATGGGACCATAGGTAGGTTCTTCAATATCTCCACGCTCCAGGTAACTCTCTGTAGTTTCCACATCTCTAAAGGGCAGATCAGGTACATCTGCATTGGTGGAGGGAGTTTCCTTACTGAGAGTTCCTCATATTAATCAAATCAGAGGTCTGCCCCAAGTACCTACAGTACTTACATTCTAGGGGTTGTGAGGATCAACTGAGAAAGTTTGTGTTGAATCCTTAAGCACTACATAAATGTCAATGACCATGGCTAGATGGTTGTTACCTGCCCAAGGTCATACAACTAGTAAAGTTCAGAATCTGGAGATTCAACCCAGAGCTGATATCCAGGACACTTTTCACAACTGTACCATGCTGACATTTTTCTGGGATTGGTGCATGATGTGCATTAATGGGCAAAGCAAGACTTGAAGCATCAGTCACCCAGTGAATCAGTCAGTCACTCAGCCAGTCAATCAGCATTTATCAAGTACTCTGTGCCAGGTACTCGTGCTAAATATTGGGGATACAAAGAAAAGCATTTTTCCCTGCCCTCAGGGAGCTAAAAGATTGAGAGCAGGAAGGGGTCACAGAAGTCACCCAGTTCAACTTTCTCATTTTAAAAAATGAAGACACTGAAGACAAGTGACTTGTCTAGAGTCACACACCTAGTAAGTGGCATTATACCACATTGCCTCCTCCAAGAAAAGGTCCTTTTGAAGACAAGAGGCATATAGAGGAAAAAGAAAAAGGTCTCTGCCCTGAGAGAAAATGAAGAAATGATTCTCACCTAAAATAACAGACCAGAATCTGGGCATGCCCTGGGCAGTACAATATTCTTCTTCCTGTGTCTGTCACCTAATTTCTTAGACTGTCAAAAAGATGGCTAATTATGGTGCTGCTTACCATAAGAATGGGAAAGAGATCTAAGATTTCTATTATTTTTAAAATATAGAATATTAAAAGGCCAAGAGGCAACCTGTTAGAGTGGACTGACCCTGCTCCTTGCCGACGGGCAAGGATGCTCCAGTCAAGAAGACCAAGATTCAGATAAATACTAGTTGTACTTAAATTCTCAATGTCCGTCTCCAAGACCAATCAACCTTGGTATAGTTTTTTCATTCTGGAGTTCCCCAGGCCAATATAATCACAACTATGATTAAACACCCCCCCAGCAACAACCAAATTAAAGAGGAGAAGAATACTGCTCTTTTAATCAGAGATCCTGAAATGGGTTCTGAGACAACAGATCAGACAAAATGTAATTACTGGATTTGCAAATAGGGAGTGCTCAGGCAACTTCTCATGTCAGGAACTAGACTATCAATGAGTACAGGCACAAGGAGGTCATCAAATCACCCAGCGTCACGGAGAAACCAAGTAAGAAATTCAATTAGAATCTACACCTCCTTGAATACCAGCCCAGTACTCTCATACTATGCTAGGATGCCAGTAAGATTTCCAGAATTAATTCAGCTTTCAGAAACAGTGCTTAGAGAGCTGTGGAAGACATGTTCACAGCACTCTCAGAAAATGAGAAACAGCCGAAGTCCCCTTCCCCTATGATGTGAATAAACACAACTAACTTCAAGAAAGTTGGTGCTTTGACTTTCATACTTCGCTCTGAATTTTCCAATTTCTCTCCTATTTTTCTTTTTGCCCCTTCCTCCCAATGAAAATAAAACATATTCCAAAGCTATTAACTCTTTTCACCAAAATTTAAGCACTAACTCTAGTCCCAAGATGTGGAAGAATTTCCAAGTCCATCAGTGAAAAAGAAAGCACTATGGTGGTAGGATTCTGTTTTTATTTTATTTTTTAAGTAGAAATTCTCTCAATGAAAGTAGACCCCTATCTGAACCCAAAGAAACTTGTCTCCTCAGGAAGGCACTGATTTAGAGGGAAAATGTGGAAGCCAATAAGGAGATTTCAAAGGCATGCAGTGAATTCTCTGATTTAGCCCAAGGCTCATTCAACAACTTAACTTATACTTTTTTTCATTGTAGGAGTTCATTCTGTATTGTGATGTATGTCATGTGGTCATAATTAGCCCCGTGTGTTGATGGAAACAGTGAACCATTCAGTTCGCAGAGATATGGTTTCCAGCATGAACAAAATGCTACCATATGTTTCTCCTTGAAGGAAAAGCAAAATAATTGATGCTGAAGGGGGTATTTTGTAGTAAACAAGGGCTGAGGTGACTTGATCTGTGCAAGGCTAGACACTGGACCAGAAAACAAAACCCCACAATTATCTACAGTTGAAGCATGAATTAAAAAAAAAATCAAGGTAGCAGAAATTACATTGGCTATGAGTCATAACTGTGCACCAGAATAGTGGACTCCTAGAAAAATGACCCACTTTATATTTCCCTCAGAGAAAGTGGCTCACCAAGGAAAGAATACTAGATTTGGAGCCAGAGAATACTCAAACACACATTTATTAAATGTCCACTTGGTGCCAGGCACCATGCTAAGCTCTAGGGATAAAAAAAAAAAAGGCAAAAGATAATCCTTGCCTTTTTAATGGAGGAGACAATATCAAACAACTATGTACAAACAAAATATAGACAGGATAAGTTGAAAACAAACAATGAAAGGAAGGTACTGAAATGAAGAGAAGTTGGGAAAGGCTTCCTACAGAAGGAAGGATTTTAGCTGGGACCTGATAGAAGCCAGAGAAGCCAGGAGGAAGAGATGAGGAATGTGAACATACAGGCATGGGGAACAGCCAGTGAATATGCCTGGAGTTGGTAGATGGGTTGTTGCTCTCTATTACTTCCAGGGTCAAATATAATGTCTTTACCCCAATTCTGGTTAGCTAAGTGGCTCAGTGGGTAGAGCACAAGCTTTGGAATCAGGAATACCTGAGTTCAAATCCAACCTGAGATACTTACTAACTATGCGACCCTGGGCAAGTCTCTTAAACTTAATTGCCTCAAAAAAAAATCCCCAAATCAAAAATACCCCTCCCCATTATATGATTGGTATTAAATCCCCCTTCCAGTCTTCTTATGCCCCATCATGTATTCTTCGATCCTTGTTGTTCCTCAAACAAGGCAATGACATGAGTTCAAATCCTGACTCTCTCATTTACTATCCAAATGACCCTTACTGAGAAGTCCCTTAATTTCACTAAGCCTCAATTTTCTCATTTGTAAAATGAGGGGACATGATGAAATATCTGCTGAGGCTCCTTACCGCTTTATTTTTATGATTCTGTGAAATGGTTGAGATTCCCTTAATTTATTTCTTACCAGTAGTCATTAGTTTTAAGTAAAAAAAAGTGAAAAACATACTATTTTTAAAGAAAGGGAAAAAAGTCATAGTTTTGGCAAATACTTTGGGTCAATCAGAGGATGACAAGCAAGGTTATTTATTCGTATAATACAGAAAAAATATGATGTGAAAGTTATAAGTTTCAAGATCTCAAGGATCTATTATTAATAATATCTTTTTAAGAATACTATTTTCAAAGTAGAATATTGTGATGTAAAGGTTTAAAACTTTTTTGCCTGGACTTGTGATTTAATTGGTATGGGGATCTTCCTGTTTTGGAACTCTTGTCTAGAGATGTACTTTGGCAGTGGTCTGCAGCTCATGTTTTTAGAAAGCTGCAGACAGTGAGGGGATACTGAGAAATCAAGTGACTTGCCCAGCACCACAAAGTCAGTAGCTGTTGGAGGCAACACTTAAATTCATTTTCCTTACTTGAAATTAAGTCTTAGGAGAGGACAGCCATGTCGTCTCCTCTGAGAGTAGAGAAAAAAAAATACAGATAATCTAGTTATCCTTTGGGTTTGGAAAAGATACTCTTTCTACTCATTTACTATTTCCTTCAGCATTTTAATAATTGTTGTCTACCTACATGGCTTGAGTAGTCCTACTCTACACAAACAAAACCTATGGTCACCCTAGGTTAGAACCCTGTTCTAGGGAAACCACAGTCCATATCTGACATTTTGGAGGAATACATCTTCTCTGATATCAACCTCAGTAGGCTTTATCTTGAAACATCCCTGTTTTAAAAAAAATAGCATATAGGAAAAAATTGTCTGTACGATCTAAAATCATTCCTGATGCAGAGCGAGACATATATTTTTGAACATGGGAAGTATGCAAATTTGTTTTGCTTGATTGTGCATGCTGGTTATAGGGCTTTTGTTTTTCTTTTTTATATGGGGAAGGTAGAATGGGAGGGAGAGAAAACAAATACTTATTAACTGAAAATATGAAAAAAGTTAAAAATGCTACACCCATCCTCTAATTTGAAGTCTGTAGCTTTACCAGCCAATCTATAGCACCACCTTCCATTTGTTCTGCATTGACTTCTTTTAAACGTGGAAGAATGCCTTTTAATTAGAATATTCTGGGACATGATGAGCAAGTCTACATCTAATCCATTTCTACCCTTCATGATTTTTTGGGGTGGTCACATTTTTGACTCTGCTTTTTTAGACAAGAGTCCTCCTCTTTTTAGTCACATGACTCTCCCCCTCCCTCCTTTATCATTTTAATTATCCTTCTCTCTTTTTTTTTTTAGTTTTCTTGATGGATATTCCCTTTTTTCCATCCATTGTTTTCTGATGTTTCTCTTCCCCATCCCTTGACTTCCTACCACTGGAGCCTGTTCTAATAACAAACAAAAACCAGTTAAATGAAGCGTGTATTGGGGACAAAACCAGCTGGCATGTGATGATGTCTGACAACATATTTAACATCCTGTTACCGTAGTCCCCAAAGAAGGGAAGTATATCTCATTACAGGATCATAGGTATATATTTGGAAAGGACCCTTTAGAAGTCATCTTGCTCAAACCCCTTATTTTATAGACAAGAAAACAGAAGGTTACAGAGCTCAAGTGACTTGCCCACAGTGGTTCAGTTGTGTTTAATTTTTCCTGACCTCATATGGGATTTTCTTGCAAAAATAATGGAGTGGTTTACCATTTCCTTCTCCAGTTCATTTTACAGGTGAGGAAACTGAGGCAAACAGGATGAAGTAACTTACCCCAGGTGACATAGCAAGTGAGTGTCTGAGGCTGGATTTCAACTCAGGTCTTTCTAACCCTAGGCCTAGTGCTCTACTCACTGTGCTGCCTTGCTGTTCCGCCTAAGGTTATACTGACAGGAATTTAAACCTATGTATGACTCCATTCCATATTCAGCACTCTTTCCATTATACCATGTCATCCAGGACTAAAATGACTTATTGAATTTAATGTGAAACCAACCGCCTTTTAATCTCATTTTCATCATTTTAGTGATTAGGTGAACTAGCATGTCCTCTGGGTTTTGCTGTCATTTTCTTGCCAATTTCCTTGAAGACCAGGCCCTTGTTGTCTTTGTATCCCCAGCACCTAAAATAGCGCTTGGCAGACATTAGAAGACTAGTCAGTGTTGTTCATTTGAGTAGTTCATTTGTATCAGTTCATTCAAATCTTGCTACTCTTCTCTAAATTTCTCATATTTGTCACTTCTTACAGTATTCCAGGATTATTACAGTATTATTACAGTATTACAGTATATACAGGATTCCATTACAACCACATACTATAAGTTGTCTGACTTGTCCTCTCTATTACCTTTCCTCCTTTGTCAGAAATTTCTTTTTCTTTAAAGATTCTTAAAAAATAATAATTTATTTTCCCAATTGCATGTAAAAACAATTTTTAACATTTAAAAATATTTTGAGTTCCAGCTTCTCTATTTTCCTCCCTCCCCTCCACACAATTTGATACAGGTTACACATGTGCAATCATGCAAAATGTATTTCGATATTAGTCATGTTGTAAAAGAAAACAAAGACCAAATAAACCCCATGAAAAATAAAGTGAAAACAGGATCCTTTGATCTGCATTCAGATGTCATCAGTTATTTCTCTGGAGGTGGATGGCATTTTTCATCATAAGTCCATCAGCTCTTTCTTAAGATGTGAATGGAAGTTTGTGTAATATTTCAGTCACAGACCTAAGTACACAGCTCTCTATGCAACAAGAGCTCAATGCATATAGACTGACATGGCAGGGAGCAACATGGGTTAATGTTGCCAAAAATTGTAGCTTGAGAGGGAATCGGCCTCTGTCTAGGGGACTTCTTCATACTATTTTCAATATCTTGTTCTCTTTAATAGTCCAATCAAACTCATAATTTAACTTCAATGCATTTCTTATATCACCAATTTGGGTATTTCCTCCAATAATGCAGGTCACAATCTATTCATGCTTGCTCATCATTACACCACCCTCTCATCCATTTACTAATATGAATTTTTCCAGAGTGATTCCACCCAAGGTATTGGGGGTTTTCCATGAGTTCACATATTGGGTGAACACCAATGGAACCCGACAGGTACTTATTTTTAATTACATTTTTCAGATGTCCTCAGATTTCAAAGTTACAAAAAAATTTAGTTTCCTGATATATAGACACTTCAGTCTCCAAGTTGAATAAATCTTTCAGCTGAGTTCCATAAAGGTGTATGCAGTACCCATTCATGTAAATAAAGAGATTGGACTTAATGGCCTCCAAGGTCCCTCCTAAATGGAATAATGTTTGCATGTACGTAAAGGCAAGAGCAGATCTTGAGGGAAAGGTGATCATTTCAGTCTGGGGCCTGTTGGCGTTAAGTTCTAGCAGGATATCCAGGTGCAAAGGTGTAGCAGAGAGCTAACCGTGAATCTGGAGCTCAGGAGACAGGTCAGATCTGGAGACTAAGGTTTGGGGATTATTTGCATTCAGGAGGTCACTGAAACTGAGAGAGAAGATAAGATAGCAGAGAGACAGAATGTGGAGAGAAGAGGGCTAAATATAGAATCTTAAGGGCATGCTTATATTTATGGGGTGGTGGAAGTTGATAGAGTTAGCAAATAACGGACAAGTTGGCAGAGTGGAATGGACACTGGATCTGTAGGCAGAGGACCTGGGTTCAGATTCGTGCTCTGCTACTTATGACATATCTACTTGCCCAACCCAACAAGCACTCACTTTGGGCTATGTACCAGGTGTTAGGAATGCAAACACGAAGTAAAAAATAGTTTACGAACTCAAATGGCTTATAGTTTACTGGGGCAATATAACATGCAACTAGATAAATGATTATTTTAGGAGAATTAGAAATTAACTATAAGGATGTCAGGAAAGGCTTTCAGTAACCTCTACAGGTCTCAGTTTCCTTATCTATAAAATGAGGGGGTTGGACAGAGTAATCTTTAAATTTCCTTTGTTCAGTCAGTTCAGCTGTGTTCAATTCTTTGTGCCCCATTTGGGGTTTTCTTGGAAAAGATACTGCCTTTTCCTTCTCCAGCTCATTTTACAGATGAGGGAACTGAGGCAAACAGGGTTAGTCATTTGCCCAGAGTCACATAGATAGTAAACGTGTGAGGCCAGATTTGAACTCATTAAGATGAGTCTTCTTGACTCTAGGTCCAGCACTCCATCCATTACACCACTTACTTGCCCCAAAGTTCCTTAAAGTTCTAAATCAATGATCTTTTATAAAATTAATTTGTTTTCAGTTTTCAACAATCACTTCATATGTTTTAAATTTTCTCCCCCTCTCTTCTCAATCTTACATGGGCTCTACACAGACATTCTTACTAAACACATTTTCTCATTAATCATGTTGTATAGAAGAATTAAAGCCAATGGGAGAAACCATGAGAAAAACCAAACCAAAACATAACATAACAAAAGAGAAAAGAGTCTGCTTCATTCTGTGTTCTAATTCTATGGTTCTTCCTCTGGATGTGGGTGGCATTTTGCATCGAGCCCTTGGAAATGTTTTAAGGATTTAAAACAGTCCTTGCGCCCTATGACTGTTACTGTGTATAATGTTCTCCTGGTTCTGCTCACTTCTCTCAACATCAGTTCGTATAAGTCTTTCCAGGTTTTCCTGAAGACCCTCTGTTTGTCATTTCTTATAGCATAATAGTATTCCATTACATTCATATACCACAACTTGCTCAGCTATTCCCCAATTGATGGGCATTCCCTCAATTTCCAGTTCTTGACCACCACAAAATAATTGCTATAAATATTTTTTTACATGTGGATCCTTTTCCCATTTTTATGACCTCTTTGGGATACAGTCCTAGAAGAGATATTGTTGGATCAAAGGGTATGTATATTTTTATAGCCCTTTGGCCATAGTTCCAGATTGCTCTCCAGAATGGTTGGATCAGCTCACAGCTCCACCAACAATGACTTAGTGTCCAACTCTCCCACATCTCCAACATTTATCATCTTCATGTTTTGTCATATTAGCTACTCTGATAGGTGTGATGTGGTACCTCAGAGTTGTTTTGATTTGCATCTCTCTAATCAACAATGATTTAGAGCATTTTTTCATATGGCTTATAGTTATCTTTAATTTCTTCCTCTTAAAACTGCCTGTTCATATCTTTTGACCATTTATCAACTGAGGAATAGTTTGTATTCTTGTAAATTTGACTCAGTTCTCTATTATATTTTAGAAATGAGGCCTTTATCACAGATACTAGTTATGAAAATTCTTTCCCAGTTTTCTGCTTCCCTCCTAATCTTGGTTGCATTGGGTTTGTTTGTGCAAAAACTTTTCAATTGAATATAATCAAAATTATCCATTTTGCACTTCATAATGTTCTCTATCTCTTGTTTGGTCATAAATTTCTCCATTCTCCATAAATCTGACAAATACACTATTCCTTGTTTGTCTAATTTGTTTATAGTATCAGCCTTTATAACTAGATCATGTACCCATTTGGACCTTATTCTGGTGTACAGTGTCAGGCATTGGTCTATGCCCAATTTCTGCCATACTATTATCCAGTTTTTCAAGCAGTTTTTGTCATACAATGAGTTCTTATCCCAGAAGCTAGGGTCTTTGGGTTTATCAAACAGAAGACTGCTATATTCATTGACTACTATGTCTTGAGTACCTAACCTATTCCACTGATCTACCCCTCTATTTCTTAGCCAGTACCAAGTGGTTTTGATGATAGAGGCTTTGAGATCTGGTATGGCTAGGCCACCTTCCCTAGCATTTCTTTTTATTAATTCCCTTGACATTCTGGACCTTTTGTTCTTCCAGATGAATTTTGATATTTTTTTCTAACTCTAGAAAATAATTTTTGGTATTTTGGTGTGCCACTGAAAAAGTAAATTAATTTAGGTAGAATTGTCATTTTTATTATGTTAACTCGCCTACCCATGACCAACTGATATTTTTCCAATTACTTGGATCTGACGTTATTTGTGTGAAAAGCATTTTGTAATTGTATTCATACAGTTTCTGGGTTTGTTTTGGCAGGTAGACTCTCAAATATATAGTAATGTTTACTGTAACTTTAAATGAGATTTCTCTTTTTATCTCTTGCTGTTGGACTTTGTTAGTAATATATAGAAATGTGGATGATTTATCCTGCAACTTTGCCAAAGTTGTTTATTATTTCAAGTAGTTTTTTACTTGATTTTCTAGGATTCTCTAACTATATCATCATATTATTTGCAAAGAGTGACAACTTAGTCTCTTGTTTGCCTATTCTAATTCCTTCAACTTCTTTTTCTTCTCTTATTGCTAAAGCTAACATTTCTAGTACCATATTGAATTATAGTGGTGATAATGGACATCCCTGATCTTAATGGAAATGCATCTGGTTTATTCACATCATGTATAATGCTTGAGGTAGATATTACTTATTATTTTAAGGAAGGCTACATTCATTCCTTTGCTCTCCAGTGTTTTCAGTTGGAATGGGAGTTGTATTTTGTCAAAAGCTTTTTCTGCATCTATTGAGATAATCACATGGTGTCTGTTAATTTTGTTGTTGATATGATCCATAATGCTATAAATCAATAGTCTTTTGAAAATATAAGGAGGAATTCCATTCCAAAAGGCAGAAGGAAAAGCCGGAGAGTGGAATGACCTGGAAGCCATGGGAGAGGATTAAGAAAGAGAGGTTGGTCAATAATGTCAAATGCTCCAGAGAGAATAAAGTGAATGAAGACTGAAACCAAGTCCATGGGATGTAGTGACCAAGACATCCCTGGTTCCAATTGTGAGAGGTTTCTGTGGCATGAAATGGATAGAATTGCTGGGGGCTAAGGAGAGAGCAGACGATGAAGAAATGGAGGCAGAAACTTGGTCAAAATATCTCTACATGACATTATAACAAGAGGATAGTTTAATTATAGAAACTTTGTTTCTTTGTTACTTTGTTTCCATGAATTCAATGGGTTGTTGTGTTGCATATGAAATATATAAAATTTCTTGCTCAGAACAGTTAGGTCCCAAGTATCTATTTGTTTTGGGATCCATTCCCTGCAGTGAACTGAGGTTCTTGTCATCTGTAAGGGTCAGGAAATGATTGGAGCCAATGCCTTGAACTAATGGAATGAATTGCTGGTGATTTATACAACGCTCCCATGCATTGAGGGGGATAATTGAGAATTGTCTGTATGTTTTTCAAATCATAAAAAAGTAATGAGAAATAGCATAGAGCCTAGTGGATAAAGAGTCTTAGAGAGAGAAAGATTTGAGTTCAAGTTCACCTCTGACACATGCTAGGTGTGTGACCTTGGGTAATTCACTTAACTTCTCAGTGACCCCACACAACTTTCTAAGAGTACAAGTTACTGAAGAATTGTTGTTCTATGTTGATACTCATGCTAAAGAGATTACAGACTATGCCAAAAGCAAAAAAAATTAAGGCATTAAAATAAAATAAGTCATGTTATTTGCAAATGTTTGATAAACAACAAAGGCTGGTTTTAAAAGTGAATATGATGAGGATGATTTTTACAAACAAGTCTCTTGAGCCTGAAAATAATATACCATTCTTGGTCAAGTATTAATAACAGACCAAGGTTCACAAAAAGCTGATCCAAAGATAATTATTTACAAAGAACAGTTACATTACTGGAACCAATCAATAGAACAGTACTATTATTCTTGTTTGACTTTCCAAAATATCCTGGGCATTGTATGAAATTAAAACATAAACCAAATATAACAAAAGGAAAGCATTGCCAAGGGATTTGTAATAATTTTTTTTGTAAATCTGAGAACTAAAAAGCATTGTCAAGTAATAATTCTCCTTAAGGCAGTAGAAAAATGAGTTTCCCATCAAAGGATTACTAAATCATATGAATTTAGGCAAAGCAAATAAAAATGAGAAAGGCACCAGGAAATAAGTGGATAGAGGGCTGGTCTTAGTATCAGGAAGACCTGAGTTCAAATCCCATCTTGGACACATAGTACTGGTATAAACTTGGACAAATCATTTAAGCTCTTAGCAACTCATGGGCACTTCCTCTAAGTTATAAAGCAGAGGTTCATTTGTAGAAAGAAAGTTTACTTGTAGAGAATTCCCTACGCCAGTGAAATCACAGGTCTGGTTCAAGAAAAAGCTAAAAATGGCTTTTCTAAAGTCAATCTCAGAACCTATCCACACTACATCAAAACAAAGCAATTAACAAATGAGAAGGTGAGTGAAGCCAATATTCAACATCAATCCTAATGTTCCATGACTTGTTAAAAACCCCTGAAATATTAAAGAAAAAGTACACACCAATAAGAATTTGTGATATTGTCCTGGATGAATAAAAGCAGTCAGTGTGGGTCAATTTCCTTTGCTATTACTCTATATGATAATGTGACCTAGCAATCTAAAGTCAAAATATCCTAGGATCACTGATGTATATGGCTCAAAGAGACTCCATTTTCCTTAGAGAAGGGAAGAAACAATTACTAAGTCACAAGCTTCTCTTGTGACACTTGAAAAAAATGCCACTGGCAATCCCTTAGGTAACTTGAGAGAGGTCACTGAGAAGCTAGCAGTTTCTGAGCTGCTATCAGGTGACAGGAGAACTTAGGTGTCACCCAGTTAGAGCTGGTTTTTGAAAAGAAACAGATCAGGATTCTATTTCCAGTCCTCAATGATGGCCTGACGCAGAGGAATAGACAGCATCCTTTAACGCCTGAATTCTCACCTTTCATGGGCACAGCACAATGTCTGATCCTGATGTCTGTCAAGAAATGGTAATAAATGTGTGCTCGGTGGGGCTATTCCAAAGTACAAATTCAGTGTCTGCTTGAAAACCAATGTCCACAAATGCCTGCTCTTGGAGACTGAACCATTCTGCAAGTGCTGTTCTGAATGAGGACTCCTCATGGCTTTAAAATTACAAAGAAAATGACCCAAATGACCCAAAAAGATTGCTCTTTCTCTCTGTCGTTCCCTTTTTCCTCCTTCTTCCCTCCCTATTTCTTCCTTTTCTTCCTTCCCTCCCCTTTTTTCTTCCTTCTCTCTCTCTCTCTCTCTCTCTCTCTCCCAGAGAAGGTGTATTAATCAACTCCCTTAAGTTTTCACTTGCTGTCCCTAGAACTTCCAAACCAAAATATTTCTTCCTTCTATTTCCTTATATGTGTTGCCTCCCAGATGAGGAATGTAAATTCCTTGAGAACGAGAACTGCCTTACTTTTTTTTTTGTATTTGAATTCTCAGCTCTTAGAACACTTCTTAGTATACACTTTCCTGGAACTGAGACTTGTTCAAGGTCAAATAGTTTCTATATGTCAAAGGTGAGACTTGAATTCAGGGATTCCTGATTCCAAAACTAGTTTTCTATCCATTACACCTTTTCAGCCAAGCATGGCACATATGAATTCTACCGGCAGAGGAATCTGCAACCTGATTTTTTCCTTTGGGGTGGAGGGAGTGGGAAGGAAGAAAAGACATATTGGACTATTATGCTGACTTTTAAACTGACTTTCCTGCCTTTAGTGCCTTCCATTTCCAAACTGTCCTAATAACTGCTGTTAGTATAATCTTCCTAATGCACAGCTCTGACCCTGCATATGCCTGCTAAAAAAAAAAAAAGATAGTTAATGGCTCCCCATTGCCTCTTGAATAAAGTGCAAACCTTTTAGCCTAGAATTCAAGGGTTTGTGTGATTTTGTTCCAGCCACCTTTCCAGTCTTATCTCACATTATTCCCACTCATATACTCTATTCCAAACTGATCCACCCATTTTTTAAAACCCACTCTGCCATTTCCTATATTTTTGTATTTGCTCACATTTGCAAAGCCTTCAGTGGTTTGCATTGATAAACACAATTCTTATATCTGAAATGTGTTCCAGACATCAGTCATTAGTGGTTAAAAGTCTTTTTTTAAATCTTTAAGAGTACTTGGTCTAGGGGCCATCATTTTTTTTTGTAAAATAAACTAAAATGTGTAAAAAAACCCCTCAAAATCTTCTTTTTAACACCAAAACCAGAGTTAAAATTATTACTAAGACTAAGTGACATGCTCTTAGTGACATGGTGATTTGTGGGAGAGCCACATGAGTGCACATACCTTTCTCTATCCCCATAAAAAAACTATCACAGAATAAGCTTAGCTTCCTAATGATTGCCTTGGAATTCCATCCAGTGGTCCCCAGCCACATTTCTTTCTTTTGGCTATGAACCGTTATAATGTATCAAGGTATTGTAGCAAATCAAAGTTAGTTGTTAAATGTATCCATAAACAAAATGAGCCATAAAGTCGATGGAATTGACAAAAGTCAGTAGTGATGGAACAGAATAAGAACTAAGGATGAGGGACATTAAATCCTGTTGATGGTTTATGATGCTTGATACAACAGATAAGTCAAGAAGAAGCAGTAGTGATGAGTGCTCACAAGACAGTATGGGCCATTTGAAACCAATTAGTTGTCAAGCAAGTTGTCCTGCTTGCAAGTTAGAGACGAGGTGTGATGTGGGGAGTGAGGGTTGTAAGGTTCTTCTGGTATTTGGGTGATGACTGACAAAGGTCAGGCTCTCTTCAGACAAACTTAATTTCAAACTGTCTTGATCTGTTTCCAAGAAAGCAATTTTTTGGTCTTCCTGTGGATGCCATGTTTTGATAACTATATTTTTTCATCTTTAAGGGAAAGAATTCCATTTTCCTTCATTCTTGTCTCTTTTTCTATAGGATAATAACGCAATGATCACTGTACTAAAACAGTTTCAACCCTGGTTCTATTACTTAGCGCCTGTGTGATCTTTTATGAGGGGTCAGCTAGGTGGCCCAGTACATACAATGCCAGGCCTGAAGTCAGGAAGATCTGAGTTCAGATTTGACCTCAAATACTTACTAGCTATGTGACCCTGGGCAAGTCACTTAATCCTGTTTGCCTCAGTTTCTTCATGTTTAAAATGAACTGGAGAAGGAAATGGGAAATGACTCCATTATCTTAGCCAAGAAAATCCCAAACTGAGTCATGAAGAATCAGACACAACTGAAACAACTAAACAACAACAAAATAGAATGGGGGGAGAGAATTGGACTAGATAATCACTAAGGGGTCTTCCAGACCTGTATTTGTGATTCTCAATTTCCCCCAGCAGTTGATAAACATGATATATAAGAAAACATCTTGTATTTTCTAAACATTTTAGTTCAGTTAGGTCAAGAGTAACCTCAGAAAAATTAGACAGAAAACTATCTTTGACTACCTCCCCCATTATATTTATTAATCATCAGGCATTTGTCTACTGTGTTGTAGCATTGGTTGTCTTAAAATTCATACCTATAAGTATGCTTGACTAGACTGTAAAATCTTTGTAAGCAGAAAACTTGTCTTACTACTTCTTTGTATCTACTATAGAACCAGTCCATTGAATTGCACACATCATGTGCAAATACTGTTTGATTGGTTAATTTACAAATGGGATGGTGTATCCAGGACTGAGAATGGGGTCATACTAGCTCTAGAGGAGGTTTTGCTAAATAGATGAATTACTCTTTATAGGGGTGTACAATTCCAATAGTACTTGGGCATCGTGTTATGCCAAGTGTGGTTTTCCAAACTAGCCAGATTGTGGAGAGCTTTATATGCTGAATTCAAGAGTTTGTGTTTAACTCTGGAGGCAATAGGAAATCTGAAAGTTCTTGACCAAGGCAGGGAAATGATCAGATGCACTCCAGAAAGGTTATCTGGCTTCTATTCTGATATTAACCACTACAGACGTAGAAGGAAAGGAGGCTGTGGGGAAGGTGGCTTTATGCTAGGATTTGGAAGATCCTAGAACCCTTGCACATGTTGGGCCACAGAGAGAATCAACTCTAGACTCACCCAACTAATACAGAAATCTACAGAGAGACTCCACCTAGAATTATGCAGAAATCCTGGGGGAAAAAGACTAGAGGAAGAGATTTTTCAGTGTCATTCACTACTCTATTTACTTAATTGCCTTTGCTTTCAAATGAGATAATATTTATAAAAAGCACTAAGCGTAGTGCTTCACACATAGCAAGTACAAAATAAATACTTATTCCCTTCTTTTCAGCTCATGCATCCCCTAGTTTGGCCTGGAAAAAGAAGTATAACTTACAGGCTCATCTGCAATTTTTTTTTTATAAATTTATTTAACTTTTTACATTCATTTTCACAAGATTTTGGGTTCCAAAATTTTCTCTCCATTTGTCCCCTCCACCCTCCCCAATACACTGGACATTCTAATTACCCATATCAACAATCTGCCCTCTCTTCTATCATCCCTCCCTTCCCTTACCCCCATCTTCTCTTTTGTCCTGTAGGGTCAAATAACTTTCTATTCCCCATTACCTGTATTTCTTATTTCCTAGTAGCAAGAACTCATCTGCAATTTTTGAAGAAATTCTGACTCAAAGAGTATATAGAAAACAAATGTAGGTTTCAGGTACCTATGTTTAAGGGGATGCTAACAAAGTTGCAGTAGTGAATGAAAACATTTCTAGGATAAAACTTATGTGCTTTCCTAACACATATTTTAAAACAAACATTTTTATTCTAAAATCCTAACTGATAAATGTCTCCTTTGTATTGGAAGTTTTTGGTGATTAGTTTAATTTGATCAGGACTTAACAATCTCAAAGTTAGAGACAAAATGACTAAGGGGGATACTGGATTACCAGATCCTTAGCAAAAGAAGGAATGGTTCCTTTGTCTTGTGGGCTAGTACTTCAAATATATCTTACACTATCTGACCTTTTACTTTAAAACTCAGAATGAAGTTTCATATTAAATTATTTTACATTTCATGGTACATTTTTTAAAAAATCACAATGATGATGATGTTTGGGGAAGGATTTTGGATTTTTAAAAATGATATTCAAAAAGTAATCCACTTAAATTTATTTCATTATCTTTAATCTTGCCTTTGTTTTTCTCTTTTTAAAAATGCCATCCCATTAAGTTAATATAGATTCAACCTTGAACAATGATAGGAGCTGGAGAGGCTATGAATAGAAGGACCAGATACACTGATGTACTGGCTTGTAGAGCTGTCAAGCGTTCAAACCATTTTAGAACACAGTTTGAACTAGATCCAAAAAGCCATTGAACGTTGACCCTGCTACACTAGTATTAAGCTTATGCCCTAAAGAGATCAAAGAAAGAGAAAGGACTAAGATACAAGATGTTTATAGCAACATGTTTTGCTGAAGCAAAGAAATGGAAGCTGAGAGAAGTGCCTATCAGTAGGTGAATGGCAGAACAAAGTGGGGAATGGTTGAATATAATGAATATTATTGTGCTATCGGAAGTGGTGAAGAGGCTGGATTCCTAGAAACCCGGAGAACTTGTATGAACTTATACAGAATGAAGCGTGCAGAATCAGGAGAACTATTTAAACAATAAGTACAATTGATACAATGAGTTATAAAGGAAAACAACTGAACTGTGGTCAAGAAAACAACCAATCACGATTCCAGACGACAAGTTTGCTTCTACCTCTTGAGATATACACATGCAGACTCAGCTAAGGCATGAATTTGTTCTGTGTGATGATACTGATAATTTTCAAGGGCAGGTTTTATTTTTTGGGGGGTGAGGTAGAACTGGAAGAACAATAGAGGTAGAGATACTGAAAAAAAGAAAAGAAACAGATGTCAATGCCTCATTAAAAAATACACAGAAGGAAGCAGAAGGAAGTACAGAAGGGGATAGAGACAAGAAGGGCAGCGCTGGAACTAATATATTAAACTCGAATTTTTTTTTAAAAAAAGCACCAAGCTATGTTTGATGAAAAAGCTATACTTAGTAGAAGTTTTCAGTTTCAAATATAATTTCCGTTTTTGTTTGTATTGAAATTGTATATTGAAATGTTCAGGTTTGTTGATATTTATTAAGTATATAATAAAGAAAATTTAAAGAAAGACTGGTGTCCTACAAATTGTATTACGGAGATTTAGTAATGTGTGCAAATTGTTTTGGGGCTCTTAAGGTTCAATATATGCTATATATTTGTTATTGATGTTACATATTATTACAAATTATCATTAAAATTACTCTTTATTACAATTTTACATTAGTCTATGTGCTATTCTAAAATTATATTAAAATTGACAATATGAGAATGATACTTGTAGACTTCAGTCTTATAATCATAGACTCATCACCACTTTAGTGAATAAATGGATGGGACATCACTTTGGCAACACAGATGCTTGTGACCCACTGTCCAAGAACAGAAATTTGGTTCATCAAAGAACCCCACTCTTCTTTTCAGCTGTTCTTAGAGTTTCTGGCCATCCTTCTGTCATTTGACTTCACCACCATGAAAATGAACATGAGAGACAAAATTCTGCTCACCAGATGTTCCAGGGCAGTCTATAAACCATTAACCTTGCTACAAAATGCAAAAGAGAAATTCCTATGGTAAATGCTGCTGCCACTGTCCCCCAAAACTCCCTCTACCAAAAATATTGGTACCATTTTGAAATAAAAATCAGCCAGTAACTTTGAAATTAAAAACAATCATTTAAAATTACTTGAAGAGTCAAACTGAAAGGGAAAATGTTATTTCATTACCTGAAGTGACTCAGCAGAGAAGCAGCCTTGCCCAGTGTATAAAGGGATAGGCTAGTCCTGGAGTCAGGCAAACTTGGGTTTTAATCTCACCTCTGATACATACTGGCTATGTGGCCCTGGGTAAGTCATTTAACTTTTCAATCCCCCAGGTAATTCTCTTAGTTACAGATGACTTGCTCATCTGTACTGGTAAAGAGAGTTTTCTACGTTTATGAAAATCATATTGTAGATTTCGGTTTGGAGGAGACCTTAGAGTTCATAATTAATCTCCTTATGTTACAGATGAGGATAGTAAGGGCCAGAAATAGGAAATGGTTTGTAGCTGGTCACTTAGCTGGTGTCAACAAATCTGGATGATGAACTCAATTCTTTTTGACTCTAAATCTAATATATTTTCTACTTTGCCATACTACCCTTTGAACACCAAAATGAAATAAAAATGAAGTTTCATTGAAGTAATCCTGGGCAAATAACAGAACCAACCTATATTTCAGATATACAACATATACAATGCACTGTTCCATGAGAGTTGGTGTGTGACACAAAGGAATGAGTGTTGAATTGGGAGTCAGAGGGCCTGTGTTTTAATACTAGACCTGTCATTTATCACTAATGTAACCCTGGGCAAGTTATTTCCCTTCTTTGGACCTCCAAAGATCCCTTGATTTTGGATCTCCAAGGTCCCTTCTGATTCTACATATAATTATAAAGTTGAATCTGTGATTTCAGTTATTGAACAAAACTTTTTAAAATAGTGCGTTTGTGTGTGAATATGTGTGTGTAAATGTGAATGTGCTTGCACTTGGGTTTGAATCAATTTCTTTAATTATAAAACTCTAACTTTCAGGGTCTGAAGACAATCCATTGTCTTCATTGGGGTGCCAAGTAAGGTTTTCAGGGTCATACAGCTCTCCTTCACGGTTTCTGCAATGAGCTGGTTACTGATAACTTTCCAAATATCTTTTTAAAAATTGAACTTGAAGGGAACCTCACTCTAAAAATAATAGCTGATATTTACAGAAAGAGTTACAATTTTCATAGCGCCTTCCTCACAATTTAGTGAGGTGGACAGCGCAGATACTCTTATTCCCATTCTTCAAAGAAGAGGAAACTGAGGCTCAGAGGTAAAAAACTAATAAGAAAGTTTTATTCTTAATTTTAAGCATTTAAAATTTTTTTGAGTTTCAGATTCTCTACCTCCTTGTTACCCCTTCCCCACCCATAGAGAAGGCAAGCAATATACAATTATGCACATGAAATCATATAAAACATATTTCCATGTTAGCAATATAATGCAAAAAAAAGCAAAAAAAAAATGAAGAAAATGAGAAAACTAAACTTCAGTTCATACTCAGAGTTCATCAGTTCACATTATTCATCATGAATCCTTTGGAATTTTCTTGCATCACTGTATTGATCAGAGGAGCTAAATCATTCACAGTTGGCCATCGTGTTACTGTGTCATCATTACTGTGTTCACTGATCTGCTGGTTCTGCTTACTTCACTTTGCATGATTTCATTTATGTCTTTCCATGTCTTTTTTTAAGCCATCCTCCTTGACATTTCTTATAAACTTGTTCAGTCATTCTCCAATTGATGGACATCCTTTCAATTTCTAAATTTTTGCCACTAAAAAAGAGCTGCTATAAATATTTTTCTATGTATAGGTCCTTTTCCTTTTTCTTTAATCTTTTTGAGGTACAGATCTAGTGTTTTTCTGGGTCAAGGGATTGCATAGTTTGACAGCCCTTTGGGCATAGTTCCAAATTTTTCTTTAGAGTCAAACTCAGGATCTCTGATGAGTTGTGAGTTCTTTCCACGAAACCATAACTGCATTGTATTTGGTCATATACTTGGCTCATTTCATTTACTAGATCGTAAGCACTTGGAGGTCAGAAACCCTGCATTACACTGCCTAGGTCAGTACTGTATTTTTTAAATATTAAATTGTACAGTATTTGTTAAAATGAACTGAAAAACAATTGCATGTGTACATTAGAGCACATAGATGAAGTGGTCAATTTTGTATAACTTTGGATATGCACGTTGGAAGCTAAGGAAATTTTTGAAAACTGACCTTGAGTGATATTTACATGCATATCTGTTATTGGATATTATCTCTGACTAATACATGCATAACTTGGAACAGTTTTCTCAACAAAAACCAGACCTAGTTAGAAAAAACAAAAAACAACCCAAAACCCCCAAAGGATTGTGGTGTAGAAATCAGTAATTCCTGCTTCCAAGAGTATGCTATATACCCAGAAGGCAGTTTCACAGTTCCTAGAAGTGTATCAGATGTATTTTTGACAGTTACTGAGAATGTTCTTTGCTGATCTACTGTATTCCCACCGACAGGTCACTTGAATATTCTCCCCAAGTTTTATCCTATTGTCCTGATGAATCTAAATATTTACAAAATTAGAATATAAGGTTAATACCGATGGTGCTGGATGATGTTAATAATTAAATTAGAATAATGTAGCATTGAAATGTTTCAGATAAAAGTGGGTTTCAGCAGTACACACAGGGCAGAAGAGCTCTGAGGCCAGGTCAGTCAAATGTTACTTCCTCCAAGAGTTCTCTCTTGATATTCCTAGCTGTTAGTTTTCTTTCCTGAAATTACTTTGTGTTTGTTTTTAATCTGTGAGCATATTATTTTCTTCCAATGGAACACAAGCTCCCTGAGGGCAGTGCCTGTGTCATTTTTTGTCTTTATCTCCTCAGCATGTGTGCTGTCATGATGTTTGTCCTTCCTTCTCAAAGAGGACCATGACATCAGGGAGATGATGACATAACTTGCAGTTGACTTTGAGTGAGGGAGAATCTCTGTGATACATGCTGAAGTCCCTTTTATTAAAGGGGCCTCAGCATGTAGCACAGAGACTGGCATATATTAACTAGTCCTTCAATATTTTGAATTGAATTGAATACGTTCCTTAATGAAAGTTTCCTCTCCCCCTCCTCCTCCCCTTCTCTCACCATCATTTAATATCCTTCCTATTTGGACATGTCTTGAAGTTACTCCTAGTCTAAGTCTAAATCAGGTTAAAATTATTTGATTGAAAAGTGGGTTAAAAATTTCATGCTTTTGCACTT
Organism: Potorous gilbertii; assembly: GCA_028658325.1. Taxonomy (NCBI): domain Eukaryota; kingdom Metazoa; phylum Chordata; class Mammalia; order Diprotodontia; family Potoroidae; genus Potorous; species Potorous gilbertii. Next base: position 160,785,006 of record CM053772.1, read on the forward strand.
TAAAAATGCATGCTGTGATGCAAAGCTATTTTCCCAAGGATATATAATGTTTATTATTTTTTAACAAAGAAGGAACAAACTCTTGAATCAAACAAACTTCACATGTCCAATTGTGTGGCAAGGTAAAAAAGTGCATAAAATGATTTGCATTTTAACACCTGTCAAATAGGAACTGGATGAAACTTGGGCTCCTGACCTCCTGGCCTCCATAGTTCATGGGAACAATCTGTTAGCTCTGAAGATTTGCTGTGGCCAGTGGCGAAATGGGAACAGCACTGCCTTTAGCCAAATGCTGCTGTTAGGAGAGTAACCTCACAAGAGGCTAATTACTTAACATAACTATGAGAAAGAACATGAGATTCCCAGACACAGGAAATGAAAAGTCAGATGTGGAGGTATGGGTGGATAGAAGGGGCTGTGAAAGCTTCCAGACGAGAACTTTAAAAAAAATAGACAAAAGTGGGGTCATCATTTTGCAACTCTGTCAAGTCTTAGAGTCAGCAGTTGTTGGGTTTGGAAAATATATTTTTCAATGTATGCTTGTGGGAGCCCAAGCACAGCAAATGAAGGCCACATTCCTCTGTGCTTGGAGAAGGAAACAAGGCAAACCTTTGGTGATATGCATGCTTGTCCTGATCATATGAGTCACTGCTACATTTCAGGGCTAAATCTAAGCCATATTTCCATGTGTGTATTATAGAGAAGTCATGGAAAGGGCCATTTTTGCAGGGGAAGGACTGGGGAGACAGGAAATGAATTCAGCCCCCATGCAGACTGAAGCAGAGGAAAAGAACTCTTGACATTTTCAGAATTTTACTACAAAGGAAAGAGGCTTTTGCTTTAAATAAGCTTCTCTCAGATTTATGGACATGAAGACACTTCCCAAGTGTAGAGGATGAAATGAAACGTGAGAGAGAAGACGTCCCAGATAAAACTTGTTTTTAGGATTTCACTCTGAGAAATATGAGAACTAAGATTATATGAACTGTTAACATGCTGAAAAAAGCTGATCATGTAAGTGATACACACGATGACCACAATAACATTAATGAAGCAATACAAAGAGAAATAAGAATTCAGATCATCTATGATGACCGACTTCCAGAAAACTGAAAATGAAACACTTTCCTCCTCTCAATAGAGGTAGTGAACTATAGGCATGAGCTCTGGCATTTGCTGTCAGATGCAGTCACTGTGACAATTTGTTTTCCTTATTTCAAGGGAGGTTTCCATGGGAAAGGGGATTTATGAGGAAAATGGCAAAGTATAAAAATCAAAAGCATCAAGAAAACATTATAAAATTTAACTTAGAATTATGAGTGTGTGGGAAAAAAAGGCTCTTTCTCCCGAAACAACTGCAAGATGCTTTCTTACAAGATCATATACATACTGGGAAAAGTTCCAGCTGGAATGCATCTCACTGCGAAATGGACAGAAACCTCAGTTGTGGGAGCAATTTGATCCCTCTAATCTCTGAGAATACTGTTCCAATATTTAGCCTGTGATTGTGATTTCAGCTACACTTTTTGAGCAAGTAAGAACATAAGCCCTTTCTCTTTCTTGAAGATGCAGAACAGGAGAATCAATCTGTATATTACATATGAAACCACTGGGCAATATGATTAATTCTGATATGTAGTGTGTCCAGATCATAAGGGAGCCTCTAGGTGCAAACCAGAAAAAAGAATCCCTTCTAGTAGATACTGTATAACAGAATAGAAAGAGTTAGACTTGAAGTCAGGAAAGACCTGAGTCTGAACCCTACCTTTGTCACTTGCTAGAACATGGGTAAGTCACATTCTCCAAACCTCAGTTTCCCCATCTGTAAAATGTACATAGAAGCACCTCTTTCAAAGGATTATTGAGAGAGCCAAATAAGACAAAATTTGAAAAGTAACTGGTAAATCTTAAGGTTCTATATAAATATTAACTATTATTTTAAAAAAAATTTAAATGAATTTATTAAAGATTCAATAGAGTAGTATGGGACCTGATCAAACCAAATCAACAAATATTTATTCACCAGCAATTATGTGCAAGATACCAAATGACCAACTAGATAACAGTTGAAATAAAAATCTTCTAGGTATAAGAGAAGGATGGGATTTGATCAGTTTCAAACAGGACAGATGTGTAGTTTCCCAAAATGTTAAATAACCTATGGGACTCAACACAGTTGCTGAAGTAGTAACTGGTTTTCTGGTGAGGTAGGCAGAACAGTTCTTTGGAAAGAACACCAGATGTTAGACAACCTGCATTCAAATTCCAGTTCTATTGCTCATTCCCTATGAGACCTCTGGGTCTCGGTTTCCACATCTGTAAAATAAGGGGGTTGGTGTAATCAAATTCAAAGTTCCCTCCTAGCTCTAGATCTGTCATCACCTGCTGGTCTGCAAATTCTACATTTACTTTAGATTTTTCTACCAGAGCAATACATAGGCAGTTCCCACTTTTGCTTGAAAATTCCTTGAAAACCTTGTAAAATGGATCACATTTTCCCACAGGAAGGAGGCTGTAATTGGGTGTTGTGTTCTCGACCAATTTCTTTGCATTAAAGCAACAACGACAACAACACATTGGTATCACCAACAATGAACCACAACAAAGAGGACAGTTATTCTATTGTAACTTTAATAAAATAGACATTTAAATCAAATTCAGGATCACATATTTAGAGCTGGGAAAGGCACTCAATATCATCTGGTCCAAATCTCTCATTTGATCAATTTGGAGAAGTTAAGGGACTTTTTCAAGTTTACAAAGGTAGGGACTGTAGCAGGTTTCGAATCCATGACCTCTGACTCCAGAGACACTGCTCTTTCTCCTATCCTACTCTTTGTCTCAACCTTATTCTGCCTGGTCAGAGAGCAGAATTAGGAGCATTAGAGAGAAGCTTCACAGAAGCCAAATTAGACTTGAGGTCAGGAGATACTTTTTGATAAACTTAACCTATCTAAGACCTGAACAAGCTGCCTTTGGGTGCTAGGGGGATCATCTTCAAGTAAAGCCTGGATGACGACTTGCCAGATATGTAGTGGAGGAGATTTCTTATTTACCTGTGGAGAAGATTATTTGGTTCCCGGGGTCTCTTCTAACTCTTACACCATTACCCTATAAAATTTCTATACAGGTCTTAAAAACACCACTCTAAAATAAAAGTCACCTAAAACAAAAAGTTGGCTGTAAAATCATAGAATAAAATAAAGTCATTAAATCTGAGAGCTGGATGGTTCCCTAGAGATCATCTAGTCTGACTCTCTCATTTGATAAATTAGGAAAATCAGTCCCCAAGAGGTTGAAATAATATGCTCAGGATGACCCAGTTAATGACAGGGTCACTCCAGAACCCAGTTCTCCTGACTCCTAGTCCAAGGCTCTTTTCACCACATGACATTGCCATGACTATAACAAACATTACTTAAACATTTAATTAATAACATTTTTCCTGACTGGGAATTTAGACATTGCAATTCGGAGATCGTTTCGTATGGCTTTCTGCCAGTGTAAGCTTCTAAAGATACTTCCCAGGCTGGGCTATCTCCTTGTTACCAGTTTCCTTTTCTTCCAAGGACTCAAGGGATGGTTTTGCTGCTTTCTTTTTTCCTGTCACCACCTGTTGCTTCTAGACAGGGTTTTTCTTTCCTTTCCTGGCTCTCAGCCTAGAGAACAGATCATAGCATCTCAGAATTGGAAGGGATCTCAGAGGTCATCTAGTCCAACCCATACTCAAGCAAGAATCTCGTCCACAGAATACCCAACGAGAGGTCACCCAACTTTTGCTTGAAGACTTCTAACAAAGGGGAATCTATTACTCCCCAAGGCAGTCTATTATTCTTTGGGTATCCAACTGTTTGGAAGCTTTTCCTGATATCAAGTCTATGTTTGTCTCTTTGCATTTTCTACCCACTTTTCCTAATTCTACTCTCTGGGGCTAAGCAGAATGAATCTAAACCATTTCCACATGATGTCCTTCAGATGCTTAGAAACAGCTATCATCCTACCCAAGTCTTCTCAGGCTAAACATTCCAGTTCCTTTAACTGATTCTCATTTGGCATGACCTTAAGACCCCTCACCATTCTGATTTTCTTTTTTTGATACTGTCCAGCCTATTATTATATCCAACTCTCCATAACCCCATTTGGGGTTTTCTTGGCAAAGATACTGGAATGGCTTGCCGTTTCCTTCTCTGACTCATTTTACAGATGAAGAAACTGAGGCAAATAGGGGTAAGTAACTTGACCAGTGTTACACAGCTAGTAAGTACTGAGGCCACATTTCAATTCAGCAGGATGAGTCTTCCTGACTCCAGGCCCAGCACTCTATCAATTTCTCCACCTAAACTGTGCCATGGCATAGCTGGCAGTTTTTTGGCACTCCTCCAAAATATTACTCCCAGAGCTGAGCACAATATTCCAGATGTTATCTGAATAGGTCAGGGTAAAGCAGGACCATCACCTCCCTACCAATCATCTTACAAATTTTTCTGATATATTTAAAAGTAAAATAGTAAAAAAAAATCCTTCTTAATTTTCCTTTCTTCATTTTTTCCTCACTTAAACTCGTTGGCAATAAAAAAGACACATGAAGGGGATAATGATGGATCTCTGAGAAACAAAGGACTGAAAAAATATTTATAGACTGATAGACTCAAAGTCTTCTGAGTTTTGTTACAGGAGTAAAAAGTGGGTCTCTGGAGTAAGGAACAAGGGATGCCTCCTATGGTGGAGTAAATAAGAATACTGGGTTTGAATTCAGGAAGACTGTTCAAATTTTATCTCAGACAGTTGCTATCTGTGTGACCCCATGTACTCTGTGCCTCAGCTTTGTCATTCGTAAGACAGACTTGGATTCCACGGCCTCGAAGGGCCCTTCCAACGCTGAATCTACGATCATGTAATGAGAGTCAAAAGCACAAGAGATCACAGGAAGGGACACTCAAAAGTGTCCTACCTCCAAAAAGCCTCAGTTCTGGTTCTAAACCAGTATATGGTGAATGAGAAAGAAGGAGAGAAATATTAAACTATAAGAAAGGAAAGTTCCTCTGACCACTCTAGGTTGTCCATTTGCATATAACAAAACAGTTTAAGTGGAACATAAATGAGATAGATACCTATAGCTTCAAAATTCCAATACTGAATATTTCAGTTCACAACCCGTCATGCAAACCAAGAGCCCAATCAATCCTTAAAGCTACCTTGCAAAAATTAACACTATGGGTTCTTTTCTTGCAGTATTATGGGAAGCATATGTTCTGGCTTAAAGGGGTGTACTGGTTCATGTTTGTGCCAGATATGTATTCACTATCCTTCACAATGTGAAGCAGCTCTTTGTTTAAGTCATTTTTTGTGTGTCTTGATCCCAGATGTTAGCATATAAAAGTCTTGGTTGAGTATGAAGCTTGTATAATATAATCCACATTTTATGTATAAACGGCCACTAATGACCTATATTTGAGCTACAGTGCACAAACATTTACACACAGAGGGCTTGTTTGTAGTGTGAATAAAAGGATAATTCATTAATTTGCTCATCAAATCTACTCTGATGAGTAGAGACATCTGTTGTTTCTACATATAGGAATCAGATATGGAGGAGGGATCATAAGATAGCTAACCTAGAGGCGGAAGGGACTCTAAAAGTCATCAATTCTTCCTTCATTTTAGAGATGACAAAACTTTAAGGTTGTTGGTTCTCCGTGTATTATCTAGTAAGTTGACCAATAAGCTTTCGTTAAATACCTACCTACTATTCACCAGAAGCTGTGCTAAATGCTGTCCATGCAAAGAAAGGTAAAAGAACCAGTCCCTGTTCTCGAGGATCTCACAGTCTAATGGGAGGGACAATGTGGAAATGTTTTAGGTTTTTTTCGCCATTGTTGATGTTCTGATGGACCAATAAGGCTACAGATACTTTGTAAATAGATCATTTTCTTTTTGTAACTTCTATATTTCTCCCATTCTAGAACATCAAATAGGATAATTGCTTCATGGAGTGAATATATAATCAATTTATTCTGAAAAGCATGAATTACATATTAGATATCCCAGAAGGTTGACGCATCTTCCTGTCTCATGTTTTCATAAGCCTTCTGCTTATGGTGCTATCACCAGACTCTTTTCCTGGGATGTCAAAATCAGGCCACTAGAGGCCAAGATGTTACCATCAGATAGAGGAGTTTGAGAAACCAGGAGACTAATTGATGTTCTTTTACTTGTTTCACTTCTGCTTGTTTAATGCTGTCTGCCTGATCAACACTGTGTTTGGTCTGGTTCTACAAGCTCACCAGTGAGGGGGACTCCCTATGTGGAACTATTCACCAAAGCATATTGGCAACTGGTATGTAACTTACCGTCTTAGAAAGTTGCTTGGGGTCACTGATGGCTTAAGTGTCAAGCTCCTAGTCACATGTGTCAACATATGTTGACATGTCAGGGATTGGACTTGAAGACAGCTCTTCCTAACTTCCAGGCTGGCCCTGTACCTACTACCCCATAATATTAGTTCATGGAATAGTGGAAAAA
>CM053772.1:160792027-160816684 GCA_028658325.1 Potorous gilbertii
AAACAGGGATAATAGTGTTCAACCCATGGAGTTTTTGGAAGAAAAATGCTTAGTGAACATTAGGGTGTTTCTATATACATATATATGTATACACACATACATATATATATGTATACATGTATATATATATCCCAGTTATTATTAGACAGTGGAAAAAATTTGCTTTGGAGTCTAAGAACTTGGGTTCAAATTCTGATTCTTCCACATACTACCTCTATGACCTTTCTTGCCTCAGTTTTCCCATTTGTAAAATGAGGAGGTTGAAGCAGCTGACCTCTGAACACCCCTCTAGTTTTAGATCTAAGTTATTACTTTAAGGTTTGTAAATCCTTCATGTAAAGCAATGTATAGCTTCCTTTGTTTCTTTCTGAGACTATCTCTTGCTATACAGTGCTTTGTCCTCCCATCCTTCATAAAAAAGAACTTGGATTTGAGAAAGCATACTACACAGAGAAACATAAACCCAGTATTCTTACCAACAATAAATTCTACATTTGGCTGCTTGACAAGAAACAAACAGAAATAATTGAAAAGCAGCCTGCTGTAGCATAAAGAGCACTACATTGAGACACAAAGGACCTGGGTTGGAGGCTCCAATTTGAGGCTTCCTAGCTGTTTGACATTGAACTTCTGGCTCCATTTTTCCCCCCATGTTTTTGTCCAGCCTCAAGATTTCATAGATGAGTAAATCTACTCAGAACAGGGACTCCTCATTAAGGCTGAGCTTTGTGGATTGATGAATGAGAGCAAGGTTATCTAACCCACCATTAAGTAGCCAGTTCCAGACTACTCTTCATGTCTACCCACTTGGACATCCTGCCATCTGCCCTGTCCTTCTCGCCCTTTTCACTTCTTGATCTGGAAGCAGAACAAATACAAGAGGAACAGAAGACTTGTTCCTGCCCTTAACGAATTTATAATCTTGTTAGAGAATAGACTGACCCATGGAGGCTGGGAGAGAACATGAGTGTTGAGCACAAAAACAGATAATAGAATGTTAAGCTGACCTGCTGGTCAGAGGCATAATAGGTGTTCCAAGAGAAGAAAAAGGTCAAGATTAGCTGTGGAATTGTCAGGTTTGGCTTCACAGAGGTGTCAGGACTTGAGCTGAGCCTGGAAGAACATATCATTTTGGGAGAGGGGGCAGGAGTTCAGGTCGGGAGAACAAAGACCCAAATGATCACAAGGCATGAGAATGAGACTAGCCTTGCATGTGGAAGATTGTTGGCAGATTGCACTGGACAGGTAAAACAGGACCTGATCATGGGGGTCCTGAAGGTCAGCACAAATTATTTAGACCTGAGGCAGTAGGAAATAATCACTGAAGGTTCTTAAACAAAGAGGAAAAAAATATCCTGACCCTGGGCATTTGTGCAGATTCATTGACAAACTCCGTTCTGTGGACCTTTGGGATGGTGCTTGCTTATGAAAAAACGTAACTGTAGGAAAAGAAAAATTAGGACTGAGTAGACAAACATGTACCACATATATGTTTAAAGCCTTAAGACTTTCTGCCTGTGTTTGGAAACTGATCTTTCTTATGGTTCTTCTGTCTGTGGCCCATCAGTTGATTTATAGCACTATGTGAGATAACAGTGGTTTAAGCTTGCCTTGAGTAGGGTTCACCAAGGCCATGGAACACCCATTATTTTTATAGTTACCAGGGAATATGATAAATGAGGCGGGAGGTTTGGTAGATGTTTTCTGCCTTTACAATGTAGAAGTGAGTCAAAATGGAAAGGTGATTTTATAGGTAAAAGTAGATTATGAGCTCTGTTGGACTGGACAAGTCACTTAATTCCTCTGTGCCCCAGAGTCTTCATCTGTAAAATGATGGGGAAAGAGTCAGTGGCCTCTAAAGTCTCTTCCAATGCTAAATTTTGTGATTCTCTGGTCTTGAAAGCATCACCAAACACACTGCAAGTTCTGACCCCTGAAAAAGGACAAGGGACCTTAGAGTCCCATGGCTTAGAAACATTTCCAAATATTTCAAGACTTTTCTTATCTAGGAATTTTCTCCAGATGGCAAATTCAACCTACTACCTCAGAGAAAAAAATCTTACTAAGAATCAGAAAAGATGACCCCAAATGTGAAGGTCGTAAGACATTAATTGGCCCAACAGTATCTTTATCATTTGATTGATGTGTCACTATGCCTCTAGGCAGGGCAGAAGTTACTACAGGGAAATTGCACACTCAAGAACAAGGGCTATATAAAACCACTGATGGTTAAGGGAGTTACTACATATGAAAAATAAGATTGGATTAGATGCCCCTTTGTGGAAAAAAAGATCATGAGATTTTTCCTGGTCTTTTTCTCCTCTCCCTAATATTCTGTGCCCCACTCTCTTCAGTACCTAACACTGGGCCTGGAACACAGCACATTAATGAATGCTTGTTTATTGACTGATAAAACACCAGAACTATATCAGATGCATAGAATTGTCATAACATAATTTACTTGATATCTTGTAAAATTTATGATCAAACCAAAATGTGTTGGAAAACGCACATATAAATACCAGCAATTGATATAGCTCATTTGGATTCCACAGTACAATTTTTTTTATGCCCATGTGATTTCTGTTTTTAAAAATACTGTTTAAGTCAAGCCCTACATGGTATGGTTACAACTTCTCTGAAAAAGAATTAAATTTAAGTTGTTCTGTGGAAAATTCAGGAGACATTTTTAGAAAAGAAAAGTAAGACTTAAGTTTTCTCTAATGTATACAAAGTGTTTTAAATTAATTCCATAGTTTCAATTTTTTATCAGAGTTCCATTTGGAATTCCCATTTTAAATTCCAATAGGAAACACATGAGTTTGTCCCCAGGGTGGGAAAAAACCCAATAACAAAACAAATATGTAAAGTATTTGATATAGTCTAACTTTGCCTTGTTTATTGTGAAATGTTTTTCTACTATTTGGAAGACTTTCCCATTTGTAATGTTTGTAAATTGCAAATTAACAAATGTAGATTTTATCATCATTTTCATTATGTCAGTCATGTTTCTGGTCTGGACGAGTGATTACACTGGTTTAGAGAATTCTCAGTGTGGAAAATTCTTTCACTAACACAGATTGGCAATTCATTTTAGGAACTGGACTGAAACACCAAGAGGTTAGGCCACACAGCTAGTGAGGGTCAAAGGCAGAACGCAGACGTTCCGATCAGGTCTTTCTGATTCCGTTTTTTACTTCTTCACATTACCTCCCTTAATTATGACAGAAGTTTAATCCCCCCACAATATCAGCATATCCATGGTTAACCAAATAAAATTTACCACATATTTAATGGGCAGAACTTGCCACTTAAAGTAATGTTTTATAGAGGGCCTAGATTATACAGTCCTACTTATTCTCATGTTCCTATTCACAATGAAATAAGAAAAATATGAAATACAAAGGTCAAGGACAAAGACCTGAGTTCAAAACCTGGTTCTGTCACTTACTATCTGTTTGGCCATAGGTAGCAATGATGTAGAGGATAGGGTACTGGACTTCAAGTCAGGAAGATCTGTATTCAAATCTCTCCTCAGATATCTGTTACTGTGCCACTCAAGGCAAATCTCTTCGCTTCTCTGGACTTCACTTTTCTCCTTTATTAAAGAAGGGATTGAAATAGACAGCCTTGGGGCCCCTCAAACTCTAAATCTATGATCTTATGACAGGATCCAATAGTAAGCTTTTTGTTTTGTTTAGTACAAAGAACTGGCACTTTGGTCTGAGTAATGTGATGATAAGCCCCAAAGCCAGAGGTCTGACTGAGCATGATTCACTTCACCTATTGCCAGCCAGAGAGGTAAGGGACTGAAAATCCAGAATGGGACATGCAATTTTGGACAAGGTCAATGTGGGAACTTATTTTGCTGGACAATATGTACTTATTGTGAGTGGGTTTACTTACTATTCTATGGGGGTGGGGTGAGGCAGTGAAAAGGAGTGATAATTAATGCTCATAAAAAGAGAAGAAATGAAAAAAATGATGTACAAAACCTCTTATCAGTCAAGCCCCATGTATGATCATAACTACTCTACGAAACAATTGAATTTAAAAGTTAATTTGAATTTTCTTGTAATCATTAAGAGAAAAATTATCTTAGACTTCTGATCTGTGGTTGAAACAAACTAAAATTACAGTCTTCCTTTTGTCCTAGCATGTTTAGGGTGAAAAGAACAGAGAAGCAAATCTTTTCTGGCTTGTGTCAGTACTAACAGTGTCTACAATGGTAGAAGGATAAGCTATTTCAAGACCTTTATGAAGTTAACACAACTACAAAAGAATCTGTGAATTTTTCAGTGTGGGAATTCTCTCTATCAAAGCACATCACAAACTGTCCATGGTGTAGCTCTCTTAAGGAGCTGTCTGAGCCATCCAGAGTTTATGTGACTTTTCCAGGGTCAAGTAGCCAATATGTCAGAGGCAAAATCTGAACCCAGATCTTTCTAACTTCAATCTAAGAATTCTCTCCATATTCCAAGCTGTCTCTATGAAGTTTAATAAATTTAAATGTAAAACCTTTTGCCTTTCTCAAATGACTGTTGATTTAAGGGCACCAAACCAATCCATATTTTGGGATATAAATAAGCGATAAAGTAAGTACTTTGTTTAGTCTACCAATAGTGTGCAATGAGGTCAACACAGCCACAACATTATAATAATTGCAAAAAACCTGATTCTTTCCCTGAATTATTCAGACAACTGAGGAGGAAAAAAGGTATCTTTTTCCTGAAAATTCATTAGGTCTTCAAAAGGCACTCCTTTTTGTACAACATATACCCGGTAATCAAATTAATATTGCAATTAATGTTGGGAACATTTATTTTATGAAAGACTGTGTTTTCAAAGATACTTTCCAAAAACATCAGTGTTCCCATTAACTAGGAGAGAACCGGGATGCTCTTTTCCCTTTCAAAATAAAACTTCACCTCCATCATAAGACAGCAGAGGATAGCTCTTAATACAATCAGAAGGGAATGACCAAGAGATAATGGAAGCTCTCCAAGATCATGACTTTGGAATCACAGATAAATACAGTTCAATCTTCATTGCTACTTACCTTAAATACATTGATGGGGATATCAATGACAATATAGATTAGGTCTCCCAAGGCCAAGCTGGCTATCAGTGCATTAGGGCCATTCCTCATGCATTTGTTCTGGTAAATGATCCTGAGCAGAGTTGCATTCCCCACCATTCCAATGATGAAAATAGCACAAGATATCACTGTGTTGATGTACTTGAAAGCTGAAGTGATTTTAGTCTGCTGAGGGCAATAGTTACGCATGGAGCCATTGCTTGGCAGGACCAAGGAAGTGGGGCGGTGCGTAGTGAAGGGGAGACTGGGCTCTGTCCCACGAAAAGTGGTCAAGTCATCCACAGGGTCACTCAGATTTGTGTGGTAACTTTCAGGATTGTCACCGACCACACATCCAGCCAGCAGGAGCCAAAAGGAGGCCCTGATATAAAAGGTTTCCATCTTGAAATCAAGCTGAAGTGTTCTGTCTCTCACAATTTTAATCTTGCACAGTCACTTTTTTCACCTGGATGGAGAAAGAAAAAGACACTTGATTGTAAAATCAAACCCCCATCATCAAAAGTCTGAGAGACTCTTTTCCAACTAGGTAAGACATTTCAATATCAGACTACCCTAACCATTTGACAAAATACCTGAAGAAAAATCTCATAGAAAAGATCCCTGCTTTCAACAACCAAATCGTATAGTGGAATGTGCCAGATTTCAGGAGTCAAAAAGATATAAATTCAAATCTAGTCACTTAACTAGCTATGTAATCCATTTTAAGTCATTTAGCCTTTCTCAGTCTCAGTTTCCTCATCAGTAAAATGGGGAAAATACCAAAACCTACCAAAACCTACCTTGTCAGATAAGAAAATAGATGTAAAACACTTTATAAATCTTAAAATGCTTTGTAAATGTTGTTATTTTTGTTATTGATTATTACACAATAACATAGTGCTGTGGAAAGAGAACTAAACCACGTGTGCGACCTTGGGCAAGTCACTTCTCAGGGCCAGAGTTTCCTTATCTATAAAAAGTGAGGTTGGTCTAGATGACTAAGATCCCTTCCAATAATGTGGGCTAGTACTTGTTAGCACATGTTAAAAAACCCTTTCTTCACAGAGAAGACAAAGGACTCGTTGCTAAGTTAGGCATATAAGAAACGAATTTTAAAGGATGATGATAGAATAAAGGCTACTTGCTAATGAAGAATGGTCACATAATCAGAAAATTTCTAAAAAATAGTCATCAGAATTGAACATAATTAAGATACAGATTATGAAGCTGCAATAAAATGGTCAGATTCCTTAAAGATAGGCTCAATTTTATAAAAGTTCCTTTTTTCATCCGTGTTCACATTTTTACCCTAATAACAATTTTTCAAAACTCTGAGTTCAGCTCAAGTGCCATATTTATAAGAGACTTTTTTCATTTCTCAATTCTTAAACAATTACTTCAGTTTTATTTATAGGGTTATACATTTAAAGCTGAAAGGGACTTTAGAAAAATTTATTTGTTGCTATATTTCCATTTAACAAACATTCCTTCTCTCTCTCATTCCCACTTATTTCCCCATTTCACAATTAAGAAAAGAAAAAGAAAACTGAAAAACCTTCCAACAAATTTGCATAGTCAAGCAGAACAAATTTTCCAATTGACTTTGCCAAAAAAAAATTGTATTTTTCATTTTAAGACCATCAATTCTTTGACAAAAGGTAAACAGGTAATGTGCTTCATTTTTGGTCCCCTGGGATTGTGGTTTGTCAGTGAACTGGTAAGAAAAGGGACTGAAAAGTCTGAAAGGGACTACAGAGAAGTGAAATAATATGCCCAAAGTCACACAGGTTGCAAATGGATTTGGATCCAGATCTTTTAACTGAATTAAATGCTCTTTTGATTACACCCTATTGCCTATCAGTGTTTATATTGTTTTTTTTCTCCAGTAAAATAGGAGGATGGGACTATGTGATTTTTTTTTTATACCCACCTATCATAGTTAGTTGAATCTAACTGAATTTGATCTGAAGGAGCACCTGGGTAATGATTTCACTCCTTTACCCAACTGTGCTTATGAGTCGATTCATGTATCTTTAATAAATGCTCAGCCCCAAGAGTTTGGTGCAAGGTAGATGCCCATCATAGCTTGTGTACCTTACAATGCAAAATATGTGATTTTTTTCCAAATGGAATGTACGAGAAGCAAACATTTCTGAGGTGTTGAGCAGTTGTAAGACCCAGGGATAAAGCAGTATAGCATTTCAGCTCAAAGAGAAGGGGGCAGGAAAGACCGACTTAGCCATGCTCAAGCTTCTTAGCTTGACCACACTGCAGGTGAACCCTGTGTGCTAACTTTCTAAAAAGAGACACAGTTTCCGAGAAGTATAACGGGCTGCTTGCCCATGACCACCTTCTAAGAGGATCACAGTTAACATTGCCTGACACTATCACGTCTTTCATCAGAGTTGCTCCAGAGGTTTTGAACATCATCATTTTGCACTGATTAGCCTTGGCTGATTACAGCAGGGTGCTAATGAGGCCAAGGTTTGTGGTTCTTATCCTGGGATCAGTCCAATTTCACATAGCCCCCTCTCTCTCCTCCTCTAATTTATAACCATATACTGCCCCTACTAATCACCATTTCTCTGCCAGCTCCTTCATAATCACATGCGGCTAATTCAAGGCAACACAGTGGGTTGGGTTGCATGAAACCAATCCATGTTTGCTCCAGAAAATCCTCTACTCAGTCAATTCATGTGGCTGCTTATTGCCTCTAGGATAAAATATAAACTCTTCTGTTTAGCTTTTTAAAGTCTTTCAAAACCTGTCCTCTTTGAACTAGCCAGGTTGGCCTTCTCCCTATTTGGCACTGCCATTTCCATACCTTTCTACTATCAGTGTACTCTCTCCTTGCCTTTGCATCATAGAGTTCTACAAGCTCTATCATGTTCATGAAGCCTTTCTTAATGTCCTTACCTCCTTCCCTCCCAAACTACCTTTAATTTAACTACTATGCAAATATTTATATTATATATAATATATATACATATACATACATGTATAGACACGGGCATATAATGTTCTTGTCTTACCCACTATAATGTAAGCAGTTGAGTCCTTTGCATAGTACCTAGTACATACATACATACAGGTGCTTAATAAGTGTTTATTGATGGATGAATTGAGGTTAAGTCCATGGCTTATCTTGTACATGGAAGATGGTATATGATTTATAAATCAGTTCAACAAGGATTTATTAAAGGTCCATATTATGGCCTTTGGGAATGGGAAGACAAAAAAAAAGGGCTTGTCCTCATGGGGTTTACTTTCTCTTGGAGTGAGGCATTAAAGCAGGAACTCTTCTTGCCTCTGTCAAGACAACCCTAGGTTTCCACTGGCAGTCTGGGACAGAAATGTTAACAGTATCAGCACATCTTTTTCCATATAGATTCATGGGATCTCAAAGTTGGAAGGGGACTTTTGGGCCATCTCATTTGACCATGAACATCTTGAACAAATGATTACCCAACCTCTACTTGAAGTTCTTGAGGAGGAAGAGGGGGAACGCAGGAAGTTCCTTACAACAAAACTTAAATCTACTTTTATTCAACTTTTCTGCATTGTTGAAGTTTTATCTTTAGGGGCCAAACAGAACACAACCCACCCCTCTTCCATATTGAGGACACCAGAATTAGAGATTTGTGCCCAATTATAGGATAGGAGATTTAGGGGTGGAAGAGACGTTAGAAATCGTCTAATTCAACCCCCTCATTTTGTAGATAAAAAAATCTGAGTCTCAAAAGTACCAGTTGGGAGACAGAACTGAGACCAGATCCCAAATCCCCAGCTCTTTTTACTGGGCCTTCTTCCTGCTTTGAGATTTCAACCATTAAAGCAACACCTTTGTTTTTCAGCCACAAGGATCCCCTCTAATTAGCAATTTGGAAATCTCCCCCTTACAAAACGGCAACAACTCAAAACGAAGTTTCTCCTGAGAAATTAAAGTGAAGGCGGTTGGTGTTATTTGATTGACACCTTGAAGTGAAAGGAAATGGTTGGGAAAGAAAGTTTTTTTTTTTAATTAACTCAACACCATGGGGGGACCCCCCAAAAAACTTCCAGACAACTTGAAATTTGGTCGGATGTCAGAGTTTTCTCTCCAAGCAAACTGGGAAGGAAGGAGATTGGAGAGAAGAGTGAAACTGGTTACTGCCATGTGTGAATTTCTGAGCAAATCCAGTGGATGATCAGGGCATGTGCTTACTTCTTCAGTTTGAGTGAAAGGGATTGGAGACTAGAGAAGCTAGGTCTCTTGAAAAATGGCTGAGTCTCTGTAAAGTCCACATACCTTTTAAACTCAGTTCCGCAGTGGACACAAGAACAAAACGTCTGAGACTTCGGTAAAGAGGTACGCCTATTCAAGAGCCAGACGAGTTTCCAGGCAAGGGTATGTACCCAAACGCGCAGCCCTGGAGTTTGTAAAACATCCTCCTCACTCTCCCTTAGACCAAGCACCTCTTACCGTTTCTCCAAACCTCCACTGGAGAGAATAGGGGCAGGAGGTAAGAAAATACAACCCAATCTATTCAGATTAGTGTGTTCCATCAGGAAGGGGGATAATACGGCTTTATGGTAATCCTTAAGTAAAGGTGATGGAGAAAAAGTTCCAGCGACAAGACAAAGAGAGTGAGCCCCGGCTTTCCAAACGATGATTAAAAGTTGAACACCCTTCTCCTCCTTCCCCCAGTCTTGAGTAGCCTTTGATCAATATCACCTTCCATTGACAGCAATATCCCTCAGAATCAATATCAGCTGGGCTAGATTTGCACTGAACTCATTCCTCTGCTCCCCAGACAGGGCTGGTCGCACTCTGCAGGTATTTGTATCAGCCTCCCACTGGAGGTTTCTATCAAACTAAGTGGCTTCGAGAATAGACGCTGCATGGACCTCCACCCCCACTCCTATCCCTTATCTCTCTCCTTCTCCACCCCCCTACAAGGCTGGCTCTCCCAGCGTCTCTCTACCTCCCCACCCCTCCTAGGTCGGAGTCCCCGAAAAGCATAAGAGTTTCAAATACCCTGGAGGTCCGCGCCGGGCTGGTTTTCCGGGCACTGGCAGCTGCCCGAGTCCCCGCTTCAGGCATGAGATTCACGAAGTCCAACAAAGTCAAGGCGAGCAGGGATGTCCTTCCAGGCGCGGGCTCCAGGACAGGCAGCAGCCACAGAGGAAAAGGTGGTTGCAGGCTCTAACCCTTCCAGCTGCTGCTGCCGCTGCTGCGGCTGCTTTTACAAACTTCCTCAGTGTGGCTTTTGAGGGGAGGTCTTCCCAGTTCTCCCGTCTCAGTCAGGCTGAGGGGGATTGAGATTCTCCACCTCTGCTGGTCACTGGGAAAAAAGAGATGAGTGTGTGGGATCGAAATCATGGGAGAAAATGAAAACTCCAAAGCAACACCCTCCTCCCTCCCCCCTACTACCCCCAAAGACTTCCCTCCTCCACCTCCACTCCATAAAAACAAGACCAACCCCAAACCTCCAGCCCCAAGGAGGCTGCCTAGCATGTGCCTCCCAGGCACTGGAGAACTCAGAGTTATTTTAACCATTTCCTCTCCTAAGTGGTGCCTAGGAATGAACACTGAAAGTGGAGTCAGAGGACCCGGGTTGGATTATTCAGCTCTTCCCTTGACTTCCTGTGTGGTCTTGGACAAGCCTCTTTCTCCCTCTGGGCCTCAGTTTCCTCATCCGTAAAGTGATGGGGTTGGATTAGATGCCATCAGAGATCTCTTCCAAATCTAAACCTCATGATCCCAGGAGCCCTTGAAAGGAGGAGATAATTAACCAGAGGCAACAGTTACACAATGGAGAGATCGCTGGATTAGAAATCAAGAGACCTGGTTTCTAGTCCCGGTTCTGCGTCTTACTACTTGAGTGACCTCGAGCAAATCCCACGACCTCTCTGGGTCTGTTTTCCTTAATTTCAAATCGACAGGCCCGGACTAGTTGATCTCTAGTTTTTCAAGTTCCAACATTCTGTGTGAGGTAGGTCTTATTGCTCAACAATTGTCCTTCAAAGACACCCAACGCCTTTAACCATAACTCCAGATAGGGCTGAAGCTCCACTACCAGACCTGAAGGAGAAGAAACAGTGACCACCAGCACTTTCTGTACCTTACCACAATCTTTTAACCATGAACCAGTTATTCATTAGAATAAAGTCAAGGTTGCCACCAACCCAAAGGGTCTGGTTAGCTTTGTTACCCATTCTGGGCTCACATGCGCTACTAATCTCATCATAGAGTTATTTCTAGGGGTATTTTGTGAGAGAGCATAGGGGGCTTTCAGTTCAATCAATGACCATTTTGGGAAGGACCATTTCAGGTCTCCAGTAGTCAGGCTAAATTTATCTCAAGGTCCTGCTAGCCCATTAGGCAGCTAAAGTGGTCAGAAGGATGCAAGGGGGTGGGGTGGGGAGAAAGGAGTTATGGAATGGGGAAGCCTGCTTATAAAGACAGATTGAAAGTGGAGAGGACTGTCTGCAAAATTGTTGTTGTTCAGTCCTGTCCAACTCTTTGTAACCCTATTTGGGGTTTTCTTGGCAGACATACTGCAGTAGTTTGTCATTTCCTACTCTAGCTCATTTGCCAGAAGTGGAATTGAGGTAAACAGAGTTAAAGTGACTTCCCCAAGGTCACACAGCCAGTAAGTGTTAAGGGTCAGATGTGAACTCAAGAAGAGGAGTCTTGATGACTCTAGGCCCAGAACTCTATGCACAGTGCCACCTAGCTACCTGTCTACAAAATTAGCAATTACTTTTGATTGCACAGTAAGATGGCAAGATAAATTCTTTCTCCTGGTGACCCTTTTATCGAAGGACTGCAAATGAGAGAGACAAAGCATTTCTATCACTTAGGTTTTTTGTCTTTTTCTTCTCTCTCTTTTTGTATCACCTGCATGCCTTTGGGTAGGTCACTTGACCTGATTTGAGTCTCTTTTCCTCAGCTGTTAGTCAAGGGGTGTGGAATAAATGATAGCTAAATTTTTCTCCCTAGGTCTTATGAATCTGTGACCCGCTATAGTAACTCCCATGTTCCAGGTTTCTCTGCTAGGTACTCCTTTTATATTAGTAGCAGAGTGAGCAATATACTTAACCTTTTCCTCAGTTTCCCCATCTGTAAAATGATAATATTAGAACTACCACACAGGGGTTGTTGTGAGTATCAAATAAGTTAAAATAAGAAAAGTGCTTTGTAAACCTTAAACACTGCTGTATAAATGCTAGTTACTGTTAGTGCTGCTAGAACAATGCCAATCAAGTAGAGAAAGGTTCAAGTCCTCCCACCCTTACCCTGGGAATCATAACCATGGAACTCAAAACATACTTCTTTCCTGACAGTTAAACTCCAACTCCTCTTTAAGGCTCAGCTCAAATGCCACCACCTTCCAGTTGCCTCTTGGGTAAAATAGAAACTCCTGCTTAACTTTTAAAGCCCTGTACACCCTGGCCCCAATCAATCTTTCTAGCATGGTTGAACTTTATTCCCCTTCCTACGCTCTGCAGTTCAGGCCAACTTGCCTCCTCTCTGCTCCTCCCACATCCCAGCCCTTCCCCCATCCCCAAATCTTGGCAATGGCAATTTCCTATTCCTGACATAAGCTACCTCCTCATCCCTGCCTATGGAACACTTCTCTTCGAGGTGCAGCACGAACCTCACCTTCTAAAGGAAACCTTTCCTGATCCCCCAGTGCAAGTGCCCTCCCTCTCAAACTGCCTAGCAATAATTTGGATTTATTCTAAATATACTAGTATAGAGTACTTATTATCTCTGTCCTTAGAAGGTAAGCTCCTTCCAATTAAGGACTGTTTCATTCTTTGTACTTGCACCCTGAGTACCTGGTACAGTGTCTGGAACATAAAGGGGGCTTAATAGATGCTTCTTTGCTTGACTGAAGCCTTCTCTGATCTCCTCCCTTCAGTTATTAGTTACCTCTTCTCCCTCAGACCTTAAATGACATTTTGTACTTGTTTATTCAATTGTCAGCATTTATAAGGACAAAGGCAATGCGGGATGTTTGTGGGTTGGTGGTAGTGCCGTTGGATTATAGCACACAGAGTGTGATTGCTGTGGGGTGTTGTGTGAAATAAGACCAGAAGGCTGGGCTGGTGCCGAACTATGGAGGGCCTCTAAAGTTGGGTAGGGAGTTTGGATTTGATTGGTTAGGCCATGGCGAGTCATTAAAAAGTTTTGAGAAGAAACATGCATGTTATGTAGAACGTGGTCAACAAAGCCACTTCAATGAACCAGTGTTGTTGGGGATAGGACAATGGAAGAGAAAGAATTTTTTTAATAGAGTTTAATTTATGTAGCAGCATTGTAAAAGCAAGAAGACTTCTTTAAGTAGGATAAGCAGGGACCTGAACCTTAGAATTTTACTTTCACAACTGCACAGTTCTATCAGTTAATCTCTCAGTTATTTATCTTTAGAAACGCAGCACTTTTCCAACCACAAATCTCTAGTCTAGTAGCCAGACTATTAGTCTTCAGCAAAAGAGATTTTGTAAAAATCTGCCTGGCTCTCGGCCAAGTTTTAAGGAGGTGAGATTTTTCTTCAGGGGTCTCAGCCTCTTCCCCCTAATCTCTTTTTAGCATTTATCCACACCCATCAACCACCAGGGCCCCAAGCTCTTTTCCAAGAGATTCTCTCTGTCTCCCACATATACTTTTCCCTTTTTATTTCTTCAAGTCCCAACTAAAATCCTACTTTCTACAAGAATCTTTTCCTAATCCTCATTAATGCTAGAGCCATTGCTCTGTGATAGTTTTTAATTTATCCTGTCTATAGTTGTTTGTATGTTATTTCCACCATTAGACTATGAGCTCCTTGAGAGCAGGTACTACTGTATTTTGTCATTCTTGGTGTTCTCAATGCTTGCCTCAGCTCCTGGTACACAGTAGGTGCTTAATAAATGATTGTTGACTTAACCCTCAGTCCCAATTAATAATAGGTGGCACTGATTCAGAAGAGGGGATAAGGAGACAGAGACTGGCTGTTTCAAAAATGAAGTTCAGTTAGAAATTTGAGTAGTCCAAATACATTGGGGGCCATTATGAAGTACTTGTTAATCAATGATAAAAATGTATTTTTCATGGTTTATCAGTCAACAAGCATTTATTAAATGTCTATGAGGTGTCTATGAGGTGTGCTAGGTGCTCAGGGTAGAAAGACAAAATGCAAATAGTCCCTGACCTCAGGAAGCTTACATTCTCTGGAAGGAAACAACACGTACAAATATAAGCGAATACCAAATGTGCACAGAGTAAGAGAGAGGCAAGAAACTGGCCTATTGGATAGAGAAATGGTTTGAAAACCAGGAGGAACTGGGCTCAAGTTATACCGCCAAAAGTGACTCAGCTACTGGTTGTACAAACCTCTGTAAATTCTTGAACATCTCAGTGTGCTAGGTAATTTTCTAAATTACAAAGAGAGTGTCATCCTGTAATGGTAGAGTCAAAATTTGAATCCAGACCTTTTGACCAGAGTTGTCTGTCACCTGCAAGGATGGAACAGAACTTCTGCCCAAGGACTCTGACTTAGGGGAGAGTGATTCTCTACTTCTTATACTCTTGACTGCAGTACCTGCATGGTGCCTGATAGTTCTCTCAGGGCCTGGGAGGCAACTGCCCCCAAGGGACTCTCTGGAGTAGAGGTTGCTGTCTTCCTGGCTTAACTGTATTCAAGATGGAACTGATTTCTGAATCTCTACATTCCTTTTCCCTCATCCATGACATCCTCAGGGTTCCCTGGGTGCCCTTCCATCTACCTCACCTAAATTTGTCAGGTATAGTTTAGGCTAGTGACAGCCTTGCTTCTGGCTCCAAATTCAGGTATGTTTCTACTACATTCTGATATTTCGTATCATGGTGGAAATCCAGAAGGAGAAGGCACAAAGCTTTAGAGCAAGCCTGTTGTAACTTCTTTTGATTAATGGCAGCGTACCTGAGGGAAGGGAAAAAAACAAATGAGGATCACATTAAAGTATGACAGCGTTTCAGAGGTTGGCTTTTTTTTTTTTAAAGAGATATATAAAATGTCATCTGCTTTAAATAAGAACAGGAGCCTAAACTCTATTGAATAGTGCAAAAAACTCAAAAGAGAAGGGGATTTAGGAGAGGAAGAAGAAGAGAAACAAAGAAGAAGAGATGTAGGGACAGACAAAATGGGCAAAAGAAGAGAAAGGAATGCAGGAAGATAGAAGGGGAGAGAGAGCCAGAGGAAGAAAGAGAACAGGTCAGGATTGGAAATTACGGAGGGAGAGAGAAAGGAAGAAAGAGGGAAGGGAGAAGTAAGGAGAGAAAAAAAGGAAGTGAAGAGTGAAGGGAATTTGTTAATCTTCTAGTGTAAGTCACTTACTTTTATAGATAAGGAAACTGAGACTTACAGCTATGAAATGACTTCACAGAATTTAAGAGCTGAAAGGGACCTCAGTGAACATCTAGTGCAACACATATACAAAAAGATTTCCCATCTATGCCATTGTGACAAATGATTGTCCAGCCTCTATTTGAAGACTCCCAACAACAGGGAATGCACCACTTCTCAAGGCAAGCCATTTCACATTTGGGCAACCTTAATTGTTCTATCTTGCTCAAGGTCACACAGGTTGTATGGGCAGTTATCTGACTCTAAACCCAGCACCTTTTCCACTGGTCCAACCTGCTCAAGCAATCAATTAGTTGAGCAGTTTTATCAATTTGTTAAGGAAGGAATATCTAAATACAAATATGTTAATGAAAGTAACAATTTTATAATGGCTTATGAAATAAAAAGGGGCATAGGAAGTGGGAGAAGGGCTCAGAATTGGATATAGGAAAGGCATTTTTAAAGAAAATAGGGACTTTGTCGGAGACTAATCCTGCCTGGAATGTCAAAATGGAAAGTTTTGGAGAGGACATTGTTGAAAATGGAAAAAAGTCTTAATTAAACAAAGCTTTTGAATATGATATTTTTAAAAAAAAAATTCCATTGGAGTGCCCACTCAACGAAGAGTATAGTCAGGGCACAAAGACTGAACAGCGTCAGCCTTCAAAAACCTTAGATTCCATGAGAACTTGGTATTCCCAGACAAATACATTTACATGCAATTGCAGGAGAAAGGGGCCACAGGAGGTAAGGAAGGTAGAGAAAGGATCAAGGCAAAATTTATGGACTTTGCAAATTTGCCCAGGATTAATCACAGTGTCTGGAACCTCTGGGACATTTTTATGGAGGTGAATCAGGATAAAATTAACATCAAGAGCAGCTTTGAAAGAAAAAAGACACCACCAAGGGGTTCCCTGAGAGAGGGGAGGACCTAGCTGGGTAGAGGCAACTGGGAAAGGTCAGAGAGGACAATTTTGAGATACCTTGGGATGGAAAAGTGTCCCTTGGGATTAGAGATCAGAAGGCAGCAACCACATAGTGGACAGAATAATGAATGGGAAGCCAGAGAACCCAGGTTCAGACCCTCAGTCTGCTGCTTACTTGCTGTTTGATCACAGGTGAATTGCAAATCTCTATTTCCTTATTGCAAAATAAGTTCAATAATATTTATATTGACTCTCAACTGAATCTCAATTTCCTTATTGCAAAATGGATTTGATAATATTTATACTTTTTTATTTATTTTATTTATTCATTATTTATATGTTGGAGTTGTCATGGGAAAAGATTTTATAAATATGCTACACAGAGAATGGTGTAAATGGGAGCCCTAACTATTCTTATCTTTACCCTCACTGAGGTATACTTGAACCAACTTGAATGAACACACAACCATACTGGAATGGTTTGTATTCATCAGAGAATAAATAGGGTTGCCTCATTCCAAGTGCCTGAAGGTTATACTTGACAAAAAGCCCAGGAGTTGGGGGAATCCCATTAGGACCTGTTTCTTACTTCTACTTTAGAAGTTGAAATGACAGTAGATAGGTTCAGCACAAAGCTTCATTAAAGAAACACATGCCCCTCCCCCAGATAGCAAGGATCTTTCTTTACTTAACTCATTCCTTCTCATCCTGATTTATGTGTTATTAACATATGTAAATGCCTTTTATGAAATTGTTCAAAGTGACTTCCAAAGCTTGTTTCTTTTTTTTTGAATATGAATTTTTTTGGATTCAATTCAATTCAAAAGCTCGCTAAGTGTAAGGAAAAAACTGTACTGCTGGAGTTATAGAGGCAGACGCTACAGTACCAGTCCTCAAATAACTTACATTCTGCTGGGAAGTAGTGAGTACTGGGTACACACAAATGAGCAAATTGTAAAGTATACGGGAAGAAGAATACCAAACTTACCGGTCTGAGTTGGCCTGGCTTCCATTTAACTTTCTATTAGATTCTGATCGCTTGAGGATTCTGGTTGGTGGGTTGCCAGCTAACTATAGTGCTGCTGTATTAACAATGGCATTTATTTTGACAAACATAATGGTATTACTATTGACCCACACTGAAAAAATAATTGGTAATGACTGTGAGGCATTTAAGACTTGGCCTTTTGGTTTTGGAGGAAGCAATAGATCTCAGGTCAGAAAATGCCCATTTGAATCTAAGTTCTTCCATTTAGTAGATATGTGACTTTGGGCAAATCTCTTTTCCTCAGCAGGCCTCAATTACCTCTAAGTAGAATGATTGACCCGCTATGGTCCTTTTTAATGTTAACATCCTATGCTTCAATGAAACCTTGAGTTCAACTCTCTTTTAACCCAAGTTTCTTAAAAAATAAATGACAGCTGTATCTTACAACTGGTAATTCCCACAGGGTAGTTCCTTGAACTCTGAACTCATGTATTCAAATATCACAGTGCTTACTAGGAATACTGTGATTTGAACGGAGCACTTAGAGAAAACCACAATGATCACTTAAAGGCTTAAAAAACAGAACTTAGAGGTACATTTATAGGAACAGATTCCTAGAGATACAAAAGGTATTTTTGACTCTCATGATGCTTACCAGCTTTGCAGTGATGCTGTCTGGTGACAGTGAATTCTGATGACCTACTTCCTTCTGAGCCCTGTTAAACTACCTTTGAAACACTGGTCTTCAGGGGATTTGCCAGTTTCATTATTCTAAAGTAGATGTAAATATTAAGGTCCTCTAGTTATTCTCATTTGCAGATGACAACAGACCTTTGATTGAAAAGCCTACTAAATGATACCCGTAATTACTCAAAAGAGTTCTTCCTAATTATCCATACAAAAAAAACCTCTGGGTCATCTCCAGTCATCCTGATGAATATCTGGTCACTGGATCCAGATGGCTCAGGAGGAGAAAGTGAAGCTGGTGACCTTGCACAACCTTCCCTCACTCAAAACAAGTAAAGTGCAAGTCATGTCATCATTTCTTTGATGTCATGGTCTTCAAAAACGAAAACTGGACACACCAACCAATGAGAAAAACCAAGAGGATGGATAATGTCTATTTTTAGACATGTAGGTGGAAGGATAGTTTAGTCCCTATCTATATGGAGGAACCATAGAGCCAATCAATCAGTATGTATATCTTGGACAACAACCACATGCATTTACTGAGCACTGATTATGTGCAAAGCATTGTGCTAGGTGCTGATTATACAAAGAGGAAACAAAAAAATAATCATTGGGGGACTAAAACATAATCAAATAAGTATGTGCATGATAGTTTGAGATAGTAGCTGGGAAATGAGTTGGGCCCAGAATTGAAGAGGAGAGTAGATTGGTTTGCCTTTGTGAAGTCAAATTTTTTTTTAATGATAATATATTACCAATAAAGTACAGCAGGAAGAGATAGAAAGAGAAATTCCATTTAAGATATTTTTAGACAATATAAAATATTGAGAGTCTACTTGCCAAGACAAACCCAGGAACTACATGAACAAAATTACAAAACGCTTTTCACACAAATAAAATGAGATCTGAACAACTGGAGAAATATTAGTTGCGCATGGATGGACTGAGATAAAAATGACAGTTCCATTTAAATTGATTTATTATTCAGTGCTATACCAATTAAACTACCAAAATTATTTTTCTAAAGCTAGAAAAAAATAATAACAAAGTTCATCTGGAAGAAGAAAAACTAAAGAATATAAAGGGAATCAATGAAAAACAATGTGAAGGAAGGTGACTTAGTAGGACCAGATCTCAGGCTGTATTATAAAGTGGTAGTCATCAAAACAATCTGGTCCTAACTAAGAAACACAATTTTGGACCAGTGGAATAGCTCAAGTACATAATGCACGTTAATAAATGACCATACTAATCTAGTGTTTGATAAAGCCAAAGATGCAAACTTTTGGGACAAGAACTCACTATCTGACAAAAATTGCTGGAAACACTGGAAAGTACCTTGGCAGAAACTATGTAAAGACTGACATCTTATACTGTGTATCAAGATAAGGTCAAAATGTGTACATGATTTAGACATAAAGGGTAATAACATAAACAAATTAAGGGAACATGGAAATTTGACCAGATCTATGAATAAGGGAAGAATAACAAGTGACCAAATAACAGATAGAAAACATTGCAGGATATGAAATGAATAATTTTGATTAAATGAAATTAAGTTTTTGCACAAACAAAAAGTGCACCTAAGATTAGAAGAAAAACAGGAAACAGTGAAAAAAAGATTTTACAGCAAGTTTCTCTGATAAAGGTGTCATTTCTCAAATATATAGAGAACTGAGTTAAATGTATTAGAATACAAGTCATTCTCCAATTGATAAATGATCAAAAGATATGAATAGGCAGTTTTCAGATGAAGAAATCAATTTCTATAGTCGTGAAAAAATGCTCTAAATCACGATTTACCAGAGAAATGCAAATCAAAACAACTCTGAGATACCACCTCACACCTATCAGAATGGCTAATATAATAGAAAAGAAAAATGACAAATTTTGGAGGGGATGTAAAAAAAATCAGGACACTAATGCTTTGTTGGTGGAGTACATGGTTGACGTGAATGAGATACTACAAATTACATACAGAGAATTGCCCTGGAGAAGCAGTGTGGAGGTTATCATCAGAGAAATGTATGATTGGACAAAATATGGTCTAGCCACATATCATAATGAAATAACCTGGATGGACAACCCTCTCATGCTTCATTGGTATTCACAAGATGCCAAGAAATCTTGAGAAAGATCCCTAGTCTGTTCAGTGAACCTGTCTGAAAGGTTGTAATGGCAAGTAAAGTAGGATCTTTTGCTGTTTTTGTTTTAGTATAATTAAGTACCCCTGATTCAATCTTGCTTTATCAACCAAGAGTCTTTACTAGGAGTAAAGTATAGAAACAAGAGTTTCTTTAACTAGAAACAGTATATATAATGGGATTAAATATCTTCCCTACCCATTAATGGACCTTCCCATTAAAGGGAGTTTGATTAGATAAGATTTGTTGGAAGGACCACACCTTTTTGAGGCCTTGGTTCTCAAGGGTTGGATGCCCTCTGGCTCTAAAAAAGGTACAGATACTCTGAGGTGAGGTTTTACTTTAGGGCTTAGTTTTTGGAATAAGTTTTGTGTACCAGACAAGACTCTGGACAGCTGCTAAGGAACCCCTGGCTTTGAAAATCCAGATGTTGGCAACTGTGGGTAGACAGTTGGACCTGTCTGTTGATTTGTGAGATATGTATTGCTTATGTCAGACAGTTTGGAAGTGTAGTCTGTTGATTTCCTGAATGAAGTGAATGTTATATGTGCTTGATTAAAGGAGATTTGTTAACCCCTCAAAAGTTGCCTTTCCTTTTAGAAAAGCAGATCAAAGAACCTGTGATAGCAGGCCCTCCATGTATGTTGGGGTGCTTACTGTTACAAAGGTTCATAGGAGGACCTAGATAGGACCTGTACAAGATAAGGAGGCATGAATGAGTTGTAATATACAACTCACTTTTGATAATTGAAGTCTTATTCTGATGCCCCATCATGGCATGGATCTGACTCAGGATTCTTGGATGCAATAACAATGGACTGTACGCTCCCATAGGTTTTAGAGATGGAGTGTTGGACCTGAAGTCAGGGAGAGCTGAGTTAAAATCCTGCCTCTTGACACTTACTATGTGACTGTGGGCAAGTCACTTAACCTCTCTCAGCCTCACTTTTCTCATCTATAAAATGAGCATAAGACTGTGACGAGAACCAAATAAAATAACAAATGTAAAGTGTTTTGTAAAATGTTAAAGTCCTGCTGTTGTGGTTGCTAATATTCTAATAATCTGGAAAGGCTTTGCATACAATCTTGTCACCAGATTACTTTCTGAGGACAAGCTTGAAAAGTATGGAGAGTCACACGTAATAGACGACCACTTGGAGATAAGTTAAACAACGTGGACCATGTACAAAAGCAAGAAAGTTAAAAGTGACCTTTAATCTCCTCTTGTTTTGTCAGTGATTGTGTGAAAAGGGGCAGAGGGTGCTGAGAAATCCTCAATTTTTAAACTATCAACATCAATTGTTGCTACTTATGATCAGTGAGTCTGCATGCAACTGGAAGAATTGGAGGCTTATAGTCGAGGTTTTAACAATGTTTTTTAGCCTTGTCTGTTGGTACCACCAAACGTTGATTCTTTGTCCCAGTTAAGCTAATTTTTTCATTGTCTTCTGAATACTAACATTCTCTACTGGCTCCAAACCTTTGTTTCTGTGCTGGTTTCCATACCTAGAATGTCTCTGTTCCTTTTCCCCTCTGACCATCCAAACATTCTGTGACAAAGGTTCTTAATTTCTTTTGTGACATGTACCACTTTTGTAGTATAGTGAAACCTATGGATTCCTCAAAATAATGTTTTTACATACATTAAGTATATAATATATAAGATTACAAAGGAAACCAATTATATTGAAATAGTTATCAAAATATTAATAAAACAAGTTTGAGGATCCCAAATTAAGGACCTCTGACTAGAGGAAGGCCCTAGAATGTGGAATGGATCTTTTTAAGAGAATCTGTGGGAGGTCAAGGACAAAAGTGGTTCAGTATGAGGAGGTATTACTTGGTTGTGATTTATGCTATGGAGGAAATGCTCACAAAGCCAAGGAGTTTTGATTTATGTTGGTGGGAAAAGATCCATCCCTTGGAAATCACAGATGCTTGAAATATTTAAGTAGAGAATATTCTAATTAAATTCTGAATTAAAACTTAAATAAACTACCTAGGAAGGACTTGATGGATTTTATAGTTCAATCTCTTATTTTTACAAATGAAGAAAATAAGTCCCAAACAAGTTAAATGTGACTTGTTATGTTGCAGTGCCAAGGGGAAAACTCATGGCTCTAGATCTTCTAGAACACCGCGTGGCCACTAAATAATTAATGTGTTGGGAGGCAGGCAATAATGGTCATTAATTTCATTGACCAGATAATGGTGCCATCGAACAAAGCTTGCTCTTGGAGTCAGGAGGCCTGACTTTGAATCCTGGCTTTGCCTCTTGCTAAATGATCTTGGGCAAGCCACTTAATAATGGCTTACATCTCCATAGCTCTAATACTTTGCATTTCCTATAAATCAGTGTTCTAGCACTCAACAGCTAGAGGGATCTCGTGTAGGAAGTGGTACTTTGAAAGTTGATTGGGAATTTTAAAATGTGAAAGTGAAGGTAGAGAGCATTACAAGCCTGGGAAGACAGATAATTTGTGTGAAACCACAGATTTGGAAAATAGAATGCTGGACATTGGGAGCTTGGCTTGAGGGACACAATGTTTAAGTCTACAAAGATAAGCTGGGGCCTGATTATAAAGGACTTTATTAAACAAGAATTGGATGAGTCTGTAGTGTATCTAGAGGCACTAGGAAGCTTTGGCTCTTCTTAAGGAAGGGAGTGACATTTAACAAATGTTTATTGAGTGCCTACCTATGTCCTTTCATTGTGCTAGTGCTTGAAAGGAAAATAAAGCAAATCCCCATAATTTAGTTGAGGAGAGAAGATATACATATATAAGAGAATTAAACTATAAACTCCTTAAAGGGGCCATACCCTGGCTACTTCTTAAACAGACCTATTCAATGAATGGGCGTTGCCTCACCGTACCTGCAAAGACCTTGGCCTAAAGGCCCCTCAGTGCATCCTGGGCCATCTCCAGTCATCCTGAAGAATATCTGGTCACTGGATTCAGATGGCTTTGGAGGAGAAGTGAGGCTGCTGACCTGCACAGCCCTTCTTCACTCAAAACAAAGTGAAGTGCAAGTTATGTCCTCATTTCTCTGATGGCATGGTCTTCTTAGGCAACGAAGGACAAACACAAAGCCATAAATATAAGACAAAATATAATGAGTGTACTCAATAGATAATGGAAATTATAAATGTTCTAATTGTTCAGAGAAGGTCAATATGGGCTCCTATGATTGGGGGAGGACGTGGGTATATATTCCTAGAGCAGAGATTCTTACTGTAGGGTTGATGAACTTTAAAAAAATATCATTTTAAATAACTGTATTTTAATATAACTGATTTCTTTGTAATCAAATGAATTGAAAAAATACATTTAAAAACAATATTCTGAGAAGGGGTTCATTGGTTTCACTGGACTACCAAAGTGGAGGCATACAACCAAAGAGATCAAGGACCCTTGTTATGGGATATTTGGATAGGTAGAAAGAAGGAAGAACATGTGTGGAGACTAGCATAGAAACAAAGGTTTGCAGCTGGCGGGGAACATGGTGCCATTCAGGAGACAAAGAAAAAAATGAGTTTGTCTGTGACAAAGAGTTAATGTTTGGTAGCACAGAAAGATGATGTTGATTAAGTTAGGGTCAGGTCAGTTAGGAAGACACTTGGGTGCTTTAGAGTTTGGACTTCATCTCATAGACTGTAGGATCCACAGACCATCAAGATGAGAGTGTTGATTGTGGGAGATGAGTCTGGCAGCAGGGTGCAGGATGACGTACAGTGGGGAGAGCCTTAGATTAGATGTTTTGGATTTAGAAAAAAATGATCCCATTGATGAAAGCATCTTGGCCAGTGTGCAAAAAGAAGGATTTTCCATAAATACCCTATTAGCAAAACAATATGGAAAGTTATTGTTTCCTGGGGTCTCTATTTACAATAAATTTCTAGCACTGACATATTTATGGTTTTGACTCCACCTACAGAACATGCCCTAGAAACAAACCCACTCTTTCTGGGCCAAAATTTGCATTTTTTTCCCTTCTTTCATCACACTCCCAGGAAGATTCATTCTTTAATGTGTTTAGTTTATGATTTGAAGTTAACTGAAAGGGAGGAAATTTTATTTTCCTTATTTCTGCAATAATTAAAATACAGCAATTCAAAGTCCTTTTGAATGTTGAAATTTCAATGGTTGTGATAACAATAAATCCTAGAGTTATGCTCATTCCCTAAAGTCTGTGCAGATAGTCTGCATTCTTCTCCCTAGTAAATCATAATAATGGACTATCTGGTGTAGT
Organism: Potorous gilbertii; assembly: GCA_028658325.1. Classification (NCBI taxonomy): domain Eukaryota; kingdom Metazoa; phylum Chordata; class Mammalia; order Diprotodontia; family Potoroidae; genus Potorous; species Potorous gilbertii. The sequence continues at coordinate 160,816,459 of CM053772.1, forward strand.
CAGAAAGACTGTATTAGGGAATTAATTGTTTCAAGTCAATTAGCAAAGAAGATGAGAAGTTTTGACTGAGCCTCAAGAAGTCAGGGTCCCTGCTAATTTTCTGTACCTTCTAAGAAGAGACTATACTAAAATAATGATGGTCCCTAAGTCAAAAATCAATCAATCAACCAAATGACTCTGAAATACATTCTTTCCTCATTTCTGCCTTGAAGATTCCCCAGCCTCT
>CM053772.1:160816784-160840351 GCA_028658325.1 Potorous gilbertii
AGTATGGCATAGATACAAGTAAATACAAGGAGAGAAAGTTGATAATGAAGGAACCAGAAAAGACTTTCTTCCCCTGGCAGGAGTCATGTGAATTGAGTCTTGAAGGAGGCTAAGCACTGGGGGTGGGGGAGTGCATCCTAGGCATCAGGGCCAATCTGTGCAAAGGCCTGCCTTTGGAAGGTAGAGTGCCAAATCCAGAGAATATGTGAAGGAGATCAATGGGAAATAAGACTGGGAAGGAAGGCTAGAAGCAGGTTAGAGAAAAGTTTTAAATGTCAAGTTGAGGTATTTATAATTCATTCTGTAGGCAAGAGGATAGAGGCAGTTAGGTGACATAGTAGATAATGTATTAGATTTGGAGTCAGGATTTAGCCTTAGACGTTTACCAGCAGGTATGACCATGGTCACGTTTCACTCATTTTAATAAGGGTCATTAGGCCATTAGAAGATCAATCAACTCCTTACTAGTTGTTTTATGGTCCTGGCTAAGCTAGCAAACCTCTCCTTCTCCCCTCCCCCCCAATTTTAATCTCATTTATTGTTTTTAGGATCAGTTAGTATCCTTTTGTTTATAAGGGAACTTAGTGGTTGTTGTCCTTTCTTGAAGCGGATCAGGAAGGGATTTAAGTAAGGAAGGACTATGTGAAATAGCCAGCCTCACTCTCTCCCCTCGAGCCATCTGGGTGCAGTGGCAAGATAAAAATCGGGATGATTGGAGATGGCCCCAGATTCAGTGGGAGATCTTGATCATTTTAAGCTAAGGTCTTTCCCAGGTCTCACCCATTCAGTGATTAAGGCTAGGTAATAAATGAGGCAAAGAATGACTTCTTTTACCTTATAAAAAAAAAAAAGAAATCAATCTGGTAGGAGAAGACCCTTAGGGTTTCTGGCCGAAAAAAGAAACAATTGCTATTTACACTCACACTGAGCCATGAGGGCCCTAGGAGTGACCAACTGAGACTTGGACTGGGATCTGTTGTTGGCCAATCGATAAGCATCAGAGTGATTTGTGTTTAAGGCATGAGCCTTAAAAAAGAAATCTAGCAGGTAAACCTTAAGATATCTTGCCAGATTTTAGCGATTAAAATTTATGTTCCTTTGTGCAAAGCACTTGTAGGTAAGGATATGACAGCCTATGTGGACAGGGGGAGATGAGAGAGGGAGGGAAAGAAAAAAGAAAGGAAAGAGTGAAGGAAAGAACTTTGTTGCTTAACTGGAATTGGACAATAGGGTCCCCAGTAAGGCAGCTGCAGATTGTTGTTTGACCATGATGTCAGGGAGGTGATGCCATGACTTAACAAGTGAATTGGATTTGAGTGAGCAGGGCTGTGTAAAGTCACCAGCCTCACTCTCTTCTCCAGAGCCCTCTAGGTCCAGTGTCAAGATATAGGTCAGAATGATTAGAGATGGCCTTGGATGAAGTGGGAGACCTTGGTCTAAGGGAAGCTAGGTGGCTCAGTGGATAGATCCGTCTTCCTGGGTTCAAATCTGGCCTCAGACACTTACTAGCAGTGTGACCTTGGGCAAGTCACTTAACCCTGTTTGCCTGAGTTTTCTCATCTGCAAATTGAGCTGGAGAAGGAAGTGTCAAACCACTATAGTATTTTTGCCCAGAAAACTCCAAATGGGATCATGAAGAGTCAGACATAACAAAAAAAGTTATTAACTGTGAAATCAAATAATTCACTAGCATGTGTTGAATATGAAAGGGAACTGAATAAGATTGTGTGAAAGGGTTAGTTCAATTCCAACACCATTAACTGGAAAAAGAGTTTAAAATCATGTGTCCTTACTTGGTGTGGGTTAGTGGTATATATCATCTTAATACAATTTGTGAACTGATGACTGCTTCTCCCTATTATATAGAAAATGTGATGTATAGAGAAATGTATGACAATTTTTTTGTTGGGGGTGGGGAATAGGGTTGAGAATGGAAAATATTTAGAAAAAGTAGGAAAGAAGGTGGAGTAACTGATACCTTGCCCCAGGGGTGTCAAAATAGAGCAGGCACTGGTAGTACCTATAGCTTGAAGAAGCAATTAAGTTTAATACCTAGTTAGAAAGAATAATACTTAAAATGGAAAACTAATATATGTTGTGCTTCCTTCCCCTAGTCAAGGCACCCTATATTAGCTTCTCCCCCTGCCTGGCCCTTTCTTTCACCCATTAGACTGTAAATTCCTTGAGTATAGGGAAGGTTTTTTTTTGTCTTATCTTGTAGGTCAGTAGATTAGCATAGTGCCTGGAATGTAGTAAGTGCTTAATAAATGCTTCAATTGGTTGATTACTTTTTCCTTTGTAGAACTGAGTTACTTTTTAAAATGAAGATTACAATTCACTAACTTCTTTGTATACTTAATAGTAAAAGTCATGAGCATGAATACATTCACAAGGTAGTAAATGTAGAGAATAAAGAGGAAAGGGTGTGGAACAGAACCTTAGCAGGGTACCACAATTAGGAGGCTGAGTAGGGTTGGGTAGAGAGGGGACTTGAAAAGATCAAGAGGGAATGTTCAGACAAAAGAATCGCAAAGCTCAATGTTGCTGAATAGAAGGAAAGAGTTTCAAGAATGAGTGGGTGGTCAACAGTGTCAAATGCTGAAGAGGGGTTGAAAGGGATGAGGACTGAGAAGAGATCTTTAGAATTGGCAAGAAGGAGGGCATTGTTTGAAAAATGTCAGGCCTGGCCTCTAGGGCCAAGTTTACTAGTTTTATATGTGTTCAAAATAACTCGGTAATTAGCAACGGATGGGGAAGAAGATGCAGAGAGTGTGTAATAGTGAGTGTAAAATATTTTGCTAAATTTTTTTTAATGTATGGTAGAAGAATTGACTCTGTAAAGTATCTCTTGACATATACTATAGTAACTATTTTAAAATGCTTTTTAGTCAATCATAGAAGAGTTTGATTTGAAAATAACTATTTATATTTATGTATAATTCTTTCATGCAGAAGGAATTATTTTTCCTTAAGTGTTTGTCTTCTTGATATGTCTTTCCCCTGTGACTTAATTCTTCTAAAATAAACACTTTTGAGTCAGCAATGAGCATTTCAAATCAGCAAGTATTTATTAAGCACCTACTGTATGCCACACACTCTCCTAAATCCTGCCAATACAAAGTAAGGACACCCTCCCAAACACCCAAACTCCACATCCCTACTCTCAAGGAGATCAGAGTATAACAAGAGAAATAGCATGAAAACAACTATGTGTAAACAAAATATATAAAGATAAAGTCGAGTTAGCCTCAGAGGGAAGGTACTAATATTAGAGGAGACAGAAAAGCTTCTTGTAGAAGGTGAGATTTTAGCTGCTACTTGAAGCCAGGGAAGCCAAGAGGCAGAGAAGAGGAGGGTGGGAATTCTAGTTATTTGAAATTGTGGAATTTTGAGATATAAATTGATGATTTAAACATTTAAGTTATAATACAGATATTTTAACTATGTTAAAAGACCTAAAATTAAGTTCAAAGAATAGAAATTTATATCCTCTTTGGAATTGAAATATATTGGATGCTGATTCTCCTTCCACAGTAGCTCTTGTCTCTGTCCATTTCACTTTTTTTATGGAGACCCTACCATAGTTCAAGCCTACATCAACTTCCACCTAAATTTTTGCAATAATTTCCTCCTTGGGTTTTCTGCATCTAGTTTCTGTCCTTTCCAATCCAATCTCTATGCAGCTGCCAATTCGTTATTCCTAAAGGATGGATATGGTCATGTCACTCCCTGTTCAAAAATAGTCAGTGGCTCCCTGAATTGCGTCTAGGATAAAACACAAAATCCTCAACCTTCCATAATCTGATTCCCACCTACTTTTCAAGATTTGTTTCCAGTTACTCCTTTTTGAGCACTCTAGTAAAACTGACCTATCAGCTGTTTCTCAAAATTGATGTGCCATATTAAATCTCTGTGCTTTTGTGCATGCATGGCTAGAATGCATGCCTTCTTTGCTTTGCCCCTAGACTCCTTAGCTTCCTTCAAGGCTCACCTCAAATGCTATACCCTAGGCAAAAACCTTTCCTTATCCAGTGAGTTGCTCTTCTCATCTGGCAATTACTTTGGATTTCATTGTCTGCCTATGTGTCATAATCCCCACCCCCTCAGTATTGCATAAACTCCTTGAGGTCAAGGACTGTGCCATTTTTGCTTTTTTATCCCTGGTGAATAGCATTGGCCAGGCACTGGTCTGGCATCTATTAGGCACGTCATGAGAGCTACAAATATGAAAATGGAACCAATGACTTTTGATTTATAAATGCCACTCTTTTGTCATATCTGTGAAGATACCAGTTGGGTAATGAAATGATGGATTAAGATGAAAAATGGTTTGAAATAAGAAAATGAGATTTCCTACTATTAATTTAAAATTTAAATTTGACTTGAATAGCAAATTCTAATGAATTCACTAAATTGAATTGTTTCTTTTTTGAAGTCTTCCAATTTTCCTTAGGGTGATATTTTCCTCCCTCTCTCACAAGGACTCAATTTATACAACTTGTGAAAATCCTATAGTGAAAAGAGGTTGAACTAGATGACTTCTATGGTATTGTCCAATTCTGAGGGGAATCCATTCATCTGAAGTTCATCAGAAAGGTTAAAGTTTAGAAAAACATGAATTACATTGGAACAGAATTTAATGTACACATGTGTACACAGGATTAGAACTTTTGTTAAAATTTCCCAATTGATTTGTTGTTAACAAGTAAGCACTTTAAATCTCTCATTTGGGAGAAAATAGCAAAAACTTGTTTGATTGGGCTTAGTGCCTTGGATCCAGCCTTTTAAAACCTGATACTGGGGGAGGCTGAGGGTGGTGGATTACTAGAGTCTGGGAGTTCTGAGTTGAAGTTGGACAAAAACCAATTAGGTATTTGTGCTGTTTGGCATTAATATGGTGAGTAGCCCCCAGAATGGGGGACCACCAGACTGTCTAAGAAAGGATTAGGTTGTAAAAACAGCGTAGGTTCAATCTTCCATACTCATCAGCACCAGGATTATACCTGTGAGTGATTGCTATACTTCCCAAGCATCTACTATATGCAGAACCCTGTGCTAGGTAGTGGGAGTGACATACAGATAAGAAGACAGGAATTCTTGCTCTCTATGGGAATGAAGGTGAAACTTATTTATCTCACTTGGAGAATGGTTTCAGATCAAATGGCCGCTAGCCTTTATGCAACATGTCCACAGTTGAACTCATCTCCCTGTCTCCTCCCCCAAAACCTGTTCCCAGTTTTTAATTTGCCACATAAGCTCTTCAAGCCTCAAAATGGTGCCATTCTTTTTCATTCAGTATTTCTTGAGTGCCTACTTTTTATGTTACAAGCCTCTCTTACAAGCCAGTGGACTTGACAGATGGCAACATAGAGGGAAACCTGGGAGAAGTGGAGAAAGGAAATGCAAACATATTTACAAACATCGCAAGAACATGGATTCCCAGAGGAATGTGATGTACATGATGGCCTACTGAGAGCAGGATACGTGTCATTTTTTATCTTGATAGCCTCAGTGTCTAGCACAATGGCTTGCACATAGTAGGTGAAAAATAAATGATGGTTGATTTGAATTTTAATCTGGTGGATCAGTAAGACACAGACACAAAGATGGAAATACAGAAGAGAATATAAATGCCTAAGGCCACAAAATACTGAGTTCAGATGATCATGGGAAGTTTTATGGAGAAAGATCTGAGTCGGACCTTGAAGGATTTCAGCAAATGGAGATGGAGGGTGGGTGGTATGAGAAGGGGAAGGTTCTAACCTGCTCCAACTCTGGCAACTGACTCAACTTTTCAAATTGGTTTCTCCACAGGTGAGAGTGGAAGACAGTTTCTCTTTAATTTAAAGCTTGACAAATGTCAGCACAGGGAACAGAGGGGAATGGAAAAACAGATGATGTTGGGATGAACTAGTTGTGACCTTCCCTGGAGGAAGAGGGGCAGATTAGATGACTTTTCAGATTTTTTTTTGGTGCCTTGGATCCAGCATCCTGGATTCTCTATTTGGAAGGAAGGATGATAACTTCAGCTCTGGACCTGAGACAGGAAAAGATTTTGTGAACACACACACATATTCCCCATGTGGTATATACTAAGTCAGTTTTACTACATGAAATAATAATTCCTATTTATGGTGTTTTAAAGTTTATAAAGCACATTTCTCACAAATACTCTCTCTTTAAAGATGAAAAAACTGAGATTCAGGGAGCTAAAGTGACCTGGGCATTTTCATACAGCTAATAAGTACCAGAGCCAAGATTTGTGCCCTGGTGTCTGCTGACTTGAGGTCCAGCACTCTTTCTACTTCCTTATGTACTGCCTTCATGTATCTCAATGGGCTGTAAGACAGAATGAATGAATCAGTATAAATCTATCCCTAGGGAATGGTGATGGTGGTAGTGGGAGTTTTTGTGTGTGTGTGTGTGTGTGTGTGTGTGTGTGTGTGGTGTAACAGCCCTATTTTGCCCCATTGACAGTGTATCAATAGTGTCATTTTCCTCCATGAAAAAGCACATATTCCTAGTGTATTTGCAGAATAATGCAGACATGAGCTCATATTTCCTCAGTGAATTTCACGGATGTGGTTATTGTAGGTCATTTACCTCTAACATTAGTGATATACTGATGTTAGTCACTGAAGGCTACCATCTGCTTATTCATGCTACTGTTATGTTTGAGTTATCCTGCAGTAGTATTCTTTCCCTTTATTTTTCTTTATTATAGCATGACTATACTAAAAACAACCAACTAACATATATCTGTTTTCCTCCAACATCATGTAATATCCTCAACCACTTCAGATAAGTTCACTACCTTCTCTGATCACTACCAGATGCATTTCCTTTGCAATTCTAGGCATCTGCAAAGTTTTCCTTGGGCAGTCTTCCTTCTCCCTTTCTTACTATGGCAGCCCACCATAGAGTCATACTGAATACTGGAAGGGACCTTAAAGGTTGTCTAGTTATAGATTCATAGACCTAAGTTGAAAGAGACTTCAGAGACCATTTATTGAACCCTTTCCCTTTACAGGTGAGGGAACTGATACCCAGAAATGTCTAGTGATTTCTGTAAGCTAGCAGCTTGTCAGAGCTAATGGTAGTAGAAGCTCACTTGAGATTTTAAGTTCGCTGAGGCTCAGCTTTCTCAGTGGTAAAACAAAAGGGTTGGACTCAGGTTCCTTCCATTCCTAGATCTTTGGTTTGAATCAAGCAATGAACCAAGAGAAGTTTCTTAGTTTTGTCCTTTCAGATCCAACACCTAAGTATTTTTAGAATGACTGTAGAATCAATTTCAGTCACAAAAGTAATTTTTTTCTTCATTATTTATATTCTCAGAACCCTGCAGAGACCCTGAAATGCTTTCCATATGAAGTTTAAACTAATCCTGTTTTTGCCTGGACTGAAGACTTCCACCACTGCTCCCTGCCTGACCTCACCACTGTCATCTAAAGCAATACTTTTCTCCTCATTTTGACCCAGCCAAGAACACACTTGAATAATAGAAAAGGCTTCTCTTTAAGAGCTTCTTTTGTGGAAATACCTTGGGAGGCCACCTGGAACTTTGGCAGGACATCTGCTTTCAATCAATTTCAAGTGTAATATCACTGGAAAGTGATGGTTTTCACTTTGGGGATCCCTATGCAGGCAGCCTGGGGAGGCGTATGCTGAATCAGCACCTAAGTCAGTGATTTTGATGCTGATAGATGTAATAATAAAGACAAGAATTTTGAACATGAGTGGAAGCCGATGACCCTGCTGGCTTCCCAGAATGTTTTGCTTCTAGCTTTATTTGCATACCCATCAGGGAATTGAGTGTCGCTCAGTATCACTCCAGCCCTTTCTAGAGTTTTGTTGGATGAAGATTCCCCGAAATGGTACTGGCCATATACATTCACTATCATAGACTTAGCAGGAAGCATTTTCTAGCCCCAAGTCATCTGGTTGGTTTTGGTCAGGCCCTTCAATGAGTCCTGGGGAAAAAGATAAAAAAATAGATTTGATCTTTGCCTAAGGCATTGGTTCCCAAAGTTTTTTTTGTTTTTACTGCTGCATGGATCATGGCAAGAGAATACTAACAAGCCTTAGTAAATATTTTATAATGCTCTTGATTAGATGAGTCCTTATAACTTTCACAAGACCATCCATAACTATGAAAGTTATATGAAAGAAAAACCAAAACTTTGAGTTGTTGGGAGATGAACACTAACTCAATCCAGGAAGTAGGCATATATATATATATATATCTATATCTATCTATCTATCTATCTATCTATATATAGGCATATGTGATATGCAACAGAATCAGGAGTATAAAAAATGAAAATACCTTCCCACTGTCAGTAATGCATAAGGCAACCAGCTACAAAAACCTGTGTAGCATGGATGTTACCCAAGAAGAACTTATTTGGTGGTGTTTCCACAGAAATGTCTGGGGAGATGTTAAACCAAGAAACTTTTTCCCTTAGCTGCTTTCTTCCATGGACAGGCATTCCAGTTTGGGAGAAATTCATAAGTTAGAGAAGAATGTCCAATCTGACAGCTTCCAGAAGTTCAAGTCTTCCATCTGAAAATTCTGCCAGGAAGAGAATTGTAAAGAGATTTTTTTTTTTAATGTCAGGCCATGAAAACTCAGCCTCCTTTTATGGCGAACTAATTTGCCAGGGAAAATAACCCTAGGATATATGGCAGAAGAGAATTAAACATTCAACTGGTTCAGGATTAAGCTTTCAGGGAAGAGAGGGGTTCCTTAATATAAAATCCTACCATCAATCATTTTTTTTTAACCTCAAGTCATAGAAATAGCCTTTCTCTCTTACCTTCAGTAAAAATATAGCTGAAGGTTTGTAGCAGATATTGGGGGAATGATATTTTATAAAACTGGAGAATGAGTGGATGTACTATTGCAAAATGGAAATCTTCTGAACTCTGTACTATTTTCCAGGGAGTAAAATCTTAAGAGTACAAACGCTGGTTGATTTGAAAATGTATTTCTTCTCTGGAATAATGAATAGACAGTATATGTAATTGCATAGACATGAAACAATGAGAAGTTATTCTTGGGAATATTTCTTGGAAAAACAAAAACTAAACAATAGCCCCATTCCATTGGGGGAGATTGGATTTTACATATTTTTGGTTTTTGTCTTGGTACTTTCAAATGACCTGAGTTGTATGAAGAAAGTATCCATGACGTCTTCTCTGACTACCTCAGGAGAACACACCCATTACAACGGCTAGTATTTTGAAGCAACATTCACACTTTTCAGAGCAGACAAAAAATGCTCATCAAAACTTGGAGAAAATGTTTATTCTTATTTCTGTTTGTGATTTGTACTCTTGCCCAAAAATGACTGCTCAGTGTAGCTCATGAGGTGTCAGATAACCATTGTTATGTCTAGATCAGTTGGGTTTTTTCCTTGGATAGCAACTGTAACTCTTTTTAAGTAATCTGGTTAGTGCCCAGCGCTCTATCTTTTTCACGTGAATCTTCATAAATGCTACAAATTATGATGGCACTCTTTTGTATCGCAGATTCTTAATTAACAGATGTTTTCACATTGAATTAAATGACGAGACCTGGAGGTGAGTTTTGTGGCTGTTGACCTCCAGCAGTTAAAAGTATCTCAAAGTGCTTGAGGAGAAATTTTGCGCCATTTTTGTCACCTAAATCTGTGGTCTTGATTAGAATAACTCTCCTTTTTTCTTTGTCAAGGTAATAATTAATGGGTAGCTCTGTGCTTCAATATCTTCCTCTGATTTCAAAAGAAAGTTCACAGCATATTGAGGAAATTCCCCATGGAAGCACATTACAAAAGAGTCACATTGGATATAGGTGAGCAGGTGTGGATAGGTTGTATCTGTCATCATTGGAGACAATGAACAGCCACATTTATGAGATGGGAGATTCATTATCTAGGTAAAAGTAGTTTGGCAAAATGGATTTGGAATCAAGAAGAACCTAATCCCATCTCTGGCATTTACCAGTTTTATGGTCCTAGGTAAGTCACTTAACATCCATATGCCTTAAGTGACTTCCTCAATTGCCTTGCAATTACTTTGTATATATCTGTATCTACATATATGTATATGTATATATATATATTTACTTTGTTTCCCTGTCCCAAAAGGATGCTCCTTGAGAATAGGCACTTTCACTTTCATCTTTGTGTCTTCAGTGCCTAGCATATCCCCAGTGCCTAGTAAATGATACTAAATACTTAATATTCATAGCTATTTGCATTGATGGAAGAAATACCTACACCAGGAGTTCCCTCACACCAGGGAGAGCATAGTCTATCATGTGTTCACAGACAAATTTCTCTGTAGACTAATTGTAACCATCCCACCTGTCTACTGCAGTAGAATAAATATATGGATTTTTTTAGGCTTAGGCTCTAGGACCTGGTAACATGGTCTAGTCTTCTATTGCAGTCCAGAAATATGGGTCCTTGAAGTTCTACATTTGTTTAGAAAACCCATTTATGAAATGAAATTATAGTAAAGTGAACACTACCTTCTAAAATTCTCTGCCTTGGTTAAAAAAAAAAAAAGCCCAGAGTGGGAATTAAGTTGTTTCAAAGGGTCCAAGTATTAAGGGAAAGAGTAATGAATGTCCTGAGATTCAGGAAACCTCAATTCTAGTCCTGGCTTCACTTATTCATTTATTTATTATTTATTCATTCACTTATTCGTTTATTACTCCTATGATCTTGTACCAGTACCTTCCCTTCTCTGAACCCAAGTTTCTTCATCTGTAAAATGGGGATTCAGAACTGATTTTTCTTTTCCAGTGCAATTCTGAATCTAATAGTTCATCTGCATTGTTGACATAAAACAGATGTGCTGCTAGATCAGCTGCTAGATCAGCAAATGCATACTATAATCTGAACAATAGGCATTCTTCATCCACTTGGTTTTTCCCCATTGTTGGTTTGGACATAATCTCTTGAGGATTGATGGATTTCATTCAGGAGATTCTGCACAATCCTGAGCCTTGACACATTTGGTTGAAAGACATCCCCTAACAGGAGCATCTGGAATACTTCACCTTCTAAAGGAAATGACTTTTCCATTTGGACTTTGACATGGGCATGCTCCAAGAGCATGGTAAACACCTTTCGAAGGCTTCCATCTCATGTTTTTAACTGAGAAAAAATTAAAATAAACTGTTACATGAAAAGGAAAGCCTACATTTCTTTTTGTGAATGCCTCAAAAAGGTCATTTGACACTTGTACAGTGACTTGCCCAAGATCACACGAGTAAGAAGTATATAAGATTGGTTTCAAACCCAGGTATTCCTGTCTTAAAGGTCACTGCTTATGGGACCTCTATAGTGGATATTCTGACATATACACATACATATATGTGTGTGCACAATACATATACACACAGGCACACACACATGCTTCATTCCAAGATATTTTAGGGCTTTGGAAACAATTGAAAAGTAGACTTAAACATATTCCCATATTCTCTTCCAGTCATCACCTTATAAAATGAATATAAGTAGATTGGAAGACTTTGTTTTTCTAGAGAAACATTCTCAGAGAAATTCCTTTGACTAACTATGATTAAAAAATAATTACAAATCATTGAAAAGAATCTCTAGGGTTATCATAGCTTTGAGGGTCTGGCTAGAGTGAAGAGAATGGCGTAAAATGATTCTTCCATTAATTGACATACCTGGTCAGAATCTTCTGGGATGGTGTTTAAAGGAACACTCTTTTAATAATTATTTACCTTCCAATATATATATATGCCTCATCTTGGCAGTCCACTAATAAATAAAATACTTAATACTTTGGGTAAAGTGTTAATTTAAGTGACAAAAAAAGAGCAACCAGTGATTTCTCATGGAAGCATCTAGTCACTGGGTTAAAAGTGTGTTGAAACTTAAGGTATTTCTTTTTAGAGACAAGTGGTATGCCATGATGATACATACTTTATATACTTAACTTTGTTTTCTCTGACTATTGCAAGTTGTTCAGCTTCCCCTCACATTTATTTCTTTACAAACAAAGTAGAAATAATACTAATCTACTTAGAGAGAGAGGAGAAGTGGCACATAAAGTGCTTGACTTGGAGTCAGAAAGACTGGGCTAAAAATCTCACCTCTGGTATCTACTACCTTTGTTTTTCTGGGCAAGTCACTTTACCTGTGTTAGTTTCAGGCAGCTCTCTAAGATTACAAACTACAAACCGAGTGGTGCACAGAAGCTGAAGTAAGGCAAGTAGAAAATGAGATTTTTCTTTATACTCCACAGGATTAAAGTCATAGGTCTTTAGTGTGCAGATGGATGCAATGTATGCTCTGGCTGTGTCCCACGTCTGGAAGACTCTCCTTCAGTTTCCCTGCTGGATTTCTTGGCTTCTTTGATGTCAAATCCCACCTTCTACAAGGTAGTTTGCAAGAATCACTGCTTTCTTGCTCCCTCCCTCTATCAGTGCCTCCTTTCTGAGAATAACTCCCATTTACATTGTACATACATTTTACTTAGTTTTAAAAAAAATATTTATTTTTATGTCCATTTTATAACCTGTGCTGCCCACTTTATATCCTCTCACAACAAAACTCTTGAAAAATGAGACTCATCATAAATGTACATAATCCAGCAAACAAATTCTCATATTGGCTCTGCCTGAAAAGATACGTCTTGCTGGATATTAAGTTCCTTTTCTCTCTGGCAGGAGGTGAGTGAGTTACATGTTATCTCCTCTGCTAGAATATGAACTCCTTGAGGGCAGGAACTACAGACATGCCTTTCTTATCCTCAAGACTAACACAGTGTCTGACATTTTGCGAGCTCTTTATCAATGCTTGTTGATTGACTGGATCCATTTTCTCGAAGAACTCAGTTAATTTTTATGTGTTTTCTTACATGCTTGCCAATTTAATTCTTTGGCCTCTTAGTTTAAGCATTTCTCACTCTGACATGAGCTGGCTGTGTGAGCCTGGGCCCATTATAACTTCTTAGTTCTCTAAAATTCAGAGTTATAGAGGAGGACCTGAATTGGTGTTGAAACATCCTTGTAACAATCAAATTAAAAGTCCAAGTCCTTATCCCTAGCCTTCTTTAGATGGTTAGATTCCACCCCACCACCACATAAAGTAGACATAGCTTGGCTTAGAGGATAGAACTGATCTCATATTAGAGACCCTTCTTTCCTCAGCCTTAACCCCCTCATCCTAGTGGTATAGTCCTGTTCAAATTTTAGTCTCTACACGTTACATAGCTCCCTAAGACTTGGGTGCTTCCATAGGTGTCCCTATACTTCCAAAATCACTTAGAACATATATAAGTGCCATTATTTTCCTGCATCTTTAATCTCAGTACATTTTGAATTCAAATGATCATGCTCTTTTCTTTGTTTTGTACTTCCCTCCCCAGCACCCAATATATCAGCTTGCATGTTAGGAAGGGAATATGTTGTGAATGAATGAATGAAAAATCATATATTAGTCCTTACTAAATGCCAAGTACTGTAGGAAGTGCCAGAGATACAAAGAAACAAAGCAAGATAATCCTTGCTCTCTAAGAGGAGAGACCAAATATAGGGAGGTTTCAGCTACAAGTTTCATGGAAAGGTCGCAGGGCTTTAGGGTGAAGCCACTAGGCAGACAGTAGATACTATATCTTCTTTACTGTTACTTCTGTCAATAAGACTACATCCATCAAACCATTTGACTATGCTAAGAACTTTGGTGACAAAGTTTCTCTTTGTGGTTTTCAGTATATTTGGCTGTTGAGGATGCAGGAGAGGCAGCACTGGTCAAGGAAGGTCAGATTTCCACAAGGGCTGACCCTCTTGATAATGGCTGGAGGGGTGTTGGTCTGGGGGTGGGCAACAATTCTGGGATGCCTGTCAGAGGTAGTTGGTCAACAGTTAGTGCTGGTGGTGCTGTTGGGGATGGGCTCCCAAGAATGATGACTGGGGAATATGGATAGATAGGGATAGGGAGTAGGAGTCTTGCATGTACGGATCTGGGATCCTGGGATTTAAGATGAGGTAGTGGCCTTAGTTTGATCCTGTTGTTTTCTGTCTCACCCTTAGAGCTCCTTGCTGCTTTCATCAGGCTGGCTTGCCTGGCTCCTCTGGATCAGATGGTCAGCAGCTGGTCCTGGTGGAGACCTGGATGGCAAAGGCCCTTTCTTTGTTGAAGATGATGACTTCCAGAGTGTACTGGAAGCAGGACTAGTGGATGTAGTAGGTTGTTGATGATATTTGTTCCTATGGCTATTGTTAAAGTGGAAATATACCTATTCTGGGAATCAGGAGAACTGGGTACTAGGTAGTTATTTCTCAGCTCTGCCATTAACTAGTTATATAATCTATGGTAGATCACTTAATTTCTCTGGTCTCTAATTTACTCTTCTGTGAACTATGGTAATTTCTAATATTCCTTTTAGTCCTAAGATTGCGTAATTCCATGTGACATAACAGACTAATTTTGAATCTACCACCCTGTTGTTCCTTTTTTATTTCTTTTCCTACTTTCTCCTGGAAAAATTCTGTTTTCTTCTTTTGCTTTTGTATTTTTCTCCCTTTTCTAGCCAAGTTCCTTTAAGGCAGGGTTTTTTTTGTCTTCATATTCTGAGCACTTGGCACAATAACTTACATATAATAAATGCTCATTGAATTGAATTGTCTTATTTAAAGTTTTCCTGGTTATGACAAGAGACACTATACCTTATATTGCTCTACCCTTTCCATGAACATCCCACAAGTAAAAAAAATTCAGCTGTTCTTGTTTTAACTCTGCTAGGTATTAGGGATGGAAAATAGTTGGAGGAAAGAATGGAAGAATAAATGAATGAAAGTTGTGAAGAAAAAGGGGAAGTGTTTTTTATTCTTTTTTCTTTTACTTTAGCCTATAGTCTTTGGTATTTGAACTCCCTGTAAATTACTCCTCAAATCTGCTTTGATAGTCGTGCAGGTATTCTTGTAATTCTAGTTTCCATATATGGGCTTTAGGATTTTTACTCCCTTACTTCTCCAAACTTCAGATTCCCTTTTCCATCCCAATGAAGAAAGGTAGCTGTCATGTTGAATTCTCCAATTGCTTCATGGACATTTATGACTGGATGCCCTATAGGCACTTCAATTTTAAAGTTAAAACAGGACTCATTATCTGCCCCCTCAAACACTGTTTAAAACTTCTCTATTTCTGTAGAGGGCACAACAGTCCTCCTAGTCACCTAAGTGTAAACTGCTTGGGGGCAGAGACTCTCTTATTGGTTTGCATGTGTAACCCTAGCACTTAGCACAATGTCTGGTATATACTGAGTGCTTAATAAAGAATTCATTCATCCATCTATTTATCTATCTATCTATCCTCTGTCTCTCTATCATCTATCTTTATCTATCATACCTTCATTCAAAATCAATTTCCAAGGCATATTACAAAGGTTTTAAAACTTCTTTGCCATTTGTTCTTTCATTTTCAGTCTTTTTTTGTATATAGAGTTCTTATATTTTATAACCTTAGCCAAAACATATTTTTCAATAAGCCCTGTTACATGTTCATGAAACTGAATATGAAAGGCTTATAGGCTGTCCCTTTTGACAGACAAAACTTTTATTCAAGAACTTTACCCCGCTCTTATGAACCCTTCTACCAGAAATATTCCCTCTGAGGAGAGGAAGACTATTATGACTTTAAAGGGTTCAGGCTATCCATTCTCAGATACACAAACAGAAGTCTGGAAATTCACTGCTTCCACCTAAAATCTTAAACATGGCATGCAATCTATTTGGATTACTTTGCATGAAGAATGCAGTTTGTGGGTCATACAGGAATAATTAAGGAGGAGTCATTGAATTTTAGATTTTGGACTTTTAGAGATTATCCAGTCCTGGAATTCTTAAACTGGGATCTGTGAACTTTAAAAAAAGTTTTGATAATTTTGTTTCAATACAATTGTCTTCCTTTGTACTCCTACATATTTTGTTTTATGCATTTAAAGACTTTTTTTTCCTGAGAAAAGTTTCATAGGCTTCCATGGACAGCCATAGTGGTCCATGACACAAGGAAAGTTTGAAGTTCCATGATCTAGTCCAACTCATTTTCCAGATGAGGAGCCTTTAAGTTTTCGAAACTAAAATGGCTTTTCCAAAGTGTTCCTTCTCTTCTCCATTTCCTGAATTCCTTGTCTTCCTTCTAATGTCAGCTAAAATCCTACCTTCTACAGGAAACCTTTCCTGAGTCTCCTTAATGTTTCCCTCTTTTGATAATTTGTGATTTATCCTGTATTTATCTTGTTTGAACACAGTTGTTTGCATGTTATCTGTGAATTCTGAACTCCTTGAGAGCAGTCACAGTTTTTTGCCCTTTTTGGTATCCCTAGTGCTTAGCACAGTGCCTGGCATACACACTCACACACATATACATACATATATACACACATATATGTGGATATATGTATATATTTAGTTCTTAATAATTGCTTGTTGGCTTAATTTGACATTCTTGTTGCTAATGTGTTGGGAGGATGGAAACCTTAACATTTCTGGACTTCAGTTTCATCATCTGTAAAATGGGGAGTCAAAGATCCTTTCTGGATCTAGATATAACATATTGTAGAGTTCACATTGCTGTTATTGACAGTTGTTTGCCATCATCCTCATCCTCTTTATCATCACTTAATGATCCTATAGTAACAGCAATATCTAACACATAAAATGAGAGTGCCACAAGAGACCTTCAGGATAATTTTATCAAACATCCCCATTTTACAGGTGAGGAAACTGAAGCCTAGGAAACTTAATTTTCCCATACTCCCATCATAATAGCAACAAGAAATAAGTTAAATTTATAGAATAATGATAGCAACAACATCATGGGAGATGAAATGGGAGAGCCAGAAGGAATCTTCAAGATCCTCTAATCTATTTAGTAATATGTATAGGACTTTGTCTGGGGCTTTGACTCCACTGACACTGGTGAAGCTGCTGCCAGAGCAGAGGCAGAAAGATGTCTCTCAGTCAGAATGAGTGGGTAGGGAGACAGGAAGATTAAATCTCCCCTTATGGCTCAGACTTCTTCCAAATCTGCATTTTACTTGTCTCAGTTGATAACTGTAATCAAAATTTGGTAAAAAAGAAGTTTTGGAGATCAAGTGACATTGAACTCTAATCCAATCTAGCAAGCATTTATTGAGTGCCTATTGTATATGCTGAATAATCAGACTACAATAACAAAAATGAAATTCAGTCCCTGACCTCAGGTAGATTATATTTTATTAGTAGAGTCTTCTGGGGTGAGGAGCAGTGAACTTAATTTTTTTTTGATAACTCTATTTTAGTATAATTAGTTTCTTTTGTAATCGTATGTATTTTTTTATGCATTTAAAAGATTTATTCAGAAAAGGGGTCCATAGGCTTCTATAGGCTGCCAAACTGATCTATGACCTACAGGTATATTATATCCAAATGGATATGAATGTAAGCTTATTTGAGGAGGAAGGGAGCACTATTGACCAAGAGCATCAGGACAGGGTTCTTCTGGGAGGTGACACATAAGCTATGACACATGAGTAGAGATTTTAAGACGTAGATGTGAGGAAGAACATTCTAGACATGGAAGACGGCCAGTATTTAGAAGTGGTAGATGAAGTGATGAGAGGAACCTTGCCCTTTTCAGTAGGCTTTCTTTGGTTGTTGTTATAACTGCTCAAATACTTAATATATATAATCACATGCTCTAATTCTACCCCATTCCTATGTGCAGCATGACGAATTCTTGTCCTGGGGTTTGATCTTTCTGTCTTGCCTTGCACATGTGTCTCCCCAAATGTCTTGCAATGCCCCCTCCCTATCTCCTCATTCCCTGAGCCTCATTTCCTTGATCTTTCCTTTTTTATTTCATTGCCTAATTCTCTTCATTATCATCCTTTTCTTCTTCCTTCTCCTGCCTCTGGGACCCTGTGTGGTTAGGACAGGGTGCCTTGCTGTAGGGAGATGAGCTGATCATCACAGAAACAGGGGAAGCAGCCAAACCACAGTGTACCTCCACTCCAAACGTAGCTCCTATCTGAGGAATATCCTTTCAGACCTTCCTTCCTTATTTCCTCTGAATATAAGATTCACTAGATTCACCCTCCCTATCTGAAATCTAGACATTTTAACTGTATACCACTCTTATGCAAGTTAAAATCTAATTACAAAGTGGACTGAGTCCAGAGAGCCTTTCAAAGACTTAACTCATTCAAAATCAGTTTTTCTGGTTTTATTTTACTTCTTTTAAAAATTTACATCTGATTATGTCTACTCTCTGTCAGAAGCTGGAAGTAACTGAAAAAATGTGTGGTTTGGTGGCATCTCATGGAGAGATCCAGTGGGTCTATGAAATGAACAGAGATAGGATGTATGACTTGTTTTATAACAAAGCACACACTTTGTGGATCTATAGTTGGGCCAAATCCATGCTATTAAAATGATGTCACCAGTTGATGCCAAGACAAAGACAGGAAGATACAAATACAATGTGCTAGGTGTTTGTGGCTGTGATCTGAAATCTTATATGATAGTTAAGGAAGTCACCTCTAGATCTTTGTAATTAAAACTATCTGAAAAATTTTAAATTATCCTTTATAACAGAATTAAAAGAGCTGAGAAAACATCTAGTCCAACACTATTTCCCCCATTTTACAGATGTGGAAATTGAAGGCCTCAGAGGTAAAATTTCTTATCTAACATTCCATAAATAGTGAATAGTCAATATGTTGATGGGAGGATTTATTTCTATTTGAATATGTAATTAAGTGTCTTCTCTTGCTTTAGGCAACTTTATTGCAGACTACTTACTCAACAGTTAAAAATACAACCCAAAATAGAAATAGAAAGTGCTTCAAATGAGGAGGAAAAGATAAATAAGGCGAATTTTCACATATGTTATTTACTTATGATGTACATTTGATTACAAAGCTTTATCCTTGCCTGAGAATAAAGGTTTTGTTTCTCTTTGGTATGTCCATCTTATGAATATGGGTAATTTCTCTAGTGGTGCATAATGCAACATATTCATGGCTCTGCGGACTGCATTGTAAAGATGACATGTTTTTGTTGTTGTAGGAAATATAGGGCAGTAGGACAAAAGTAAGCAGCCCTTTTCAGTCTTTTTCATTTTTTCCCTTTGTGATAGAATAGATAATATTTGATGTCTTGAGAGTGGAAAGAAATTGAAAGGATTATTCTTATTTTAAATGAAATAATAGTCTAAATCAAAAGACTGGCTGGAGACTGCATCACAAAAAGAGCCAAGATATCTCTTGAAGCTATAAGCTAAACAATTGAAGCATGCTTTCTGCAAAGGGGAAGACCACAGCTGTGTGGTCATAGCAGAAGACCAGCAGATGATAGCAGAGAGCAGAAAGAGCTTTGCAAAGATGTCATGTCAAATGAAGAATGATGATGGTAGCTGAGAGTAGCAGCAGCTCAGGAAATATGATAAGCAAAGGGCATCTCCTCCAAAACCTAGTTAATGAAGCCCTTAGACATTTTAAGTTTGTCTTTTGGATTCCTCTTTTCCTGCTGCCCCTGGAACCTTTTTAGTGTTTATTTACCTTAGAGAAATTCTTTCATTTTACTTCCAATGTACCTGTTAATGGCCATGCAAATCATAGAGGTTAGGTGGAGAATGAAGAAAGGTTTGCTTGGTGACTTTCGTTCTACTTTCCTCTAAGAATCAAAGTGATGGTCTCCCTACGTACATTTATATTTCTGAAAGATTTTTTAAAAAACTATGCTTTATTTCACCTTAGTTGCAGACTCTCCCTCACCTCCTTTTTATATGTTGCTACATTTTCTTGAAAACAATTTTAATTTCAATTTCATTTTTTTTAGTTCCAAAATCCTCAATCTCCTTCCTACTCCATTAATAAGACAAGAAAAACAAAATCTGTTACAAATATACATAGTCAAACAAAATGAATTCCCATATTAGCCATGTCCAAAAAATAAGCCTCTCTATCTGGAAATGAATAACATGTTGCATCGAGGATCTGCTGGAATCCTGGGAGGTCATTATTGTACTGATCAGAGTTTCTGTTTGTCTTTATAGTATAGATCTCATTTGAATTACTCTTCTGGTTCTGTTTATTAACTTGGCATCAGTTCATACAAGTCTTCCCAGGTTTCTCTGAAATCATTCCCCTTATCATTTCTTACAGCACATTACTCTTCCAGCACATATGCGATAAGTTGTTTAGCCATTTCCTGTTGATGGGCACCCCTTAGTTTCTAATTCCTTGCCACCAGGAAAAAAACCCTATCATAACTATTTTTGAACATACACATTCTTTTCCTCTTTCATTGACTTCTTTGGGGAGTAGAGAACTAGTAGCTGTTTTGCTGGGTCAAAGGGTATGAAGTTTAGTAGAATTTTGGACATAGTTCCAACTTTTCCCTCCAAATTGCTAGCTCAGTTTACAACTCTACTAGTGGTATATTAATGTTTTTGTTTTTCCACAGTCCCTCTGGCATCTGTCATTTTGTTTCTGTTAAGTTTGCCAAATCTAATGGGTGTAAAGGCATAGCTTAAAGTTGTGTAACATTTATAGTTATCTAATTATTAGGGATTTAGAACAGTTTTTCCCTTATCAATATGAGTATTGATAGTTTGAATTTCTTCCTCTGAAAACTGTCTTTTCATATCCTTTAACTATTTATTAACTAAGGAATAATTCTTATTCTTATAAATCTGACTCCATTCTCCATGTATCTAAGAAATGAAGCCTTTATCAGAGCAACTTACTGCAAAGATTTTTCTCAGTTTTTTACTTCTTTTTTAATTTAAGCTGCATTCATTTTGTTTCTGCAGAAACTTTTTAATTTTATGTAATCAAAGTTGTTCATTTTGACTTCCATGCACCTCTTTATTTCTTGTTTGGTCATGAACTCTTTTACTATCCATGGATGTGACAGTTAATTTCTTCCATGCATCTCTAATTTATGGTGTCACCCTTTATGTCTAAATTGTGTGCCCATTTGGAACTTTTCTTGATGTGTGGTGTTAGATGTTGGTCTATACCTAGTTTCTGCCAGACTGATTTCTAGTTTTCCCAACAGTTTTTGTTGAATACTATGTTATTGTCCCATAACTGGAATCTTTGGATTTATCAAACATGAGGCTACCATTATTAATTACTTCTATATATTATATACTTAATCTGTTCCACTGGTCAACCTCCCTATTTATTACCCAGTATCAAATTGTTTTGACAATTATGGATTTGTAGTATAGTTTGAGATCTGGTCCTGCAAGACCCATTTCATAAGCTATTTTGCTTGTGCGTAAAATGTATTTGAAGGAAGTAATCAGGCAGCAGCAGTATCCAACAAAATTAAAGTTGATTTTAGAAACTTGGAAGTCTTTTTCAATGAAAATATTTTTTCTTTCAATAAGACCTTTGTTTCCTAAGAGCTTGAAGCAACCAAAAAAATCTCATTAATCAATAATTAATAAATCTAATTAATCTCCCATGGAGGAATCTGATGTCTGAAGTCAGACACCATTTTCAATCTGTATGATGACCTCATGGAGTCCATATTCTGGAGAGGTCCATCTTCTTGCTTTTCCCATCCTTTTGCCTCTTTAGTTCTCATAGTAGCCATCAGGGGTCTCAGTTGAAAATGTACCTAAAGCTTCTATATGCTAATTGCCTTACATGTGGGTGTGAAGAAGGAATGTGGTTTAAGTTTTAAAAAGCAATGTGATATAGTAGAAAGAACATTGGATTTTGACTCAGAGGACCTTGGTTCAAATCCTGACTCAGCTTTGGGATGTCTCCTTATATTTAAAATGAGGGGATTGGATTAGATGGTCTATCTACTGATAGGTCTCTTCAAACTCTAACTCTATGATTCTCTGAACCTGTCTTTAGTTCAGTGATCATGAAAGCTGTGAGCAGTAGCAATAAAGTCAGCTGTCCTGGGACCCATCCTAAAGCTCTCAAGTTTGTTGTTGTTCAGTTGTTTTCTGTTGTGTCTGAGTCTTTGTGACCCTGTGTGGGGTTTTCCTGACAAAGACACTGGAGTCCTTTACCATTTCTTCCTCCAGCTCATTTTACAGATAAGGAAACTGAGGCAAATAGGGTAAAATGACTTGCCCAGGGTCACACACTTAGTAAGTGTCTCAGGCTAGATTTGAACTTATGAACATGATTCTACTATGCCACCTAGCTGCCCCAAAACCTCAGGACTTTGCATAATAAATGTTCTTCTTTTATTTTATAACTCTACTCCCAACTCCACCACACCTTGCCTACCAACTAAGACTTACCTGGTTTTATTAATTCTCTACTTTCTCAGAAGAGACCAAATGCAGAATCTCAATCAGAGTTTGATCCCCATTGTCCTTCAAGCTGCCTTTTCATTTTGCTTTATGACTCTAGTTTTATGATCAACACAAAAGATTAGCTGGAAGGTAATCAAAACAGACAACTGTGGTTGCATTTTGGATAGTCCAGTGTCTAGGGGATGCTTTGTGTTCTGTTTAGTTTCAGCTGTTCTCAGTTACTGATCTTTTCCTTTTAGCCTATTAACGTCATGTTCCTTTGGAGGGTGACCTGTGCTACCCTTCGCTGGGGAGTGGAAATGTAAACTTAATTTCTTACAAATGAATTTGTATCATGTTGTCCTGAACCTTTTCTTGATTTTATTTTTCTATATTTATGTGGGGCATGACTGGAATTTTCCAGATAACAGCTCAAGACTTCGTTCTCTTATTTGTGTCAAAGTAGTTTCTTTAGGACTGGATGTGCGTAGGAGCTAAGATCTGTCTCTCCATCTCTTTGTTTGATAATTGAACCGTTCAGCATAGTCGTAAGCATTAGTGTTTACCAATTCTATTTTTTTAGTTTATTTTTATTTGAGGAAAAAGCCAGCCTTACAATTTTACAACCCAAAGGAGTAATCACTCACATTAATCATGACAGGTGGAGTAGTGAGGTGGAAAGGGTACTACATTTAGAGTCAGATGATGAGTTCAAATACTGGACTGTAACTGTATGACCTTGTGTAAGTCCTATCGCTACTCTGAGACTCAATTTCCTCATTTATAAAAGAGTGGTTGAATTAGCAGGCCTGTAAAATCCCTCTTAGCTCTAAATCCTATGATCCAAGGACATCTATAAGTTTTCGGTATCTACAAATAAGTAGGAGTGTGCTAGAGTTCATTCAAACTGGCTGGCGAGAACCAAGTGTTAAACGTCCATTCCACTTGGGAATAGTTCTAATAGTTTGGAAGTGTTTCTTAATGTTAAACTTACATTTGCCTCTTTGAAGCTATTTTCTGCTCTTATCATATAACACATACAAAAGAATTTCACAATTTGGATACAAATTTTAAATGAAATTAATTCAGATTAGTAATATAGGCATATTGGAATTGCTATATTATGTGAGACCCATAATCCAATCTTGGCTCCAGTATAGCACGATATCTCTCAAGCCAATGACATATACTTACTACGTAATATTCTCTGTGTGTATTTCTTCATGTTTCTTAGATTTTATCTTGAGAGGTAACATTCTTACTGATAACACTGAGAAGAGAAAGAGTTCATGA
>CM053772.1:160840851-160861900 GCA_028658325.1 Potorous gilbertii
GCTCTCTTGCCCTCAGATTCTCAGTTATAAAATGGCCTCAAAGATCCTTTCTAGTTCCTAAATCCTATGTATTTAAGTCAAATGTGGATATAACATTTCATTGGATTCATGATCTCATAGACCTTATAGACTATGGATATGGGTACAAAAGACAATTGTCTGTGCCTTCTCATCCAATGTCATTTTTCCCTAAATTCTCCATAGTAGAACTGCCTGTCATGATCCAGACATTAGTTTCAGTCTTAAACTTTTGGTGAGTGCCAATACAGAGGTCCAGCTACCCATCTGCTATTCTCTGTTATCACTTCATGACCAGGCCTTTGTTTCCTTCCGATCATCCATTTCCCAGATGACATTTCTTAGTGTGCCTCGTGTGTAGCTTGCCTCTGGTCACATGCCACAGACACCATGCATTTTCCATTGCTTTTTGTGTCTTCTGAGACCTTGATTCTTCTGAGCTTGTATTGTTCCGCAATTTGCAGGCATATTCCTTATGGATGAACGCTGCATTAGACATCAGCTTGGGATTTGTTGAAAGTTCCTGGCAATGTCTCCTAGGCAATCCAGTCCATTTTTTCCAACCAGTTCAATTCCTGACCCAATTTTTTCCCTCTATGTTCAAGTCCTTCTGTGGAAAGGGACATGAGATCCATGTGTTTTGAAGGTGTAGAGCTCACATGATACTGTGGTGTTTATTCTTTGTTATTCATTAAAAATTGTTTGACTTAAGTGGAGCAAAATTTAGCCTTAACGGCTTTCTTTCAAGAAAGTGTCTCCAATCTATATGTTAAGATCATATATAATATATCTTTATTATATATATATATACGTGTATATATATACGTATATATATATGTTTATTTTCCTGCTTCTGGTCTCTCACTTCTTCAATCCATCCTCAACTCAACTGCCAAAATAATCTTGTTAATATACAGGAGTGAATGAGTCACATCCCTTGGTTTTTTTTAAAACTTTCACTGGCTTTCTAATACTTCTTAGGTAAAATCTAAATTCTTCAGTTTAGCATTTAAAGCTCTTCACAATTTGTATCTCGACATATTTCATGTGATTATCTTCCTAACACTCTGTGTTCTAACCAAACTGATCTCTTTACTGTTTCCCAAACTTGGGATTGTGTGTCTTGCCTGTCTTCCCCATTCTAGGCACACAGTCTGTTCCCCATTCCAAGCACAGGCTGTTCTCCATTCCTAGGATGCATTTTCTTCTCCTTCCTCCCTCGTAGACTCCTTCTCTTCCTTCAAAATTCAGCTCAGATGATTAACCCCTTCCGAAAGATTTTCCTGAATGTTCTAGTTATTGTTATTTTCTCTCCTTAAATTTTTCTCCCCCTCTATTCTGTCTATATTTTATATTTATAAACCCTGTGAGAGCAAAGTCTGTTTATGTTCTTGCCTTTGCATCTCTAGGTCGTACTCCAGTGACTTGTACATGAAAAGGCACTTAAAAATGTTTGTTGAACTGAATCACATGACTTTCTAATTTTCGCTGAATAGCAAATTACAAAACTAAAGTTGTTTACCATCCTCATGGAGAATATCCTACCCAGAATCCAAATGGAAGAGGGATTTCCTAGAGACAGATTCTCCTCACGTTCCTGTTTGTTGATGACATTGTACTGATTGTATCAAACCCCAGAACATTACAGGAACTCCTCAGAGAGAACCATGATCAAGGAAAAGAGAACTGGCTTAATTATAACACAGGAAAATCCAACGCAGGAGGAATGGCCGTTGTCCTGGAAAAATTGCACAAACATATGGTAAAACCCAGTTATATTAGTTGGACTAGATGAAACGAATAACTAGAAAACTAGAGAGGTCTAGAAAAATCATGTGTCACTGGGAAAAAGGGACTGGGTTGGAAGACAGCAGAGGACCTTGCTCTTTAGTAGAAAAAAAAGCACCCACTGTCTCTGCACTTACTTGTCACTATTCTTGGGTAAGTCCTTGAATCTTCCCGGTCCTGTTTTTTCCATCTTTTAAAATTAGGGAATTTGGGGCAATTGGGTGGCAATGTGGTTAGAGTATAGACCTTGGAGACAGGGAGACCTGAGTTCAAATACGGTCTCAGAGACTTACTAGCTGTGTGACTCTGGGTAAGTCACTTAACCACATTGCCTCTGCCAACAACAACAAAAAAATTAAATGAGAGGGTTAGAATAGTTGGTGTCTGAGGGCCCTCCCAGCTCTCTATTAATGATCCTCTAATCCTATTTAATTGTGTAGTTTTGGCACATCACTTTCCCTTTCTAGGTCTCAGTTTTTTATTTGTAAAATAAAGGCATTGGCTAAATGATCTCTAAGGTTCCCTCCAGCTTAAAATCTTCTGATTTTAGTTTTTTCTAATTGTTGTTCAATTGTGTCTGACTCTTCATGACCCTATTTGAATTTTCTTGGCAAAGATACTGGATTGGTTTTCCACTTTCTTCTCTAGCTCATCTTACAGATTGGGTAATTGAGGCAAATAGGGTTAAATGACTTACTCAGGGTCACAGAGTGTGCCTGAAGTCAGATTTGAACTCAGGAAGACTATTCACTGTGTCAAGGATAATTGTATGACTGGAAACTGTCAGGATAGAGTGTACCAGCCTCATTAGCTGTCTTTGAAGTTTCTGTCTTGCTGTTATTACTTCTTCATATTCACTGTTTTGTGACTATTGTACAAGTATATAAAAAGAACCAATTTTTGTAGCTCAATAAATATTTTAGGATGTCAGTTTCTTTTACCCAATCACTGGAAACATCCTTAGTAGAAAACTCCAGTAGCAGACAGTATCAGTATCAGACAGGCATCTCCTCCTGTTTCTATGTGATATTAATCTCATCCACATTTCTATACTTTGAAAGTCCTTTGTTCCATATAGCTTGGAGATTATGAATATTCATAAAACACTGTTTTTTAAGAATTAATGTTAGGCCTGGGTAATTGTGGACAATAGTTTAGTCTGTGATAATCATCTGGTTCCAATAGAGTTTACTGGTTGAGGTCCCGAGGGTATTCTGAGATACGTGTTTGTAGAATGGGAATTTGTGGTCTGTCAGGATGTGAAAGATAGTAAGCTTCTGATGTTCAACTCCAGCCACCAGGACATACCTTAGAGTGTTTGGAAGGTGCTAAATTTTTACAACTTGTCATGGTTTATTGCTCTTTCTTCACTGTTTGCTTCCATTGGTCATTAAGTCCAGGCTCCATAAAACCTGCCTTCCAAAGTTTGTGGTGACAATGTCTTGGTCCTAAACCGCCATCATAAACCCTGTTTCCATAAACAAACCCTCCTCACAGAGCCATTTGTTTTTGATGACCCCACTGCAGCTGAGTCTAAGTTCCTTCTAACTCTACTCACATCAGTCATTCCATCATCTTCATCTGGAGATTTTGGTCACATTTGACAAATCCAATGGTGTTTACCTGCTATCAGCCTTTGTTATTGCTCTATGAAGTTATGTCTGCTTGTTCCAAAAACATTTTTGTAGGTTTTTTGATCTATCTTCTTTAATATTGTCATGTTCTTCCTTTATTGTGTGGAAGTGTTAATATTTTTATAGCTGCCTTAAGGTGATTGGCTCAATATTTTGTTAATATTATTTAGGCTTTTGCTAGAATATTTTCATCTTATAATTCTGAAAGTGTATACTTAGACTGGCATACTGGAGGTGTTAATGGTTCCAAATGTGTGTTTTTTTTCTTTCATCTTTGATTTTAGAATGCCAAGAAGTCTTTTAGGTATTCGGCCACAGTTTTCTCCTTGACAGTTGTATACTCAGTGTGTCTCTTTGGTTCAATACCAAAATGCGCGCGCGCGCGCGTGTGTGTGTGTGTGTGTGTGTGTCCTTTGTCTATTAGTTTAGCATGACCTCTGGATTCAGACTTGAAGTTACCCATCTGTACATTTCCTTGGTATAAATTGGGAATTTTATACTTTTTTAAAGTCCAAATGACATTTTAATTATCACTGGAGAAAGATTCCATAATATGAAATGGATTCATTTGTATTTCTGTGCCAACCTATAGTTTGATGTTATTTAAATGTCTAATGTGGTTAATAAGATGATTTGGTTTTACTCCTTTCTTAATTGAGAAGCCAGGCTTGGTTCTTCTTAGGAGAGATGATAATGAATTTAAGGCTAGACAGAACCATGATGATTCTTAATTTATCTCCCTGAAAAATGTCAGTATTATGTGAATTATTCTCAATATTATGTTAGAAGAATATTTTAAATAGGCAACTATTTTATGTGAACATCATAGCATTTTTACCATACATGTTATTTAGTTTTGGAGATTAAAAATATTCATACATATTTATATTTATAAAATATAAATTCAATAAATAAAAATTCAAAACTGTGGCTGAATACCCTAAAAGACTTCTTGGTGTTCTAAAATCAAAGATGAATGAAAAAAATGTTTACCATATAGTTGTTTCAGTCATGTCTGACTTTTATGACCAATTTGGGATTTTCTTGGCAAAGATCCTGGAGTGGTTTGTCCTTTCCTTCTCCAGCTCATTTTACAGATGGGAAAACTGAGGCAAACAGGGTTAAATGACTTGCCCAGGGTCACATAGCTAGTACATGTCTAAGGCCACATTTGAACTCAGATCTTCCTGAGGCCCTATCTACTGTGCCAAGCATTATATATACTTTGATCTATATCATATATTTATAGTATGTGAATAAGCCATGAGTGTAGAACTGAATCAAAGATTTTGTGATACTCAGCAAAAGTAGTCTAAACATTATTGTATATCAATATGTAATATCAATAATTACCCAATTGATACTAAGTTGTTTTAATGCCTAGGTCTTTTTCAGCACATGCATTTTGTTCCTCAGTCAATATTATTTTCTTGGAAGTATTTATAAGATTTTATTTCATGACACAAACTGTGAATGGTCTTATAAAGTGCATAAATACTAAATTAGCTTATACTTATACTATATTTGGAGGAATCACTGGTCCTCTTATTCTTAGGTAATAGATAAGTGATGTCTTCTGTTAAGAAAGTGGGCTTAGACTATCATTTGAGAAGCTAGTAAAATACCTTGCTAGTAATTCTTGCACTGCCATGAAGAATTTGAGCCAATATTAGGAATCTTTGAGTTGGAAAGGCACCTGATGGTACAATGGATAAAGCATTGGCCCTGGAGTTAGAAAGTCCTTAGTTCAAATCCTGCTTGAGAAACTTTCTAGCTTAACCTGCCTCAGTTTCCTCAACTATAAAATGGGGATAATTGTGTTCGCCTCTCAGGGATGTTGTAGAAAGGATCAAATGAGATAATATTTGTAGAATCACTTAGTATAGTGCTTGGCACATAGCAGGCACTATGAACATGTTTATTTGCCTCCCTTCCCTTCCACCACTTTCCTCTTTTGAAGATAGGCTAAAACCTCAGTTATTTCCCTTGATGTAACTGTTTTACTTCTACTATATCAAGTGGTGTGCAACATATCTTGTTAGATCAAACGTGAATTTTCATTATGCCCATATTGACAATCAAAAATTTTGCACAGCCTCTTCTTTTGGGAATTCCCTCTTGCTCCTGATTGCTTGACTTCTCAAATGTCTGCAGTAAAGTTTTTGATTGATGTCAAATTGCTCATTTTGGGCAACTAGGTGTTACAGTAGATAGAGAGCAGGTCCCAGAGTCAGGAAAACTTGAGTTCAAACCTGACTTCAGACACTTCCTAGTGGCATGATCTTGGATGCATCACTTAACTCTGTTTGCCTCAGTTTGCCTCATCTATAAAATGAACTAGAGAAGAAACTGGCATTGCTATTCCAGTCTAAGTATGTCTCTCTCCTTTTCAAGAGTCATCTCTTTTATTCATAGATTTAATTGCTGGAGTTTTCATTAAGTACAGATTTTCAGTGACCTCAGGATCTTCCATTATTCTGTTTTCAGACATTAGCAGATCCTCAGTTTCATGTCTTATTATGTTTAATTTGTGCTTAGGGAGGATTATTTTAGGGGATCACTTTGCATTAGTTAGCAATATACTGTTGGTGATTTGGAACTCTGACTACCACTGAGAAAAAGGGAACATGAAACACTTGTTTATAACTGGTAGTATCTGTTTCCAATTTTATTATGATATAGTACTGGAACACAATGAAAAGATTCCCAGAATCAGGTACAGTTCAGTCATACTGTCTGGGATGCTAACTAAATCAATGGTATTGTCAGAATCCATTGGCCAGTGCTTCAGGGTTCCTGGCAGGATTTCAAAGCTACTCTAGTAATCTTAGGGCCCACAAGGTGTCCCCTCATATCACCCTTGATGGCATTTCCTTGCTTTGTTATCTCCCCCCCTTAAGATTTTTTTTTATATAAAACCTAATTTTATTTATTTAGCTGTAACAAAGACAAAAGGATTCTCATCTTCAGTATTTTAAGGAACGCATCCCAGCCTCTCTAAATCTTCAGAGGAATATAAGAGGGGATAGCTTTTGAGGCCAATTTGTCACAACAAACCAGAGTTATAAAATTCATTTTTCAGACTAAAAATGAATTGTGAAAATAGCAAAAGGTTGTCAAAAGCTCCCAGCTTATGTTAATGGAGGTCAGTGGGACATGGTAAAATAGTTATTTAGGCTACTCATAGATGTAGGAATAAGCTACTCAGGCCTTAATATTCCCTATGGGTAGTTACCTGATTGATGTAGAGTACAAAAGAGCAGAGGGAAGCCTCTTAATCTCCTCTTCTCAAGGAGCAAGTGCTATTGTACACATAGGCGCACACATATATATGTGGATGTACATATGTACATATTCTGATTGCAAACCTCCCACCTCCTATTCTTTTCCACACCCCTGCACCATGTGGGCCTTCTACCTTATGGAAGATGAACACTGTGAGAGAAGGATTTAGAGGCCTAGATGACTGCAACTGGGCATGGGATTCTTGAGTCAATAAGCTACAAATATCCTGTTGGGCGAATTCAGCCATTTCTGTTAATAAAGACTTAGAGACAGCTTGCCCCGAACCTGGAAAGCCCCTTTAAATTATTGACATTAAGATGGGCTTTCACGACTGGTTGTTATTGGTATCACTGTTAAGTTTTGGCTGGCATCCTCTTAAAAGAGGGTTCAAGTCAGAACATTGGGAGAATTGCTGTAGAAATCTGGTTCAATCCTGGCTCTGACCTTGGGTACATAATTTGATTTCTCTGAGTTTTAAGTTACATAAAGAGAAAATGACAACAACAAATATCTTTGTGTTTACAAATAGATTTCCTTATCTGTAAAATGAGGGATTTGGACTGATGATCTCTATGCTATCTTTAAATTCTAAATCTATGATCTCATAATTCACCTCTGTTGCTCAAAAGGTGGTCTTCTTTATTTTGGGGATGCAGTTGCTTTTGTGACTCTGAATACATACATCTACATATTCATACACACATACAACTTTATCTCAAGCTTTGGAACTCTCTGTATCAGAGGTTCTTAATCTGTTTGTGTGTGTGTGTGTGTGTGTGTGTGTGTGTGTGTGTATGTACATGTTCTATGGTCCCTTTTCGTAGTCTAATGAAGCCCTTACTAGGAAAAAATATTTTAAAATATATAAGGTATTATACATAGAATTATAAATGAAACCAATTATTTTGAAATAAAGATGCAATTATTTGTCCTCATCCAGTTCATAGACTTCCTGAAATCTATCCATTAGGAGGTGGTTAAGAACTTCTGCTCTATATGGAAATATATTTCACTGAATTTAGGTAGTAGGTTATAAGTGCTATATAGAACTCTGGAGGGAGTTGGCTATGCTTGGGAATGTTTGGGACTCTAGAGTAATCTCTCCAAAAGCATCCTGTTCTTTTAAATTGTTTCTTCTATGTGTTATGGAAGTGGATGTACATTTGTGGGTCATCTTGGAAGAAGTCAGCTGGCAACACTTACTTCAGGCCACCTGCTGCTGAAGAGAACATTTCAAGAATTCCATGAATGCAAATGAGTAAATAATAAGAGATCCTATCTGCTACTTCTGAAGAAAGGAGTTGATTCTCATTTTTTCCTGCTAAAAATGGGCAAATAATTGAGTGAACTGTTTTCAAATGATCCAGTAAAACCTAGCTGTGTTAAAATATTTTCATATGAATTTTCATTTATTTAGTAACATTTCATGGAAGACAAGAAAAGATATAAAACACTGAAGAAGGTGATATATTTTTTTAAAATTTAAAAATTTAAAATGATGGAATTAACAAACATCAAGGAACATGAATTCTTTAATATACAAAGAACAGAAAAGAGAATTGCATATAAAACTGTGAAATACTTTTATTGACTTTAAAAAACATACATATTTAACAGCATAGTAAAAAAAATTGCCATGCTTATCTATGTCCCTAAGGGAATGGGATAAAATGAAAAGGATATTTAAGGAAATTAGAGCAATAGTTAAGTGTGTATATTTATAAGGCCAATTTATGTCCTAAGGTTGTAGGAAAAATGAACTCATAGTAAATGATTCAATCTGTATGTTAGAGGTCATCTAGTTCACCCTTTCCATTTGTCAAGATAAGTCCAAAGGGATAATGTGAATTTCCCTAAGTGGTAAAACTGATGAGTTGGCAAGAAGCTCAGGTATCTTAACTATAGTTCATGTTCTCCTAAATTAGGGGTTATTAATTGGGGGGGGTCTGTTGTTTAAAACTATTTTGATAATTGTATTCTTCCTGGCAATTGGGATTAAGTGACTTGCCCAGAGTCAAACAGCTAGTCAGTCTCTGAGGTGATATTTGAATTCAGATCCTCCTGACGTTAGGGTGGGTACTCTATCCACTGTGCCACCTAACTGCCTCTAGATAATTGTATTTCAATATAGTTTCCTCAGTAATCTTGCATATTTTATTTTGTGCATTTGAAGACATTATTCTAAGAAGGGGTTTATAGGTTTCTGCAGATTGCCGAAGAGGTGAATTAACAGAAAAAAACTTAAGACATCTCTTTCTCAAACCATGCCGTTCTTGGAGGTAGAAGTGGTCTGAATGTAGGTGGGAGTTAAGAATAAATGTCTAGATCTTTGATATGCCTTAGTAGTTCCCTCCAAGATGGTGCTCATCTATCTCTGATTCAGCTCAAGTGAATCCATTTCCATTTCCTATACCTGGCATTCCTGGGAGATATTGTGGTTTTGGTTCCTGATCACTCAATAAAATAAATATTGCAATGAAACTTGAGGTTTTTGGTTTCCCAGTGCAAATGAAAGTTATGTTTACACTATACTATAGTCTATTAAGTGTCAAAGAGTATAGTGTCAAAAAACCCCAATGCACATATTTTAATTTAAAAAATTTTTATGCTAAAAAGCTAGATCTGATCCTTCAGCTAGTCCTGTAGGTAAAGGGTTTTGCTTTGACATTGATGACTGCTGACTGATTAATGTGTTGGTTGCTGAAGGTTGGGGGTGGCTGTGGCAGTTTCTTAAAAAAAAAAAAAGAGCAGTGCAGTCTGTTGCATTGTTTGACTTTTCCTTTCACTTAAACATTAGAGGCAATTATAGGGTTATTAATTGGTCTCATTTCAATATTGTTGTATCTCCGGGAATAGGGAGGCCCTAGGAGAGGGAGGGAGAAGGTGGAAGTCAGAACACATACAACATTTATCAATTAAGTTCTGTCTTATATGGGTGTGGCACCCCAAAATAGTTACATCAATAACAGATATAATAACAATGAAGATATTTGAAATATTGTAAGAATTACCAAATGTGATACAGAGATATGGCACATGCTGTTGGGAAAATTGCTCAATGCAGGATTTCCACAAACCTTCAATTTGTAAAAAGCACAATATCTGCAAGGTACATCAAAGTGAAACTAGGAAGAATCTACTCGTTATCTTCTAAAAGAAGTCCCCAGTGAAAACTCCTAGACAATTATAGCCAAAAAACAGAGCTTTCAGGACAAAGAAAAAATACTGCAAGCAGCCATAGAGAATTCAAATCCTGAGAAGCCACAGTCAATAGCATATGTGATTTAGGAGCCACCACCATACAGAAACAGAGAACTTGGAATATGATATTCCAGAAGGCAAAAGATATGGATTTATAATGGAGAATAACTTACCCAGCAAAGCTGAATATAGTCCACAGGGAAAAATAGATCATCATTGAAATGGAGGCCTTCCAAACAGTCTGGATGAAAAGACCAGAACTGTGTAGAAACTCTGAAGTTAAAAGACAAGAGCTAAGAAAAAAAAAGAGGCAAAGAAAAGTGAACAATGATAAAAGACTAAACAAGTATAAGCTACCATGTTCTAATATGAGGAGATGATGCCTATGTTTCCCTTGAACTTTATCATTATTGGGGTTCATGCATATAGAAATAGTTTTACATATATAAATAAATATAATTATATATTATTAAATATATACATATGTTATTAAAAAATATATATGTATGTACATACATATATCCACATAAGAATATATGTAATATATTATATATATAATAAAGATATATTATTAAAACATATCAAATATACTTGTATTGCTATATAAATATAATTTACATATAAATTATGTATATATTATATAAATCATATTTATATATTATATAAATCATAAATTATATATTATATAAATTATATATAATATATATAAATAAAAAAATATATAATATATAATAAATTATATATTATATAAATCATATGTATATATTATATAACTCATAGTTTAATATTTGCATCTATATACATATATTAGTGTACATGCATATATATGTGTGTATGTTTGTGGGGGCTCAATCTCCTTCAGGTACCTGATAATCCTGAGGAGGAGCCATTATAGACCTGGCCTGGAGAGAGTGGACCAGATCTATAAATATATGGACCAAATATAGATAGATATAGCTATAAATAGAGATAGAGGCAAAGATAGAGATGGAAATATGCAGAAAATTGTTTTGTTTGATTATGCATGTTTGTAACAGGAAATTTTGTTTTTCTTTCATCTGAACTGGGATGGGGGGAGTTTGGGAAGGAGGAGGCAGATATTTGCTAATTAAAATATATGTAAATTAACATACACTTGATTTAATTAGATTGTCTACAGACTAGAAACTCTTTTGTTTGCCTTTATTTGTGCCCCTAAAGATTATTAGCACAGTGCCTGTCACATAATAAGAACTTAATAAACCTTTCTAAATGCCCAGCTGGGTTTACAAGGTTTTTGGTCAAGCCAAGGCAAATCTCTTCCATCTCTACTGGCCCCCTCATTTTTGGAAATCATCTTTCTGGCTTATGCCAGATAAGGGCAAAAACATTCAGGATCTTTCTCTTCTCCCCAAGTGGCTGCTGTCCTATTCCTTAGGGTCTTCCTCCTTTGTGCCTTCTTTCTTCTCTTTCAGTTTCTGAACCTATTCATCACCATGGACTCTCTCTAAGCTCTCTTAGGAGCAGGTTCACTTTATTTTCTTTAGTTACTCAAACAGGAAATGAAGGGGGAAAGGGGCAAATATCCCAGCAAGCATCTAGCCTTGCTCATACTTTGCTTACAGTATGCCTGGTAAGATAAAGAATGCAAAGGAGCACTTATCCTCTTCTGTGTTTACATCAGGGATAGTTATGTCTCCTGGCTGAAAAGACAAAAAGAAGAAATCTGCTCATTCATCCTTGAGATTTTGTTTAGAGACCAGCCTCTCATTTCATCCGGTTGGGCTACTTATAATAAGCTATAAATGGTGGGCCAGCTGCAACACTGGACTCAAAGATCCTCATGGGATCACCAAAGTAGTTTGAAGATTTTCCTCTCTGTACCTGGACTACGTGGTCTCAGGAGGGAATGCCCTGTGGCCCTTTCCCTGACAGTATGGTTCTCTCACCAAAAACCATTGATAAGGAGTCAACTCACTTCCTTAGAGGAAATGCAAAAAAGTCACATGTAGTTTTGACTCAGATTCTGACTATATGGACAGTTAAAAAAAAAAGCCTCCTCCAAAGCATGTGGTAGACCACCTGGAACTAGTACAGGATATCTATACATGTTCCAGTGTAGGAGTGCATTAGTAAAGATTTAACAACTGGCCATCTGAAAAACATGCATGGAGGACAGATCTTTTAGTATAATATATATCGTAACATTTTATTCATTACTTTCTTAAATCTAGACAATCAACAAAACAATAAACCAAGCCCTCATTTGTTATGTTTACTAGTTTCCAAGGCAGGTAAATATTCACATTAAAAATTTAACAATCAGCTCCCAGCTAAGAAGTAGCTCTATATTGTCTCAATTTGCATGATGTCATTAAAAAAAATTAAATATTTTAATTTGTGAAATAAAACAACATAACATAGCATAATAAAAAAGTTGATTTCACATGAAACTGTAAATCTGTTTGTACAACATGCTATTCCTTTTAAATACAATAATACAATTATCATGTACATATCTTTTTTTCCCCTTGTTTTTCCCCTTTACTCTAGTGATGGTTATCATTAGACACAAATATGTACATATATTTAAAATCATTCTATGCTTCCTTCTATTTATCAGTTCTTTTTCTGGACACAGATAGCATTTTCCTTCATATGTCCTTTGTAGTTAATTTAATGACTTATTCACTCAAAGTTATTTTTAAAACAATATTTCTATAACTATATCGAATGTTCTCTTGGTTCTACTTGTTTTGTTACTTTATGCAAGTCTTTCCATGCCTTCCTAAGATCACTGAGCTCATCATTTCGTATAGCACCATAGTATTCCATCACAATCCTATACTACAACTTGTTTGGCCATTCCCCAGTTATAGCCCTGATTTGTAATGTTTGCTGATTTCCAAGGGGCAAATACTCAAATTGAAAATTTGACAATCAGCAACTAGCTGAGTTAACTCTAGCTTAAGTCTGCTCTAGTCTTTAGGATCCTTCTAGAAGTAGACCCCTAGTGTCTTCCACATGGATGATCCCATCTGAATAAACTTCTGGGGTCGGTAAATGTCCCAGTGCCCCATTACATTTCTCCATTACTGCCCTATACATACTAATGGAGTTGGTGTAGAGCTATCTTTAAAAATACATATTCTTTTCCTCTCATGGGTGTGGCTTAGTGAGCACCATGGTTCAGATCAATATATTGGCCCAGTTCTTACAGGGGGATTTGAGAGACTTTCAGATATTGAATCTAAATATGATAACGGAGACTCTAAAAAGTGAAGTGTGTGAGGCCCCCTCTGCCCCCTCCCTTCTATCTCTTAGCTTCTCTGATTTCCTTCCAGATTCGGGTCAAAGCCCACCTTGCTCAGAAGGCCTTTCCACACACCCAGCTGCCGAGACATCCCCTTTCAGATGACCTGCTCTCTACTCCAGGCACATCTTGTATGTACGCAGTTATTCACATGTTGGCTCCCTCATGAGAACTTCTACAGAGTTGAGGTTATTAATACTTTGCCTTTCTTGTAGCCTCAGTATTTATCACAATACCTGGGCCATTTTAAGCCCTAATTCTATGCTTGTGTATCTTGCCCAGGGCAACAGTAGTAAGAACGCAGACACACAGACACACAGACACAGACACACAGACACAGACACACACAGGCACACACACAGACACAGACACACACACACACACAGACACAGACACACACACAGACACAGACACACACACAGATACAGACACACACAGACACAGACACAGACACACACACAGACACAGACACTCACACAGACACAGACATACACATACACACCTGGCACACAATTAATGATATCATTTAAAACTCCGAGCCAGTGAAGGTCTTTCCTTGTAAGTAAAAGAATCCTAAGGAGATTTTTAGAACTGTCCCTGAGTGAGCGAGCCAAGGCA
This sequence comes from Potorous gilbertii, assembly GCA_028658325.1. NCBI lineage: Eukaryota > Metazoa > Chordata > Mammalia > Diprotodontia > Potoroidae > Potorous > Potorous gilbertii. The sequence continues at coordinate 160,854,688 of CM053772.1, forward strand.
AGCTGTGTTTTCCCATTTCTTAACATTAAATCAAATGAACTTGAGTGAAACTCTGCTGAGCTTCTTTCCTTCTGTGTGAAATAAAGAGCCCTTTCATAGTCCAGCTCTGAGAGTTAGGGAAGTTTTTGTTTATCTGGTCTGTGATTTTTTTTAAAGCTTTTTATTCAAACATTTACTCCACAGGGTTTAATATTGCATTTTTGGCCATATGCTCTCCAGTCTTCACAAAAGGCTAATACTCTGTGTTTCTTAACTGAATAGGAAAGATTCATTGTATTAAAAACAATCAATCACTTGCTTCAGATGTTTTGTTGAATACACTTCTGTGTAAGTTAATAGGCAGATTTCAAGGGTGGGTCTAACCCTAATGGGAACCATCGGTGAAACTTGATTCTGGACACAAAGCATATTTTTTTCTCTTTTCTGGAAGAAGGTCAAGAGTAGAAGCCAGTATCTTTATCCTTTGACCATCACTGTCTTCCATGGGTTTGCTTTCAAAAGAGCCTTCTTAACCAAACATTCATCAGTTAAAAGTTCCTTTAATCTGGCCATCCCCAGAAAAAAAAGGACGCATAACTGAATGGGATGAATTAGTAAGTTGGACATCGTACAGAGGAGGGAACTGAACATAAAACTGGACGTAGCTCTGTGGGCAAACTTGCAATTTTATATGGAAATGTTATTAGTGCCTCAGTCGCTCCCTCATGTTAACAGGTTGAGGATGATAATCTATTGACAACAGTAGTGAAAAAATCATCATTATACTGAGTTGCTGAGGGAAAATAAGAGCTCAAAGGAGCAAGTGGGAAGGAGAAAGGTCACCATGTCAGTATGGTGGCAACATGATATGTAGGATGGCATTGGACCACTCACAGGAGGTGTGCTCAGGTCTGCCCAATGGAAGTGGCACAGAGGACAACCTGAGACACCAAATGTCTTCCCCAATCTGAATATCACCCCAGAGCAGACAAGAATCTCAGCATGTAAATGAGCTTGCTGGACTGAAGGGAAAGGGAAGGACAAGATAGAGGGAAGTGACTTTTGTCTTTGTAACCCCAGCAAAGTGGATTCCCTAGAAATTAAATAATCCCTGCCATCAAGAAGCTTATATTCCACTGTAAAAATAGACAGTAAAACTATTTAATAATAAAGGCTGTATGTTGAATGTTAATGATTAAATCTCTCCCCAAGACACATTTTATTGTTACGTATTATGCAGAGGAAGGAAAGGTTTTGAGTGGTGCTGACTTCTGCAAAGAAGATATCTTATTGTTAATGTGATAACACGTGAAGTTGAGTTTGTAGCTTCTATACCCAGCTTTCAACTTGACAGAAATTATTTTTGTCTAAACACATTCCTTATTATCTATCTCATTCTGCCAGGGTGAGCCCTTGTTGGTTGGGCCAAACAAACTTCTGTCTAAGTCTGTTTTCGGCACCTCTATTAGTTTCTACTCAGATATCTGTCGCTCCACAAAGCGAGTGGTCCAGGAAGTGTTTATGCTGTGGTGCTCAGAGCCTTATTTTTCTTTTTTCCTTAACCTCAGGCATCTGTTGTGGTGTATCTCTCAGAAATAATTGAAAATAAACTGGGAGTCTAGTCAAGACAGAAGATAAAGTAAAATAGGGGGAAAAGTATAAAACTTCTGCTTCTAAGTACTTTCTCTGGTAGGAAATAGACTTTGTCACATGTTCTTTCAGTAAGTGATGTGTTCTTTGTTTCCTGGATTTACATGGCCAAAGAATGCACCAACTCTCTGGCCATGAGCCCTTTAGGCCCTGGCCAGGCTGGCCCCCAGACAGCAGACGCAATCTGTCACCTACTATTTATGGATCTTTACAACTTGGAAGGACTCTCCAGAGCTCATTTTCTGCTGGTGCAGTGTTCCAGAACTCAGAATATTCTTCATATCATAATGAGCTAGTAGAGGTTGATTGTATGGAAGTTTTAGTGTGTTAAACTGAGAAAGAGTTCTAAGAACTACTTTTTTTGGTGGGGAGGGAAGATAAAATAATTGCGCACATAAGGAAGTTACAATTCTATGTGTAATGAGTTTCTATTTGTTTCAGGAATGCCATCATCTTCAATTAGCCAAGGACAAAGTTAAGTCTGGGAGCAAGAGAAGGACCACCAGGAATAGCAGGGAAGGAAGAATTTTTTTCCCCTTGTAATTGGCAAAGGTGAGAGAAGTGAATGATGAAGGATATCTTTTTGTTTTGAAGGATGATGTGATGTTCCCAGAGGCTGTACTATTAATGTCTGTGGGAGACTTCTGCCTTCTGTTGAGGGAAATGACACTGTGCTATAAAGTCAATGTGCATTTATTTAGTTCTTACTATGTGGCAGATATGGTAATAATTCTTATTGGGGTACAAACACAAGCAGACTAGAGAGTTCCTGGAAGTGATCCTAAACGGAGACTCAGAGAACCTGTGGCTCAAGTCCCAGATTTGCTACCTGCTTGCCTTGGTGGCAGTAAGAGAAATAATACTACAGTGGCCTCAGATCATTGATTTAGAGATGAAAGAGACCTCCAAGCCCATCTAGTCTGACTTGTATATACATAATATCCCTGGAGCCTCCACAGTTCTGGGAGGTAGGTACGGCAGGTGTGTTACAACCATCCTCAACTTACAGATGAGGAAACCGAAGGTCAGGCTAAGAGATGTTCTCCACTTGTAGAATTGGTGTATTGAAAGCAGTATTTATACCCAGGTCTCTCCTGTCTTAAAATCCAGTGCTTTCCCAACTATACTGTGTTGTAGGGAGTTTGATTAAATGAGTTCTAAGTCTTTTTTTCAGTTCCAAATCTGTGACTCTGGTTCTACTTGCCTATAGTGTCTTGATACTATCGAGCAGGGTTTTAATCTGGGATTCATGAACTTAAAAAAATATTTTGATAGTTGTATTTCATTGTAATTGCCTTCCTTTGTAATCTATTTTAATTTTATTATGAATTTCAGAATATTCTTTTGAGAAGGGGTCCATAAGACTTCACCAAATTGCCAAAGAGGGCCCATGATTCCAAAAAGGTTTAGAATCCGCAGCTTGAGAGTCTTTATGGTTAGGATTGCTGAATATGGAAAGTACGCTTTGTCTCTAATAACATCAATATGACTGGTTGAAAAGTAAAAAACCAAAACCCAAACCAACCAAACAAACCCAGTAAATTGCTTGGTGATTTTCTCTACACCTTTGTAATCAATTTGATTGGTTTATTTCACTGAATTTACCGGTTTAAAAACAAACCAGCAAACAAACTGAATCCTTTAGCTGTGCTTTCTTTTATGTAGAGTTTTTGAGCTGATGTCACATGCAAGATCTTTACATATCCAAATTTTAGTGGATTGCAAGTTCAATACAAATCAACCATAGCACCAGCCTAGGATGCAGATAGAGAGTTATGGGGTCTGGGATGAGGAGGTGATAGTTCCATTATATTTGATCTTTATTAAAACACATCTCTTAAATTATGTTCCGTTCTGGATGTCACATTTTAAGAGAACATTGAGAAACTGGTGAGTGTCCAGGGAAGGGCAACCAACCAGAATGCGGCATGACTTTGAATTCATACCCTATGAAGGAACTGAGAATATTTATTTCTCTTCTTTTTTCTTTCTTAAAAATATTTGATACATTTTACTTTGATACAACAAATACACCAACAAACTCATTGGCCACATATTTCCCCCTCCCAAATATTAATGAGTCAGCTTAACAGAGGAGAAGGCATATCTCCTGTGTGCTCCTTTTACTCTATGGTGCAGGCACGGATGTTATAATCAGCATGATTTCAGCTGTCACTTCATGTTAACTTTATTTACATTTTGTTGCTAGCTATTTCTTGTATTTATTTATGCTACTTCTTTGCTTCTGCTTTCTTCACCCTTCATCACTTCATACAGCCTTCCTTCCTTCCTTCCTATCATTCGATAGCATTTATTAAGAGAGTATTATGTACTAGGCACTGTGCAAAGTACTTTCAATATTTCCATGAATTTTTCATATTTTTTATTTCTTAGTGCATATTTTATGTTCCACCACATACTAATCATGGGGCACATTGTTTCCAACTCTTGGTAATCGCATGTAATACCACCATAAACATTCTTCTTCTCTTACCACCAATAACGTCCTTAGGATATTGTCCTAGCAGTGGAATCTGGGTCAAAGGAAATGAAACATTTAGTAATTTTTATTGTTGTTGCCTAATTCCAAATTGTTTATTTTAAAAAATGGAATTGGAGATATTTAACCTGCAGAACATGGTGGGGGCAGGCATAAAAACTGTCTTTGGGTTCTTAAAGACTGTCATGTGAAAGGGGGATTAGATTTGACTGCTTGAGCCCAGATGGCAAAAGTAGGAAAAATGTTTGAAAGTTGCAAAGGAGTGAGTTTTGATTTGATGTAAGGTGATGCTTCCTGGCAATCAGAGCTATCCCAAAGTAAAATCCTCCCTCAAAGTCCTCTAGCAAAATCTATATGATCATTTGTTGAGTACTCCTTGTCTAGACTGTAATAGATGGTGCCTGAGTATGTTTTCAATTCTGAAATCTTATAAATGAATGCAAATATTTTTACCCTTATCATTCTTTTGCTAAGTATGTTGGGATACTGGATCTTATTGTTCCAATTATAGATCACATTTTGTACTTCTTTCTTCTTCCAATTTGTCTTGTGTAACACATGGATGAAGCCTGTAATCACATTTTTCCTACCTCAGATCCAGCATGAATTTTAATTGTCTTACTAGTTTCAACAGGAGCCATATCAACAACTTCTCCTTTCATCTGCACATGAGGACAGAAACTATGTTAGAAGCTATAGCTGTTGGTACCACATGGTAAAGAAAACAAATCCCTTTGGCTTATGTGATTGCCTGCATCTCTCTGATCCCTTACAGATGAGCTCCCTTCCTAAAATTCTCAGCAACTCTTTCTTCTGTCCCCTGCATCCTAGTTGTGGAGAAGAAAACTTGGATGTAGCCCTGAGATAGGTTTTTCAGGAAGTCCTCTTAGCCACAGGACACATTTGGCCTAGGGCTCAGGGTCCACCTGCCATCTGTGGGTAGATGGTCCTAAACAAAGTATCCTAGGAGTCCATTGTCAAAAGTAGTTAGGGGTAGGAAATTCTATGGAATGAATGTTCTCTTTAGCCTTGCAATTTAATTCATTTCAACAAGCATTGAGGACTCTGTGCTAGTCATTGTGCCAGGTGCTATGGATACAAATATAAAAAAGCTCCACAATGCCATTGTCAAGGACTTCACATCCAACAGAGATGCAAGTTAATTTCATAGGAACTGGGGCATTAGCAGCTCAGAGAATTGGGAGATCTAGAGGTTCCAAGAGATAGAGGTGAGCAGGGAGAGCATTCCTGACACGGGAGATGATACAATGGCAAAGAGGCAAGATATAGGATGTTGTATGAGGGGGAAACAGCAAGTGGGCCAGTTTGGATAGAAGGAAGAATATGAAGGGGAACACTATGCAATACATCTGGAATGGTAGCTTGAAGGAGTTCATGTAAGTCTTTAAAAGTCAAACTGGGGTAGAGGTGGAGAATATGGCCATGACAAAGGTTTTCCGTCTCTCTTCCTCTCTTGGTCTATGTCCTTCCCTCTGTCTCTATCTGGCTCTAGAGCATGGCTACTCAATTTGTGTCAAGGCATTAGGGAGCTAACAATCCTAGGAACAGAATGAATAAATTTTGGGGGTAAGGGAAAGGCACATGAAAGTGATTTGTCTGAATGTGTTGTCTGCCCCTAGAAAAGCCTGTTAAAATTTTAGGGTTTAAGTAGTTACTGTGTTCCAAGTGAGGGAGTGATGGAGACCAAACATTTATAAACAATATTTATAACAACCTATAAACTAAACAGCTATAAACAATGTAACTATACATTGTTTTCCTTTTGAGCGCTAACTTTAGTGGTATGTTCCATTAGATTATATTCAGAACAATAGGGTAATATAAAACCAGAAGGAAGCTATGGCTGAAATTTATATCTTCCCCTGTAATTTCATTGAACTCTTGACGTCCCCTTGGGCACAGTCTGCATAGCCAAATATAATTTAAAACTTACCATATCTTGCACAAGACTGTTGGCGCATCCACCACTCCACTGTGCGTGATTCATAATCTTATGATAATCACCCTAGAAAACACTGGAGGTGGCTGAAGCAATTATAGCAGGCCATGTCTGTTCCAGTGTAGGCATGCCTTAAAATATACAAGGTGTCCCTCCTCAGATTAGTGAGGGGAAAGTTCAGAGAAAGACATGTAGGCATCCTATGGTAAGCAATTAAGTATGTCCATTAAAATGTTAAGCCTTTGGTGGATCTGAGGATGATCTTGGAGATTAATAATAGCTTGGATTTATGTAGGACCTTTCCTGTCATGGAGCTCAAAGCCTTTTCCATGCCTGTAATCTGTTTATTGGTGATGTGAAGCTTTGTTTTAAATTTTTCTCAAAGTATCCATTCATGAATCACACATGATTTCATCAGTGGGATACTGATAGAAAGGCCTTGGTCACATCTATAAACACTGTTAGTCGTGAGGGCTTATGGAAAATTATGTCAAAATTTGGTTGCCCAGAAAAGTTCATCAGTGTTGTATGTCAATTTCATGATGGCATGTTTGCCCGGGTTCTGGATAGTGGACAATGTTCTTGTGCCTTCCCAAGCACCAATGGAGCGAAACAGGGCTGTGTGCTTGCTCCCATGCATTTTAGTATGATTTTTTCAGCCATGTTGTCAAATGCTTTCAATGAGAATGAACATGGCATCAAGGTAAGCTACTGTAATGATGGTAAGTTCTTCAATTTGTAAAGGCTACAAGCCAAGATCAAAGTGGAGGGAGTGTTGGTGCACGATTTTCTGTATGCAGATGATTGTGCACTCAATGCAGCCTCTGAAGTTGAGATGCAACAAAGTATGGATCAGTTCTCTGCTGCCTGTGCTTATTTTGGCCTAATAATTAACACCAAGAAAACACAGGTTCTTCATTAGCAACCACCATACCATCCATATGTGGAACCATTGGTTACAACAAATGGAGAAGTTTTGAATGCTGTGGATAATTTCACTTACCTTGGTAGTGTACTTTTTAGGGATGTAAACATTGACAATGAGGTTGATGCACGCATTTCCAGAGCTAGTTCAGTGTTTGAGAGGCTCCAAAGAAAAGTTTGGGAGAGAAGAGGTATTAGAC
>CM053772.1:160862400-160917145 GCA_028658325.1 Potorous gilbertii
TCCTCTATTCTCCACCTCCACCCCACTACACATATTCAGCTGTGTACAGGAAGACAAGAAGTATAGAGTTGGAATAAACTTAATGGCACTCAACATTAGGTGCCAAATCCAGAAATGGGATTCTATATAGATAGCAAAGAGACAATGCATGAGTCCAAGGCCAGGTTGCTGTCTATGGAGGGGAATGTAGAGATTTGTGGTGAGAGAGAGGTTGACCCACAGCTTCCTGGAGCCTGAAGTCACCTCTCTGTACTCACACTCCTTCCCTGTTTTTCAAAGAGGAGAAAAGCCTTCTGTGTATGTGTATGTGTGTATTATAGTTTCTGTGCTCAAATCACACTTCACTCATACATTTCACACATTTTTATGGGGTCCTGTTCCTTTTCTTAGAAATTCTCTATCTTTGTCCTATGACCTTGGTAGTTTACCACTACTATCTAACTCATCTAAAGCTAGAAGGTGAAAATGGACTGACTGGGCATTCAGTCATGCTTGGTCCAGGCAGCACTCTTAATAAAAACAAATAAATCTGATTTGCATCCATATACACACTGGAAAAAAGAATTGATGCACACCATTATACCTATCCAAACTTTCTATCTGCCGGTCCATTGTAAGTTTTGACCTTGGCTAAAATGAATGTAAAATAAGGAATAAAAAGCAGGAGTGGGCTGGTAAAATGTAACAACCAACTATCACTCTACAGTAAGTATGGGACACACTTTTAAGTTTAATTTGCATTATTTGCATGATATCCATTACTTTCTTAAGTCTAGACAGTCAACAAGCAATGAACCCAGTCCTGATTTTATAGCATTTGCCAATTTCTGAGGTGCAAATGTTCACAGGAATTCTCTAGCACCCCTCTGGTTATACAACTTGGCATGTTCAGATACATATGTAATTTTTTTTCTCTCCTTTGACCTCATTACAAAATGATTTCCTTCTCCCTCCCACACATCACCACCTAACACTAAAGTCTTTCAGTGCTGAGCAGGTACAGGTTAATAGTTTGAAGTCAAATAGTGCACTAATTCTAACCCTAACCCTAAATTTAGGTTGATTTTATGGTTTCCTGAACACCACATTAGAGCCATGCAGAGCCATGAAGTGGTGGAATGGATGTTAGAAAGATGTGGATTAAAGTGTTATTTCTGACCCATGTGTGACAATGGGAAATCAATTAACCACTCATTACTAGCAGACAACTTCCTGAGTCAAACTTTTTGGTCTTAGGAACATTTTACACTCTTAAAAATTATTATGGAGCCCCAAAATTTGTTTATTTGAGTATATTTATCAATATTTTCTGTATTATAAATGACATTGCCTTAGTATTATTACAAAAAAAGCTTTCCTGCTTCAGACCCCTAGGGAATCTTCATACCACACTTTTGAGAATGGCTGCTCTTGGTTACAAACTCAAGAGTTGCTAATCTAATTTAGTCGAGGGAATTTTTATACTATATGTTGTCCAGGATGAAAACAATCAAAGATTCAGATTTTTGTTAAAACATCCTTCTTGCCTTCCTTAACGACGAAGATCATTTAAAATAAATTTATTTCAAAATTTATGAAATTATCTGCTGAATTATCTCCTCTCCCCACTCCCATTTTGAGTACTGGCAAAAGTGTTAAGGAAAAAAGTCCTGAGTACATCTTGTTCTGCCCTATTTTGAACAGAAAGTTGTTTTCCACATCTAATTATTTTGCCTATGAACATTCAGGCTTTTTATTGCAATAGAAATTAGGGGGATGGGGCATTGTAATATACCTGTATGACATCACTCTGTTGTATCCTCAGCCAGGTTCCAAATCTATAAAAGAAGCAAAGAGCTTTTATTTGTGGACTATCACTCAGTGTTTGGTATTTTAAAAATTAAAACTGATAAATTTTAACAATATTAATCTTAAAACAATGATAAACATATTAACAATATTAAATATGTTAACATAAGTAAAATTTTATGAAAAATAACATTTTCCAAACAAATTAGTAGGAAGAGTAGTGTTGTTTTACATATTTTTCCAAATCTCTTTGGTGCCTGACTTAATTTAAGACAGCTAGATTCTCATATCTCCTTCTGCATTCAATCTATTGTGATATGTTACTTTAGTTTTATGAAGAAAACATGGCCTCACACAGATTTGTAGTTGGGAAAGGAGGAGACTATTTTATGGGCAAATAATGTCTTGGTATTTTTATGGAAATAGTTTTGACCTCACAGATTTTTTGAAAGGGCTCAGAGTTCCACAAGTGTCCAACAACCACACTTTGAGAACTGTTTCATTAGCTGACCTTCATGGTTCCATGAAGCTCCAAAGTCTTGTGACCTTAAGAGCTAAAATATATTGAAGTTATGTAGTACTGCCATATTTAATTTCCAGATAGGCCTTGAATAATAAGCAGAATTCCTCTGACTGGATTTTGGTAACTCAAAGTCAAGATAGCCATTTTATCCCAAGGTTTCTGTCACTCCCAGTTCACCAACCAGGTCTTTTTTATTGGTCGATGTACAAGCTAAATATGAGACATTTGTGATATAGCTGGCAAAACAGTCTAAAGCTTCAGGACTAGCTATGTGGATAGTCCTACCATCCTTTGCCTTGGTTAGTATTGTGTTCAGTTTTGGGTACCACGTTTTAGAAAGACAACCAGGAAGCTTATGACTAGAATCCCAATACAATATTTCTATTCATTGCATCCTCAGTGAGATGAAATTGTCAGCAAGTCAGGTCAAGAATAGCAGAGATTGCAAGTGTTATAGGATGTGGGAGGGGAATCATATATATCATCCTTGAAATACTGGTAGAATCATTCAGCATGCCAAGTTTTACAGCTCCTGCCCATTCATTCACCTCCCACACTTCACAATGCCCAGACCCCCTACAAGCCCTAGACAGACACCACATGGGACACCGTACCACAAAACCCATGTAGAAACCACACATAGTCTTTATATAAACCCTAGCACCACACACAGCTTGGGGCCCATGCCCAGATCTACACATGCAAGGCACACATCCCATTTAGTGCATTCATAATAACACATATGCTGCTCCCTAACCTGATCCTCTCTCCGGTGTTTCGGCATCACTTGGTCACTGGTACCAGTTTGGGAGTGGGAGGCAAGGGTGGTCATTCAGGTACTTTGTCCTTTCCTCAGACAATGTCCTTTTATAGAAGGAGTGGAGGAAAACATGAGAACTGTGTAAGTGTTTACATTTCTATTCCTTTTCTCCCTTATTGTCTTCTACCTCTATGACTGCATTTAATAAATTCACATTTGTTTGCATTTTGTACTTAGGTTGGAATTTTACAAGTTCATTCTTTTCTTAGTAAGACACTTTCATTTGCTAAGAGAAGAAATTGATCATAATAAATCATATTTCCTTTAAAAAGTTTTATTGATGGCTTTTGTCTTTACATCATAGCTTTTTCCTCAGTATACCACCCACCTCCCAGTAAGTGTTCCCTTGTAATAAATAAAAAGGCTGGTGATGGTATCTGCAGGTATATGAAACCTTCTGTACTCAGAGGCCCCACCACTCCAAGGAGAGGAGGGAGGCAGATTTCCTCATCTCTTTTCTGAGGTCAGGATTGGATATTATAAACATACGGGTTAGTTTTCACTTTCATGTCCTTTTTATTTATATTATCAATATTATTTATATTAGTTTTCTGGTTCTTTGTTCTGCATTGAATTGTACAGTCTGTCATTTTTCTCTGGGTGCCTCATATTCATTAGTTCTTATGTAAGTGCAAAAATAATCCATTGTGATATAAAAGTGGCTCCCCAATCCTCCATGTAATAATAGTGGCACAGTGGTGAAAAAGGGTGCCAAGGATAATATAAATTACATGGTTTTAAATTTGACTCAGTGCTCTAAATGCAAGATCTTTGTCCAATAAGCATCATATATATTATGAAATTTTTGCTATAAACAAAAGCAGAAGAAAGAAGGGAACTGTAGCTAAAAGGAATGATGGCTTACTAAGAGAGGCAAAGAAGTGAATTGGTGGAGTGAATTTTAACCAAATATATATATATGGAACCAACGGCAACCAGAAACATTGTTTCATGGGACATTTTGTTACCACATTTTGAAATATTCATAATAAGTATTTGCAAAAAGACCACCATGAAAATAAGTGTACTTGTTCATTACCATGGTTTGCTGGGATGAAGAGGTAGAGAAATTCTATGAGAAACTTGATGAGACCCTCCAAATATATTCTGATATTTGCTGACTTCAATGCAGGGGTGGGAAAAAATGAAGATAGAATGTATACACACACACACACAGCACAGATATACATGCACATTTATATGAGCTTATTTCAAGAAGAAGGAATAAGAGGAGCCAAAACCTTGCAACTTTTGGACACTTTGTTTGAGAAAAGAATTGTAAGGCTCCTGACCTCATAGATAGGAATATCATAAATGTTGAAATAGATTCTGTCTTAACAAATAGGAAAAGATTTGTTATTGTGTTGTTATCCTGGAATCAGCTACCTATGTACAGTCAGGTCATTGGCTTCTCATGATTAAGACCAGAATTAGTAATAAAATGATACAATGAGAATTAGAGGATGATATGGGATGCAATGAAAAGAACCTAATCCTAAACTCTTTCAAAAATAATCAACAGTCAAAAATGGGAAATGGACAGCGGAGCTGGTATCAATACTTACTATAACAATCTTATCCATAAGCTTAACAAATGTAAATTAATTGCCACAGATAAACAAAGAAAAAGGACAATATGGTTTTCTCAAATGGGGAGGGATGGTTGAGTTAGAATTTAAACTTTTTTGTAAATCCTTAAGAATTAAGAGGCCACTCCTGGTAGAGTAGGACCTTTAGGTGGAATAGTAGATAGAGCACTGGACTTGGAATAAGGAAGGCTCATGTTTATGAGTTCAAATGCCACTTTAGACACTTAGAAGAAAATCACTTAACCCTGTTTGCCTCAGTTTCCTATCTGTAAAATGAGCTGGGGAAGAAGTGGCAAACCACTCCAGTATCTTTGCCAACATGACCCCAAATGGGGTCATAAAAAGTCAGACATAACTGAACAACAGAACAAAGTTACAGAGTAAAGAATTCAAATCCAGCCTTATTAGCTATGTGTTCCTGGTCTGGTCCCTTACACTCTTTGCCTTAATTTCCTTAACTCTAAAATAGGAGATAGTAATGTTATCTACCTCTGAGGTTTGTGGTGAGAATCCAGTGAGATAATATTTGTACAAAGGGCTTAGCATGGCACCTGGCACACAGTAGGCACCACATAAGTGTGTATTCCATATGAACAATACTGTTTCAGAAAGAAAAAGAAGCAGTGGAGGGTAAAATTAGTTTAAATAGAACTTGATGAGACAGCTAACCAAGCAAAGTTGCCCTGAGAGCGTTTAAGTATGAAGGTGAAAAAAATAAAAAAAAAAAAAAAGAAAACAAACACAAATATGGAAAAGATTTGTTAAAAGCATTAAACAAATTGTTATTCTAAAACAAAGTGGCCAAAAGAACATTAATAGCTATCCAACTATATGTTGATTCTCAAAGATATACATATATCTGTAAATGTACATGTACATATAGATAGCTATATTTGTGAAACCCATTTATGCATGAATCATCAAGACATGCTTGATGAAGGTATCATTTAGGGAACACGCATGCTTTCCCAAGTGGTATTCAACCTTTACCATTTCACAATTAACTGGGGGGCAGCCAGGTGGCTCAGAGGATAGAGGGCTTGACCTGGAGTCAGTAAGACCTAAATTCAAATCTGGACTCAGGCACTTACTAGTCGCATGACCCTGGGCAAGTCACTTAACATCATAGCTTCCATTTCCTCATTTGCATAGGGATACCTTTCAAGTTTGCTGTGAAGATCAGGATGATATTTCTGAAAAAGACAGCACAGTGCCTCACACATAGTAGGTGCTGTATAAATGTTAGCTATGAATATGAATATGTAATGTAATATGGAGACTATAAAATCCAACTGTGCCTAGTATTTGTTAATTATCTTTTGTTGTGGGGATCATCCACCTCTACTGGCTGCCATGGCAGAAAGCTGCAGTCTCCTCCCCTGACCCAGTCCAGTCTACCAGTAGGTTAACCAGAAGATGAACTAGCATAACCCATTGACACAGAAGGGCAATGTGAACCTTCCGCTTTCCCAAGTTACCTTCATTTTCCTATTGCCTATTTCTCACCAGGCTCAGGATACCCACCCACTGCCATCTGAACTACTTCTGCTGGAGGCGTAATAATACCAACATTTATACCAATATTATGTTATGAAGAAAACGGTAAATTTCTTTAATCTAAATCAGAAATCTAGGGAGAAGTTATGAAGCCAATAACTATTCATATCTATGGGAACTGCACAATGTTATTATTGCAGGTCTATTCTAGCTCCACAGTATCTGAAACAACCATTCCCTTCTAACCTCTTGCCTAAATTAATGTAATAGTTTGCTTAATGGTTTCCCTGCCTTTATTACCTCATCTCCTGTTAATCCTCTTCACAGCTGCCAAAGTGATCTTCCTAAAGCATAGGTCTGATCATGCCACTCCCCTGCTCAAGAAACTTGTAGCTCCCTCTTGTTTCAAGAATCAATTAAAATCAAGAGAGAATCCTGGGAGTAGATCAGATCCTGGTGGAGTAGATCAGAAAATCCCAAGCTCTCCATATTTGTCCCATAAACAAGGCAAAACAGTGCCTCAGGGCTAGTGTAGAGTGGGTAAAAATAAACAAGAGTTGGGGCAGAACAGTGTTCCTCCTGGGACAATTGGAGAAGATCTAAAGGAAAATTACCAGGATCAAGGTTTGGTCCCTGTGAAATGTAAACACCTCTAAACACAAATTGTGAGCCTTGGGGCTAGCTGGGTTGGGAGGCAGTTCTGGACCCCAGCTACAGGAATTTTCACTTCCAGAATAGTGTGAGGAGTCCCATGTCTGGGAGGAGGGACGATGATTGAGGGAACCTCTGTTGATAAGGGATGCCAGACCCCTCTCTGCTGCCAAGATGCAGCCCTGGACAAGAAGGAACCAGCAAGCAATGGGGCAGGAAACCGCTGGCTGTAGACACTTATGGCAGAGTGGAGTTCTTGATTTTGGTTCCAGATTAGAGGGGAGAACAGAAGGAGGATTTGAGGCCAGAGTCACCATCCCCCATGCCCCAGGACTAGATGTGATTACAATGATAAGCTGCTATAATTTTTTTTAAAAATGAGGAGGTAAAGGAGAAAGAACCCAACTATAGAAAATTACTATGGGAATAGAGAAGACTGGACTTCATCTTCAGAGGATACTGAAGCAAAAAAAGCCTCTCTGACCCCAAAGAGTAACATCAAATGGTCATCTGACCAAAAAGAATTCATAGGATAACTTTAAAAAGATTTTAAAAAGTCAAATGAAAGAGATTGAGAAGAAAATAAGAATAATCCAAAAAAACCTAAGGAGATTATGAAAAGAAAGTCAACCAACTAGAAAAGGAATCTTTAACCTTAAAGAAGAAAATGACTTCTTGAAATTTAGAATTCAGCAAGGGGAGGCTAGTGAAATTATAGAGATCAAGAAATAATAAAACAAAATATAAAGAATGAAAAACTAGAAGAGAAGGTGAAATATCTCATAGGAAAAGCAACTGATCTGGAGAACAGATCAAGAAGAGAAAACAAAAAAAAGAATAACTAGATTACCTGAAAGCTATGATCAAAAATGGAATCTTGATACATTAATACAAGAAATAATTAAAGGAAATTGTTCTGAAGTCTCAGAATAAGAGGGGAAAGTAGAAATAGAAAAAAAAATCTACTGATCACCACCTGAAAGAGATCTATGAGGAAAAGTTACAGGATAAACAGTCAACTTCTGAAACCCCTAGCTCAAGGAGAAAATACTACATGCAACAAGAAAAAAGCAATCCAAATATGGCAAAGCCACAGTTAGAATCAGACAAGACCTAGGAGTGGAGACACAGAAAGAGTGCAGGTCTTGGAACACTATATTTCGAAGAGCAAAAGAATTGGGGTTGTAGTAAAAAATATACCAAGAAAAGTTGAGCATAATCCTCAATGAAAAAAAGGATATTCAATGAATTGCCAGACTTTCAGCATTTTGTTGCAAAAGAACCTGAATAGAAAATTGACACACAAGATCCAAGAGAAATACAAGGTACACATCAAAAACTAATTACTTCAAGAAGGACAGACTGTTTACTTTTTAAATGAGGAAATGTAAAAACTGTGTCGAAGACTGTTATCAGTAATTGGATGATTCAAAAGAAAGATTGGGGTAGACCTGAGTATGATGTGATTCTAAACAATAAAACCATTTAGGAAAATGTTAAAAAGAGTAATTATCTTATACAAATGAGATGTGAGAGGACAAACTGATACAGAATTAGATGGGGGAGGAAGTAGTTCTAGAACTCTACTCTTATTGGGAATGGGTTAATGAGAGAACCACGCATATAAATCTAGAACAGTATAAAAGTCTTCTAAATTCAGAAGGGCTAATAAAGGAATACGGAGCAGGAAGAAGACAAGGAGGAGTTTTTAGAAGGAACCCTACTCACATCAGATCTGGGTTAGAGAGAGAATAATCTATACATTTAGAAGGGAATAAAAGTCTTGTAAATTTATAAGAAATAAGAGAGTTAGGGAAAAGGTGGGAGCATAGAAGGGTGTCTAGATGAATGGGACTTGGATAAAAAGAATAGCACACACACACACACACACACATATATATACATGTTTCATATATTATATATATATATTTGGAAAGCTATAAAAGTCTTCTAAATGCAGATAGAAATAAGAGGTTAAGGGGAAAGGATGGGGGTGGAGAGGATAAGGGAGGGATCTTTGGAGAGGAGGTAGGTTGAGTAATAGGAAGACAAGGTAACAGGTAGTAGTAGTGGAAGTAGGTAGAAGAGTCAGGAGAGAAAGGAAATGAGAGATACAAACAAAATAAAGATTAGGAGCAGAATTTATTATGGAGAAAAAAGCAAGGGTAGCAATCACAATCTCAGACAAAATTAAAGCTAAAATAGATTTAATCAAAAGGGGAAAATAGGGAACCTACACTGTCAGTCATATTAATCAATATTGTTTTAAACTATTTAAAATAACTAGGCACTATTAGGTCTGAATGTTGCTGTGGTATAGGAAATGATGAGTTGGTAGACTTAGAAAAATAGGGAAAGACTTGGACTTAAGAAGGAAGATGTTACCCTCAGAGAAACAGAGTACAAAGAAGTACAGTTTGGTTTTACAGAGATGCATGTAAATGTATATGTCTATATATGAGTATGATTATAGATATCTAAGTTCATGTATATATATGTAAGTATATTTAAGTATATGCATGTATATATAAATATGTATATATGTTTGTGTGTATATGTGTATACATATGTATGTATATACATATATCCGTGCTTAGTTGTAGCCTTCTTGGGGAAGGGGGAAAAAAGAACAAAATAAAAAAGAACAAAAAGTGCACAACAGAGAACAAAAGAAAGTTTACAAGGAAGGAAGCAAAGATGGACAGCTCTGAGCACAATGTGAAGTATTTCTTGAAATGGAAATTTATTGCCACATGTTGATTGCTGAGCACATGGCAATGCTTTTTTCTTTTATTTGTATATAAGTTTTACTATTTAAATTTATAATTTTTTTCTTATTGTGAATTTAAGTTTTAGTAATTATGTTTAAAAAAATGAAAAAAAGAATAAACTAAAATCAATTATTTAATTTAAATAATGTCTTCCTTGGGTTTCAAAAAAAAAGAACCAGACATAAACTTCTTTGTTTGATATTTAATTTATTGTTTAGTCGTTTTCAGTCATGTCCAATTTTTTATGACCTTATTTTGGGGTTTTTTTTTGGCATTTCCTTCTCTAACTCATTTTTACAGATGAGGAAACTGAGGCAAACAAAGTTAAGTGACTTGCTCAGGGTCACCCAGCTAGTCAGTATCTGAGGTCAGATTTGAGCTCATTAAGGTAAGTCTTCCTGATTCCAAGCCCAGTGCTCTATCCACTGTGCTACCTAGATGCCTCTTGGCATTTTAAACCCTTTGTAATCTGACTCCATATTTCACATACTCTCCTTTAGGTGTTCTCTTCCAGATAAAATGATTTTCTTGTTATTTCTCATGTAGAGAATCCCGTCTCCCTTCTTTGTGCCTTTACACAGGGGTCCTCAAAGCCTAGAATGAATTTCCTCTGTCTCAGCCGTATTGAATCCACAGCCTCCTTCAAAGTTGATCTCAAGTGCCCTAGTTATTCGTGTCTTCTCCTGCAAGATTACACTGTGTTTGCATTATCTCCATCTTGTATTGACTTCTCTGCGTGTATGTTGTTTCTCCCATTCCTCCCCGCGACTCCCAGTAGTTTGATCCTAGGGCTGAACCCCAGAGAGTCACTTTGTCCTTTCGCTCATTGCTACAGCCTGGAGTTGTATTTTAGGAAAATCTAGTGTATTTATGGCATAGTTTGTATCTAAGTTTCCCAAAGTGTGGGGAAAAGTGCTCTCTAGTTCCTGTACAGTTACTCAAGGTACTAAATGCATGCTGTGCACAGGAAAGCCTTCATTCCCATAGAATATGCATGAGATTCAAATGTCTCATACAAACACCTAAACAACACAGAAAACAAAGAAAGATCTCCAGGGGCTCCAAAGTTCCATAAGAAGGCAATTGAATTTGGAATTTCCAATAGGGCAATACCCTGGCATCCAATGAAATCTTTCTTTTCCATGGGGTCATACGTGTTTCCTTCCAGATTTGTAGTGCCATTGTAATTCAGACTACCAGTTTGGGGGCTACTGAACAAGGAGTTTTCTTCCCACCGGATTTGCCCTGTCTGAATAATTCACCATCTAAGTAAGACTATGTTCAGGCAATATGAATTTCATCATTTTTCTCCAAGGAACATGCTGCATCAGGAAATCTCCTTTCTCTCTCTATGGTCCAATCCCCTAAATACTTGAACTTGGAGTTACCTATGAGAAACTAGAAGTGAAATCTTCCTTCTATGCATATGAGGGTTGATATTAGGATCCTAATGCCTAGTTTTAAATCCTTCTCCAATGAAGGAATTGTGATTAATAAATGTCCTCTCACACACTTTTAAGTCATGTGGAAACCTGTCTATTATAGTCATGTGCTTCTGCTTGTAAGTCATTATCAACTGCTCTGGGAGTTGGAAACTGCGTTGGTATAGATTTCTTCTTCAGAATGCAGTTTGCTTTGTTGCATGGTGATATATTTTCTAAAGGTCCTAAAGTAAAAAAGGGAGTCAACTTGCCTGTGAGATCAGTTTTATAAGGGAGTTTGTGGCTGAGGGGAGAAAGCAGTTACTCTGATTAGAGTTTACCTTCCCAAGCCTCAGTCATCCTGTCTTCAGGCAGTCTCCTGAAGTCTCTGTCCAAGAAGTTCAAGTCTCTGAAACTCAAACAGTAGTACACCAGGAGGCTTGTCCATCTCCATGGGTAGGCGGCTCTTGCTCAGATGCCTTTAAAGAAAAGTCTGTACTTGTAATTTTAAGTAATGCCAAATTGATTAGGTAACTCATCAAATTGATTGGGGACTGTTCTGATTCCTATTTTACATATTTGGAACATTTTGTAAAATTTAAATGCTATATAAAAATCAGCTATCCTTATTATATTTAGAAATTATG
Organism: Potorous gilbertii; assembly: GCA_028658325.1. Classification (NCBI taxonomy): domain Eukaryota; kingdom Metazoa; phylum Chordata; class Mammalia; order Diprotodontia; family Potoroidae; genus Potorous; species Potorous gilbertii. Next base: position 160,874,108 of record CM053772.1, read on the forward strand.
ATCTTTGAACGTAGACTCAAGGCATAGTCCAGAAACAAACAATTTCCATCTGACTTTCTTTTGAGAAATCAATATTTTAAACTATTTGCTAGTATCTGCTTTATTTTTCTTTTTAACCTCCCTTCCCTGGTGATTTTATATAAAATGCTTAAGCAGATCTGTCCTTATCAGAGCTAATACTCACAGGAGGAAGAATATCTGGGAACAGTGATAGCTATACTGTTCCCTAAGGTTATGCTTATTAACAAAGTCTTCCAACTTGCCCTCATCAATTTTTGTTTGTTTGCATTTCAGTGTTAGAGCTGAATTGTTTCATTCTAGGGAATCATGGAGTCCTGGACTTGGAGTCAGGAAGACTTTTTTCTGAATCTCCCCTCTGATATCAGTTATGTGATCATGGGCAAGCCAGTCAACCCCTCTAATATTATTGATTATGGATAGGGCTGAGATCTCTTTTAAAACATTAATACTAGTGATACAATGGATTAGTTTGATTTCTACCTGTCCTGATGTCTTCCTCTGCTAGGACCTTCTCACATGAATTCAAATCTCTCCTCGGAAGGATCTGATGAATGTCTTGGTTTCACCTGTCCTTTTGTTGATCCCCTCCCATCAACCATGATTGTAATTTAAAGTTAATTACATTATCTTATTTCCTCCTGAATACAACGCTGAGAAACAGAGATGTACTGGTAAATGTTTAACAACTGTCTCTTTGAAGAAAAATACACACACACATATACATATATATATATATATATATATATATATACATACATACATATATATGCAAGAATTCAATTTACAGTTTAATTTGCATAATTTAACATTTTATCCATCACTTTCTTAAGTCTAAACAACCAGTAAAACAGTAAATCAAGCCCTGATTTTATAGTTTTGCTAAATTCTGAATTTTGTAGCCTTTACTGAATTTCTGTGTAAATGCTCACAGAGAAAATTTAACAATCATCTCTCACAATCTGGTTTAAGCTAGGTTTAGCACATCCCTAATTGCATGTATTATTTCCTCCCTATTTGTAGGTGAGGAAATTGATATTTAGAAAAATTAAGTGACTTGTTCATAATTGTACAGCTATTAAGTATCTGAGCTGTGAGTCTAATTGAGATCTTTCTTGATTCCATATCTGGCAATCTCTCTGTAATAGCATGCTGATCTCATTGTAACTCAGATCTCATAAAAGAACTTACATTTAGAGAGAGGGGGATACTAGAGGTCATCAAGTCTGATCCTCTCATTTCACAAATGAAGGAAATGAAATGAGACGTGCAGAGGTTGCCTGGTTTGTTCAGGGTCACATAGCAAGTAAGTGAAGAATTTGAATCCAGGTCTTGTTGATTTCAGATCCAATGTTCCATCTGTTTTACCTTCTAAGTAAATGTTGCCTTTGAATATCCACTAAGTGAGTCTATGACGTAGTGGGCAGTGAGATTTAATAGTTTGAAAACCCACATGGTCACTGTTGGTGGAGCTATAAATGAGTTCAGTCATTCTGGAAATCAATTTGGAACTATGTCTCCAAAGCTACTAAACTGTGTCTAATAGGCCTGTAACTCTAAAGAAATCAATGAAAGAAGGAAAGCATCCATATATGCGAAAATATTTGTAGCAGTTCTTGCTGTGGTGCCTAAGAAAACTGAGGGGATGCTCATCATTCGGGGAATGGCTAAACAAATTATATTATATGAATGTCATGGAGTTCTACTATGTCATGAAAATAATGAAAGGGGTGATTTAAGTGAAATCTGGGAGGACATGTATGAATTAATTCATAGTGAAGTAAATAGAATCAGGATAAAAGTTTGTACAATAGAACATAGTATAAAGATAAACATCTTTGAAAGACAGGAGAACTCCTGCACAGTGCTTTTTAATGACCTCAGGCTTCTTTCTGAATCACAGGCCTCTGGTTCTAATATTAATATTCTTTCAGTGAATCTGTATGACTGTGAGTCATGGAATATCACAGGTTTAGGGTATTTTAGGAATATTAAAGTTTTGGGTCATGCAAAGGGTAACTTAGAAGTAAATTGTGTGTGTGAGTAGGCTGCAATGTGCTACCCATGAAGGATCTTACAAGGAGAAGTTGTATGGAGGATGTCATCAGAGAGATACATGATCAGAAAATAGCTGGAGTAGTCACACATGGAGACAAGGGATGGCTGATGTGTGAAAGAAAGCATGAATAAATTTTTTTTATCAGGTTCTTGCTATGTGCCAAGCACTGTGCTGATTTCTGGGGATACAGAAAGAAAAATATGGACAAATGTCCCTATCCTCAAGGTGTTCACACTGTAACTGGAGAAGATGGCACATGTAAATGGGTTCTGTAATGATGATGGAAAGTCCCACAGGTCAGTAGCCAGGGTAATGGCAAAGTCTGGGAGTCCTTAATGTACATCAAGCAGTCAGATGACAATGCCCAGGCTTCTGAAGGGCACAACAACAGGGCAAATCGCATCTCTCTGAAAGCTTGTAGTTAGTGATTCATAGGAGGCTTTGATAGTTTATATAAGTTGTGTGATTAGAGCTCATCCCACTGGGCAAGATAGATGGTTCACAAGCTCCAATAGCTGGGTTCTACCCAATGATCAGAAATCTAGAAGAAAGCCTCAGTTCATTGGCTAGACCCTTTGTGGAGGATTTACAGCAGAACATGAACATTAAGTATAATACAGAATGGAAAGGTGTAGCTGGGTTGCAGTAAGGATCATTGTGGGAGGATCCGTAATGGTGAGGTCACAGTTCCATTAGCAGTCCATTTCTCAAAAAGCATACATTAAATATCTATTATTATTGTTTAGTTCTTTCAGTTGGGTCCTTCTCTTCATGAGTTCATTTGAGGTTTTCTTGACAAATATTCTGGAGTAGCTTTCCATTTACTTCTGCAGCTCATTTTACCAATGAGGAAACTGAGGCAAAGGGTTAATTGACTTACTCAGGGTTATAATAGAGTCTTGCATTTGAGTTACAGTTCTGGATCAGTTAACTTCTAGCTGTATAGTAAGTACCCTCCACCTCCACCCCTCAACTCTCCAGGACTCAGTTTCCTCACTTATATAATGAAAAGATTAAACTTGATAGCCTCTCAGTTTTTCTTCAACCCTGACACTTTATGGTTCTCTAAGCTATCTGTTGACTGAGCTTATGTGCAAAGAATGGTACTAGGAACTCTGGGAGAGATAAAATGGTGTAAGATCTCTTAGTCCTGAGAATGGTAATTTAAGATATGTGTACATCAAAAGATGTGCCAATAATGCCAAACAGTAGATTAGGAGTGGTATATAGTAAGTTCTATAGGAGTTCACTGAGAGAATATATCCTTAGATTCTCTAAGAACCCAACATAGATAGGAGTCAATTGGATGGAGAGGAATGAAGGATGACTTATGAGGTCTATTCAAATACTAAATCTGTGGTTCCATGATACCAACAATTACCTAATCATAGAATATTAGAGTTGGAAGAGAACTTAGTAAGCATCTAGTCTAACCTTATTATTTTATAGATGAGGAAGCTAAACCCAAGAGATGGGAAATGATTTGCCCAAGATCCTCAAGGGGAATAGTAACACAATTGGAATTCAAGCCCAGGAGGACCTCTGACTCCAAAGTCATTATACAAGCGCAAACTGACGTAGTACAAATTGAATATAGGAGACTTGGGAGATACATGCAGTCAAAGAATGAGATGGGTAAACGAAGGAAGGCTTACATACACAGAATTGGAAGGATTAGTCCTAATTCCTAATCTCTAGCTGAACACTTTCCCAAACTCTCTATTCTTTGTGAGAAACTTTGGGATATGAAGGAGGCAGAGGATCTGCAGGGACTGTGGAAATAATAAGGGTGTGGAAGAAAGCTAGAAGTGCCCCAGGGTAAAGCAATGTAAGAAGGCAGCAGGAAGCAGCTGCTCAAGTTTCTTTCAGATGAAGCCAGAAGTAGAGAAGAAAATTTGGCTCTGGAGAGTTCTTTTGTTTGCCTTTTTGAATTGTGAAGGGACTTCTCTTTTTGTTTTGGACTTTACACATTCTTCCATAAATGACACAGAACTGCCTTGTTCTGTTATCCATGGACTAAATCTGAAAAGCTAAAATAAGGAGTCACCATTATGGTGACTTACTCCGAAATAAAGTTGACACATTGGGTCAAAGACTTGGTGGACCCACTCTAGTGATGACTCTGTTGGTTGATTATTCTTTCTCGTATTGCCAGTGTTGCCTCTGAGTTGGGCCAAGGACGCCTCTTAGGCTGATTTGACTCTGTGATGTCCTCTACTAAGTTCATAATTTCCTAAGTGATTTTGATTTGCTTGTTTTGTGGAGTCTCAAATGGTTTTGGATGATGATAATTCCTTTGGGAGGTGAGTGTTAAAATTTGTTTGCAGGTCCCCAAGTATGACCTGTGCCCATTTGTACACAGACTATCCCTGTTTACCATATGTTTAATGAAATGTGTTGATTGAAAATTCCAAAGTATCAAATAACCCAGCTACTAGGGAGCATTTAATAAGCAGGCGTTGTGCTAGCTCTTCATGCTAAAGAATGAAATGGTCCCTCCTAGTTAGGAGATTACATTTTAATGAGTAATACGTTTTTCCTTTATTGCATGGAAATACTACTTTGTTTTAATATTTAGGGCACATTCTACTGTTTCCTGGCTATTTCCAGGAAATTTGTGCATGTGCCTTGCAGCATGAACATACAGCTGGCCAGAAGCAATTCTATCAGTTCTAAGGAGTCAGACTAAGTTGAATCGCACCATTAGCTGTGGGGCAGTTAATTTAGAGAAAGATGGTGATACTGATAACAATGTTCTTACTGGGTGACCATCTTCAAAATTTCACAAAACCCCATAAACCTCCAAAACCCCTAATCACAAGATCTCACAATGGGAAGAGAAGTCAGAGGTCAGCTAGTTAGACTCAAATCTAAACAAGAAATGTCCCTCTGAACCATCCATGACAGATGGCCATCCAGACTCCCTTTGAAGATCTGAGAGAGGGAAACTAGTATTCAATCCACCTTAGAATACCTCTGAGTGCTAGAAAGTTTTCTTTCTACAAAGCCCAAAGTTATTTTTCTTCCATTTCCACCCATTGCCCCCACTTCTGCCCTCTCAGTTTAAGTATAACAAACCTAATCCCTCTCCTGCTGAAATGCTTGAAGACACCCAGGACTAGATGACCTCTTACATCCTTTCTAGCTCTAAATACATGGTCCAATGATTCTATTATCTTATCTCCACCCTCTTCCCAATTCCCCCAAATCTTTGATTATCTAGGTTAAACAGCTTCAGTTCTTTTAAATGATACTGATCTATGTCTTCATCATGATGTGATTGTGGCCATGGTGTGGCTTCCATTATCGCTCACCATGCTAAGCTGCCCTCGCTATGGATATCTTCCAGATTACTAATATCCTTCCTGAAATGTGGCCCTCTAAATGAACACAGAATTGAAAATGTGGTCTGACCAGCATAGAAGACAGTGAGATGATGACTTCTTGTGTTCTATAAGCTAGGCCTTCCTTGTTGTTTGTCCTTTGCTCTCAAAGAGGACCGTGACATCAGGGAGGTGATACCATGACATGCAAGTGAATTGGACTGAAGTGGGAGGAGGGATGTGCAAAGTTACTAGCTTTTCTTTTGGAGGCATCTGGGTCTAGTGGCAAGATATATATCAGGACAACTGGAGATGGTTGAGATTCAGTGGGAGACTTTGGCCTTTTTAAGCTAAAGGTCTCTGTTTGACTGAGGCAACAACTATTCAGTGATTAAGACTAGATAAGAAATAAGGCAAAGAATGGTCTCTCTTTACCTAATTAAAAAAATCAATAAGAGAGGGGAAGACTTGCAGTATTTTGCTATTTACATTCACTCTGAACCAATTAGGGTCTAAACAAAGACCAAAGAGGACTTGGCCAGGGACCTACTGTTGGCCAATCAATGAGAGCCATGGTGATAATCACTGAATGGGTGTTACCTGGAACTGGTCAGTTGGGTAGCTCGCTCTTTCTTTTTCTTTCTTTCTTTCTTTCTTTCTTTCTTTCTTTCTTTCTTTCTTTCTTTCTTTCTTTCTGTCTTTCTTTTTTCTTTCTCTCTTTCTTTCTCTCTTTCTTCCTTCCTTCCCCATCCTTCCTTCCTTCCTTCCTTCCTTCCTTCCTCTTTCTTCTTTCCCAAAGGGAATGTCAGTTTTGATCACGGAAACCTTTTTTTAGTTAAAGTTCAAGTCTTAGAACTTCCTTCTGTCAGCCTGGGAATGTATTAACTTTTGTTTTTTGGCTGCCTTACTATACTGATGATGTATTTTGAATCTGAAGTCCACCAAAATATCTTTATCTCTCTCTCTCTCTCTCTCTCTACATACATATATACATACATACATACACACACACACACATATATATATATATATATATATATATATATATGTCCATATAAGTTTGTATTTACAAATCCATCCATATCTACTGTGAAGGAAATTATGATTTTCATAATAATCTCTATTATATGTATAATGAATATACTAATAGATTAGATTTTTCAGTATCACCTCTTCTGGCAGGTGATTAAATGCAGCTTAAAATGTAGCTTGAAATGGCAAAATCTTTGATAATACTCTCAGAATCACTGCATTCTTGTGCCTGTGTACCTTAATTAAAGTAAATCAAAGATTGTAGAACCTGTTACTGTCACAGAATTCTGGTCCTGTGACCCACCAAGTAACCACTTCCAAGGACCTGAAACAATATTGTTCTGATAGAACTTCAGGATACCTGTACCTTAGTGATTGTGAGACTTGTGGTCTTGTTCTGGGAAACCACTCAAACCTTGGGAAATGATTGTTTGTAATCCACTTTCCCTCCTCCCTTCCCACTTGTGATTTCATATGCAGACACACATATACACATCTATACATGTACACACACATATACACATCTATACATATACATACATATACACATCTATACATGTACACACATATACACATCTATACATATACATACACACACACACACACACACACACACACACATATATATATATATGTATATACACGAAATCTCTGCCTTCACTACAGCAAGGTGGAATTCTGATTAGGAGAATTCCTGATTTGCAAATATGTTCCTCATAATGAAACTAATTAATTAAATCACCTCTTGATTACTGGCACTTTGTCTCTGGCCTGCTGTTTCATTATTCCCAGGTTAGAGATTGGCTCAGTACAAGTCCTGTTAACACTACATTATTTCTCTCTCTCTCTCTCTCTCCTCTCCCCCATTCTAGAAATATTGTTTAGCCTTGCTTCCCCTGGTACAGGTGATTTTTGTACCTTTGTTGTGTGACTATGTATATATACACACATATATGTGTATATATGTATATGTGTACCATATAAATAAATAAATCTCTCTCTCTCTCTCTATACATATATATATATATATATATATATATATATATACACACACACAAATATATATATTTGCATACACACATCCTTTTAAAACATCTGGCTTATTTAATTAGGTTTCCTATTCTAGGTTGTTGAGACCTTTTTGGATTCTAACTTTATTATCCAACACATTTTAACTCTTCTTTCCAGGTTCAAGTAATGTTCCAATTTTCTAAGTATGCCTCTATGCTTTTATCCAAGTCATTGATAGTTATGTCACACAGCTGAACAGGGCCAAGAACCCTTAGAAGAGAAGACACATGGGGAACATGATCCCTGTCTTCAAGTATTTTAAGGACTATTATGAGGAAAAGGGATTAAACTAATTCTGCCTCATCAAGAGGGCAGAAAAAGAAGCAGTGGGTTGAAGTTAAAAGGGCCAGATTTTAGCTTGTTGCCAGGGAAGACTTTGTAATAATTAGAGTTGTCTAAAAGTGGAATGGCCTGCTTTTCAAGGTAGTGTGCTCCAGAGATGCCAAAACATGCAATACATTGTAGCCTACAACATCCCCAAGTGTGGTCCAAACTAGATTAAAAAGGAATTGGGAAATATTTTTCAAATAAATGAAGGTATGGTACAATGTACAATGTTAATTTGTGGTTTTCTAAGTAAATATGTGTCCACACAAGAATCTTCCTGTATGGTTTAGTAGCCCCTGCTTCTATTTGAATTTGATACCCCTGGTGTACACAACTTGTTTTGTTGTGTACTACCACAAAAGCATTGCTCCGGTTTTCTTTTTGTTGATATTTATTCACACTCCTTTGTTTACTGAAGTTTTAAATGTGAGAATGTCTTTTTAAGATAATGAAAACTTGAGGAAATTCCAAAGCACATTGCTTAGAATCTCTACGTATGGTGAACTCATGTACAGGAGTCACACAGTGGCAGTAAGCATGGAGAGGCTACAATCTGCTTGGTTGGAGAGAATATGTATTTCCCCTTAATGTGATTGCAGGTCCATTGGCTTATGCTCTGGGGTGTTCAGGAGGATTACTAGCACCTCTGGAGTAAGGGTTTGCAGAACACTTTTTGGAGATGCTCATCCACCTTTGGTGTCCACCTGATTTACCCAACTGTCATCTGTGGTTCCAAGAAGCTGTAGGATGTGCAGTGACCAAACCTCAGTATACCATCTCTGTAGATAGGCTAACCCAGGTTGATGGTAATTGACAGGCCTCAGATGTAACTCAGGTGAGTTAGGGAGATGTCTACCCCGAGCATCTGAAGACTTCCCCTGGCAGAATGGGCAGACAAGAATGGTTTGCTCCATTGGCCTTGAAGGTGACTGAAGCAGGTCTGTGCAGTGCTTTTTGGTCAGACGTTGGAGACCCCAAAGTCATCCACTGCATTCTGGGCTGTTGCTGGTTGTCCTGACGTTTGGACTTACCTAAAATTGGACTTTGATGACTCAGGAAGACAGCATAAGACTGAAGATTACGTGCAATTCTGCATCATGTAAATCCAATTTACACACAAATCAAGACATCACCGACATCATCCTACGATATCAATGGGCCTCTTAGAAAATGATGGACAAACAGCAACAGATTATGTTCTGGACATCCTGCCTCATAATGGGGGTGGTGGTTTCACACTATCAAGATTTCCAATAAAAGACTTGCCTAGCTTTTTAGAAGGCACCTCAAACCTAACAGAAATTAGGTAGCAGTGCAGCAAAATAATCATATTCCTTTATTCTAACAGATGAGTTCTACAATCATCAACATCTACCCCACATCACCAAGGAAAGCCATCTTCCACATAAATGAATGCCCTAGGCAACTAAGTGGTTCAGTGGATAGAACATCAGCTGCGGTCAGGATGACTTAAGTTTAAACCCAGCTTCTGGCACAAACTAGCTGTGACCCCATGCGAGACACTTAACCTCTGTCTCAGTTTCCTTATCTGTAAAATGGGGATGATGATGGTATCTACCTCCAAAGGTTGTTACAAAGATAAAATAATATTTCTAAAGTGACTCATCAACCTTAAAGTGCTATCTAAATTCTAGCTATTTTTATTAAAAATAATTCCATAACAAAACAAATTCATTGAAAATAATGACAGTTATTATTAATACTCTTATTAGGTGGGTCATGGTCTCATTCTAAAATAGATAAGACTAATGTAAACCTAGATTCAGAAATGTCTATCTCTCAGGAAAAGCGTATTTCTTTCCTCTTTTAGGAATGGAAGGGGTGAGGGGAACAGCTGAGGCAATTAAGGTATATAGAACAGATCTTCCCCCTAGAAGGTTAAAACTTCTGACTGTTGGGTAAAGAGAAATCAGACAAATGATTGCATTCTGCTTTCCTAGGAGATGTTTCTGGATGAGGAGGCAAGAGTCTTGACCCACCCCATCCCAATATTTGAGGAGGTTCTATTGTTCATCCATCCATCAGCCAACCAACCAATCAATCAATCCCCCACAAGCATTTTTTAAGGGTCTGCTATGTGCTTTAATTGTGGAAGAATATTCTGTGCTCTGCAATGAGATAACAATCTATAAAGTGCTTAGCACAATGCCTGGAACATAGTACGTGGTAACTAAATGTTAGCTATGATGATTATTTTAAAAAATAATACATGAAGAAGTATTAGCTTCTGTGATAAAATAGCTCACTTAGAAGGAAAATATCTGCCAGGGATTTCTTGAAGGCAAAAATACTCATTTACTGCTTTCCTATCCCTTACACTTCCCATCCGGTCAACTAAAAAGAGTCTTGTTGCCTTTTCACAGAAAAAAAACTTGGTTCAAAGATGGAATCTCTCTGTAGTTTGTAGTCGTAGTAGTAAAGTCCTGGAGATGCCCCTTTTCCTTCCCTCCCACTCCAGGGATCTCTAGAAGGAGCCTTATTGCTTGAGACACTAAAGACCCTCCTTTTCCCCATATAATTTAAGCTCCTCCTCTCTGCCAATAAATGTAGGGTTTTTTATGAGGTAGGAACTGTCTCCCTTTTGTCTTTCTATACCCATCTCTTCACATAATGTGGAAATATATTGTCTGCCTCTCCCGTAGTTGGCATTTCAGTCAGGCAGCTGTTACTAATGACATTAGCACAATACTTTAGTCGAAATCCTTGCGTTAGTTGTTCTAACTGAATGAGAAATCAATTCTGAAACAATGCCCTACAATAAATCTTTCCCCCTCCTTACAACTCCTTCCACCAAATGGCTAACTATTTTCTTTTAGGAAACTGGTAAAAAGTTCTGGGAGAAACTCTGTTCTTCCAGATCATAGAGTTAGGGCAATTAGTTCTTGTCTGATCCATTTAAGAGGAGTGCCCTCTTTCCCCAAGCCTTGACTGGATTAGGGTAATGACCAGACTAAGAGAAGGAAGACTTCTTTGATGACTTGGTTTATGGAGGTATCCCCTGAGTTCATCTTTGACCAGGTGGAAAGTAGAACATTTGAAAGGGCTGTTAAAGAGGGAGTGAATGGTTTCAGTACAGTGAGTCTCTATGTCAGGGGTTCTTAAACGTTTCTGTGTTATGAGTTCTGTTAGCAGTCTGATAATGCCGATGGACTCCGTTCTCAGAACTTCAGATGAATACACCTATAAAGGGTAGGTTTTGTTGATACTATACAAACTTAAAAAATATAAAAATGATAGAAACTTAGTTGATACTATGGGGTGCTCAGGACTAGTGCCTCTGGTATAAAGGCTTGCAGTCCTTTTCAGGGCTGTTTACCCACTTTTGGTGTCCACCTGATTCACCCAATTCTCATCTGTGTCTCCAAGAAGCTGTATGTGGCATGTACAGTAACCACACACCAGTAAACCATCTTTGCAGACAGGTTAAACCAGGCTGAGGGCAACAGACAGGCCTCAAATCTGTTAGTGAGTTAGGGGTATGTCTAACTCAAGAATGTGAAGACTTTCCCAGGAAAGAATGGGTGGATAGGAACAATTTATTCCAAAGACCATGAAGGTAGCTAAAGCAGGTTCTGTGGAACACTTAGAGCTTGGTCAGCTACAGAAGACAGTAAGGTCATCCACTGCAACCTAGCTATCACCAGGTATCTTAACTTTTGATTTGCCACTAGACTTGGATGACTCAGGAAGAGAGAGTGATGTTGATGACTTTGTGCAACTTTGCCACATTAAATCCAATTTAGGTACAAGTCAAGACATTGCCAGTGGTCATTGGTACTCTTCTAAAATGAAAGACAAACAACAACAGTTGACATTATATATAAGCTCCTTGTTGTAATAAAAGCATTTATGTAGTGAAGCAGATAAAATGGACTCAGCATTGGGAAAACCTGGACTTGAATCCCACCCCCTACACTTACTAGCTATGTGATCCTGGGCAAGTCACTTAACCTCTATCTGCCTCAGTTTTCTCATCTTTAAAATGGGAACATATTACCCATACTTCTTGTCTCACAAAAGTAAGGCAAGGATCAAATGCGATAATGTGCATAAAATGCTTTATAAACTAAAGCACTAGATAAATGCCAACTGTTATTACAGTCATTTATAAAGGCTTTTCCTCACAACAGCCCTGTGAGGTGAATGAGGCAATGATCATTTCCCACATTTTACAGTTGAGAAAACAAGGCTCTTTGACATACTCATGGTGACATAGCTATTAAAAATTTCAGCTGAATCCAAAAACCTGCTTTCCTACCCCTAAGTCCATTCCTTTTTTCCATTATACCACACTTTAATAAGCCTATTGGCTTTGCCTGATTACAAGTACACTGTGTCTATTTTAACATATTCAGTAAAATTTCTTATTGTAGGTTGAAGTATTAGCAATACCAATTCAAGGTGACCTAGTATGGGTGGGAGGAAAGAAAATAACCCTGCAAATCTCATTCCCCAGTTGCTTTTTTTAAAAGTAGATTTAGAACTGGAAAGGGCCTTGGGGACAAACTCATCTACCTTCCTGAGATTCTGGATGAGGAAACTGGGGCAAGAGGAATCAAGGTCCCATAAGCTGAACTGGTATCAGAGCCAGGATATAAACTTTGCTCAGATGAGCACCAAATACGGTACTCTTTCCATTACATCAAATACTTTGGGATCTCCATCAGAGTGAGTTTGAAGTTCCTGGAAAGGGACCTGCATTCCAGGGAGACTGCCCACCTTTGAGAGCTCCCGTGAACATGTCCGAAGGGGACACGCTCATGGGAGGGAGTGTGAAAAGACCATGACAAATGAGGTTCATGTGGACTGGCAGTCAGGGAGTCCAGATTCCATTTTCTGGGCAAAGTAATACTGGGGAAAAAAAAAACCAAACCCAAAACTTCAGGAGGCCATTTCAGTGAGGTTTTAAGATCAGTTTCCAAGATCAAAGCACTTGGAAAGCCACTGGTGCTTATTGTGTGTCCAAGCCCCTGCCTTGTTTCCTATCTTTGAAAATCTTACCGAATAGAATTTGCATTTCTCTTACCCTAGTTGTCAAGCTGCTTTACTGGAGAGAACTGTCTAGTCTGCAAAAAAGTTCTTCAAAGGAAATGTCGGATGGTTTTTAAGAAGGAAGGGGAAAGATGAGAAGGCTAATTCATCCCATACCTGGTGTTATGTGAGAAGAATTGAAATGGACACAAATGAATGAGTTTGTAAGCCTGGTCAGCAGACACACACACACACACACACACACACACACACACACACACACACACACACAAAGGCATAAAAAACCACTGGAAACTTCTGTGTGAGGAGTGGCTTTGATTTGTTGGGTGGATCTCAGCCCATGCCTGTTTCTAGTTAGCCTTCACAAAAGGACAAGAAAGGCAGAAAGCAAGAACTTTCAGAAAACCTTTTAGTTGAAAGGAATGCTGCTCGAAGTTCAAACTCCTGGTAAACATCAGAATGATGTGCAGTTGTATTCAGTGAGTAGGGGGAGAGCGCCTTCCCTCCCTGCTGTTCCCTCCCCAGTGTGTGTGGTGGGCATGCTAGATTCTATAGTGAGAACAACAAAAAAAAAAGGGAGCATGTCCTATTGGGTGGCTTTCACATCTGGCTACAGATGTACCCAGAGCAACCTCAAGTTAAGGAAAAAAAATTAGACACAAAGAAATGATCAGGAAAAGTTCAGATCTTTTCTCGGTGTAATCCATGGCCTCATTTAGGTACATGGAGATTCTTGGCTCTGATTGGCCTCTCTCTGTGTCTTTGTGTGTGCCTCAGATACACTGTTTCCTCAATGCTGGTGTGTGTGAGGCAATCCCAAACTTACCTCAAGTATTAGCTCAGGGGCCACCCTCACTGGAAGACTGTCCATCCCTTACTTAGTTACTCCTCTTCCTGGTGAAATCACCTCATGTATACTTTGTATTTCCAGATCTGTATACTTGTTTATAGAATGTATGTAGAATGTATCCCCCAGCATCCAGCCTACCCAGTGCCTGGTATATAATGAGTATTTAATAAAGTGGAAGGGAGGAGTAGACCTGCTATGTACCAGGCACTGTGCTAAGGACTTTACCAATCTCTCATTTGATCCTGGCAACAGCCCTGTTAAATAGTAGAAACTCGTAACAAATAGTATTTATATAACACCTACTAAGTGCCCGATATTGTGCAAAGCACTTTTAAAAATTATTTTAATTATTTTTTATCATTTGACCCTGGCAACAGTCCCTGTGAGGTAGATACTAATTGAAATGAAGGCTTACTGACATGACTGTGGAGCAGATATGTTCCTGATTCTACTGTCAAATAATTAAAGATGGAGGCTATGTATTTCTCTTCTCCATTTTCATTGCATTGCTGAGAACTGCAACCACAACTTCTCCTGATACTTCTTGGCTTGGGCCCCTTGGCAGATTTATAGCAACCTCTAGTCATCAGACTTTTCGTTTTCAGATCTTGTAAATATGAAATGAAAGAAGAGTGCTCTCCCCTTTACCTCCTAACCCCTATCACTGGAAATGGATTTGTAAAATGTTCAGAACCATCTTGTTTTTTGTCTCATTATCATTCCTTTCATCTTCCCCCTTTTGGGGGAGAAGGCAGTATTAAAACCATCTGTGCTTCCTTGAACTGAGTTTATTTTACTAAATTAAACTCTCTTAGATTGCACCTTCTTTACACTACATGGTGTAACATTTGAATTTTGCATTTGTACACCTGTGTTTATAACCCCTTTCCTTACTTTAGTCTAGTGGTAAAAGATCTGAGCCAATTCAATCCTAATGGGTGGGCTCCAAGAGTTTTTCTTTCAAATATTATTTTAAAATAAACATCTGCCTCTGTGAATAAATGCATGTTAGCCTTATAACTAGCTAAAGAAGAATTTATTGTTTGGACTTGATTCTAGAGGACCTCCTCTACCCACTAACCCCCATCTCCATCCCCCACACTCCATGTGGGCCTTCTGTTTTGTTGAATAATTAGCCTGCACTGGCAGAAAGAAGAAAGACAGGGTAGGGGTCTGAAGTATGGTTAGCATGGAGGCATGGGACAAGAAAGAAATGCTAAGAAGTTTTCCTTAAGACTTTGCAGATAACAGCTGGGATCCACTTCTATCTGCATCAGGTCTTTGGGAGGAAGGATGACCTAGACATTATAGGCATCTGAGCAGGCTATTCCAATGCGAAGAAAAGTAGAACTGTCTTCTATAAAGAAAGCCTCATTCAGTAATATTCTGTAGCCAGATAGATTTTGGTTTTGTTGAGTTGTTTCCAGTTGTAGCTGATCTTTGTGACTCCATTTGAGGTTTTCTTGGGAAAGATACTGGAATGGTTTGCTATTTCCTTTTGTAGCTCATTTTACAGATGAGGAAACTAAGGCAAACAGCATTAAACCACTTACCCAGGATCATACAACTAGTGTCTGAGACCAGATTTGAACTCAGTAAGAGATGAATAAGAGGAGTCTTTTTGAGTCCAGGGCAAGTCTTGTATCCACTGCACCAATTTGCTGCCCATATAGCCAGATGTGACAATTTGTCACAGCATTTTGCTATGAGAGGTACCCACACGATGAAAAGAGAAATGAATGTTTTGCTTCTCACTAGTATGGAGCCCAAGGAGAATTTTATAGTTACCTAAAAAGTCTGTTATTCTTATATTTCTGTCAGTGCCAAGCCATGATTATGTACAAAATACATGCTGATCTCCCCACTAGAAGAAAAAGATGAAAGGGCTAGAGGAATGAGCACCTCCTTGCTCTCTGGTTTATCAGGGAGAAGGAAATGTTCCTACAAAGAATGGAAGGAGGGTTTCAAAGGAAAAATAATGAAGATGAACCAGAGCAGGCAGAGTCAGATCATAACTTGGGTCAGAAGGTTGAAAGGGATAAGAATGTGACATAGAGCAAGAAGGGAGAATGGAGAAAGATCAGTAGAACAGAGAGATGATGTTCTATATAATGTGGTTCCTTATGATCTTCTGAATGGACCTTCTTATGCTCCAAGGACTAACCAGGGGTGGGAGATGGGGTGGGGTTGGTGTCTGCAGATAGCACCAGGGAAGAGGCAATCTCTATTGTGTGTGTTTATCCTTCGCTGTCAAAGAAGACCATGTCATCAGAGAAATAAGGACATGACTTGCACTTGACTTTGTTTTGAGTGAGGGAGGGCTGTGCAGATCACCAGACTCACTTCTCCTCCAGAGCCATCTGAATCCAGTGACCAGATATTGATCAGGATGACTGGAGATGACCCAGGATGAGGCAAGTCTCTATTAGTCAAATAGAGAAGACATAAGAAATGGTTTTGGCTATTCCCTACTGCTGGTGACCCTGGTGGTTTAATCTGACATGAGTAATAAAAAGTAATGCTGTATTTCTGGGACCTGTACTCAAGAGACAGCAGAGAGCCACTCAAACTTGTCACATCATATTGTGAGGACAAATGATATTACTAGAGTGTGAAAGGGTCTATTTCATGATACTCCAATAAAATCAGCCTCTTTGCCGTTCCTCACACATGGTCCACATTCTATCTGGAGTACATTCTCTTCGCTCTCATCTTTCCTTTAGCATCCCTTCTTGTCTTCAAAGTTCAGCTCAAATAGTATCTCCTAGAAGGAAGCTTTTCCTGTATGAGTAGATTTTGTGCATACTTCTAGGTGTATATCTTATTTCTATTAGGATAAGGCAGGGGTAGTTAATATTTTGCATTTGAGGTTGCCAGAGAACTTTAAAATACTATTTCATTTCATCTTCATAACAACCCTGGGAGATAGGTACACTTGTAAAATAAGAAAATATTATTTTATTAATATGTACTTATTTTAATGAATAAATTTTACTATTTTACTGATGAAGAAATTTAGGCAGAGGTTAAGTGAATTGCCTCAGGTTATATAGCTAGTGTTTGTGACCAGATTAGGACATCTTAAGTGTATGAGATCATCCTGACTTCAAATGCAGTGCTCCATGAATTGTATCATCTAACTGCACTTAGGGATTGGTTTATTTTTGTCTTTATATTCAAAGTATCTGGTCAAAATTGAGTGTTTAATAAATGTTTGTTGGTTGATTAATATCTGATTCATAACCTTACTTTTTCCTTTGGTTGTTGCTATCATTCAGTTATTTTAGTCATGTCTGACTCTTCATGACCCCATTTGGGATTTTCTTGGCAAAGTTACTGGAGTGGTTTGCCATTTCCTTCCCCAACTCATTGTATAGGTGAGGAAACTGAGGCAAACAGTGTTAAGTGACTTGACCAAAGTCACACAGCTAGTAAGTATCTGAGGTCAGATTTGAATTCAGAGAGATAAGTCTTCCTGACTTCAGTCCTGGTACTCTATCCACTATGCTATCTAGCTGCCTTGTTTTTTTTCCCTTTAAATCTAAACTATATTCAAAAGAATAACCTAGACTCCTACTATAACATGTTATTTTTTAGTGGTCAATCTATTGCTTTGCAAGGCATATTGGTTATTTTCTTCTGAATATAGTTTAGGTCCAAATGAAAAGCAAGTCTATAAATGGAATAGTTCAATATATCTAGAATTTCTTTTTCTTTTAATTTATAAATATTCCCCAATTATATGTAAAAAATGATTTTAACATTTATTAAATTTTTTAAAAATCCCAAATTCTCTCCCTCCCTTCCTCCTCTTGAGATAAGCAATTTAAGTTAGACATATTCAATCATGCAAAAAAATTCAAAAATCATTTCATATTAGTTATGTTGTAAAAGAAAATAGACCAACAGAAAATAAAACACGAAAAAAAATAAAGTGAAAAATAGTATGCTTCAACGTGCATTCAGACTCCATCAGTTCTTTCTCTGGATGTAGATAACATTTTTTGTGATGAGTCCTTTGGAATTGTCTTGGATCAGTATATTGCTGAGAAAAGCTAAGTCATTCACAGTTGATCATCATGCAATATTGCGGTTTCTGTGTACAATGTTTTCCTAGTTTTACTCACTTCACTTTGCATCAGTTCATACAAGTCTTCATGGATTTTTGTGAAATCATCCTGTTTAGCAGGACTTGTTCAGCCATTCCCCAGTTGGTGGGGATTCTCTCAATTCCCAATTCTTTGCCACCATAAAAAAAAGAGCTGATATAAATATTTTTGCATAAAATGTCACCCTTATACATTCCTTTTTAAAAAAAATCTCTTTGGGATCCAGACCTAGTAGTGGTATGGGTATGGAAGGTTTTATAACTCTTTGAATATATTTCCAAATTGCTCTCCATAATGGTTTGATCAGTTCACAACTCTACCAACAATGCCTTAGTATCCCAATTTTCCCACATCCTCTCCAACATTTGTTGTTTTCCTTTTCTGCCAGATTAGCCAATCTGAATAAGATTGGTAAGAATGGTAAGAACCAGGAATTACGCACATTTTAGCATCCCTCTAGGCCTTTGTTTCCTCATCTGTGCGATGAGGGTGTTAGACTAGATCATCTCCAAATTCCTTTATAGCTCTTACCCCCATTCTATGGCTAGTTCTGAATTCTTTCAACCTTGTCTATTGTGAATTCTTTGGTCCATTAGGGTGAAACAAACAAAAAAATTCCAAACTTGATAATTCAGTTAGGAAAAATGTAGATTAAAATTCGTTACTTATTAGCTGCTGAAATCCAGTTCCCCTGTTAGAACATTTGATAACTCAGTGTGCTAGAATAGGTGCCAGCATCTCTGGGGTGTGACTTACTTTGTTCTAACAAGCAGAATGAATTTGGGAAGTGAAAGACTTGATAACAGCTGTTTGAGAAATCTCTAGTTTTCTTGGGAGGGATATAAAAATACTAATTGAAAATTAGTTCTGAATGCCAAAAGAAGAGGAGAAAAATGTGTGAGAAAGAGAAAAATGCATGCTTTCAAAAAAATCTGGTTGTATTACCTCTCATGAGATGAGTAATAAATGAATGTCTGATTCAGTGGCTGCAAGGAATCTCAAGAGGCTGTCTGGCCTTCCTTCCTCCTTCTTAGACAGGACTCCACCTAAATATTTTTATACAGATAATCATTTGACCCGTTCTTAAAAATCTCTAAGGAAGGAGAATTCCAAATCTTTCTTGATAGCAAATTCAAAGTCTTTTTCCTCAATATTTTCCTCAAGCTCATCTTTAAAAAAAAAAAATCAGTAGCTTTTCAAGTTAATGGACAAAGATACTTTCAAATATATGGATAAGAGCAAAAGAAAAAAAATATAAATAAGACCAAAATGGGTTTAAGTAATGTACATGGATGTTCTATTTACCAATTGTTAAAAATCAATCAATAAACATTTATTAAGTTCCTACTGTGTGCCAGACGCTGTGAAAATAAAGTTATATGTATTTAACAAAGTAGCAGAAAGTTATCTTAGGACTAGAAATTTTAGAACTATGAAGTGAGCCTTGAAACAAGGAGATGGGTCAGACATTGAGATCTTGTGCACTGGTTACTACTGGGGACATCCCTGATGGAATGGGGCTGGGGAGGGAGATTAGTTTACCCAAGACTGTTGTGTGGTAACTTCCTATTTTAGTGAATTCTGCTTAATAAATGAGGGTGAGTGGGAGGTTTATTCAAGGATCCCTGATCAATTGAGTTTCCCCTCCACCTGTCAACCCCCCTCCCCCCCAACTCCCAAGTCCGTAGCTCACTTGGTAAGAGTGTAGAATGTAAGGGATGAGGAGTAAAGATAGTGAGATGTTAAAGAGTCTCTCTATCCCTTTTAGATGCATAGAAATCACATTTGCTTCTTATAAAGAGTGCGTCCTTTCAAATTTTGAATGAATCATTTTATATCTGGAGGCAGTACAGGGGATAGAAATGTACACTGGGATGGGAGAGCTGAATTAAAATGTAGCCTCAGACACTTACTTTATGACTTTGGGGAAGTCATTGAAACTTCTTTTTTATCCCAGTTTCCTCAACTATAAAATGAGAATTAAATAGCACCTCCCTTCCAGGATAAATATGCATAGAGTATTTAGCACAGGGCCTGGCACATGGTAGGTACTATGTACATTTCCTCCCTACCTCCTTCCTTCTGCCTTGTACAAAGAGATGCAAAGTAAAGAAAGTTGAACCAAAGGAGTAGCATACATAGTCAATCAACAAACATTTATTAAGGAGCTTTTTTTGTACCAGGCACTGTAGTAAGCACTGGGGATATAAAGGTAAAAGACAGTCTCTTCCCTCAGAGAGCTTCTAGTCTACAGGGGAGACAACAAGCCAACAAATATATACACACTGAGAGTTTAACCAGGACAGGGCTACCTGGGTTTTGTCCCAGGATACTGAATTTAGAGGGGGGGGTGATAGCACTTGCAAGCTTTTCCTTCATTATCTTAATTAGAAATTGATCGCTTGCCTCCAGGTTACCCTTCAAACTTGGTGCTAACAGATTGTATCCAAGGGCTGTAGTCGTCCTAGGTGTGACATATTTTGTAGGTCTTCACCCATAAAAGTGTACTTCACAAATCCCCATTGATATTTGCCTCTGATGCTTCAGAACCTTGATGTCTTTTTTGACGACAGTGGTTTCATGCTGCTTTCCCCTGGCTATAGCATTGCTGCTAAGAATATTGCTCCCCTTTATTCCATGGGCTTCCTCCTTTCTGCTGGATGCAGCATCTCCTACTGGACTTATTGCTTTATTTCAAGATGCCATCCACAAAGGTGACGGAGAGGAAGGAGGGAAAAGAGAGAAATTCTTCCTCTCCCCCCACAATTTTAGAAGAGGTGTAAAGGAAAATGCTGAGTTCTTCCCCCATAGCTGGCTCTCTTTTTGACTTCCAGAGAATTCAACCCCATCTTCATTTATCCTTGGACTGTTTAGAGTCATCAGCTTTTAAGTCATTCTCTGAATTATAGTCTTCTCAATTTATTTAAATTGCATTTAATTGAATTCTTCCTATTTGTTATTTCTCACAGTGCAATTGTCCTGATTGACCCAACCCTTCCCTAATCATTGGACCCATCATCTGTTTCCAGAAATTTTTTTTTCCACGAGGTTTGTTTTAACTCTCTTATAGTACAGAGAGTCACATGACCTCAAGAAGGATGATTGTCTACAATGCTGGTTTGGCCAAAAATAACAAGGGGCAACTGTGAACCAGCCATGACCATTCATAAGTTTTCAACATAACTGGCAAAAACCCATCCTCAGTGTGAATCATTGCATACAGTCTTGTGTGACTCCAAACAAGGAACCTCAAGCTTGCCAAAATCTTTGGGAAGTGAACTGGGAAAAAGGTTGTTCTAAAAACACAAATGTCTATCAGTTAAACAAAAGAGGGAGCCTTGTGGGAGCCAGCTCCAAATCTTTTCTGCTTCTCTTGTCCAGGGATGGATAGAAAGGAGTTCATTCATGCTCTTTGGGTTTGTTTTGTAATGTGCCCTCAGGCAGCTCTGTTCACTTGGCTACAGTAAAATTATTCCTTGCACCAGAATAATAGCCTTGGCAATGTGGGAAGAAGGAATTGGGATTGCCTTTCTCTTTAGAAAATACAGGGTAGAAAAGTATATACTGATAGGATTGTAATACCATTTCGTATGAATGTGGCAGGCTTCCAGGTAAATTACCACTGTAATATGGGTTCAGAAAGAATGGACCTGGATGGAACATTAGGATGTTTGATAAAGGGAAAGAATCTCTTAATGTGCCATATACACTTTATGATTCACTCTTTCTTATTAATAGGTAGATCTATGCCCTCATAGGTTTATTGAGATATAGAGCTGGGAGGGACTTTTAGAGATCAGTTAATCATTTTACACATGAGGAAATGGAGGCCAAGGAGATAAAATTAGTTATCTAAGATAGTAAATAGTAGAACTGGGGGAAAGTAATAGATCAAATCAAAATCCTAACATATAGGTATAACATTCAATTCAAAAGTACAGTTGCCAATGAGTCTAAAATACTACGAGTTTACCTTAAAAAAAATGAGACGTGATTTTATTGGCATGGGAAACTCATCTCAACGCAGCTCAGTTCAGCAGCTGTTCAGAAGCCCACACTGATGTTTGCCTCTGAGGCTGCAGAATCAATGATTTCCCAACTTAGAGTCTTAATGAACTACCTGGTGGCGGTGTTTGTCCTTTTTTCTCAAAGAGGACCGTGACATCAGAGAGAGAATGCCATGACTGAGAGGGGTAACTGACTAGCCCAGGGTGACAGTAAGTATGGCAGAAGCAGATCTGAATCCAGGTCTTCTAATCTCTAAGACTAGTTTGTCATCCACTATACTATGTTGTCTCTCTCCGATTTATGTAAAAAATCAAACCAAACCAAACCCAACATGACCAAAAAACGGTCCAGGTTCCATCCAGTGTAACTATTCTTAAATTTAAACTTGATGGATCTGTGAAAGTCTTACTCTAGATCAAGGGTCAGCAAAAGTCAAATCTGCCCACTGTATGCTTTTGTATAGCTTTGGGGCCAAAAATGGTTCTTATATCATAAAATTGACTTTTGTCGTATTTAAAAATGTAAAAAAAACCATTCTCAGCTCAATGATTGTACAAAAACAGGTCACACATTAGATTTGACCTTCCTTCCCTGTCCCCTTATCTAAAGTCCTATAGTTGAAAAATATGGATGGTCATTTGTGGGTGAGATTCTCAGATTGGTCACTTCTTTTGTAAGAATGTTTTAATAAGCACTGAGCTTACTTTGACTTGGTCTAAATCAGAGATGTCAAAAACCAGGTCACAAATGTAGCCTACACTAGACTAAAATTAGTTGTGAAATACTTAATAAAATAAATAAAAAAACATAATAAAACATAAATAATGTTAATATGTGATTTTCTAAGTTGACGTGCTGCTACAGTGATCCTTTATGTAATGTTTAGTGACTTCTGTTCCCATTTGATTTTGATGTAACTGGTTATATGACTTGAAAACACTGTTTAATTTAGGCAATGGTTTTCAGTGGAATATCTTGGCCTAAATTTTAAAATAATTAAAAGATGGTGTGTACATATCTGGCTTTAAATACTGTATAATTAATTGTTAAACTGTAGTTTCAGTCATATTTGACTCTCCATACCTCTACAGTTTTATTAGCAAAGATAATGGAATGGTTTGTCATTTCATTCTCCACTCATTTTGCAGATCAGGAAACTGAGGCAAATAGCATTGTGACTTGCCCAGGGTCATACAGCTACTAAGTGTTTGAGGCCAAAGTTGAACTCAGGTCTTCCTGATTCCAGGCCTAACACTCTATCCACTGAGACACATAACTGACTTCTATTTAATGATCCTACACTATTCTTCTGAACTTTACAAAGTATGAAATTATATTATTTTAAAAGTATGAGGAGAATCTAGTTGGCCATTTAAGCAATTTCCTACACTTCAGAAAGGTTGTACCAACCTGGAAGGATAGTTATTTAAATTTCCTTCAAACCAAAACCTAGACCAAAGGAGATTCCACAAAATACTCCCTTGGTGTTAATGTAGTTTAGGTCGTGTGTGTAAATCATTCATCACTCACTTCTTTTGTCTACAATTTTGGGAAAGGCAAATGTTTAGTGATTCTACAGCTTTAATGCCTTCTTACCCTCTGGTAATATTACAGTCCATTCTCTCTGTCTCTCTATCTATCAGTCTGTCTCTGTTTCTCATCTATAAGCTGTTCAGTGGTGAAATAGAACAACAGATTTAGAATCAGGTGGCTTGGTTTTGATACTATGTGACCCTGGGGAAGTCACTTAATGCCTCAGTTTACTCATCAGTAAAGCAGATATAATGATATTTATTTCATCACTGACCTCACATCTTTGCTAACCTTAAAGAGCTATAGAAATGAGGGTTGTTTTATTAAATGAAGTGTCTCATTCCTTGGGAAAGAGAAAGGATAAGTTTTTTTAGTGACATAAAATCTCTTGATAATTTTCCTACATGTGTCTAAATCTCTCTCTTTACAGAAAAAAAAGATTTACTTAAAAAAGAGTTTTTAATAATTTTCATTTTTTGGAGGATTGAATATGTGATTCAACAAGCTAGTCCTATGATATTACCAATTAAGAACTAAGGAAGAGTTATATTTAAAATCAGAATAAAAATATATTTTCTTAAATACCATGGATATAAAATGTCAGTTTACGAAAAAGGGAATATGAAAAAGGGAATATGATCCTGCAAAAGGACAATCATACTTCAGTATTCCACTGGATCTCTGATCACACTATGTGTGTATTTCCTCCAAAGATTTGGCTTACATCCGGTCCATGGCTGCCCATCTTATGCAACCCCCACAATCCATGTCCTATGACTTCATTGGATTGGAGTGAGGGACCATCCCCCTTATAGGTATGTGTTTCATTGCATAAATGCCAATGAAGCATGTGGTCTGTCTATTAGCTATCTCCCACTGTTAGTCTGTGACCAGCTCATCTTTGAATCTTGTCATATAGGTCAGGGATTGTTCTTATTTTTCTATTTGCATACCTTAGCACAATTCCTGGCATATAGTAGGCACTTAATAAACGCTTGTCTCTGTCTATATGCCATTAATCACTTTCTGTTTATATGAGAGTAGCAGCATCAGCAACTGCTTTGCAGATGTGTGTATGTGGTATGTGTCTGAGTGTGTGTGTACTGACAGATGAGGTTAATAGGTTGTCCATTAGACTGTGTATCATAACATAAACCACAGGCATTTTTCTTCTATTTGCTTTTTCTGTGTGGTAGTCACATGGAAGACATTTTCAGTTAGTTCCATTCTGCTGGTCTCCATATCAATTTCCCACAAGTTAGTTTATAATGTTGAGACTTCAGTGCCCTTCATATACATTAAAAAACCCTTCTCAGTCATTAACCCATCCTCAAGAGAAGAAGGATTGACTGCTATGGTAGGCGAAGACAATGAAAGCACCTTTAACCATCCTCACAGTTGAATATCTCCACAACTGAGGAAACCCCAGATAATCCCTTAGGTACCTAAACACATTCAAGATACAGAAAAGTGGCTTTGTTCAGTAGGTAGCCCACCACCATTTCTATGGTGTTTATAATTTAGAAAAATTTTGGTGCTGTGAATTAGCAAATTGCAATGAAATTTCAGCTTTCAGAGAACACTACCTGGGAGATTTTTAAATCCCCTCTCTCCAGGACTCTTGGATCAAGGATCTCCTTGAAACTTGTTGAGGGTCACAAGATGGCGAGCCCCAGCCTCAGGAGTGTGCTGGAGCCAGCTCTAGCATGCTCTAAGGTGATTGTTAAATTTTCAGTGTGAGCATTTATACTTCTAAAATTGACAAGCAAAAATTGGGGCTTGATTTATTATTTTATTGATTGGATAGACTTGAGAACATGATATGGAAATGATAATGTGAGTTAAGCTTAAAAGCATGTCATACATTTTTGGAGAGGCAGTTTGCAAACACTTATTGGTACAACCTTGTCTTCCTCCTTTCCCTTTCTCCTGTTTTTTTGGCTCCAGAGCATATCCTGCCCTTCCCTCCTACCCCAGTTTGCTCAGCTGGAACCAGAAACTAAAAGGAAGGAGCTGGAAAAATGGAAACCACAGCACTGCCCTAGGGCTGAAACTGAAACTTAGCTCTGCCACAAGCTGGACATGACCACTGGGTAAAAAGGCAGAGATATGGGTAGGCAGGTGACCTCCCTAAACTCAGTGGCCTGACGATGTGAGGTTCATTCTCAACTTGGTACTAAGATTGCAAAGTGCTGTATTTAAGAATAGTAAGAAGTTTATAACCTCCAGATTTGGCAAGAGACCTTAGAGATGAACAAGTCTAATCCCCTTATTTTATGTGAGTAAAATGAAGTCTGGATCAGAGCAGTGGCTTCCCCAACTCATAAAGCTAAGTAGAGGAGTTCAAATCCTGATCCTTTGACCCAATAGCCATTAATTTGTGTATTCTATCCTGGAAAAACCAATGCAGATTGAACTTTCCCTTTCTCTTTGGATTTCTTAGGGTATCAACAATGAACTGGCAGTTATCTTAAAAGGAAAATATATCATGAGTGCCTGTTAACACAGTCAAATGTCACACTAGTGGGCTGTACTGACTGATTTTCAGATAGCAGGGAATGTAGAACACATAATTGCTTAGTTTCCATCATCAACTAAGCTGGATTTGTAAACAAGACCACATGTTGGATCTCTGACTATTGAGCTGGAATAACTAGGAAGGTTTCTTAGGAAGGTTTACAGACTTTTAATTTCTCTCTACCTGGTAGATATGGGAGAAGTCTGGGAAGGTCAAGAGAAAATAAGCACAAGTCAGAAAGAGACTTGTAAAATAAACAGCAACATCTGGAAAATGACTTCCTCCCTTGTCCATAGGAAGAACTCTCGTTCAGTGCACTGAATGAGAAATGTTTTTCTTGGCAGCATGCTAGGGTTAATGTTCATCCGATCTGGGAATGAGTTTCACCCTGGTTTATAATATTTCTCCTGCTGTTAGCAGAAGACACAGACTTCAAGGGTTGATATGACATCAACCAGCCACCCATTTGGCCATTTTAAAGAATTGTGAGGTTACTTTGAAGTATTTTCTTTTAAAAAGATGTTTAAAGCCTGGTCACTTTCCAAAGCTTAAAAAAAACAAAAGAAAACTTTTTATTTCCTTGTAGTGAACTGCATTATTTACCCCGAGGAGACCTAAGGTTGCATTTTTCTATTGCTCAATCAATGAAAAGCACATTAATTCATAATTGCACATCACTTCTCCAACACCAGGACAACCAAATCTTCCTCTATATCTATATATGATCTAAAATACAACATTGATTTACATGGTAACCTAACATGCAACAATTTAATAAAATTATTGCTGCGATCTTTAGATTTATTTTTTTAAAATTGTATCTTTGATCTTATCCACAAAGGGAACTTCTGAAGTGGAAACTCCTTTTATTGAAGCACATAGGCAAACTGTCTATAAGCTGAGCAAGTTGGGATGGGAGAGAAGTCTTAAGAGAGTTAACTGGGCTTCTGAGACATCAAATGCTATTTACATGCCATTTACATTGTGTCAGAGGTAGAATTTGCACTCAGATCCTCCTAACTCAAGGTATCAGTTTTGTAAAGGATACTTTAGGGTCTTTAGCCCAGATGCCATTAATAAGGACCATTTTGAGTTATGTAATCCACATGATGAAGTAGAAATAAATCTCAATCTTTTATATTCTACACTGTACTTTTAAGTCAGTCTAAACATTCTCAAAACTAGAGTGGGGAGTCTATTCCTCAGTGAAGTCAGACAGATGG
Organism: Potorous gilbertii; assembly: GCA_028658325.1. NCBI lineage: Eukaryota > Metazoa > Chordata > Mammalia > Diprotodontia > Potoroidae > Potorous > Potorous gilbertii. The sequence continues at coordinate 160,901,192 of CM053772.1, forward strand.
GAAAATTTTCTTGTTTGCAGGAGGAGTGAAGAGAGCAAGGAGAGGAGGGCTGGGGCATCCTGGCTCTGGGAAGGGAAAGAATATGCTTGTCACTTTTTCTTTCTCTTTCCAATTCTCACATCTCCCTGACCACAGTTGAGTCGCTGCCATCTATGGGAAGTAGATGGAAGCAAAATGATGTATAAATGGAAGAAAAACTTTGTGTATTTTTGGGAAATGTGTGTACAGTGATTGGAGAGTTTGTAGAATACTGCTATTTTCAGGTACTAGGTTTTCTATAGGAAAGACATGTACATTTCCAAAGTAGGATCTTTTGGATCAGTGATTTCCTAGACAGGCATATTTCTCCTTCTACTGTGAGGTTATAAATACTTTCTAATCTTCATTTTAAACTAAGGATCATAAATTTAGAATTAGTAGGGACTTTTGAGGTCATGTAACCCAACTCCCTCATTTCACAGTTGAGGAAATTGATGCTTAGGGAAATTACAACTTGCCCAAGGTCGCATGTATAGTAAGTGGCTGATCTGGGGAGTAAACCCAGGTCCCCAGACTCCACACCCACCATTCTACATTGCTTTCCTAGGAATGCTGACCCACTTTTCGATTTAAAAACACCATCACCAATAAAAAGCAACTGAAGGTCACTATGAAGAAACTACTGTATAGCATATTTGAAAAATTCTTCCATTTAACACATGTTCCAAATTTCAAAAGGAGAAAGAATAACGTCTTTTAAATATTAAAATTAGAAAAACAACCACAAAGTACATTTGGGACTTTCTGAGCAGGAAGAAGACATATTTATATGCTATGAGGAAGAAGAAAGGTAATACTTTAGGATCTTAAGGCAAAGAAAATTGGAAAAATCTAGGATCTGGGCTTGAGGAAATGGATCAAAACATGATGTAATAGAAATAATGCTGGATTGGGAGTCAGAATACTTGACATGTAGTCTAGGATATACTACTAGTAACACAGGTGTGACCATGGGTAAGTCATTTAACTAAACTGGGTCTCGGTTTCCTCATCTATAAAATAACATGATTGGATTAGTCTGTACAGTCCTTTTGAAATTTGAAATTCTGTACTCTAATGTCTGTCTTCTCTCTGTCTCTGTCTCTCTTCCTGTCAACCTTGATTCTAATTTACTTTTAAACCCTTGTCATGTAGAGGAAAGCGTCTGTCATGTTCCTCTTACTATTCCTTCAGGGAAATGAGTTAGGTCATTTCAAGATGTTTGTCAGACATACCATTATTCTTTTTGTTGAATCAGAATCAGGCTAGTGACTAGTACTGCCACCTGCTGGTTAGACGTATTATCGTGAGCAGAAATTGTAGATTGTCAAAGGCTAGATTGACTTCAGCAAACTGTTTAGAGCTTCCAGCAACTCCAATCTTCCCTCAAAAACAAAAATCCATCTTTTTATTACCCACACTCTTCCAGTGTTGCTATGAGGTAACAAGTTACAATCTCTAAAGAATCAAAATGACATGTCACGCAAAGCTTAATAGGGATGTTCATGATGGATAAACATAGGTAGCATTAATAATATATTGCAAACATGAAATAGGGTAAAAATGTCATCAAAGAGGTATATAATTAGAAGAAAGGTTGACTGGCCATGAAAGGGAGAGTGATAAATGGGCAACTTAATATTATACTACTACCCAAACAGTATTGAGAAAGGTCTCCTAGAAGATTGAGTATAATCCCCTATGAAGAATATAATGTTAAAAGAAAGGCCATATTTTGTATACACCTATGGATGATATTTAAGAGACTAGGAAAAGGAGTACAAGATGAGAAGGCATGAAAAGTTGTGATCTGCATTTTGGGTGAGGATGCTCATATCAATGAGATCACAGATGTACTGAAGTAGAGAATAAACTCTTAGATTTGGGACTTTCTGACAGTTAATAATATTTGGCCCTAGTCAGGCAATTGTATTCGGTTACAGTTACTACATTTTAGAAGGGACATTGGGTTAACTTTAGTACATCTGGAGGAAGAGGATCAAGATGGTCTCATAAAATGTCATATGGAACAGAGTCACCAAACATGTCTCATGTACCACTTATGGCCCATGACCCATGTCAGGTTAAAATGTAGTTGAGAAATAGTTAACAAAATAAATGAAAATATAATAAAACATAGATAATATTACATTTTAAAACAAAGCAATATGTGACTCACCGGGATCCTATGAATGATTTAGTGGCTTTCATTTCCATTTCAGTTTGACACCACTGACTGGAAGGAACTGGGAGTGTTTACCTTGATAAGAGAACACATGGTGGGGGGAGGGAGAAGATGATCATTCTTGTTGTATTATTTGAATAGCCGTCATGTGGATCAGAATATTCTGCTTGCCAACAAAGTGAATAATTGTAACCGATGTGTAAAAAGCAAGGCTGCTTTGAGAGGAAATGAGTTCCTTTTTCCCTGATTTCTACCAAACTAATACTTGTTATGAATATAGCAGAATGAGTCTATCCTTTGGGAAAGAGTTGGATTAAATGTCCTGTAAAGTTCTTTAAGATTCTATGATAATGCCACTTTCCATTTCAAAATAACTCATATTACTTTCTGAAAGAAAAAGTCCAAACTCTTTAAATGACATTTAAGACACTTCAGAATCTGATCCAATTTACCTTTGTAAGTTTATTTGTCATCTGTGCCCTACATATTTCCTCCCTCTCAGTGCAGTTGTCCCTCTGCATGCATTTCCTACTACTATGAATTTGCTTTGCCTGAGGTGCCCCCCGTCCTAAAACCTTAACTCATTCTTTCCCTTCCTACATCCTGGTATTGCACTTACTTATAAACACATATTATCTATCTCTTCTTCTAAATTGTAAGTTTCTTGAGGGCAGAATAATCATTGAGCTTTGAATTTTCCACAGTGCTTTGAATTTCACACAATGCTTTCTATAGTTGATACATAAGGATATTTACTGAATGCTTTCCATAGACCCCATGATAGAGTGGAAAGAGCGCTGGAATTGAAAACAGGGGACTTGTGTTTAAATCCTGGCTTTGTCTCTCTTTGTGTGACCATGGGTAAATCCCCATACTTTATAAACTATAACTCATTATATCAAATATAAATTGTCTTTTTTTGTGTATGACTAAGTTATTTGACTGAAAAAGGAGTAGTTTGTATTATGCAGATCAGAGGTTCCCAAACAATTGGCCTTTAAAAAAATTACTGAAGTATACTATTTGCTCTCTCTCTCTTTTTTTTTGTTTTGTTTCTTCTTTGTCATATTTCTTTCCATTGGCTATAATTCTTCTTTACAACATGTCTAATGTGAAAATAATTTTAATATGAATGTATATGTATAGTCTATATTAGATTGCATGCTATCTTGGGGAGGGGGGACGGTAGGGAGGGGGATAAAATTTAAGACTCAAAATCTTGTGAAACTGAGTGTTGTAAACTAAAAATAAATATATAAATTAAAAACAAATACTTAGTACCTCCTGGAAATCTGCTTTCTTTAACCCATTAGTGGTTATGTTTTTTTTGAAATTTGCATCATTTCAAAAAATTAAAATTTTAAAAACGACAGATCTCAAATTGAACAATTTATTGTAAATTTCTAATTTTTTCCTGCATTGAAATTTTGATGATACAGTATCATGTCATGTAACTATATAGTATCATATTGTAAACAAGTCAGTACATGAACATATTCCTGCTGATGCATACTGGACTTCCCCAAAATGTATAACATGCTTACCTGCCAATACTTACTTCTTAAGACCTGTAAGGCATACTTGACTACTGATTGGTTATAGCTTGCATTTTGTGTATTTATTTGGAAAATAATAAAATCACTACAATTCTGTTATATAACAGATGAAATAGGTACAAAAGGTTTTTCAAAATTTTCTTCTTTTCTTAAGTTTCCATGGCCCCTTTATTTTTATTCAGTGTCCCCCAATTGCACCCAATGCTGCTGCCTCACTGGATCATTCCAACACCCCCCAGGGGATGGTATTGCCCATTTGGAGTAGAGATTAATCTCCCTATACCTGCCTTTAAGTTATATAACTGAAATTTTCATTTTTCAACTGAGTTTGTTGTTTTTTTCTTAGATTTATAAAAGTGTTTTGGGAGCAACATATTCTGCAACTCCTGCTGGATAAGAATAAGTGGCTTTTTTTCTTTGTTTTGTTTTTGCTCAGCCAAAAATATAATAAGTGAGAAAAAGAAATCTTGTTCTAAATAAGAGTAATACCTTTTCCTATCCTCTGTTTTACTTGCTGAGGAATATCACCTCTAGCTCCTGCTTGAGCAGGTAGCCTGCTCTAGCAGAGTTTTCCCCATTCCAATGGCCTTTTCTCAGTTTTTATCATCCTTCATATTTCTGTTGCATTTTAATATTATTTTGGTATTTTTTTTTATCATAAAGAGGTTAGTGATTTTTCTAAAAGTATTTCAAATTGTTTTTTCTAGAGTCACTATCCTACTTTTCCGGAATTATCTTAGACTTGTCCCCTATATGTGGGGTAAGTTCCAGTCAAACTTGACTGCCTGCATGTATATCCCTTACAGATGACCTGTACTAACCTACCTCTGTTTCTTCACTCCGCTGTTTCTTATGCCAGTGATATGTCTCTCTTTCCTGTTCCTCTCTGTTGAAAGCTTCAGTAGTCTCTCCTCCATGAAGGCTGTCCTGATTCTATCAGTCAGTAACTAATTATCCATCCCTCATTCTTCCATCTTGCATTTGCTTCTCTTTTATGTGCTCACCATATGTATTTTATAGTATTTTTGTGTATATGTCTCATCCCTCTGTTGGGTTAAGTCCCATGAGGGGGCAGGGATGGTGTGTTATCTTATATTTTTATCTCTTTCAAAGACTGTGATAGTGCCTTGCTCATGTATGGATTGTGCAGGGGCTTTGCAATCTTCTTAGTGCAAGCACTCTCTCCAGTGATACATACTGTGCCCTATAAATGCCTTCTCATTCTGCTTTGTTCCTATTTAAGTCCCTCTGTAAGTTTTCATGGGATCTGAGTAGGAGGGATACAGATCGGGGAGATCCATCTGACACAGTGAACCTCTTCCTCTATCTAGGTCCTTTGCTATTTTGTGGGTGCTAGTGGAACACGGGTTATTTATCTGTTGGCCTCTGCTCTTGATATGTATCTAGGCCAATTGCTTTTCTGATCAGATGATTCCTAAATGGTATCTCCCTAAATGTATCATATGCATATACCCTCATTTCTGATATGCCATAGTACATATGCATGCCATATATCTCTCCATTGTCTTTTGGGTCACCTACAATTCTGATTCTTGTTTTCTTTCTCTGCTTCTTTCTCATTTCTTTTTTCCTCCTTCTATTCCCTTTGCCTTCCTCCCATTAAATTACCCCTTCTGTTCTCTTTCATTCTATGTACCAGATACTGGGGAATACAAAGAAAAAAGAAAACCAAACCGCCTTTGCCTTTAAGAAGTTTATAATCTATGTTAAAAAATGAATATATAGCTAAGTAAATGTAAACAGAAAATATACACAAAGTAATCACACTGATTTCATTGGGGAGGATGGTATCTGCAACTGAAAGAATTGTGATAGGCCTTGTACAGGAGGTGGCCACTGAATTGAACCTCCTTATATTGTGGTAAATCCATGTTTAATAGCTTTGTAGTATCATTGAGAAAATATTGGTGTTTAAAAAGATGTTGCGTGCGTGTGCATGTGTGTGTGTGTATGTGTATGTAGCTCAGTATCACTGAAAATTCTACCCAATTTTAAAAAACAGAATTCATCCTGCTTTAGTTCTATACATAATAGGGACTTAATAAATGTTAAGGTTGAAACCAGGGAGAGAAATAGACCGGAAAACCTCACAAGTAAAACGCTAAACATCCTACTTGCGAGAAAATTCACTTACCCTGTTTTGGGGGATGCCTTTCTCAGGGAAATGGCAGTCCTGTGATAGATAGGCCCACTTTGTAAGTGTTTCCTCAGGCAGTACTCTTACTGGCTCTTGACTTATGAGCACGGGTGTGTTGCTCTGTGACAAACATAATTCTAGTTACCTTTTAGATGCTAGTGGGAAATGTGTTCCTTGAATCTATAATTTTTGAAGAAACTTGAACTGAAATAGGCATCTTGGGTCTCATAATTTAAGTTTTTCTTTTTGGCCATTGAAAAGGTCATAAACCATTTGTGAGTCTGTAGATTGTCATCGGGAGAATGGTAGGGAAATTAAATCAGGAGCAACTGATTTCTTGTAGGCAAAAGTGATTTTTGGAGAAAAGGCAAGTATGGTTTGGTTAACCAGCGTCCCTTTAGAGTATTTGAAAATTCCTTCTCTATGTTAAAGGTCTATGGTTTCCTAATGAAAGGAAACTTCAGAAATGATTTGTTTTGGTCATTTGAAACTGATTAGACCAAAGCTAGATACTGTCCCGTTAAAAGCTATTGGGACTTGTAATTAAGGTTCAGTGGAGAGGACACTGAATGTGTCTTTTAAGGACCTGCCCCAGAGTCCAAAATGCCTAATTAGATTATGAAATTATAGTCCTTCACAGTTAAGGTATGGTAGGCACTATGTCAAGTACCAACTCTTTGGGACAGGAACATATATGGACCAGGCAGGGAATAAAAGTAGGAGAAAGTATAGGAATAGCAACTGGACCTATGATTTCATTGTTATAATTTCCAGTCAAGAAAACTTCCTAAATCCATGGAAATCAGCATCTTCTTTGCAACTTAAAGTGAGAGAACTTCTTGAAGCAGAGGTGTCGAACTCCACTTCCGGTGAGCAAAATTCCCAATTCCTGTGGAATCAGATTAAAATGTAATTGAGAAATGTTTAATAAAATGAATAAAAGATACACCACAGATAATTTAAATTGTGGTTTCCAAAGTAAATATGTGACTAGCAGGGGTCTCTTTCTGAGTTTGACACCATTGACTTAGAACATGGAGAAATTAGAACTCACTTAGGGTCACACGGACAGTAGATATCAGTGGTGAAACTTGAACCAGCATCCTCAAATCCATTTTTAACGTGTGGTACCTTAACCTTTCTAAGTTTCAGTTTCCTCAACAGGAACATGAAAAGATATAACCTATGTGATCTTAAAGTTCTCTTTCAGTTATATGACCCTTTGGTGGTTGGGTATGTTAGTGGTGGTCCACTCTTTGGAGTGATTCCCTTTTGATATGGGCTTTCCCTACCTACTTTTGACTAGTAAGTCTTGGAGGTACTCAGTTTGAGCTCCTGAAAATACAAATATTCTTCATTTTAGCCAGAAAGTAAAAATCAGGGCAGACAATACCAAGTTGGTGAGTGGATCACATTATTTCCAGAGTTCTTTTTTTCAGTTTAATTCCTACCACATCTCTTCCTGGGGGAGCCTAGAAAGAGAGTGGGGAGTAGAAAGAATCCTTTCTTGTCTTTCATGTAGAGAAACCCAAGTATTTTCTCTTTTTTTCAAGAAAGCCCCACATCCAGAAAGTTGGTGTTGCCTAGGGCTGGGGTATCACTAGGGAATTTAACCTTAGTATAGTGAAAAAGGAAGGCCCTTAATTCATTCAATATTTCATCAGAAATGTCTTATTGTTGGTCTTATTCCTAAAGGTAAAGGTCTTGGAGGGTTTTCAAAGCTCATAGTTCATTATTAAATAATCTGTTCTCAGTAAACAGCTCCCTGAATCTCAGCTGGAAAATGTTCACAGACGAGAGGTGTGTGATCTAGGAATTGTTAAATAATGAAGCTGTTGGTGCCAGTAAGTATTATGGTGTAGATCACTCATATTTCTATTATCAAACTACAGGAAGAGTAAGCGTTATGAAAAGGAAAGATTAGGGACTAAATTCCCTTTTGGAAAGTTGTTTCTTTCCACAATGAAGTAAATTTTAAGCTGGCTACTTTCTATGTTGAATGGAAGGTTTGGAGCGCAGAAGGCTTAACAAGGCTTAGGCCTGATGCTGGAAATCTAAAAATACCTAAACATGAGCAATAATTTTTAGGTAAGGTCAAATATGTGTCCTTTGCCATTTGCATGGAAAATGATGAGTAGATAATTTTTGCACTAATGTTTATATTCTCAGTCTACTGGTATCCAGTACCAACAGCAATGTAGTTACCTCTTCCACATTATGGGGGCTCAGGGAATAGCATCCTTGAAATCTGGAAAATCTATGCAAAAATTTTTGTGCCCCCCTCTTTGTGCCAGAGAAGAAGTCTAAATTATTATGGTATTGAAAGATAAAATGTATTGATATTATATAATACTATACATATATTTTATGTGTTTTCTGTGTCATCTGCTGACTTTTGTGTATCACCTGAGACTTCTGCAAAACTCCCCAGAAATTTCTATTTAATTTATTATCCTGACCTGTGATATATCAGCAATGGAGAAAGTTGTGATGTAGAAGGGATAACTAATTTATATAATGCTTTGAAGTTTCCAAAGTGCTTTACAGATTTTACTTTGTCTTCACAACAAACCTTTGTGGTAGGTTCTACTATTATTATGCCATTTTACAGATGAGAAAACTGAGGCAGAGAGAGGTCCAGGTAGTAAATATTTGAGTATGGATGTGAACTTAAGTCTTGATTAAAAATATTCAGTTCAGGGGCTTCTATCAAATCAAAATAGTGTTTGATGAGCGATTATCAGATAGGGGAGACCTAGATTGATAGCAGTTGTTATGAAAAAGCTGGGAGGTGGTGGCATTAAGTAAATTGTAAACTCATATGAGTTAGCAGCATGATATGGCAGTCAAAATGCTAATGTGATCTTGGTAATTAAAAGGGGTATTGCTTTCAGCGAGAGGGAGATGACAGTGCTGCTGTACTCACCTTCATTAGGTCTTACCTGAAGTATTGTGTTTAATTCTGGGTACCATATTTTAGGAAGGATGTTGCTAAGTTGAACAGTGTCCAGAGAAGGACAGCCAGGATGGTGAAGGCATTGAGTCCATATCATATGAAGGTTTGTTGAAAGAATAGGGCTTGTTCAACCTGGAGAAAAGAAGACTTAGAGGGATATGACAGCTATCTTCAAACATTTCAAGGGTGTTATGTGAAGAAGGAATCTGACTCCAAAATGTAGAACTAAGAACAATGATTGAAAGTTAAAATGAGGCAAATGTAGACAAAACTTCCTAACAATTAGGACTATCCAAAAGTGAAACAGGATGCCTCCATATATGACGGCATCCACATCCTTGTAGATCTTTAAGTAGAGTCATATATGACCATTTGTTAGAAGTGTTGTAATGGGGAGTCCTTTGTGTATTGATTAAAATAAAGAAGCAGCTGTTATACTTTTCAGCTCTCGATCCTGTGATTTGGTGGTTCTAAGCATGACAAAGTAGTAATAAAATTGTCAAACCGTTAGACAATTTGTTTTTCTTTAAAGGGAAAAGAAAGCAAATTTTCAAAATAAAATGAAAAGGAGAAATTTAAAGTGAATGGAGAGAAAATGAAGATAATTGTTAGAAACTAGTGTAACAAATTATTTATTATATATTACACGTAAAAAACAAAATAGGCACTTTTGATTACGAAAAATTTAAAAGTTTTACCCAAAGAATATCAACATAGACAGGATCAATTAGTCAGTAAACATTAAGTGCCTATTATGTGCCAGTCACTGTACTAAGCAATGTAGATACAAAAAAGGCAAAAAGATAGTACCTGCTCTGAAGCAGGTCATAGACTAAGGGGAGAGACAATGTGCAAATAAATAACTATGTACAAATAAACTATATGCAAGATGAAAAGGAGATAATCAATAGACAGAAGGCATGAGGGAGATTGGGAAGGACTTTCTGTAGGAGGTGGGATTTTAGGATTTAGAAGTTGAAGAAAGCCAGGGAAGCCAGAAGAGGAAATGAGGAGGGAGGAAATTCTAGGTACAGGGGGCAGGTAGTAAAAATGCCTGAAGTTGGGAGAAGTGGTGTCTTATTTGCAGAACAGCAAGGTGACCAGTGTCAGTGGATTGCAGAATACATAATGATGGTGGTAGGATAGTGTAAGGTATTAGAAGAATGGAAAGGTAGGGAGGGTAAATTACACAGGGCTTGGGTCCCCAAACAGAGACTTTCTTATATGATCTTGGAAGGGATAGGAAGGCACTAGAGTCTATTGAATAGGGGATGACATAGTCAGACCTATGATCGAGGAAGATTTCTTTGACAGCTGAGTGGAGAATATACTGGAGTTGGGAGAGACCAGCAGCAGCGAGAACAACCAGGAAACTATCATAAAAGAGGTAATGAGAGTCTGCACCCGGGTAGTGGCAGTGTCAGAGGAGAGAAACAATTATATGGTTAGGAAAATACCTTTGTATTAGATATCTTTGACCAAAGTTTGACTAAGTTTATGGGGAATTGAGACAACTATATATATGTAAAATTGATGGATCATGATGGACGTTGATGTCTATTTCCCAGTGAACAGGTAGCCAAAAGGCATTAACAATTTTTTTTGGCATTACCAGTTTTTAAAAGAAGAAATACACAAGTATTCATGTTAAAATTTTGAAGTCACTATTAGAGAAATGAACATTAAAAAGAATCCTTACAGTATAGAAAAATGGTAAAAAAGAAAAAAATCATTGTCAATGGGGAAGTGGGAAGACAGGAATCCTAATTCACTGCTGGTGTGACTGAATCAGCACAACCATTCTATCTATAAAGCAATTTGGAATTGTAGCAGCAGAAATTACTAAAATTTTAATACTCTTTGATCTAATGATGTTACTCCTGGGAAGTTCCTGATTTCAAAGGAAAAAAAAAACAGCCTCATGTAAATGGAAAATGATCATAGCAGCATTATTTGTGGTAGCAGAAAGTTGGAAACAAAAGGTGTACCCACCAACTGGGGAATGATCCATCAAATTGTGGATTGTGAATGTAATAGACTATTGATGTGTGCTAAAGAAGGATGAATGTGAAGCATTTAGAGAAAAAGGGAGAAGACTTGCAAAGTCATCCATACCTTTGAAGAAAGTAGAACTGAAAGAATTTACAGTGTGACTGCAATAATTTAAATAAAGCCAATGTGGAGAGGCCACTAAACTAAGATGAAATACAATGTTACTGTTAATACTATGATCTCAAGTGTAGAGGACCTATCCAGCTTTTCTGTTAGTAACTGATAATCTAATTTTTTTTCATAGAATGCATCGTGAAAAGGAGCCTGTTGGGAAGTATACATTGTATCAATACCATATGTATAAATAAGATTTAAAAATAATTGACAATTTAATAAAAACAACTACCAATTTGATAACAGAGGAGTCAAATGTAAACACAAACCCACTGATTTACCCGTCATTGGTCGACCTTCCTTATTCTTGGATAACTCAAGGATCCACACTGTGGGAACACATTTCACCATTGTAGCTTACAACCCATTTCTCACTTAGTTGACAAGTCTCAATGAGCTGCCTGAACCTCAGAGAATGTTAGTGACTTGCTTATGGTCACACAACTAGACATTGTCAAGAGTAGGATTTGGACCCAGTTTTCCCCGATTTCAGGTCCAGTATTTTATGCACTATATCTTGCTGCCTCTTGCCTTCCAATATTCTAATGAATCTGTGATTTCACTGATGGGGGTATCTCTTCAAGGATGCAGTTTACAGGTCCTCTACAACTCTTGTTTATATTCTTCTAAGAATTTTCCACCCATTGTGGCTGAAGTTTTCTTCGAACTCTCAATATTGGAAGAATACAAAATAATATTTGGATATCTATGCCTGTATGCATATACAAAAAATATGGAATTAAACTCAATATAGTTTAAAAATCTGTAATAAAGGAAAGCTATAGGAGCAGAATCTATGTTTCCTGGCTTTCCTGGCCCTTGATCACCATTTTAATGACTACATGACTGGATTATATGAAACCAAATTTCTTTTGAATTTGGAAAAATATTAAAAACCTATTAGACATAAGGTTCTGACATCATAATATTTCTCATATTTTGTTTGCCCCCTCCTACTTAAACCCCATATACTCACTTATCTAGTCTTCTGAAACACAGAAAAGCAATGGGCACTTAACATTTTCTCTATTGTCAGTGCAGCTTCTCAACCCAGCTTATCTTTCCTTTCTTTATAAAATTTTAATTTAATTTCTTTTTTACTTTTCAACATTCACTTTTATAAGATTTTGAGTTCTAAACTCTTTTATCCCTTCTTTCTTCCACTCTCCCCTTTCTAAGACAGCAAGCAGTCTGAAAGAGGTTATATACATACAATCACATTAGACATATTTCCACATTAGTCATGCTGTGAAAGAAGAATCAAAGCAAAAGGGAAAAACCAGGGAAAAGAAAATAGAAAAAAAACCCTGTAAGATTTGATCTGTATTAAGACTTCATATTTCTTTCTCTGGATGTGGTCAGCTTATCTTTTCTGATCCTATTTGTGACTGCCACCTCATTTAATCAAAGAGGACCCCTAGGGCTGGAATGGCCAGAGGCAGCTTTAGATTTCAAACCAAACTTTCAGCAGCTCTTGATTTATTTGATCATTGTAAGAAGTGCTCTATGAAGGGCATTGCAACATCATTACCTTATCTGAGCCTCATTACAACCCTGGGAGGTAGGAGCTATTATCACCTCCATTTTATAGGAAACTGAAGCTAACAGAAGTTAAGTGACTTGCCCAGGGTCACACAACTGTAAGTATATGAGCCTGGATTTGAACTCCTGTCTTTCCAGGCACAGAGTGCTATCCACTGCCCCACCTAATCATTCTACAGGTAGACACAAGTTCTTGTTCTTTCCTCTGCTGAACTTTTGCCCAGATGATGTTGTATATTTGTCTACCTCATTGAAATTATTGAAAGCTGGTTTTTAAGATACCATTTGTCTTCAACATGCTGAGTCAGCTTTGTAGTATGATTATTATTGATTAAATTTTATTGACTGTCTATTGGGAAGCTAATATTTCATCACTAAACTTTAGGCCATTGTTTTTGCTAGTTTGTTAGACCGAACGTTCCACCCTTCCTATCATTGTTTGTCCTATCTATAAAGTTTTCCTTGATTGAATAGAGTTGGTTAAATGACTTGCCCAGGGTCACACAGCCAGTCTGGTTCAGTACTGATCCCAGACATCCTTGTCTCCATCTCCAAGGTCAACACTCTGCTAACCATGCCATGTGACCTCAATTTAGCACCAACCTGAGAAATATCAACTATGTTTTATTCAAAATCTACTATGGGAATGAATTCTGCTGAGTTTTTGTTTGCTCCAAATGTAAAAAAATAAGTGATTGTTACGTAAACTTGCATGAGTTATGTCATTTTGAAAGGAAGAAAGAAAGGAGAGAGGAATGAATAATGTGGAAGTGGAAGACGGAGAAAAGAAGTAAAGACCCTATGGCAACCAGAACTGGGGATGGATGGGATTGGAAGGACATAAAATAGGGGGCTGGTTAATGGAGAGCAATTTGAGGGCTGCCATCAGATTCTCCCTCCCCAAATATCTTCTCCACTAGCTTATATGGACTTATCATAGTTACCAACATTCTATCATCAGACTCATGTATTAGCATTCTTCTGAAGAAGTTGTATTTTAGCAGCCTCAAGATGAATGCTGCATGAGAGTAGCGATGGACTGGCTACATAACACCTTAGCAGGGATAAGATGAATTAAATAACACTTCTGCTCATACAACAGAGAACTGGGCCCTGAAGTGAAGGGCATATAAAATATACATCTTAAGGGAGGGGGAAAAGGACTTCTAATAGGGCCATGGCTAACAGTCAAGAGGTAACACAAGAACTGTGGTAATATTTTGGGGAGAATAGGAAATGATGAAGGAGGGATTGAGGGGGGATAGGGCAAAGATGTTATTTCATCATTTTTTCCCCTAGGAATTGGTTCTAGAAGAGAATGACCAAAGAATAAAAGAATATAGAGGAAGGAAAAAGATGGGGAAGATAAGAGGAAGGGTGGGGGTTCGTAAATAGGCGATGTTTACAATCTACAGTCTCTGGTTATATTGTGTTTTCATGATATCTTTCATCTGAGGCTCTTAAAGAACTTCAAAAACCACATAACCCAATTTTATTTTTATTTGATGAAGATCATCGTTCTCATTTTATAGGAAAAATAATGGGTGCCCACAGACATTTGGAGGGTCTGCTCAAGATGGCAGGCAAGAAGGCTGTATAGAACTTTCATAAGCTGTAAAATTCCTCAATTATTGTGTTTCTTCAATTCAGTCCTTAAAATATTATTTCCTTGATTGGTGACTTTTAAAGGACATTTCAATTGTTATTTAATTAATTTATTTAAATTAAACAATTTAATATTTAAATAATTTAATTAATTAACATCCAATCTGTTACCAAGTACTTTTTTGGTCTGACCCCATGTTTTACCAAGCTCCCCTTTTTCATGATCAGAATTTTGTTATCCCCTCTCCTTTGTAACAGTTTTCTAACTGATCTTTCAATCTCTGAATAGCTATCAAATTAATCTTCCTAATGCATAGGAGTGGCCAGATTACTTCAACTTCAAAAATCTTCAGAGGCTCCCAATAGGACAAAATTATAACTCTTTAATATGACATTTAAGGTCTTCTACAAAAGGGGTGTCAAATTAAAATAAAAACAGGACCATTCATCCACAAATCTGTATGTAAGAATCCTTGGGGTTGCATATTGACTTAGTTTTAAAAATATAATATTAGCTATGTTTTATTGTATTTTTATTTTGTTATTACTTATTACCTTTTAATTTGGTTCCTTTCCATATGTGCTTGTAGCTGGCATGTCTGACCCATCTGCTCTAATATATGGCTCAAAAATCCCTAGACCAAGTAGGTGAAGTATTGATCTTAGAGTTAAGAATGGCAGAGTTCAAATCCTACCTTAGATACTTCCTAAGTGACACTGACTGTCATTTAAAATCTATGAGCCTCAATTTCCTCATCTGTCAAAATGAAGAAGACTAAATGTCCTCTAAGGATCCACTCAGTTTGGGGAATCCAAAGATAAAAACATAATAGTCTTTGTTCTAAAAGAACTTACATTCTACTCTCAGCTGTGGGGAGTCAGATACAACACATACACAAATAAATATAATGAACATTGAATGGAGGCAATAAAAGGAAATAAAATCTGGGGGGATGAGGGAAGGCTTCCAAGAGGAAGTGGTACCTGAGTTGAGTCATGAAGGTTTATAATTCTGAGAACTGGAAATGAAGATGGAATGTATTCCAGCCATGAGGGAAGGAATATGCTAATACAGAGGCAAGAAATGGGGTATATTTCAGACAAATTTGACTACAAGATGTTCCCTGAACTTGACATGTTATTACCTGCAATGTATACCTGGTTCAAGCTATTTCCCCATGCATAAAATGTAATTCTTTCTTGCTTGTGCCTATCAAAATATCTACCTTTTTCCAAGGCTCCATTTAGGTGTCAATATCTCCATGAAATCTCCCTGGATTACCCCCCAGGTGAAAACATTTTCTCCCTCAGCACTCTTGTACCCATTCCCAAGTGGCTGCTGGGGAGTGCTCATCTTGGCCCCAATTAAGCTTTTGGTCTCCAAAGCACAATAGAGGGAGGGTTCGTGCATCAGTTACGCCAAAAAGGTAATGCTCAAGCGTGTTCTCTGGACTACCAACTTTCTCTCTGCATAAGAACCAAATAAACATTGAAACTCTGGACAGGTCTTAAAGGTGCTGCTTCCTAATTTTGGAACAAGAGAAGATGCCAGTGAGCAGGATGCAAATGCCTTTTTCTTTCCGTCTCTTTCCAGCTAAATCCACATACTTCTGCGATCCTGTATCTCATCTTTGACAAAGCTTCTCACTGACTCCTTACGTGTCAAATGAGGTGATTGGAGTAAATGGTGTGTATAGTTCCTCCTAGCTCTAAATCTGTGATTCTAATTTGTTTCCTTGTTAGAATGTAAAGGCAGGACTGATAAATG
>CM053772.1:160917645-160942583 GCA_028658325.1 Potorous gilbertii
TAGTTTCTTTTTTTGATCTTGGCTTTCAGGTAGTCCTATAATTTTTACATTGTCTCTCCTGGTTCTATTTTTCAGGTGAGTTGTTTTTCCAATGAGATATTTCACATTATCTTCAATTTTTTCATTCTTTTGGTTTTGTTTTGTCATTTCTTGGTTCCTCATAAAGTCATTAGCTTCCATCTGCTCCATTCTCATTGTTAAAGAACTATTTTCTTCAGTGAGCTCTTGAACCTCCTTTCCATTTGTCTAATTCTGCTTTTTAAAGCATTCTTCTTCTCATTGCCTTTTTGAACCTCTTTTACCAACTGAGTTAGCCTATTTTTAAAGGTGTTATTTTCTTCAGTATTTTTTTGTTCTCCTTTAGCAAGCAGTTGACTTGCTTTTCATGATATTTTTGCATCTCTCTCATTTATCTTCCCAATTTTTCTTCCACCTCTCTCATTTGATTTTCAAAATCTTTTTTGAGCTCTTCCACAGCCTGAACTCATTGCATATTTATTTTGAATGTTTGAGAAGCAGAAGCCTTAACTTTTATGTCTTCCCCTGATGGGAAGCGTTGTTCTTCCTCACCTGAAAGAATGGGAGAAAATACCTGTTCACCAAGAAAGTAACCTTCTATAGCCTTATTTTTTTTCCCTCTTTTGGGCATTTTTGCAACCTGTTACTTGACTTTTGGGTCCTTTATCAAGAGTAGCATATACTCTGGGGACCTGTAAGTTCTCAGTTCCTCCAAGGTGGCACATTGGTTTGGGAGCTGTCAAAAATTTTTCTGCTCAGGATCTGTGAGTAGAATTCCCTCTCCACAACCACCTCCAGTTCCACCACGCCAGTGCTCCTCCTCATCCTAGGGCCAGGGTCAGGGATGAGATTCAGATCAGCAGTTCAATTTCCCCAAGGGCTGTAGGTGGAGAGCTCCATTTCTGTGGCTGCTGCCAGCAGTCTAGATTGTGTTCCCTTCTCATGGGTGAAGGAACTTTTTCACTGAACTTTCAAGCTGTCCTTGGCATTTGTGGGTTAAGCAATCTGGGAACTGCTTCTGCTGGTGGTGCTCTAACACCTGTTCCAGGTTCTGTTCCTGCCACGCCACATGGCCCATTGTAGACTGTTCTCTACTCCACACCAGGTGCAATAGACCTTTCCTGTAGGCCTTCCAGGTTGTTGTGGTTTGGAAATCTCTTTCTCTCTGTTGTTTTGAGACTTCTGCTGCTCTAGAATTTGTTTAGGTCATTTTTTGCAGGTATTTTATGGACTATATTGGGGGAGCTTCTACAGGTCCATCTTTCTACTCTGCCATCTTGGCTCCCCTCTATTGTTCCAATGTAGTCATTTTCAACTATATGAAGAGGGGGAATCTAATTCCCAACAAAGTGTAAACAGCTAATCACTTGCTAATTAGCCAAGTTTCACTAATTGGTGAAATATCAAGGTGTCTTTGGTGAGAGATTTTTGTGGAGGGAGGAAGAGTAACCTCTCTTTGTCTCCTTACATTTTACCACTGCCACAAAATTGTGTTTTGTAATCATCATATGTCCCTTCCTCTCCTCCCCATGTATCATGTACCTCCCCATGTACCATCCCTAAACCTCAAAAAGCCATCTGATTCATTCAGTTAAATAGTACAATATCTAATATGATCAGTTTTCTATCACTGTTCTCTGATAATGTTCTACTTGTGTGGGGCAGAGGTGTTAAATACAGGTCCCACCATATTAAAATGTAATTAAGAAACATTTAATAAAATAATTAAAAATAAAATGAAACATAGATAACAGTACATTTTTAAAAGTCATTATGTGCTTGACCAGGATGCTTTTATACCAATTAGTGGTCCATTTATATTTGAGTTTGATGCCAATGATTACTACAGATCAAGGGTGAGATGGTAAATGCTAAACAACTGGTTCTCTGGGGGCAGGGGGCATGCAATCACAACTTACTTTTAAGTAAAAACAAAAATAGCATTCTCTTCACCCTTTCTCAAGTCTAGACAATGAAGAAAATAATAAAGTAAACCTTGATTTTGTAGCATTTGCCAATTGCCAAGGTATAGATGCTTTCCCTGAAATTCAACAATTAACTCTCAAGAATTTGTAATGAGAAGACTCCAGCATCCCTGGATAGAGTCTAGTATTTGGACTATACACAAATGCAAATACATATCCCTGCCACATATAGCTTTCTCAGATGATGACTCACTAGATAGCATGGGCTCTACACCACCATGATTACCCGAACTCTCTCCTCACCCTTTCCTTATCAAACCTCTTCCTAGGCTATACAACATATTTTTCTACACAAGCACCAAATCATGAATTGATGAACTCCCAAGAACTCAATATAAGTGCTGTCTTTTTATCTTTGCTTAACTCTTTCACAAGTTACAGCTGACAAATTAACAAAAAAAAAAAAGACTCAAGACAATGCCCTGATGTTCTTAAGTGCTGGAAGAGGCCAGCAACTACAATTCCCCTAAAGTTTTAGGTCCACAGCAATTCTTTTTAGTAAATTAAATAACCTGCTTAACACCAAGTCATAAAGTCATTGCTGGAAGGAATGACATTAAAGGCCATCACACTGCCCACCCACAAGTAATTTTTCAAATGAGTAAAATGAAGCCCAGGGAAACTAAATCACTTTTACAAGGTCACACAAGTAATAAATGTCAAAGAAAAGAAATTTGAACCTCTGGATCCACCCCCAGAATATTTCCCATTCTCCCTGTCTGCGTGACCTTGAATATCACCAATTTTGATGGGCCTCTGGGTTCCTCATCTTTAAAATTAGGGGGTAGGATTACATGATCTCTAATGTCTCTTCCAGCTCACAATCCTATGATCCAGCACCAGAAGTGCTTGATTCCTAGTAAATGTTTAATAAATGTTTACTAATTGACTGAAGAAGGAAATGGCAAAACACTCCAATATCTTTGCCCAGAAAACCCCAGTTGAGGTTATGAAGAGTCTGACATGACTGAAAAACAACTAAACAACAAATTGATTGACTGATCCTATGACAAATGGGTTCATGTACCAGAATCATCTCCACTAATGTCTTACTTCAATGCTTTATCATATAATAGAATTGACTCTGGGTTCTCAAAGGCTATCCCAATAGAAGACAAGGTGTAGTAGTTCCTATCAAGCTGACAATGGAGAGATGACAAGATATAGTAGACAGCACCTGAGGTTGGGAGTCATAAAAATCTGACCTCAAATCGAGCCTCCGATATCTAATATCTGTGTGTTCCTGGGCAAGTCACTTCAACTTTCTGGGCCTCCGTTTTATCATCAGTAAAATGAGGAAATTGGACAGATTGGCTTCCAAGGTACCTTCAAGTCTAGGAACTTATGATGGCCATTCTCAGTTCAGAGAGACTTTTCATCATAATATTGGCCATTCATTTTGGCCATTCATTTACTGATTCATTTTCTCAGTTTCAAACTCTTATGAAAAGAATCAGTTAAAGTACAAAGGGATTCTGAGAGAAAATGAGGTCAGAGATCCTTGAAATTTGAAATAAGCCCTAAATTCATAGTTAGCTGGTCAGAGAATTGATTTTCAGACTATGGTCTGTGAGTTTCATTCAGAGGAGCCCCAGGTCAGTCCAATATGCCAGGGCAGAGGGTAAAGAGTGCCAGGATAAGGTCTCAGTATTCCTGAGGTCCCAGCATCTCTATGAAAGGCCCAGAAGTAGAAAGAGCATTGGCTCAAGACTCAGGCCAAACCCTGCCTCTGACGCATACTGCTTGAATGCCCTTGGGGAAATCAACCCCCTCAAGGTCATCCTCAAGCCTCAGTTTCCTCTTCTGTAAGAGGAAAGTTGTACTAGATGACCTCTGAGATCCTTTCTAATTCATTATCTATGATCTTATGATCAATCAATCAGTTAACAAGTATTAATTAAGCACCTATTATGTGCTGGCACTAATGGCTGGAGATACAAATACAAAGAATGGAATGAGCTTACACTCCAATGGAGGATATATGTATGTGTGTGTACATATATAAATATATATGTGTATGTATGCACATACATATATACTACATACATATACAAAATAAATATAAAGTTAATAAGTAAAATATGTACAAAGTAGTTTAAAATATAAGGTAGCTTGCAACAGAAGCATTAATAGTTGAGTAGGGCAGAATCAGCAAAAGTTTCATGCAAAATACAATAACTGGGCTAATTGGGCTGTATTTTAAAGGAAGAGAGGGATTCTTTAAGTTTAATCTAAGGAAGGAGAGTGCATCCCCATCATGGGAATGGCCAATATAAAGACAGCAAAGACACAGAGATGGGAGATGGGATATCAGCTGTGAGAAACAGAATGAAGGGCAGGTTGAATAGATCTTTGCAGGAAAGAGAGTAACGTCTATTGACACTAGAAAGATAGGTTAGAGCCAGGTTATACGGAACTTCAAAAGCAAAGCAGGGAGTTTATGTTTTTTCCCACAGGCAATAATTGCTTCGTAAGCACAGAAATATTTTTCTGTGCCTCACCTTATCTTTCATTTTCTGTCCTTCCTTAACATCTATTTACACTGTAAAGTTCATTCCTCCTTGGAATATTCCCTCAGGGTCCTTTAGGGTTAGTCAGGTTGCCCCAGCCAAGACTGTTGGCACTGAGTGAGGGTGGTGTGTTAGACAGTTGTTGATTACCACAATGACCACTATTTCACTTGGTATCTCTGAGGGAGGGAGTTGTAGGCACCAGGGCAGGAAACAACACATATTCCTGTATCTTTTGCCCAATAAAATAAACTGATATGATCTGTGATATGTAAATGTTTGGCTCAACTTTGACAACTAGTGGCCTGACCAATATAGCTGGCACTATCAAATAAACACTGGGCACAGTACTCAACAAATATGAGTAGTCACTGGCCATTGGAAACTCCCCAATACCATATTAGAAACACTGAGTAGCTTGGTGCTGAGCCAAAGCAAGGAGGTAGAGCATTCCAATACTTTGCAGTGGGAAATACAGACAACAAAAGGAAGAATTTGGTCCAATTATTCTCCAAATAATGACTGGTTGGACAGAATTTTCAAGTTAAAAATAAAATTTGGCACTACTTGATTTTTAGCATCCAAATGATTGTCAATGCTTTTCTTTAAATGATATATTTAAATGAAAGATATGTGTTATAGTCTATAAAAAATAGTAGGGCAAGTGGTTTGAGATATCAAATGGATCACATCTTTTTTTTTTTAAATTAATGAGTCCATTCCATAATTTCTTTTATTTGAGCTAAATTGCAATTGATAGCTTGTTGTGCCATATTATATGACAGTCAAGAATTACTTTCTGTGGTCACTGACATAACTATGAGAGATACCTATTGGTTCATTTTATCTTCCACTCACTTACTTACATTCCCATGCCTGAGTAGAATATTTTTAACCGTGGAATGTCATTGCCTAAAGTAATTCACTGCTCAGAGCTTCAAACATGTTTATTAGAAATGTCAAGACCAATATATGGGAGCAAGTTGGGAGCAAAGGAGATAGCCCAGACCAGAGAAGGATATGGAAGCCAAAGATAAAGACAGAGCAGTCGGTTAAAACCAAGGAATTAATCCAGAATTCCAATCATTTGTAAAGACCTGACTATTAGTAGTAGTAGGAATAGGAATAGTGGCATCATCAGCACCATCATTTATAATAATTATCCGTTAATAATAGCATTTATATAATACCCACTATATACCAGGCATTGTGCTAAGCACTTTATACATATTATCTCATTGGATCCACGCAACAACCCTAGGAGATAGGTACTGTCATTGTACTCATTTTACAAATAAGGAAAACTGAAGCAAATGGAGGTTTAATGACTTGAGCAGGGTCACACAGACAGTAAGTATCTTAGACAAGTTTTGAACTCATGTCTTCTTGATGCAAGGGTTAGCATTCAATTCACTGTACCACCTAGAAAGAAAGAAGAAGGAGGAGGAAGAGGAAAAAAAAAGGACAAGAAGAAGAAGAGGAAGGAGAATGAAAAAGAGAAGAGAAAAAGGAGGAAGAGGAGGAGGAAAGGGAAGGGAAAAGGGAGAAGAAGGGGCTAAGGAAGAGAAAAAAGATGGACAGAGTCACCAATCCAGTGCTTCTGAAAATCCTTCCCTAGCCCAAGTTATTATTTCATAGCTATAGTATTACTGAACAGTAGATGAAATTTCACAATACACTAAATCATAGCGACAGAGTTGAAGTTGAAAGTTCAATTAACACTCTGCTTCATCAGAGTAAAATTCATGCAGAGAATCATTTTCCTAAAACCCTTCAAATCCTCTTTGAGCACTCCCTTCAAGGCTATTCCTTTCCTTCTGAACCTTTACTTCCATTAAGTGCAATAAAGAGATTCCTTCCTTTTCTTAGGTGGGTCAATTGAACCCTTTGCACTATATGCAACAACTTAAATACTTGAAGGGAGGACTCCTTCCTAGGCTGATCAGAAAGGGAAACAGGACTTTGTTTTGGAAATAATAGTTTTTGGAGCATTTTATTCCTATGCACCACTACCATTCAATTAGCCACGTGGTTATTGTCAAGCAGGGCAGAATGTCACCTGATTTTCTGAATCTCAGAGGAGGGTGCTTTCGGGGGCAGAATATTGGAATCAAAGTCTGGATACCTAATAAACAGTCCTTGCTCTTCCAGTAGGGAGCTGCCTGACTTTGAACTTTTGGTTGTTAATAAATTAAACCGATTGGATCACACAAACTTTGCATTTCACAATAAGAAGCTTACGGTCAAGAACTGCTTTCTCTTCTTAATTCCTGTGATTAAGGCATGAGGCATTACTTAAGGTAACAGTGAAGTTGGAAAACAAAGTAAAAACCTACTCTTAGCTGAAACACAACAGTTTTTATGACAAATATTATCAGAGGGAAATATTTGGACCTCAAAATGTCCTTGATTTGGTTTTCAAAAAGAATGTATTCTTATCCCATTTCAGCATGAAATAGTTTAAATTAATTGGGCGAACGGCATTATGTTAGAGAGATTTTGGTCATTTATTTCTAAAGAGGAAAGTTAATTAGCTTCTGCTAAGTCTCTCTTTAATTTTCAATTTGAAACCCTTTGAACCTAGCCCTGAGAAGAAAACTATTGAGGTTGATCATCTAAGTAGACTCAGTGGAACCTGCAGTGGGAAGCAGATTCATGACTCCCTTTCCCCTTGTCTCACATCTCTGGACACACCAACTTAGGTTTTCACTGTCATCTTTGATTCTAAGCCTTTAGCTTAATAATGTCAAAACGGTCTGGGAGGTGAAAACCAGTGAGTAACAGCCCTCCAAGTTCCTCAGGCTAAGGAATGCACAATTAAAGATGCTCTTTTCGGTTCTTGCGGTCAGGCTCTCCTTGCTCTCCAGATTTTTACCAATGCTCTCTCTATAGGCATGCCAGAGATGAAGGTGAAGAAAAAACATGTTGGAATCAAATAAGTGTGTGAGGAATATCCCAGATCATCAAAAGGGTAAGTTTGCGTGCCTGCCCTGTTCAGCAAGATACTAGACTGGCATTACTCTACCAAAGGGGTAACACCTCTATTTAGGGCCTTAGTGTTTTCTCATTAACATTAAAGGTCCCTCAATTCACCCACTGATGGGAGTTCAGAAGGAGGAGCAGCTAATGGGCCTCCCGCACCAGGGAGATCCCAAATGAAAATGAAACCCATTGAGTGACAAGTGTATGGGAATTATATCTATTCATAGACATCATGGTCCCAAATAAATATGCAACCCAATGAATGACAAGTGCAGGGGAATATGTTTATTCATTGACTTCATGGTCCTATGACACTTAGGAATGAGAGGAAAGTTTCTGAACTATACCTCTGATAGCTTATGCGTGGGTTCCTCAACATAGTGATGTCACCTATGTATAAACTTTGAATTGATAGGCCTGCTTCTAGCATATGTAGCTTAAACTCTCCATGGAGGCTAAGGACAGGAAGCAGGAGAGCTGAGGTAAAATATTAGTTGCATCCAGACCACATGGAAGACAGTAGAGATGCCAGAAGTGAGAGAAGTACTGAATGAGGTTAGCATACCATAGTCTGTAGCCTCAAGAGGGATAACTATGACAGATATTTATTCCTTCATTTTATCTTCCACTCTTACCTAGAATTCTCAACCTGGAAAACTCTATAAGGCCTGCCCTCCTTTCCATTTATTAGTTCCTCCCTGTGGAAAGTTTTCTTAGTACTTTTCTTTGGGTGGATTGATATACTCCTTTCCACAATGTTAGGAAAGCAAAGGGGTTAACTGGGAGGGAATCATAGAGATATCTTCATTCTCAGGAGATACTGAATGGTTTTTTGCCAGAGGCAAGGGAAGATACTCATTTGTGAATGGGTATCAAGTGTATTTAATACCTGATTCAATTCCACATTATTTGATATTTTGTCTTTGTTTTGAATTTGTGTGTCATCTGGCTTGATTTATAAGGAGATAGTTTTAAATTTCAGTGGGTAACTACCTCAAGAACACAATGAACCGGGGTCTAACTCCTCTTTATTTCAGCTTCCTTATCCTAACATTTGCGGTGAAAGAGAGCTGGATGCAGAGCACAGAAAGTGAACATTGGAGGCAAAAAAAGATGTGTTCAATTCCTACTTCTGACATGGGCTATACGGATGAACAACGAGAAGTCGCCTAACTTAGTCATTTTTGAGGAAACAATAAAACTATAAATTAGAAATATGTTCATCAGCATCTGCAGAGCAGTGACATAAATGTTAGATACCCCTTGCTCCCCAAATAATGTTTGTACCATCCACATCAACAAGTTATTGTAAAGAAAGGTCTTTTTAAATCTTTAAATGCTATGGAAATGTGAATTATTAGGAGGTGGTGTATAACACTACAGAAGGGCTACTGTACTTCATATCAGGCTTAAATAAGGGCTCACTTTTCTTCTTTTATTCGCAGAGAATAATTCACCTGACTGTAAAAATCATAGATTTAGGGTGTCAACTCCTTAAGAGTAGGGATGATTTCATTCTTTGAATTTCATCAACCAACACAATAATTGATAGCTAAAGCTTAATAAATGCTTATTGACTGACTAGAGCTAGAAGTGACCCTAGAAGTCATCTGGTCCAACACCCTGATTTTACAGATGAGAAAATGGAGTCCAGAGGAAAGCAATGACTTGCTCTAAGTCACACAGCTAAGAAGTGGGAGAGGTCAGATTCGAACCATCAACCTTGGCCCATTGGTTGCAGTTCCAGCCTTATTTCTACTTTGCCTCTCTGAGAATGTTGTGAGGAAAATGCCTTGCAACCTTAAAGTGCTCCATAAAGGTATATTATCATAGGGCTCACATATATTAACACAATTCAGTGAATAAAAAACTAAGAAATTTTAATATAGTTGTTAGAAATGTTTCTTATAAACAAGTTTGATAACCTTGTACTGGATTTAAGATTTTTTCTTTTTTAGTCTTCTAGCACACTCCCACCTCAACTTTATTTAAAGTATACTTCAGGAGGCAAGTCTCTGTTTTGTTTGGGAAGGGGAAGGAAGAGAATTTTTCAATCTGAAATCATATACTTTCAGTCAACAGGAAATGTACTGAAGGGGTAAGGTGGATATGGAGTAAATATAATCAGCACATATAGTGGAGGACTCATGTTGCTATTTCAGATCATTCTGAAGTGTTCTATGCCACACAGACTATCTGAATATCAACTTTGCACAAACATATTTTAAAACGTAAACTTTTTCAAATTCTTCTTGATTAAAATTTTAATCTTACTAACAGTTCTTGAAGATCATAGGCTAACTGTGAGAAGAATGTCTCTGGGATTTATTTATTATGTCTTTTGTTCATTTGATTTGCTTAACCCTGAATGCGTCTAGATAGGTTATAACTAAAAATAAAATGTTTATTCAGTTGAATCAAATAGAATAAAAACAAGAAATTTTAAGAGAAAATAACCTTTTCAACAGTAACTATTTAAGGGTGAGAATAACCTCTGCCTCAATTAATGTAATCAGAAAAAGTTGCAAATACCCTGATTGAAGGTTCTTGAAAATATAATTTTACCAATCTGAGAGATCTATAGGGTTTTGGCCACATAATGAAAGGCAGATGATTCCACACAGGGAACCTTTTATGACTGATTGCAAGAATCAGGCATGCTTTGGGGGTTGTGTATAAAAAAATTAAATCCAGTTTATCACTGAGCTCAGTTGGGTTGTGAATCAGTCTAAGGAGAGCTGCAAGAGGTCCAGTGTGGAGAATTTCAATTGGAGCCAAGTCCCTGATTGGGAATTACTCTTTGGGAAGAGGAGAAAAATTCTCTCTAGCCTTCTTCCTATCTCTTCCCACTTTCAATTGACCATCTTATCAAAGAAATTAATAGTAGGAAACATGTATCCATATGGGACCAGTTGCAGAGAGAGCAATCCAAGAGAGGAAGCATACTCAAGGATTGTGAATTCTTACATCAGAGGAGAATACCAGCAATGGCCTTAAGAAAGAATTTCCAAGTCACAAATTTCCAAGACATGTAACTTAATACTTTCATCCTATGTGTATCTTACAAGTGTGACTTTGTCATGTCTGACTTTTTTGTGATCCTGTGGACCATACTATCCATGGGCCTTTCTTGACAAAGATAGCAAAGTGGTTTGTCATTTCCTTCTCAGGTAGATTAAGGCATACAGAGGTTAAGTGATTTGTCCAGAGTCACACAACTAGTAAGTGTCTGAGGTTAGATTTGAACTCAGGTCTTCCTGACTGTAAGCCCAGAACTTTGTCCACCAGGCCCCTGGCTGCCTCTCTTACAAGTGTACCACTACTATTGTCCTCAAGAGTTTCAACCCATTCTTCCTACGGAGCTGTATTTATTTTAAAAACAAACATTCCAGAATTTTAAGAGAAATATTTTGTACCAATAGTTCATTGTTTTCACTATACCACCTTAGTAAATAAATACATTTGCAAAAAAAGATATTTAAGACTAGCAGATATCTTCAATGGAATGCACAATAGTTGAGGCTTGTGATCTATAGTACTAGACATCTAGTCCCTTAGCATTAAAACCTAAAAGACTCACTCTCAGATCATAAGACTTAGAGTTTTAAGGAGACTTAGAGACATTCTCATCCAACCAGCTCATTTTCCAGAAGATGAAATTGAGACTCAGAGAGGCTAACCAGGTTACACCTGTAATAAGTATCTGAGGTGGGGATTTCTACTCAGGTGATCTAACTTCAGAGCTGGTGTTTTTCTTTACCCTATCTACAGCTGGCTGCTTTCTATTCAGACTGTACATCAGTTTTTCCTCTTTGTATGTGATCTTTTGTACATAACTTTTCTGCTTATATATACACTTGATAACAAATTTTTTGCTGCCTCTTGCATACAACTCATCATCTTTAAGATGTTCCAAACCACTAGTATTCACCAAGTATCTTTCCATTATCTTTGGAGTTATTTGAAATTTTGATTCATATATTACTCATTTCCTTATTAATCTGATATTACCCCTTCTATTGTAAGGAGCCACAAGCAAAAAATTGAAAACTCACCTACAATTCTCCGTTCCCAAATACTTTGACCCTAGAGATAAAATGGAACAACCCCAAACTATGTCCACTGAGATTGGAGAACCTTGTAAAGTAAAGCTACTTCTCAAAGCAAACCTCACCTCGTGATTGCTAGAAAGGAGAATGGTCAAATTGGCTGTTTGTTTATGTAAAATTATTTTCAAAAATGTCAAAATAAATTACATTTTCCTTCTCACATGTATTTTTTTCCAGTTCTTTTTAAAAACAAAATGTTCATTTTGGGTCATGACAGCTAAAATAGAAATGTCTTTGGCACAAACTCAGCTTTCTAGCCTGAAGGCAAAATAAAAAATTGTTGTTAAATTGGAGTGGACCAGAAAACGGATGGTAAAGCTCATCCATGAAACTTCTGCTAATAACAAACATTTGTCCCATGACATGAACTGTAAGTAATAACACATGACAGGGGATGCGTCTCTGTACAGGAGAATAAGGTTTTGGGTGCAACTAAGAGACACAAGGCCATGTTCACCTGGGATTTAAAATATGACATACAACGGAACTGTTGTATTTTCATTAAGCCATATTTTAAAACTAGGAAATTGTTAGGAAGGCAGTTCTGTGATTTTAAAAGTTTGTTATCCTTTATGGTTCCCCCAAGGAAGCATCTTGGTTAGTTATTATGGTCTAACATGAAAACAGATCTTTGGTTCAGATTTCACTTCCCTTAACACTTCCACATGGGTGAAGTTGCTCTAAGTTTCCACCTCTATTTCTCCTCTGCTGGGCTGTTATAAGGAGATGGGAGGCAATTTCTGAAGGAGGCAGAAACCCAAGAGGTTAAGGTTATGTGTCTGATGACTTCCGGCAGTGGGAGGTCGGTCATCATTTTGAAATCCTCCCAGGCAGTGAGCCTTTCCTCTGTTCTGTGGCCACAGGCTGAGCTCCTGACTAAGGCCAACGGTCTCCTGAAAACCTATCAGTGTTCATAATAGGGCCGCCTCAAGAATAAACCAAAATCCACCTCAAAGACTAGTTGCCTTGATCTGGGAAGGACCGCGTACTAAGAGAATATTGATTCACTGGGTAGGTTCTGCTGAATTACGGAATATTTTGTGTTATTTGATGGAACAATCTCACTCACTAGTAGGATCACAAATCTGGTGCCACTCTGGTACCCGTTCCTCACACAAAAAAATATTGTGGTCTCTGGGATTATCAGGCATCTTTTCTAAAATGCTGGTATTATCAACTTCTTCCACTCAAAAAAATAAAAAAGACCTTCTAAAGTATGCTAAGGCAAACATTTAAAGAAATATACACATAGTACCAAGGCCTACCCAGAAAAAGACATTAATTTTTTTAAAGTCTTCTTTTTCCATAAGGTAACTCAGCCAATTTCAATCCAGAGGGCCAGGATTGTTATTGGAGTTTCTTTGTATCCTCAGTGTTTAGCACAGTGCCTGATATATGGTAGGCATTTCATAAATCCTTATTTACACCCTGTAAATAGTGTAGAAATATCACAGATGAAAGATCCAACTCAGTCTTTCATGCCAAATATGAATCCAATGCAAATTTTCTAGTCTACTGACTAGGAAGGTAACTCATAGAACAGAGAGGTGGGACAGGCCTGGAGTCCAGAGGACCTGCATTCAAATTCAGTCTCAGACACTAGCTATATCACTCCAGGTAAGTCATTTAACTCTCTTTGTCTCAGTTTCCCCATCTGTAAAATGAACCGGAAAAGGAAATGGCAAACCACTCCAGTATCTTTGCCAAGAAAACTCCCAAAATGGAGTCAAGGAGAGTTAAACACCCCTGAAACAGCTGAACAACAACTGACTATGAAGGGGTTTTAATTGTATGCCTCTATGTGTTTGTGTCTGTGTTTAAGCTAATTTATTTTCTGTTGTATTTGTTGTGAGATGTGGTCTGAAGAGTTTGGATACAAGAAACAGCATTACATTTAGAGTGAGGAGACCTAGGTCTTACTGAAAAGTTATACAAGTCCTCTTTGGTCTGGTCTGCACACACAAAGTGGGAAGGAGAAAGAAGCCAATTGTCTAAATACTAATACCACCCCCACAGCCCCTCATCTTCACTAAATACTTTTAATTGGAATATAACAATAAGGAAGAGACGCTGTAGAGCATCCATGGGTAGAGGGCAGACCTTGGCATCAGCAGACATTGACTTAAGATTTCTGATCCAAACTAGCTAAAGAAAAGACCATGGACAAGTCGCCTACCCCTTCAGTGCTCTAGGCAACTCTAAAATGGCAAGTTATAGAGGCATTACAGATGTGCATCAGAACAGTCTCCTCATCAGGAGTTCCCTCTTCCACTGAAATAGCAAGTCCAGATACCATTGACACCACTACCACCACAAGTTACTTAAGGTTCATGGAATCACAGGTTTATTAGAGCTAGAACAGACCTCAGAGGCCAGAGTCCAATACAAACTCCCTCTTTTTATAGATGAAGAAATGAAGGTTGATAGAGGTTAAGTCAATTTCCCCAGAGTCACACAAAGACTATCTGAGGAAGGACTCAAACCTGGGTCTTTCTGGTTCCTGGTCCAACACTTTATTCCTAGCAGTCTCTAGGTAAAAGTGTTCTCCATAAACTCTCCATTTTAAGTAATCTGGTCTATACATAGCTCTGTGTAGACCTTTCTTTGTTCTATACCTTTATTCATACCTTTCCACTTGCCTGCGGGGCAACTAGGTGGTGCAGTGGATAGAGCTCCAGTGCAGGAGTCAGAAGGACCTGAGTTCAAATCTCACCTCAGACACTTGACACTCACTAGCTGTGTGACTTTGGGCAAGTCACTTAACCACAATTGCTTCATCCTGGATCATCTCCAGTCATCCTGAGGAATATCAAGTCTCTGGATTCAGATGGCTCTGAAGGAGAAGTGAGGCTGGTGACCTGCACAGCCCTCCTTCATTCAAAACAAAGTCAAGTGCAAGTCATGTCATTATTTCTCTGATGGCATGGTCTTCTTTGGCAACAAAGGATGAACACACACACACACACACACACACACACACCACACACACACACATCCACTTGCCTGAAGTATTCACTCCCAGTATCCTCTGCCTATAACAACAAATGACAGTGATAACAACAGCAATGGTTATAGGTAGCATTTATACAAGCCCTACTATGGACTGGTCATTGGGCTAAGTATTTTACAAATATTTTCTATTTGATCCTATTATCCCCATTTTACAGTTGAGGAAACTGAGGCATGCAGAGGTTAAATGGCTTGCCCAAGGTCACACAGCTAGTAAATGTCTGAGGCCAGATCTGATCTTAGGTCTTTCTGATACCAAGCCCAGCACTCTATCCACTGTGTCACCTAGCTGTCTATCTAAACCCTACCCATACTTACTATTTTGTTTTTTTGACTGTAGCAACTTGAAATGATCTCTCCCTCCCTTAAACATTTCTTGCCTAAGACATTCACTTGGCCATATCCCTTGCATTCTCAATTGTCAATTTTTCTATATGTCTCATCATACAACTAGATTAAAAAGTTATAAGGTCACATATCTAGTACTAGAAGGCTCTCAAAAATTATCTAGCCCAATGCCTTCATTTTGAAAAATGGGCAGCAGGGAAGCTGGTGAGCACGTCTTCTCGTACCCTTCCTATGTGAGTAAGTATTGTCACATAGCATTTGCTAAATTCTATTCTAGATCAAGCCCCAAATTTGACTAATGTCATGATAGATTTCATGATAACTACTACTCCATAGAGAATAGTATTGTAGCAAAATTCCATTATGATTACCAATCTTGAAAGAAAACAGTATCAGAAAGAATTCTCATAGTCCAATTATCTGATCAATGACAGATGGTTATACTTGAAATAAAATATTCTTCTTAGAGATAATTCTCAGTTTGCCTCTCAATTCTGCCTTTCATCTGAAATTCAATTTTTCCATCTGTAAGAAGGAGATAAAAAAATATATACATAGTAGATAGTGAAAAAGGTGAGAATGAAGGAGGAATAGTGCTTCTGGTCCTCAAACTATATTATAAAGCAAAACTAATCACTGAAACAAACCACACAAAAGAAAATCAGAAATAATGAAGTTCAATAACTCAGTGTTCAATCAATCTGAAAACATAAATTACTTTGGAAAGAATTGTTAATTCAATTAGAACTGCTGAGAAAACTGGAAAATAGTCTGGCAGACTTAGAACATCATCTTAAACTATAGTTCACAATAAATTAAAAATGAAGTCATAGCCTGAATATTAAAGATCATACTACAAAAAATATTAGAAGAGAAGCAAATCATACACCTTTCACATAATGGGTAGATGAATTCTCAACCTAACAAGAGATAGAGGCAATTACAAAAGATAAAACAATAATTTTGAATACATGAAATTTAACAACTTTTGCAGAAACAAAATTATTGCATTTAAGATTTTAACAGTTTTTGTGTCAAATTTCTTTGAGAAGGCTTTAGTATCCAAGATATATAGAGTATTAACAGAAATATCAAAGACCAAAAATCATTTCCCAATAGATAATGTGGTCAAAAGATACCAATAAATAATTCTCAAAAGAATTGCAATCTATTAACAACAATATGAAAGAATGCTATTAATCAGTTATAATAAGAGAAATGCAAAACAAAATGATTGATATTTCATGTCACATAGAGCAAGTTAGTGAAAATGAGAATTATATAGACATCAAAGACAAAAAAATTGCAGCACATTTTGTGACATCCAAGAACTAGAAACAAAATAGATGCCTATAGATTAGGAAATGGCTAATAAATACATTTTGAAAATGTGGACCATCAGTGTGCTTTATGAAACAACAAATGGGATGAATACAGAGAAGCAAGGAAAGACTTACATTAACTGATGTAAATATGATATAATGATGTAATGTAATGAAACATTAACCGATGCAAAGTGAAGCTCGCAGAATCAAGAAAACAATGTACAAAATGATTATAGCAAAGATAATGAATAGAACAGCCACCACAAAACAATTAGAAAAGAATATTGCAAAGTTACAAAGCATAAGGTTGGTCCTAAAGAAATTATATGAGAAAATATCTCCCTCATTCTTTTGCAGAGGTGGGAAGATCATGGCCTTGGAACATGAAATTATTTTCAGGCTTTTTAGGGGACCATATTAATTGTTTTGCTGAATTTTTCTTTTTCTTTTCTTTTCCCAAATGTTATAAGGCAGAGGTTCTTAATCTGGGGTTTATGAATTTTAAATATATGTATATATATATATATGTTACATACACATATAACTATTTGAACATAATTAGCTTCTTTATTAGCCCTATATATTTTATTTTATACACTTAAAAACAATATTCCAAGAAGGTTATATCAGATTGCCAAAGGGGTCTATGAAATACAAAAGTTAAGAACACTTTTTGTAAGACATAACTCCTAAAGAGAGGGAAGGAAGGGAAAGAGATGGGGAGACAGCTTTGGAGAAAAATCTAGATGATATAAAAACAGAAGGTGTTAACAAAATTTTGCATGTATCTGTGTGTGTTTGTGTGTGTGTGGAGAGTCATACACACTAGGGAAAGAAAGGTATTTTCTCTGGTACATAGTAAAGGAAGGGTAGTGCCTCTTCATTTCTTTTCCTAAATGTTTCTGTTTTGGAAAGTATCCCAGGTAATTTGAGTAACTCTGTCCATCTGCCCTATTGGGAATTATAGTGGACAGAAAAAGAGTGGGAAGAAAGGACTTCCCAAGTATTCTTGGTTCCATGGAAAGCCTTGGCATGGCTGGAAAGCACACTACCCAGGTGTTGCAGACAATAGGATATTATACTCTAAAAAGTCAACCTAAGACAATGTAGAATTGAAGATAGGGAACTATATGCAATATATATATATATATTCCTGTCCCTTGAGGGATCTTGATAAAGGGTGCTGAATTCAGGATCAGAGGAGCTGGGTTCAAATTCCACCTCTATCATTTCCCTATGACTCTGGGAAATCACTTAACCTTTGGGAATAATTTTGCTCTTCTTTAAAGACTGGATACCTTTTAACATGACGTACAGCTCTAAGTCTATAATCCTTTGTGAGGCCTGGGGTCATAGGTACTTCAACACAAGAAAAGTCTTCATCAATAAAGGCACTTGGAGCCCCATATCTGAGCTATGAAACAGACTGTGAGGAATTCTGTAGACAGAGCTAAAGACCCCCTGGGAAAGAGAATGATGTTCATCTACTGGGAACTGTGGAGAACTACAGAAGGTATAAGCTTTGCAAGCAGCAAAACTCAATAGTAGAAAGGGTCTTGATAAAGAATTGTGGCCAGTGATATCCGCTGGGACCTACTAAAGGCTTAAGTTGTGACAAAAGCAATACAGCAGAGACAGTTTAAGTTTCTGTAGAGGTAAACATCAACAAGGGAAGACAAGCCTCCAGCTACCCTCTGCTAGAGCCTTACCCAAGACAACACCATAAATAACTGAATTGATACTGACCCTTGGGAGAGAGAAACCATTCGTTTCTCAGAATTATGTATATGTTTTTGTGTGCATGTTTTCTTTCCCATTAGAATGTTAATTTCTTGAGGATAGAAGATAGAGACTATCTTCCTTTTACCTTCAGTTCATGGAACTGTTTCTGATGAGGGCTGGAAAGGGGGTGTGAGACCCCTGCAAAAACAGGGGTACCAGGGGCAGGTCGTCCGGAGAACAAGCCATAAACTCAGCACTGTTGAAGTCAAGGTCAAAATTTATTACGCTTTTCATTGGGAAAGGGTTCTTAGGGAACTTGCAACCTTAAAGGGATACAGGGAAAATTTATATCGTATATTCTATAGTATCACTCATGCCAAATATGCTAACTAGGTATTTTGGGGTGGGATTAGGGAGTAGTTAAGGAGTGGTCAGTTCTTAAAGAAATATGCACTTTTGGTATCTACTGCATATATATTTTACCCAAAATTCATCGGAAATAGCCCAAGGTGGGGCTTCCTGGAGGTGTGGTTTTAGGCCTGAAACATCACTAAGTCAATTAACGGTCAGGGTTGACCAGGAAAAACCAGACTTCTTCCGTCAATGTCTTGCTAGACAAGATTAATGTAAGGGAGTATAGGTATGTCCAAGTCTGGGATACATATGATTGGTCAGTGAGTAGTAAGTGTTGTTATGACCCAGTACATGGCCATTTCGGTACACAACTGGTTCAAACAAATGAGTTGTATAGGTGCAGCTGGCTACTATAGCAGGAAGGGAGATAACGGTTGTTGCTAGGGCAGGCTGTGTCCTTGGACGGGAGAAACTGCCTGAGATAGTATTTTGAGACTAGGGAGAAATGCGATTTTAGACCTGGGGCCCAAGTACATGCACCCAAGCACCCCATCATTCCCAGCACATATTAAATGCTGAATAAATGCTTGTTGATTGACTGATAGATTCTCAAAGATGGAAGAACCCTGAAAGGTCATGTAACCTAACCAGCATTTTCAACGTCCCTGATAAATTTCTTCTAAATGAAGACCTCCAAGTGATAGGGAAGTGACCATTTTCTGTATTTATTGTTAAAACTGTTATGGAAGTTTTCCTTCCTTCCAGCTGTAATCAAGCTGTAGAAGCTGTAGAAGCTTCCATTGTTTCTGGTTACTTCTAGGGGGGAGCAAAACATGTCTAATCTACATCACAACCTTTGAAATACTTGAAGACAGCTTTGAGAGAAGTCTTCCTTCTCTGGCTAACCACCCCCACTTCTTCTCCTCATAAGGCACGGTCTCCAGCCTCCTACCATCAAAGCTTCCTCCTTACGCATGGACGCTGGTTTCTTAATGACATCCCTACCTAAGGCATCTTGAGACACCTCCCACTCTACCCTGCTGCTGCTTGTAAAGTCATCTGTGTCTCTTGCTCTGGAAAAAGTAATCAAATCGATATGACCATGGCTTCTCTAAAGGACCACAGAGGATTGCCCAATGACTTTATGTACCATGCTTAAGGCTGTTGCCCTATTCCTTCTCTCACTGCTACTTCTCTATATGGTTTCCAATGACTGAAATGTAACCTTCTTGAAGACAAGGGTCTGTCTCTCCAATCTTCAGTTCCTAGCATTGTGCTACATTGTAGATCCTTAAACACTTCCATTCCATTCTGAACAGTCTTTCTCATGGAGGTACTGGGTGCAGATCTCTAGGGCTGTAAGCCACATTGCCAGCCCCAACATCTGCTTCCAGTTACTAATTCTGTGCCATGCACTCTGCTATAATTGTGAAGGCTTTTTTCTTTCCTCTCTCTCTCTTTTCATTCAGTCTCATTTTTGAGCCAAAACAACTTAAAGCACTAAAGGCCTGTTGGGTTTCTTAACCATGAGCAGACTTACACAATCTAGGCTTTTTGCCAGCTATCTAAACTTTGTTGACCTATGCTAAAAGGTTAAGCATTTCACAGAGTTTTGATTTCCCCACCCCCTGCTTTTCAACCCCTGCCTTGGACTTAAAACTTCTTTTTTATCAAGAAAATGAATAACTATTAATTTGCTGGAAGGAACTCTTTCAACCATTACACAGTGACCAAAGAGATGTTAAAAACATACACACAAATGATCATCCCATTTCACTCCTTAATCAACAAGAACTAAAGACATACTAGTCACTTCATGGTTCAACTTCTTACATCCGGTACTTAGCAAACACATTTCCAAAGACTTCTCCTTTAACAGAATTTTCCTAAAAAAAATTGAGTGGAAATAAATCACACTAGGTCTAAATTGGAGGGAAATGAGTAACACAACTCATCACCAAGGACCATTTGGTTTTCTTGGCCCCGAGTTTAAAAAGTCTTCTTTTTAGTTCCTGGAACACCAGATGCCCACGTCACTCTGGGGAAGGTAGCTTTTGGAGCCCACTTTCCCAGCAGGAACTTTGGAAAGAATAGAAAACAGAAAAGAATGATCTGGACTCACAGACGTGTACTTGATACTAGGAGACCTAGAACTCAATATATGACATCCAGCTCTTGGCATGGAGTCTCTATTGCCTATATGACATTTGGCATAGGACACAGGAGACTGTATCATAAAGTCAACAATCATCAACCACTTATTAAGCATCTACTCCATGCCAGACACTGTCCTGGCAATAAAAAAGGAATTAAAAATGAAATAGTCCCTGCCCTAAAGGAGCTTACTTACATTCTAATTGGGAAGATAATGTGCATATAGGTATAAATAAAATATATACATACAGAATGGAGGGAGGGGCAAGAGATATTGGCACCTAGTCAAACCAGGAAAGACCTCAGGCAGAACATTGAAAAGAGACTTTGATCTGAAGTCAGAAGGCTTGAATTCAAATCCCACTTTCACCATTGAGTAGCTATTTATAGTAGTTGTATTTAGATAGATCATTTAACATCTCCAGATCTCAGATCCACATCTGTAAAATGCACAAGTTGGATGGATGACCTCTAAGCTCTATCCTAGCTCTAAATTTTTATGATCTCTTGGATGTTTATGAATTCTTAACTTGATTGGAGATAAATATAACTAGGCATTGGACCTGAAGAATACAGTCCTGCTACTGATTTTGAATACCTAGGATTAGTCTTTCCTTGAGGCACCTTTGCAGCAAAGTGCAAAGGATGCTGGTCTTGGAGTCAGCATCCTGTTTCAGATACATACTAGCTGTGTCACCCTGGGAAAGTAGCTTAATCTCCTTCAGCCAGCAAAGCAAGAACAATCCTAGAATCCATACAAGGGTAATAACAGTAGAGTTATTATGAGAATCAAATGCGGTTACCTGTGTAAAGTGCTTTACAAAAGTTAAAGTACTATGTAAATGCTAGTTATTAAGGTATTATTATTTTATATAATATTTTATTTTTCCCCAATTGCATTCTAACATTCTTTTTTAACTTTTTTTAAGTTTTGAGTTCCAAATTCTATCCTTCCTTCCTTCCACTCCCCCCAAAGACAATAAATAATATGATGATGATGATGATGAAGACTGTTATTGATATCATGTAGCTGGACTATGGGTCCCCACTGACAAGAAAAGAAAAATAACACTTAGTGACTCCAGGATCTAGTTAAGTAATAATCACATATAGCTAGTATTTATATAATGCTTTAGGTTTGAAAAATGATTTACAAATGTTATCTCATTTAATTCTATTGCTATTACTATACCTGTTTTAAAGAAGAGGAAACTGAGGCAGACAGAGGATAAGTGACTCGTGTAGGGTCACACCGCTAGTAAGTAGCTAAGACCGGATTTAAACTCAGGCCTTGCTGACTCCTTCTATCCACTTCGCCATTAAGCTGCCTAAAACTACATATCCTTGTTCATAGTAGACACAATGAATATTTGCTAAATTAAGTAAATGCTGCCTCATTTGGAAATGTTTTTCTCAAAGGTCATGGGATTTAGACATCAAAGTAGTCTTAGAATTCATTTACTGACTTTCGCTTCACCCTTTGCCTCTATTTTGTGAACAAGAAAACTGAAGGAACCTAGCAGACTCAGGTGTAGGCCCAGGTACTATCCCCTAGCACATCACTCCATCCCATGTGGAATTTTACTACTTAGTGAGCTCCTAGCTATTCCAAACAGTTTCCTAAAGGGAAAAATTCTCTGTACATATAGTCTCAACATGTCAAAATAAATCATGGGTAGCTCTCTGAAAGACTATTAAAATTTTAAGAGTTTAATAATATTCTTAATTTGAGCAATATAAGCACATTTTACATTTTGCTCAGCAAATGACCAGTTTCACTTGCTAGGCTGAAAAGAAAACACGCTGTCAAAGGAACCAGGAGGGAAACAAAACTGATAAATGAAGACATCATCACATTCCAGAGTCTTAACTAGCAGAGCAACCTAGGCTTTGACCCAGAATGCCAAAACTTACAAGACACTGGTAGTACGTGGACTGTTCTATCAGATAAAACAAATTAGATTAACCCCTAATGAGTAAGAGAAATTATTTAGAACAGGAAATTACAATAGGGCAGCTTTTCTTGACGTTATATCCCAGGTGAACTTTTCCACAACCCAGGCCCTACCCTATTTGCTCCTTTAGCAAAAACTTTCACAACCTTGCTGTATCTCAGGGTCTTTGCCCATTGGGCATTCCAGGATGTCTGCATATGTCCTGAGGTCAGTGATCTCCTGGAGCAACTCCATCCCTTCTATCCCTCCTATGATTTGTGTTCAACTGAATAACTGATTTTCTCTTTGATATTAGCCCTTTGCTGCCAGTATAATTGCAGTGCTTATCCTGGACAGAATTGTTAGGTCCAGCTCTGTCCTTCCCTTTACTATCCCTGAACTATTATGTGAATTCCTGATTAGTGGGGGCCCAGTGCATTTGAGCACTCAGGGGAACCAGTGCCCAGTCAACCACTTTCTGTCCACTAGCCCTGGACGCTGGGCTCCTTTCAAACCTTATACAAATTTGGAGCCAAGTCAGGGGGACAAGACAGAGAGATAGAAACAAAGAAAGAAGGAACTTTAGGGAAGGA
This sequence comes from Potorous gilbertii, assembly GCA_028658325.1. Taxonomy (NCBI): domain Eukaryota; kingdom Metazoa; phylum Chordata; class Mammalia; order Diprotodontia; family Potoroidae; genus Potorous; species Potorous gilbertii. Next base: position 160,940,689 of record CM053772.1, read on the forward strand.
AAAATACAGAAAGAAATGTTTACTAGAGGCCAAGAAGCAATGGGGAAGATTGGTAACGATAACTCTTAACGGTGAGACATAAACTGAATTAATTCTAGGAAGAAAGAGAGAAATAGATGAGTTAAAGGCTTCAGGGATCAGACATAATGACTGTAGGGTCCTAGAGACCATGGAAACTGAGAGACACCAGCAGGAGGCCAAGCTAAATGCAAAGGTATTTGTTCTCTATGATGACAAATAGTGTTAGTTATGCCAACGTGTAGAGATAGCTGTGTCCTTAAAGCTGCTTGTAACCATAATAAGCAATAATAAAAGCAGTTTTATAGCTTAGCACCACTATCTCATTTGATTTTCTAAACAACCCTAGGAAGTAGATGTTCATGTCATCTCCATTTTGTGGTTGTTCAGCCATTTTCAGTTGTGTCCAACTCTTTGTGACCTTATTTGGGGTTTTCTTGGCAAAAAAATCATCATTCCCTTTTCCAACTTATTTTACAAGTGAGGAAATTGAATCAAACAGGGTGAAGTAACTTGCACAAGTTCACACAGCTAGTAAATGTCTGAGGACAGTTTCAAACTCATGAAGATGAATCTTTCTATCTTCCAGCCTGGCACTCTACCCACTGTGTCACTCAGTTGCCCTTCATCCCCATTTTACAGATGAGGAAACTGAGGGAAATAGAAGCTAATTGACTTGCCCAGGGTCGTACAGCTAGTAGGTGTCTGATTTGGGGTTTGAACTCAGATCTTCCCTGAATTAAGCCCCACTGCCCTATGCACCATACATCTATATGCCTCTGGGAATGAGTGTTTTTACCCACCTTTTGGGCACAGATCTAAAGCAAAGGTGTGGGAGCTTATTAAAGAAATTTTTTTAATATCCATCACCACACATACACACAGACACACACACACACACACACACACACACACACACACACACACACACACACCCTTTTACTCAAAGATCCATTAGAGTTTAATGAATGTTATCAATTCAATCCAACAAACATTTATTTAGTTTTTAATCAATTTGAAGCATTCAACTATGAAATGGAGATAAATTGATGAAACTAAAAACAGCCTCTGGCCACAAGAAGCTTATATTTTCCTGAGAATGACACAATACATGACCACAGAAGCCAATAGGAAATGTACACAAAGTACTTTCAATAGAATGAAAAGCAGGAAGGCATATAAACTCTGATTTGAAAGGAACTATGTTGAGGAGAAGGGAGAGGGAATATTCCAGGCAACTGTGGGGTAACTGATGCAAAGACACATAAGCAGGAAATGAGATGTAGTAAATGGGGAACAATTAGTAGGCCAGTTTGACTGAAAGAGCATGTGTTAGAGAAAATAATGAGAAGTGAAATTGAAAAGGCAGGTGGAAGACAGATTGTGGAAGGCTGTATATACCAGCCTGACGTATCCTGAGGAAGACGTAGGAGGAAGCTTGTGCCAGGTAGATTAAGACAACCTCAACCAGCACCTCACCTCAAATACCAATGTAGATGACCCAGGTGCCTGTGTCCAAGAATCCAGGGAAGAGCAGTCCTCCCCATATCATCAACCCAATGTCTATTTTGCCAATTAGATATTTTACATTTTCTTCTATCTTTTCATTCTTTAGATTTTGTTTCACTGATTCTTGCTGTCTCATTGAGTCATTAGTTTCTACTTGCCCAATTCTAATCTTTAGCAAATGGTTTTCTTCTGTTAACTTTTGCATCTCCTTTTCCATCTGCCCAATTTTTCCTTTCAAGATGCTATTTTCTCCAGTTAATTTTTGAACTTCCTTGTCCATTTGTTCAATTTTCCTTTTCAGAGAGATGTTCTCATCAGTGAATTCTTTCTTAATGATTTTAAGATCATTGGCCAGCTTATCTTCTATT
>CM053772.1:160943083-160981422 GCA_028658325.1 Potorous gilbertii
ACATGATTCAACAATGTCACAGTTGTGCTTCTATTCTCTCAACATCCATAGCTACTGAAGACCTAGAAAGCAAGGGTCATAGGGTCTTTCCAGTTGACTTACAGCTAATAATTCCTTTTTCATAAGAATTTGAGCTCCTTGAAAGAAGGCATCATCTTCATTTTTCTATTCATGTCCCCAGATTTTTGCTCTAGTAAGTGATTAATAATTACTTTTTATTAGTTCATCCTGATGGCCATGAGGAGCCATTGAAGATTCTGAGTAGAGGAACAGAGTGATCAAATCCATGTTTTAGAACTTTGGAAAAGTTGAGTGGAAGACGAAAGGAAAAGAGGTAAGGCCTAGAATCAAGTAGATCAGTTAGGTTATTGTTAATCATGACAGTGAATAGATGTATTTCCCATAAACCTAATGATATGGGAAACAACCAAAGACCTCAAAGTTCCCTTATTATAAAAGGGAAAAAATAGATTCTATAAATATTGGGAAAGAGTTTCTTTTCCTTTTCTATTTCTTGTTTTTATTGTTGTTTGTTTTTTGCTTATTTTTTAGCAATGTTCTAAGAGGGTAAGGTGTGGACCTTAGTCAAAGAAACTGGGAATTTGTAAACACATAGACTCAATTCTTTATTCAGTTATTATTCTGTTACACTTTAGTCAGTTTCACCCAGTGAGACTGCTCTTGATATTCCTAGATTTGCAAGGCCTATGTTTGTATCAAGGTAAAAATAGCTTCACTAAAGAAATCATAGAAAAGAGCTTGAAGATAAGTCTTATGAAATATGACCTGAAGAAATTCTTTTTACCTTTCCCATAGACCTAACCCAATAGTGAGGGCAGATGATGATTTCCATAAAGGATTCCTTAAATAGGAAAACCCTAACGTCTTGGAGTTTGCCAAATTTCAGAAATCCTGTAATAATTCACACTTGTATAATGCTGAGTCCTATAAAGGAACACTGAAGGATAGTTCAAGTACTTTTATTCCTATTTTACAGATGAGGAAACTGAAGTTATGTAGTCACACAACTGGTGAATGTTGAAACCAAGTTCTTGAAGCCAGTGGGCCTACCATATCATGACGCTTGTCCAAATCTACTTTATGGAACACAGGGTCAAGTTGAGTATAGTACGCTATCTTTAGAGCTCTTTTGCCAACTTTATGCAGACATCTTTCTATGGCAATGCTTCTCAAAGTATAATCCTTAAGCATCTTCCAGGTAGTTCCTTGGCCTTGACTTTTGCAATAGTGAAGTTTACAATATGGAAGTATTTATACTTTTGTCCTTGGTATTGATGAGGGCTGGAAAGGGGGATGGGCTGGATGAAATTCTGAAATCCCTCAAAGACCAGAGTACAGAGGCAAGTTGCCTGGAATGAATTCTCAGACTTAAGCATTCTTGAAGTCAAGGTGGTAAAGATTTGTTAAGGTTTTCAGTGGGCAAGGGTTCTTAGGGAATCTGTAACCTCATGAGCCAAGTGTGATGATTAGGTAATTCAGAGAGAGATTAGGGAGTGGTTAAGCAGTGGTTGATTCTCAAAGGAACATGCACTTTTAGTATCTACTGCACAGGTATTTTACCCAGAGTTCATCAGGAGATAGTCCAAGTGGGAGGACAACATGGAGGTGTAATTTTAGGCCTGAAATGTTACTAAGTCAACTAACAGTAAGGACTGATACCAAGCTGCTGTCATCAATGTAGTGTTAGCCAAGATAAAAATAAGGGAGTATACCTATGTCCAAATGTAAGGGAGAATGTACATGTATAATTGTTCAGTGAGTAAATGTCCTTGTGATTCAGTACACAGCCAGTTTAGTCAGTACACAGCTGGTTCAAACTAATAAATTCGATAGGTGCAGCTGGCTACTGTATCAGGAAGAGAGATAACTGTTTTTTTTCTGGAGCAGGCTGTTCTTGGTCTGGGGAGAAACTGCCTGGGATAGTGTTTTGAGGCTAGAGAGCAATACGAGTTTTAGAGAGAAATGTGATTTTATAATTAGAGTCCAAGCACAGGCACCCAAGCACTCCATCAATATGAATAAATAACTATGTAAGTATAATTTTAAAAAAAAATTAACAGATTGAGCCTCACTTTCCAAATTGAAACTGGTTTTATCCCGAATCCTGAAGATATTTTTGATGCAGTCTTTCTCCCTTCTGAGAAATGCATTTTGGGGCACTAGCTGCAAGATTCACCAAACCTCAGACTGTTCAACTCCCTTTTTATATTGATAAGCATTTTAAAATCATCTTTACTTTTGTTGGTCACAGTGGAAGAAGATCTTATTTCCTAACTATTTGCTGATCTGTGCTTCCATATAATTTTAATTTTCTGGGGCCAAGTGTAGTCAAAGAAAATAAATGTGGTTTTTCTTTAATTTTGTTTAACAGAAGTACCTAGCAAAAAGTTATTTACTTGCTATAAGTAAATTAGAGGGAAGGAAATACCCTCTGCCGACACAGAACAGCTCATTCTTTGAAACTTATATTTTAAAGGATTTTTATAAGACACTGAGAGGTTAAATGACTTGCAAGGGTCAGTTAGACAGTGTATTTAATAGCCTAACTTGAACTTAAGTTGTCCTGGTCTTAAGGCTGTCTTTTCAGCTATCCATTTAATGAGAACAGGGTATAAATATGTGTGTGTATTATATATGATATATGTATTTTTAATTTATAAAATAAAACAAAAATTTCTATTACAACATCATAAAGAATGATGATTGCACATAAAACTGCAAAGCTGTTATGTACAATTTGCTATTCCTTTTAAACATATAATAAAGTTATCATGTACATTTCTTTTTTCCTTTTTTCTCCCTTCTCTCCCCCATCCCACCCTAGAGATAGTTATTAGTATTAGAAAAAATTGAAGATGGAGTAGATGCAGAGACTCACTAGAGTTCTATCCCCAAGTCCAAACAAATACCTATAAAAAATGACTCTAAACAGATTCTGGAACTGCAGAACTTACAGAACAATGGAGTGAAGCAAACCTCTAGCCCAAGACAGCCTAGAAGGTCAAAGAGAAGCATTTCCTCACTGGGAGCAGAGCACAATCGAGCATGGGCCGACCCTCCACAGATGGGACCTGAGCAGACCTGGAGTGGGGGGTGGGGGGGCTGAATCTCTAGTACCTATGGTGATTTCCAGACTTCACAATCCCAAAACCCCAAGGACAAATTGAAAGGTCAATCAAAAAATACTGTCTGACTTGTGTGAGAGAATAGAGTGGTCCAATCCTATCCTCAGGGCTGGGAAGGGGGTAGAGGAGCCCTTGGCAGCTGACAACTGAAGCAGGGGCAGAGGCAATGCCTGTTTCTGAAGCTCTAGGTCAACAGATTGTGGGGAGATTGAACAGTTGACAGTACATCCCCCACCACCACTGGAAGCAGAGAATTACCCTGACAAAGAGTTCAATGACTGGGAAAATGAACAAAATCCAGAAAAAGAATCCTACTTTGTTTATAAGGAAGACTTAAATATACAATAAGAAGAAGACAATAAAGTCAAAGTTCCTACATTCAAAGCCTCCAAAAAAATGAATTGTTCTCAGGCCATGGAAGAATTCAAAAAGGATTTTGAAAATCAAATAAGAGAAGTAGAGCAAAAATTGGGAAGAGAAATGAGAGTGATGCAAGGAATCATGAAAAACAAGTCAACTTCTTGCCAAAGGGGATACAAAAATGCTGAAGAAAGTAACACCTTAAAAATAGAGTAACCCAAATGGCAAGAGATCCAAAAAGCCAATGAGAAGAAGAATGCCTTAAAAAGTAGAATTGGCCAGATGGAAAAGGAGGTCCAAAAGCTCACTGAAGAAAATAATTCCTTAAAGATTAGAATGGAGCAGATGAAAGCTAATGACTATATGAATAAACAAGAAATTACAAAATAAAACCAAACGAATGAAAAAATAGCAATACTGTGCAATACCTTATTAGAAAACCAACTGACTTGGAAAATAGATCCAGGTGAGATAATTTTAAAATTATGAGTCTACCTGAAAATCATGATCAAAAAAGAGTCTAGACATCATCTTGCAAGAAGCTGTCATGGAAAACTGCCCTGATATTCTGGAACCAGAGAGCAAAACTGATATTGAAGGAATCTACTGATAACCTCCTAAAAGAGATTCCAAAAAGAAAACTCTTGGGAATATTGTAGCCAAATTCCAGATTCCAAATTCCCATCTTCAAGGTTAAGGAGAAAATATTGCAAGTAGCCAGAAAGAAACAATTAGAGTATTTTGGAAACACAATCAGGATAACACAAGATCTAGAAGCATCTATATTAAGAGACCAGAAGCCTTGGAATATGATATTTCAGAGGTCAAAGGAGCTAGAATTAAAACCAAGAATCACCTATCCATCAAAACTAAGTAAGATATTTCAGGGGGGAATATGGTCATTCAGTGAAATAGAGGACTTTCAAGCATTCTTGATGAAAAGACCAGAGCTAAATAGAAAATTTGACTTTCAACCACCAGAATCAAGAGAAGCATGAAAAGGCAAACAAGAAAGAGAAATCATATGGGACTTACTAAAGTTGAACTGTTTATATTCCTACATGGAAAGATGATATTTGTGACTCTTGAGATTTTTCTCAGTTTTAGGGTAGTTGGAGGGATTATATACATACAGTCAGAGGGCACAGGGTGAGTTGAATATGAAGGGATGATATCTAAAACAAATAAAATTAAGGGGGAGAGGGGTACATATTGGTAGAAGGAGAGAGGAAGAAATAGAATGGGGTAAATTAACTCACATGAAAGAGGTAAGAAAAAGCTTTTCCAATGGAGGAGAAGGGGAGAGGTGAGAGGAAAGAGTGAACTTACTCTCATTGCATTTGGTTTAAGGAGGAAATAACATGCACACTCAATTTGGTATGAAAATCTATCTTATAGGTGTGGGGGGATAAAATCTTAATTTTTAAGGAAGTGATTGTAGAACATTTATAAATAAATAAAATAAAAATTAAAAAAAAAAGAAAATATATCTTATACTACAGGAAAATAGGGGGAAAGGGATAAGGAGGAGTTGGGGAGATGATAGAAGGGGGCAAATAGGAGGAGGGGGTAATTAGAAGTAAATACTTTTGAGGAGTGACAGGATCAAAAGAGAGAATAGAATAAATGGGGCCAGGATAGGATGGAAGGAAATATTGTTAGTCTTTTGCAATATAACTGTTATGGAAGGGTTTTGCATGATTCACATGTATAACCTACATCGAATTGCTTGCCTTCTCACTGGAGATGGGAGAGAAGGGATGAAAGGAGAGATGCTGGAACTCAAAGTTTTAAAAATGAATGTTAAAAGTTGTTTTTACATGCAATTGAGAAATAAGACATACAATGGGCTATAGAAATCAATCTGTAAGAAAATAGAGGGGAAAGAGATGAGAGGGAGAAGTGTAACAGAAGGGAGGGCAGAGTGGTGGAAGGGATGATCAGAATGCATAATCTCTTGGAGTGGGTGGAGGGGAGAGAGGAGGAGAAATTCTGGAACTCAAAATCTTGTGGAAGTGAATGTTGAAAACTAAAAATAAATAAATTAATTTTTAAAAAAGAAAAAAAAATGGTAAAATTCATTTGGAAGAACAAGAAGTCAACTCCCCAAGGAATTAATAAAAATATATACACAATATATACATGTATACATACATACATGTGAATGTGTGAATATATACACTATAAACACATATACGTATGTGTATGTCATGTTATATATTATATGTGATTGTATACATATCAAAATGATGTTTGCACATAAATTTAATTTATCTTCCTCTAGATATGTCTTTTATCTTTGTTCCTTTAAAGTCAGATTATGCTTAACATTTAATTTCTTTCAGCCAAGGGTATTCAAAATAATGCTTCACATATAGATAGGTATTTTGTTTTACCAGTGGACACCATTTCCAAACTGCTCTAATGACCTGTCCTTATTAATTTCACAAGGAGTCCAACAAGGCACAGGAATCAAAACAGTAGTGTACTATCCAAGATAACACAGTCTTTAGAAAACTCCCACCTCTCTATCAATACCCTTTTTCTTCCCGTCATATTATTTTCTTAATTGTTTTATTTTTAATTTATTGAATCAACCAAGTATTTCCTTCCATAACATAGTATGATAAAAAAAGAGATGATGGCACACGAATCTGCAAATCTATTATGTACAACATGCTATTCCCTTTAAAGATATAATGAAATCACAAATTTCTCCCCTTCCCTCCAGAAGTCTACCATTAAACACCACTAGGTACATGTAAGTAAAATTATTACATACTTCTATTTATCAGCTCTTTCTCTGGTTGCAGATAGCATCTTAAAGTCAAATGTCTAGGGGTTTATACTTTTCCTCCTTATTGCTCTACTTTTTCAACCAATTTCTCCTTCAGGTGTTAACGAAGAATGCTAAAAGTGTGGCTCTTTCCCTGGGTCTCTGCTTTTCAGAAGTGATTCCTTGAGGCTGGAAATGCAATGAGAGCATGACCTCCCCCTTCCTCATATAATAGAATGATGGCGATAATGATATGGTGATGATAGTTGACATTTATTTAGCATTTTAAGGTTTACAAAGCAGTTTCCACTGATTCTCACAACAGTCCTATGAGTTAAATAGTACAAGCCTCTGTTAACTTCAATTTGAAGATGAAGAAAATGAGACCCCAAGAGGTTGTCATATAACAAGTGAGCATCAAAACAGGTATTCAGTTTAGGTTCTCTTAAAGCCAACTCCAGTCCTGTGCCACATTGCACTAGATCTGGGATTCAGACAACCTGGGTTTCAACTGCAGCTCTGTAGTGACATTAAGCAAGTGATCTAAACCTTCGATCCCTAAAAGGGGAATTAATAGTAAAATCTTTCCAGCTTTCCAAGGAGGGATGTGTTAGAGCCAGCTAAATAGGGAGAAGCAATTGCTATATGTTCAACTTCACCATTTACACCTTGGTCATCAGTAAATGCTACAAACTAGGGCATGATTTATTGTTTTTTTGGTTATCTCGAGTTAAGAAAGTGACTAGAGAAAAAACATTATTACTGCAGATTAACGGTCAGTTATTAAACATTTACCAGCACAACCCTGCTCCAAGCAAAACGGTTGATTAGATTGGATCAGGTGAGATAATACATAGGAAAAGGCTCTGTAAACTGTGAAACTGTCATAGTTAAGAAGGTATTCTAAAACTAAACCACATGGATTCTAAATTAATTTTTAAAGACTTTTTTTTTCTGGAGATTTCCTTGGAAGTTCACACAGAACTCCCAAAGAGAAAAATCCATCTCCCAATGCAGGTCAGCACTTCTTTTGAAATTTAGAGTCTGAGAGAGCCTCCTGGGCACTGAGAAGGTAAATTACTGCTCAGGGTCACTCAGCCAGCATACATCAAAAGAAATTGAATTCCACGCTTCCCTTAAAGTGGAAGTACTTTTGAAGGCAGGGACTGGTTCATTTCAGTCCTTTGTATTTCCAACACCTAGTCCAATGCCTGGCATTTAGTAATGTCATGATTTTAATAAGCCTATTATTTGATTTCTGACTCTCCAGTTCTGTCTTCACTACACCAAACTGTCTTTATGGCAGCAATGATAAAAATCTCTTCATCCAAGGATTAGATAAAATATGGTATATCCAGAGATCCTTACATTTGTTTCAGGAAAGGGGACCCTGAAGGAGGGTTCTCCCAATGCCCTCTAGCTACCTCTCAGCAGTCAATTTTGAGTGTACAATAAGGACATTTGCTAAAGTGATGAACTTGCAGTCATCAGAAAGACTCATTTGGCGCCTCAGACACTTAATAACTGAGCGACCTTGATCAAGTCATTTAACTTTTGCAAAGTAAGGATGTTAATGACAACTACCTCACTGAGTTGTTGGTAAGGATCAAACGAGATATATATAAAGTGCTTTATAGACCTTATAGTACTATTTAAACACTAGTTATTATATTATTAGCACTATAAGTTCCCGATTAAATTAACTTTTGCTCCTTGCTTTAGCAAGAAAACCTATAAAATGGCTTCCCAAAGTTGCACATGGAGTTGCTTTAGGTCAAGATGCTTTTAACTTATAAAGAAATGGTTTCTGATCTTTGTTTCATGATTGCCATGAGCCCCTGAACATAAACTCTTCCAAGGGTGAGTTTGGGGCAATACCCATAAATCTGAAGCTTAACATCATAAAGAAGTGAGAAGAAAAGAGAAAATTCTTGCCAAGTTCTTGTTTCCAAAGGACCCTAAATCATTTCAGTGCTATTTGATGACTCAGTGCTAAATGATTACCCCATTCATTTACCTTCTCTTTAACTGCCTGCATTTTCTCCAATCCTTCCACTTTATCTTGGCTATTTCAATTCAATTCAACATTTATTAAAGACTTACTACATGCCAGAACCTGTGCTAGGTGCTGGTTTTATAAAGACAAGCAAAACAAAGGGTTTATGGTACCCATTACAGTACCCATTATTTGCCTGATCATGCCTCTGCCTGGAGTACTTCCATTACCTTGTCTCTGTCAAGCTACTTTAATTCACAGACTGCTTATAACATATTTTCTCTATGTAATCTTTCCAGACTAAACCCAGTCTGTCTATGGTCATGCCAATATTCCCAGTACCCCCTCCCTTTAGTACTTATTGGGGATAATTATTTTATTTGTATTAGCAATGTTCTTGTCTCTTTTAATTTACTTATATTGCCTTGTCCTACTTGATTGTAAGTATATCAAAAGGACTAGTGCTATCTGGTGCCACTACGATTATAACTTTCCAGTATTCCAAATAATTAACAATAAGGTCTCCATTAATAAGAAAAATGCAAATAAAAATGTTAATTTTACTTCATACTCAGAAAATTGACAAAAGTCAAAAAATAAGGATTCTCAAGGTTGAAATGGTTTACGGGAAGACAGACATACTAATGCATCGTTAGTGGAGATATGAATGGATCCAGTCATTCTAGAAAGCAATTTGGAATAATGGGGCAAAGGTAACTAAAGTGTCCATGCCCACTGCTAGGCACTTATGCCAAGGAGGTCATTCACTAAAAGAAAGGTCCCATATTTACCAAAACATTTGTGGAAGTACTTTTTTATAATAGTAGTAGGAGCAGCAAAGAACTGGAAATAAATTGAGATTTGTAGGAAATTGTAAATAAACTGGAAATTCAATTGAGAAATGGTTAAACAAGTTGTGATAAAGGAAAGTAATGAAATAATGCTGTCCTGTGAGAGCCAATGGTTATGATGTAGTCAGAGAAACTTAGAAAGACAGAGGAATAGATGCAAATCAAAGTTAACAAAACAAAGAAAGCAACATATACAATCACTAAAATGTAAATGGGAAGAAGAAAAATAAAGAATAATGAAACGATTAAAAATAAATGTAAAAGTATTGTGATCAAGCTTGGCTCCAAAAAAGAGAGAGGAAAAGAAAACCCCTTTTCTTCTTTATAGGGATGAAGTACTATATATACAATGGTTACAGAACACTACATATAATGTCAGACATTTTTGGCATAAGGATGATTCAGGAGGTAGAATATTGAACCTGGAGTCAAGAAAACATAAATTCAAATATAGCCTCAGATACTTCCTAATTAAATGACTCTTAACTGATACCTGCTTCACTTTTGTCACCTATAAAATTCAGATAATACTAATACCTACCTTCAAGAGTTATTGTGAGGATCAAAAAAAAAACATTTTTAAAGAGCTTTATGAACTTTAAAGCACTATATAAGTGCTAGCCATTACTATTAGTTTTGGTAAATTTATTTTTCCTTCTTTTAAAATTCTAAAGGAATCACTTTCTGGGAGAGGCAGTGGTTTAGGAAATATAGGTAATGTACGAACAAAAATTCAGATTTGTTAAGGGACAAAACTCAAGTCATGCAGAGGCAAAGGAAAAGATATTCTATATCACTACTAATTAGAAAAATCCAACTTAAAACAATTCTGAGATTCATTTTTATATTCATCAGAGTAGAAAAGAAGGAAAAAGAAGAAAATGACAAATGTTGAAGCAGCTCTTGAAAAACAAAAGTGGACTTGTGAATAGGTAAAATCATTCTGGAAAGCAGTTTGGAATTATATACAGAAAATGTTATTAAATGGTTAGATCAAAGAAAAAGGAAAAGATCCTTTATGTGCAAAAAATACTTATAGTAGTTCCTTTTGTGATGGCAAAAACCTGGCAACTAAGGGGTTATCTATCAGACAAGGAATAGATGAAAAATTACGGTATATGAATGTGTTGGAAGAATTGAGGAAATAAATTATTTCAAATAATGTAGAAAGACTTTTATGAACAGACACAGAGAAAAATAAACAGAACCGGAAAAACAATTCATATAACATCGGTATCGTAAAAATGGACAATATTAAGGACTTATATAAACTAATGAAGAATGAAATAAGCAGAGCCAAATAAACCATTTATACAATAACAAGCTTATAAAAAATGAACTCCTTTGAAAACTGTAAGAATGATTATACAATCACTATTCATGATCCCAGAGGAGTCATGATGAAAAGTGATACTCTATTGCAGAGAGGGAATGAATTTAGGAAGCAAAATGAGACATATATTTTTCTATACAGACATTGAAGGAATTTGTTTTGCTTGACTATACATATTTCTTATGAGAAATGTCTTTTTGTCTTTCTTTTAATTGGAAGGGAGATAGGGGAGAAAAATAGATTTCTGCTATTTTTTTAATAGAGAGGTAACAGAGGGTGCTAGAGATATGAAATGGTGTGTTACTGTATATTATTATTTTATATTAGTTTTACTTAACTGTTTAACTTTGTTATAAGAAACCTCTTCTGAAATGGGAGTAATCTGTGAATGCTTATAATGTAAAAGCAAAGCACATCAATAAAACTTATGAAAAAGATGAAAATAAAAGGTATTAATACAATCACTCCTCTGAGATACACTGTCCAAATTTAGAACACATAAACTGACAGAACCAGTTGTTAAGTATGGGACTTGTGTGACAGATACGGCAAACAACAGCAGCATCCATTATTACAATTTAACTTTTATCTACATTTATCCTTTGAAGAATTAACTACATGACAAAAAATACTGTCCACTTTCAGAGTAGAGATTGAAGCATACTTTTTTACATTCTTGTCCTTTTTTCTTTTTTTGCACCATGCTTAATATGAAAATATGTTTTATAAGACTTCATATGTATAATTGATATCATACTGTTTGCCTTCTCAAGGAGTGGGGGAGGGGAGGGAGGCAGGGAGAGAATTTGGAATTTAAATTTCTGAAAAGTGAATGTTTTAAATAAATAATATTTTTCAAAAATAGAGAATTAGCTACAATCTCCAATATAAAAAGAATTATATTGTCTCTCCAGAGGTCATTTAAGCCAGAGTCAAATAAAGCTTCATCTAAGTATCATCTCTGTCTCTGAAGCCCATTACCTTCCAGATAGTATTTCACTATGAAATCAGATTCCTCTATATGTGTTGATAGAAACCTGGCATGTTAAAGATGAAGAAATTCTAGGAAAAGTATCTAGTCTGGGGTTTCTCAACTCTTTTGTATCATGGAATCCTTTGTTAGACTGGTGAAACCCATGGACCCCTTTCCCAGAACATCTGTTGCCATTTTTCGTTAAAGGAAAGGTTAAATTTTAGTTAACAAAAATTAAGGTGTAATTTTTCCCACCCAGGTTCATAGACCTCTTGGGGACCTGTTTGCTAAGTTAAGGGTCTTTTTATGGATTAGGAAGCTGGGCTCAGAGATACACTCTCCCTAATACTTTCTTGTTAGTAAGAATTAATTTATTTTGTTCTTCTGAATATAAATATACATTGGGATTCAAAAATAATTGAACTATTTAAAAATATTACTCAGTAAGTAGATTACATATGAACATGTAGTCAAAACCAGTTTATAAAGCAACCAATTTATAGATCAAGAAAAAGGGCAACTTTGTAATTCAGATTTTCTTGACAAAGATACTGGAGCGCTTTGCCATTTCCTTCTCTGGCTCATTTTACAGATGAGAAAACTGAGGCAAACAGGGTTAAGTGACTTGTCCAGGGTCATGTAGCTACTAAATATGTTAGGCTGTATCTGAACTCAGGAAGATGAGTCAGGAAGAATCATTCCAAGGCCAATGCTCTATTCACTGCCCCTCCTACCTGCCTCAAACTTGGAATTAGGAGAGACCTAATTTCAATGATGATCATGCGGAAGATGATCATTTTTTAAAAAGTATCAGTTAAAAGAAATGGGTGTGTTTAGCCTAAAGAAGAAAAAGCTTGAAGCCAGTGAGGTTAGGAGCATGATAATTACCTTCAAGTGTTTAAATAGCTGTCACATTAAAGAGGGATTAGATTTATTCTGGTTAACCTTAGAAAACAGAACTGAAATGATGAGTGGAATTTACAAATATGAAAATTTAGGCACATATCAATATCAGGACTTCCTAGAGACAAAAACAATCCAGTTACCCAATGGATGGTAATGGGAGGTAGTTGGGCCACAGAACCATGGATTTGCAAAGGAGGTTATGTAGACCAATCTATACCTGAAGACAAATACTCTCTAAGTTTGCCTTCCATCTACTCTCAATGTGTTATCTACATATCATATATCTCTCTACGAATCATGGGTTGTCTCCCTCATTAAAATGTAAACTCCTTGATGGCTAGGGTTATTTTTACTTTTTATTTATGCCCCCTACACTAAGCCTGACAAATAGAAAATGTTCAACAAATGCTTATGGATTGTTACTTTTTTTAATGATCCCTTCTATAACCTATCAGACACATAGTCATCTCGACTTTGCTTGAAGACTTACTGAGGGGTGGCCTTAGAAAATTCATAGGCTTCTCTTCTTCAGAGGTCTTTAAGTAAAAGCCAGATTACTATTTATTAGTATGGTGCGGAGGGGATCATTTTTCGGATATGGGTTGGACTGACTGCTGGGATTCCTTTTTATTCCAAAGTTATGTGAATATTGAACCTGATTTTGACTGGTTGTGTGATCTTGTGCAAGGCATTTAACATCTTTAGGGCCTCAATTGTGTTATCTGTAAACTTTCTACCACCTACATGGGGTGTTTATGGGAAAAATCTTAAATTGCTATATAAATATGAGATATATTTGGCTTCACGTAGATTAAAAATAAAATATAAAACCTGGTTTGCCAATTCCAACTTCTTAAAAAATGAATTCAATTCAAACAAACAAGCAGTATGGCTACTCTCTAATTTTCCACATCTTAAATAAACCCTCCTTCTTTGTGGGACTCTGATTAAAAATACTTTTCTGATATGCAAAGAAGTCCAACTTGAAAGTCTTTGAATAGGCTTACCCTTCATTCGAGGATAGGAGCAAAGTAAGTTCTTGTTCCGGTTCAGAACGGAAATAAATTCACCCTTCCTCTTGGAGTGTTATATATTTTGTAAAGGTTTATCTAAATTTCACAGGTGTTTCCATTTCCAAGGGAATGCTAAAAAATGTTATGATAAAATAGATATCTTCACTTTGGATCCATCTTTGAGCAATTCTCTATTAGTATGAAATATATGAGCAAACTGAAACAGTTCACTGGCTTTATAGTGCAATTCTTAGCACAGATTTCAGTGAATGTTGCCCAACCCAAGGCATTTTATAATTTATTAGGTTCAGCTAATGAGTCCATCCTTTTCCAGTCTATTTGATATACATAGCCATCATCTTTCACCTTATCAATCCAATCTTGATACTCATTCTTTTCATCTTTTTTTTCCTTTCCATTTTTTTCTTCTCGGTTTGTTGAAATGGTAGACCTCTTTCTATTAATAGAAATATAGGGTTCAGGGGTAATTTATCTTTTCTGCTTGCCTTACAAAATGAAAACTAATGCATGCTTCTTCCCTCAGTGTGGTTTATGATTTAATAATGCCACCATTCCAGCTCTTGTCACTAATCTTACCTCTGCAAGCAAATTTGGGGGTCCACCCAATCTCGTGCATGCCTCATGTCATGTGAGCTTCTGGGATACATGGCAATTGTCGGGAACAGCCTGTCTCTACACTCCATACCAGGTCCTAAGCACAATGAGAAATGCTCAGAAATGCAAAATAGCCCCCTTTCTAAAGTCTCTTATTCCATTCAGAGCTTTCGTCTATTTCCTTGTCAAAATGATCATTTTGCTTCTCTTAACTCCTCAATGCTTTTCACTCTTCTAACAACGGGATATAAATCTGCTGTTGATTAATTGTTCTGCAGTTCTACCTCTCCTCTATTGTTCAAAATGTTTGACACCTTTCACTAATCTAGGACATTTGTTTTCTCCAAAATTAGAGTACAATTTGATTAATTGCTTACTTTCTAGAAAAAAGGCATAAATGCTTTATATTGGTGTAGGAAGGGAGTAAACTAACGAAATACTAACCAATTTCTACAACCGAAAGAGAAGCTATATTGCAAAAAGTTAGGTTGCAATATCTGGCCAAAACACAAATGAAATAGAATATTATTTTATCAAAACAATCTCAATATGATATACTCGTGTTACTCTTGCAATAATCTCTGCTCCATAGACACTAATTAATTTGCTTTGTTCCTGCATTTCAGCAGTTGGACTGCATGATTTTTCTGGTGAAAATAGAAACTGCTTGGAGATTCCAAGACACCATATATTATATGAAGTGGCGCCCCATTGTTTAACTCTGGATCAGGCATGCCTCCTGTAGGCTGAACTGTTGTCTAAACTCTATCTTTTAAAGAAAGTATGAGGCTTTGTGCAAATGCAAAAAGTTGAGTTATGCTAATGAGCTCCATTTAGTCAGCTCCTTGACACTTATTGAACATGATCATCAAACTGCATTATAGGTGGTAAACTCTGCTGTATGGTATGGCTATTAAATTCATAAGATATGCAAAGATTTTTTTTTTCCAAATCACTTGTACATTCCAACTGTATTCTGCACTGGAACATGTTCAACAGAAGATGCTTAACTTGCAGGCAGCCCCGGGGGGACAGAGGAGAAGGGATGACTTGTGTCACTCACTGATGACCCATCCTGTTGATTTGGGACTGTGGTGGAGGGATGATGAAAATTGTTATCACTTCATAATTCCTAGCTGGGCAGAGGGCACAGAGATAGGAAAAATATGGCTTGGGAATGAGAGGAGAGGATGGGAAAGAGTCTGGAAAAGGCATGGGTGGAAAATAGGGAGAGATAAAGAATCATTCATGGCACAAAGGGCTAAATATAAGGAGAAAGAAATTCTTACTCATGGCCACAAAGTCATCAAGAGAAATAATGGGTCTCTTTACTAGTACCAAGAGTTAATTTGGATCAGGACTTGGAAAAATAATAACAAAAAATATAATCTATTGATTTTATTGGACATGATCATGAGCTGTAAACTCTGTCATTTGATATAGCTACTAAATTCACATGATATGCAAAAATTTTCTTTTCCTGAATTATCCATACACGATAGCTATGTTCAATCTTTACATGACTCAATCCTATACTGTCTTTGGTGCCATTTTGTACATTCAATTCAATTTCTAGAATAACAATAAAAAAATGTTAAGAAGAAAAACACTACTAGAACTGCTTCTAATTTATTCCCCAAATTTAACTTCTCTAATTCTCCAGGGTCTGTTGGCTATGGACTTGGGGGGGCGGGGTAGGGTCTCGGAAATTTCAAATCACGACAGCAGGGCTGATGATCCTCATAAGAAATGGATATTTAAAACTAGTCAAACTAGTAAATCTCACAAGAAAAGTAATACAAAGGAGATCATGAAAAAGATGTATGACTGCAAGGGAAAGTGAATTAGTCATAGAATGAGAGAGAGTGATACCAGATGGACAGTCTGTGTGCTCAACCGGGCAATGTTAAGTATCCTAAGGGAAGACTCTTAGCTTGTTCAGTGGGCTCCTGGGGAGAATTAATTAGGAGACACAAAGAAGAGTCATACAAGACAAAAAGGTGTAGAGAAGTTGTGATTTATTCCCTTAGAGGGAATGCCTACATCAAAAAGATTACATATCTATCAAAAAATTGAAGCAAGTTCTTCAATGTTGACTTGTGGTGAGAGCACATATATGTTAGGACCTCTATGACATAAAATTAGGAATAGCAACAGTAGCAACAACAGCTAGCATTTCTTTTAAATATTTAAAGAGTGTTTCACAAATATTTTCACATTTTATGCTTACAATGACTCCAGGAGGTAGAAGCTACTGTTATCTCAATTTTACAAATAAAGGAACTGAGGCAGATGGAAGTTAAGTGACTAGAAAACACAGCTAGTGTCTGAGGTCAGATTTGAATTAAGGACTTCCTGATCTCAAGCTCCACACTCTATCCATGGCACCATCTAGTTCCCTCATGTCAAATCCTCATGTGTATTAATCTAATAACTATAGTAAATTATTGAGTGTTATTTCTTCATAGGTACATAAGAAATGCATCCTCCTAGCTCTTTTAGGTGCCAAAGAAGAGATTTAATTCTGAAGCAGATCGAGGAGGATAATATATGCAGTGATTACACTAATATAAACAAAATGACACAAAACCAGCTAAAATTAATTATAATGCTTTTTTGTCTTGAAAAGCAGATGCTAAAACCCATTTCACTCCTCTCAACAAAGAAATGGAGAAGTCTGAACAGAGAACTGGTATATAGTGTCACTGTCAGATGCAGTGATTTTGTCTTTTGATTTCACTTGACAGTTTTTCTTAGTTATAGAGTAGAGTTCAATAAAGGCAGTGGACAAGGGGAGGGCTATGCTACAAAATATGCAAAGGTATTAATAAAACTTTATAATCATTTCTGCATTCAGAATATCAGAGTTCACATCCTTCTTCTAACATCTATTATCTGTTACCTTGGGTAAGTTACACAATCTCTTCATTTGTAAGATGAGAGATCAAACTAAAAGTTCTCTGAAGTTCTTTCAAAATCTAGATCCGTGATCCTCTGCTTAGATAATACCTAAGGTTCCTTTTATGCAATCCTATGATTCTGTAACTTAGATTTCCATGAAGGTCACAAAGAGAGGGCAGACTCTTGGCTAAGAAGAAGATGAGATGGGAAATGTGGATGGGACCAGTACAGATATTACATATAAATGGGAATGTAATTCATGCCAAAAGTTATAGACTATTTAACAAATGGTACCTATATCTTTTGTGTAGTTAGATGTTCATCCAGAAAGACAGATTTAGGAAAATCAAGAAGTTCTTGCCTATGTGAGTTTTAATAACTTTTCCATGAATAACCTTCTAAAAGTTGTCTTATTTTCAACCTTTCTGTCACTATATGGGTATTCCTTTGATTATGCATCAGAGTATAAAAGAATTTGTGGTGCTGAAACAGCCTTAACATCACTTCTTCATCTTCTTTGTCAGGAGTTATAATAGCTGCTTCTCAAAACATTTATTGAGTGTCCAGCATGTACAGAGATATTTCCTCTTTCCCCTTTTCTTCCCAACAGTATTTTCCCCTAGGCCCCTCTTCAATGTAGCCTCTCTTTAGAAAAGTTTAGAATTAGTGCAGATCATCAGTCAATAAAATAATTTCTAAAGCAGACCCTCACAATAAAATAAAATAGTACAACATTTCACTGTTAAAATGAGAGTTAAGATTTCTGAATGTATAAACAGTCTCAAAGAGGCAAAAGACAGAGACCCTTCTAACAGAAACAATATAAAAACAGTGAACCATCTTGTGTCTGAGGAGCTGTAAGAATATTGCATTATTCTCTTTTGTTTGAAGAGTCTGGGAGATGGAATCCTTTAAAAAACTAAAGGCTTTCCCAAAGTCCAAAAGATACGTACACAAGAACAGTTCTATAGATAGATCATGTTGTGCTTTGAGGGCATTAAAAAGAAGGTGGGAATCTTGATCCTACAGAACAGATAATGTAACAGGCTTACAGTACAGTAGAAAGAACATTGCATTCAGAGGCACAGGAGTTGGGTTCAGATACTAACTATACTTCTTATTACCTGTGTAATCTTAACCACTGTGGGTCTCAGTTGTCATCCGTAAAATGAAGGAATTGAATTAGATGGCTTTAAAATTTTATGATACTGTGTGTTATATAACTCCTTTCATTATAGGTATGGAATGTAGGTGTGTGTGTGTAGATATATACACACATGTATGTGCATGTATGTGTACGTATATGTATGTGCGTGGGCATACATATACACATATACTGTCCAACTCAGTCTGGATATTAGTCAATTTTACTTAACTGACTTTGAAGGATATATAGGAGGAGAGAATACATCAAGAAATAACTATATAACTATTATGCATATATATGTATATGTATACACACATATGAAAGGAATGTATAAGAGAGTATGTATAAATTTAGAGTTTGAAGATACTTTTAGAGGTCATCTAACCCATATATTTACAAATAAACAATGTAAAAACTCAAAAGTTTAATAACGTACCCCAGCCATATAGATTGTAAAGCAAAAGAATAGAATTTTAACTCAATCTCTATAACTCAGTCTAACCAGGGGTGGAGAACCTGTGGCCTCAAGGCCACATGTGGCCCTGTAGGTCCTCAAGTGCAGCCCTTTGACTGAATCCAAATTTTATATATCAAATTCCCTTAATAGAAAGGATATATTCTTTAAAACTTGGACTCAAGGACCTAGAAGCCCACACACAAGGACCTAGAAAGTCACACCCAAGGACCTAAGAGTCCACAAGTGGCCTCAAGGTTTCAGGTAGGCCCACCCCGGATACAGAGTCATACTTGTACCATACTGCTTTGATAAAACAAATAAAAAGGAAGAAAGGAAGGAAGAAATGAGGGGATCAGAGGGAAACCACTTTATCACTTTGTTGCAGCCAGTTCTATATATGTGAGGTGTTTAATCTCCCCAGTTCCCTTCTCCCTAGACTCCAGCACAACTCATCTCATAACTGTACCACAAATGCCTCTGTTTTCATGTGATCATGGATTCACTCTGCTTAGAAAGGCTGTTTGTTCAGTGTGTGTAAATGACTTTATCCAGTCATGTACTTTCTAATCCTCATTAAACTGATCTTAGACACGACTAGCTGGACCTAACAAAGCTCATTTCTGCCAATTCTGTGTCATTCCAAGTCTTGTTTATTTAAACAAGGACCAAAAACTGAGTGTTTTACATGTTCCTTGGTGCACATTCCCTTCTCAAAGTGTAACGCTGATCAGGAGTTTGTGGTATTCACAAGTAACCTCAGTGGTCCCAGTAACCACTAACACAACATTCTGCCAGGCCATTAAGACTGTGAAATAGCAAGGATTATTTTTTTTTTCGCTTCCATATTTTCTGGAGATAACAGGCACAGTGAAATTTTAAGTTTTAATCTGCATATCCTATGTGACCCACTCTAAGATTTCAGGCCTGAGCTACATTAAGCAAATCAATAGTGTCTTTCATGAAGCATTGTAGAAGTTCATCATCTCACTATCCTTTTGTTTGGGCAGCCTCCTTAAGTTGCCTCCCAGTCAAAACTAGGAAAACAGAAGAAAAAGTAGGAGTACATCACATCCAGGTAGAAAGAAAAATAAAGAAAAGAAGGAGCCCAAGTCTGAACAGTAAGACAGCAGAAACCAGTGTTTTTACTTTAACACATGTGCCTTTCATTATCCTCAGACCTTCTTGGTTTAACTAGGAAAAAAGGAGTGGTCTAGAAGAATCCAGCCTCGACTAGTATATATATCTGGACCCCACTCCGCTATAAAAAGCAAATAATTAATTTCCCAGATCTTCACAACTAATGGAGTTGGAGTAACATTTCCAAGCTTCCCAAGAGATTTGAAAGAAGAAAATGCTTAGGATGCAGCCATAGTCCCCTTTGAACTCTGAGGTCTGGTCAATACTCAGCTGGCTTGACAGAAGTCTCCTTCCCAGTTGGGTTAGATAGAGCATGCTTACTTTGATATTCTGGAACCAGCTCAAGCCAGTTCCAGCATTCATTAAATTTTTAGTAAGTATTTACACCTTGGGAAACAGCAAAGGCTGTAAATCAAGGCTTGACTTACTCTTTTGTTGATTGTCACTCTAGAATTAAGAAGGTGATGGAGAAAATATTAATAATGCACATTAAACTTAAAAGTTTATGTGTCTGCATTTGTTTCCAGAGAGCCAACCCAATTATCAGCACACTCCTGCTTAGGACTCTACTAATTCCCTAGTGGTTGATGAGATAATATATGTAAAGCAAACCCTGAAATGCCAGTGTTCTTACTGTTGTAATTGTCATTTCTCTCTCGCCCTGAAATTACCATGTCTACAATTACCTCTCCATACCTTCCCAGTAAAAGAGAAATTCCTTGAGAGCATTTGCAATATCTTACACACAATAATAGCTAGCATTTATATAGCACTCTAAGATTTGCAAAGTGTTTTATGTAAGTTATATCATTTTATCCTCACAACAACCCTGGTAGGGGGATGCTATTATTTTCTCCACTTTTCAAAAGAGAAAACTGAAGCTGAGAGAGCTTAACTAACTGATTCAGTATCACAAAGATAGTAAGTGTCTGATGCCATATTACATTCTATCCACTGTGCCACCTAACTACCTCTAAAAAGCACATAATATATACTTGTTAGAGGATATTAGATTTCCCAATTTCCCTCCTCCTCTACTTTGTTTCAGTTCTCTCTTTTCTGTGATCACCCTATATATACTTTGTACTTACTTAGTATTTACTTCCCTTTGTATATTTTATTCTCTTAGTAGAATGTAAGCTACTTGAGGATATGAACTGTTTTTTATGGCATACACTTGAAAAATGTTTGCTGTATTAGATTGAATTGGATAGCCTTATTGCCTCAGTTATCTTACAACAATAAAATAGAGAAAGAGCAAAGCAATGAATTGGGTAAGGAATTTTTAAAAAGCTAGAAAAAAAACAAACTGAAAATCCCTTGGAAATCATAAAAAGTAAAGCTGAGATTAATAAAATGCAGCACAAAAGCCACTGAATTAATAGAAAATAGGAGTTGGGTTTTATAAAAAAACAATAAAAAGATGAATAGTTAATATGATTTAAGAAGAGAGAAGAAAATCAAATCACTAGTATTAAAAATGAAAAGGGTGAATACACCACTCAGGAAGATGAAATCAGAGTAATTGCAAGGAGCTATTTTGCCCAATTATATGCCAACAAATTGAACAACTTAAGTGAAATGGAAGAATATTTACAAAAATGCAAATGGCCTAGATTAGCAGAAAAAGACATAGAATATCTAAACAGACCTATTTGAGAAAAAGAAATTACACAAACCATAAAGGAGCTTCCTAAGAAAAAAGCACTAGTACCAGACAGGTTTGTAAAGTGAATTCTATCAAACATTTAAAGATTAACTAATTCTAATATTAAATAAATTATTTTGAATCATAGTTATCATTGAAGTATTTTTCTTAAAAAATTATATTTTCACTTTGTAGAAACTTTTCTATCTTCACCTGTGCATATGATATACCTCTCCATAGCAAAATATAAAATTTCCTGAGAAAAAGGATTGTTTTTATTTGCTTGTTTTTGTATCTCCAACACCTCTTGTGGTACCTAGCACACAGTAGGCACTTAATAAATATTTATCAAACTTAATTGTTGTCCCATCTACACAACAGAAACAGAATCAAAGTCTAAGGTAGTTTAAAGACCATGAATATTATCTCCCTTCCCACATAGATCTATTTGGCCCATACCAAAATGGATGGCCTAAGCAAATTACAGGTTTGTATAGAAAGTCATTTTTTTATTTCCAGACACAGAGATGCTGTAATCTTCCATCTATTCCCTCCCCCTGAGGCAGGATGTCAGGCCATCTACAGAGCTGACTATTTTAGGGTTTCCCCCTCAACATTTCTGTCATCATAACTGTCATTGTCTCCCACAATTCTCTCCAGCTACCCATGTGAAACACAGTGGGCTAGAAACACAATAAAAGCAAATTACATCTTGCTAAAAGTTACCTTAGACATGAAATATTGTCCATACTAAGCATATATGTACCAAGTGGAATAGCATCAAAATTCTTAGAGGAGAAGTGAAGTGAGTTATAGGAAGAAACAGACAGAAAAACTATATGGGGGGGAACTTCAACATCCCCATCTCAGAAATAAATAAATCTAACCACAAAATAAACACAAGAAAGAAAAAGGTGAACAGAATTTTAGACAATTATAGAATTATAGACCCCTGAAAAAACTGAATGGGAATAGAAAAGAATATAGCTTTTTCTCAGCGGTACATGCCACCCACACAAAAATTGACCATGTATTAGGGCATGCAAAACTCACAATACAATACAGAAAGGTAGAAGTATTAAAAATCATGATGCAATAAAAATTACATATAAAAAGGGTCATGGAAAGATAGACTAAAATTAATTGAAAACTAAATAACCTAATCCTAAAGAATGGGTGGATCAAACAGCATATCATAGAAACAATCAAAAACTTCCTCAAAGAAAATGAGACTAACAAGACAACATACCAAAACCTATTGGATGCTACCAAAGCAGTTCTTAGGGGAAATTTTATATCTCTAAATGCTTACATGAAAAAAAAATAGAGAAAGAAGAGAATGAGGAATTGGGTAGCAACTAAAAAGATTGGGAAAAGAACAAATTTAAAATCCCAAATTAAATACCAAGTTAGGAATTCTGACAACCAAAGAAGAGATTAATAAAATTGAAAGTAGGAAAACTACTGAACTAATAAAATTAACAATTGGTTTTAGAGGGGAAAACAATAAAATAGATAAACCTCTGCCTAATTCGATTTAGAAAAGAAACAAAAAAACTAAATTAGTAGCATCAAAAATGAAAAGGGTGAATATATCACCACTGAACCAGAAATTAAAGCAACAGTGAGGAATGATTTTGCCCAACTGTATGTCAATAAATCTGACAATCTAAGTGAAGCAGATGGATATTTACAAAAATATGAATCACCCAGATTAACAAAAGAGGAAACAAAATACTTAACCCCATTTTAGAGAAAGAAATTGAACAAGTCACCAATGAACTCCCTAAGAATAAATCTCCAGGATTAAATAGATTTACAATATTCTACCAAATATTTAAAGAACAATTAATAAAATTAATGCAAAATTTTAAATAAAATATTAGCAAAAGATTATAGCAAGTTATCACCAGGATAGATGCAGGAAAAGCTTTTGACAAAATGCAGAACCCATTTCTAACTTTAAAAAAAAGTACTAGAGAACACAGGAATAAATGGAGTTTTTCTTAAAATGATAAGTAATATCTATCTAAAACCATCAGCAAGAATTAGTTATAATGAGGCTAAGCTATAAGCTATAAGCTATAAGCTCTTCCCAATGAGATCAGGGGTTAAGCAAGGATGCCCATCACCACTAATATTCAATGAAATATTAGCTTTAGTAATAAGAGAAGAAAAAGAAATTGAAGGAATTAGAATAGGCAATAAGGAAATGAAACCATAACTCTTTGCAGATGGTATGATGCTGTACTTAAAGAATCAACTTTAAAAATTACTTGGAATAATTAACTTTAGCAAAGCTTCAGGACATAAAATAAACCCACTTAAACATCAGCATGTCTTTATATGACCAAACAGCAAGAGACAGAAAGAGAAATTGCATTTAAAATAACTGTAGACAATATAAAATACTTGAGAGTTTATCTGACAAGACAAACCCAGTAAATATATGAACATAATTACAAAACACTTTTCACACAAATAAAGTCAGATCTCAACAATTGGGAAAATATCAATTGCTCGTGGGTAGATTGAGTTAATGTAATAAAAATGATAATTCTACCTAAATTAATTTATTTATTCAGTGTCATAAAAAGTAAACTAGCAAAAATTTATTTTATTGAGTTAGAAAAAATAATAAAATTCATCTGGAAGAACAAAAGATACAGAATATCAAGAGAATTAATGAAAAAATAGAAAGGAAGGTGGTCTAGCCATACTAGACCTAAAACTATATTATAAAGTGACAGTCATCAAAACTATTTGAAACTAGCTAAGAAATAGAGTGGTGAATCAGTGGAATAGGTTAGGTACCCAACACACAGTAGTAATCTACCA
Source organism: Potorous gilbertii (assembly GCA_028658325.1). NCBI lineage: Eukaryota > Metazoa > Chordata > Mammalia > Diprotodontia > Potoroidae > Potorous > Potorous gilbertii. The sequence continues at coordinate 160,967,181 of CM053772.1, forward strand.
TTTGATAAACCTAAAGACTCCAGTTTCTGTCATAATAACTCACTATTTGACAAAAACTTCTGGGAAAACTGGAAGATAGTATGGCAGAAACTAGGCATAGATCAACATTTCACACCCTATACCCAGATAAGGTAGAAATGGGTATGTGATTTAGACAGAAAGGGTGATACCATAAGCAAATTAGAAAAGCAAGGAATAGTTTACCTGTCTAATCAATGGAAAAGGGAATAATTTATAACCAAAGAGATAGAAAACATTGTGAAATACAAAATGGATAATTTTGATTACATCAAATTAAAAAAATTTTGCACAAAGACAATGATGCAACCAAGATTAGAAGGAAAGCAGAAAGCTGAGAAACAAATTTAAAGCCACTATTTCTCATAACGGCTTCATTTCTAAAATACATAGGTAACTGAGTCAAATTTATGAGACTACTCCATCATGCCCCAATTGATAGATGGTCAAATTATATGAACAAGAAATTTTCAGATGAATTACAGATACATATAATCATATGAAAAAATTCTATAATTCACTATTGATTAGAGATATGCAAATTAAAACAACTCTGAGTTACCACCTCACACTTATAAGATTGTCTAATATGACAGAAAAGGAAAATGATAAATGTTGGAGAAGATGTGGGAAAATTGCAACACAAATACATTGTTGGTGGAATTGTGAAATTATTCTGAAGAGCAATTTGGAACTATACCCAAAGGGTTATAAAACTGAGCATACTCTTTGATCTAACAATACCACTACAAGTTTGTATCCCAAAGAGATCATTTAAAAATGGACAAAGACAAGCTGTTTTTGTGGTGGCTAAGAACTGGAAATTGAGGGAATGCCCATTAATTGGGGAATGGCTAAACACGTTGTGGTATATAAATGTAATGGAATACTATTGTACTGTAAGAAATGTTGAGCAGGTAACTTTCAGAAAAATCTGATAAGTCTTACATAGACTGAAAGTGAAGTGAGCATAACCAAGAAAAGATTGTGCACAGCAAGAGCACCATTGTGCAATGTTCAACTATGATAGACTTAGCTCTTCTCAGCAATACAATGATTCAATCATGATAGAAAATACTATCCACATTTAGTGAAAGAACCGATGGAGTGTGAATGCTGATTGCAGCATAGATTTTACCTTTTTTGTTTTTTTTCTTGTTTTTTCCCTTTTGTTATGATTCTTCTTTCACATGACTAATGTGGGAAAATGTTGAATATAATCATATGTGTATAACCTATATCAGATCGCTTGCTATCTTGGGGAGGAAGAAGGGAAGAAGGGAGGAAGAAAAATTTGGAACTCAAAATGTTATCAAGATGAATTATGAAAACTATATTTACACATAATTATAAAAAATAATATACCATTAAATGGAAAAAAACAGAAACAACTATCTCTAATCAGAGACCACTTTGCTCTATAGAATGCAACTTTAAGCCCAGGACCAGTTTACCTAAATCATTTGAGAGACTAGCCACTGAAGGGTGAAGGAAAAGATAAATGGCTTATTTTTGTACTATTTTCAAACTATTCAAACTATTTTCAAACCTAAAAATTAGAGAATTATAGAATCTTAGTCTTGAAAGGGAAATAAGTCCAATCTATGTGTTGATAGGAGTCCTTTCTATAGCTTGCCTGATAATTGGTCACCCAATCTATACTTGAAGATTTTCAGTAATATCAACACCAGAAGTAACCCATCTTATTATTGGACATCTCAAATTGTTAGGAAGGTTTACCTTAATATAAACCTCTCAGAAACTCTCTCCACAATCCATACCACATCACCATCTTCAGGTTTGGACCTCAGGAAAAAGTTGGAGGGGATCTCATACTTGTTGATAAAATGAATAACATAAAATATGGCAGAGGAAATACCCAAATTAACAATAATAACCTTAAATATAAACTGATGGAATTTTCCTATCAATAGAAAATGTTATTAAATATATTAAAAAACACAATCCAACAACATGTTGCTTATACGAAAAAAATTAGAGTAGAAAATACACATATAAATTTTAAAAAGAGAGAACAAGCTAAAATTTATTTTGCTTCAACCAATTCTAGAAAATCCGAAGTTGCCATTAAGATATCAGTCAAAGTTGAATTCATATTAGAAATGACTAAGAAAGATTAATAAGGGAAAAATGTCATGCCTAAAAGTAACACTGACACTGAAAAATATAAAAATTAAATATGTAGGCATCAAATGTCACAGCAACAAGATATTTAAAGGAATATTTTAACAAAATCCAAATACAAAAATACTAGAGATTTCAATACTTCACCAAAAGACTATGAAAAAAATGAAGAAAACAATAAGAAAGTATAGACTTGATTTGAGTGCTTTAAAAACTGTATTTAACATGTAGAAAATTGTGTGAATAAAAATAGACTAAACTTTTCATTCAAATACACATAAAATATTCACAAAATTTGTCCTGATCTAAAATAAAATTTAACTAACAAATAAAGACAGGATAGGGAAACATAGTTCACAGAACATAGTACAGAAAATATTAACCACCAATGGAAACATGGACAAAATGTGATAACCAAGATGAAAAGGGAAAATGAATTTTTGAATAGAAATGGTCAAATATTAACTTGTACGAACAATAAAAACCATATTAAAGGTAACAGTAATAGAAATACACAAAACATACTAGAAAGAGATTTGGAGTCAGAAAATGATTCAAATTCAGTCACTGCTATATTATGTAGGTCTACATAAAATGTACATAATACGTACGAAAGTCTAATGACTTTCAGCAGGTCATTAAATCTCTAAAAGCTTCAATTTACTCATCTGCAAAATAAGCAAGTTGAACTAAATGGCTTCTAAGTTATCTTCCAGTTCTAAATACTTGATGGTATTATCCTACGCTGACAAAATTAATGGAATTCTGCCAAAGCAATTCTAATAGACAGATTTATATTTCTATTCATTTATATTAAATGCAAGAAAAGAGCTATTTCAAGCTACATTTTCCGTTGAAAATTTTTAAATGAAAAAATTAGAATTCTACAAGTAGACACAAAATGAGAAATTATTTAAGAGAAAAATTAACAAAATAGTAAAAGAACAATTGAAACGTAGGGAAAGAGAACTTTAAAAAAAAATCCTATGGCTGGGAATCTAGGTGTCCAGTAGCTGTGAAATGATTGAATAAATTATGACAGATAAATGCAATAGGATATCACTAACCATAAAAAATCACTAACATGAAGAATATAAAGAAATTTGGGGAGACAAAGAAATGCAAAATATATGAAAAACAATCCAAAGAGAAATATGATTATGTGAATAATTATAACAGAAACAACAACAAATTTTTATTTCTATATAGAAGAACAATTCAGAAAGATACCTGAAAACAATTAGAACAAATTTGTAAAAAATTAAAATATGCATTTTTTTCAAAAAAATAGTAAATACTGACTACTCATGATTTGCACAATATTTCCTCCCTTTTATTGTTTCTTCATTGAAATATATATGCTTATCTGTGCATAGTAGAAGTATAATTTCTTTTTTTAAAATGGGAACCATTGAGCTCATTCAATCCTCTTGTACACATTGCTCGCTAGGTCTTAATTCTTCCTCCTTCTCTTCTATTTTATAGGAAGAGGTTGTTCTTTGTAACAAGGCTAACTCCTGTATCTGAATTCCTGACCCTATTCCTTTATGACCTCGTTAGGATCCTACTCTGTCATTAGTACTTTCTCATAATTAGAACTTAATCACTCTTTTCTACCAGCTCATTTGTTTCTGACTATCTACAACCATTCTCAGGGTTCTTTCCAAATGCCATTAGGATTTATGTCTCCTTCAGCAGATCTTTCTTCATAGGCCAGTTTGGATTAAGTTCAGCAGCTACTTCACAGCTCTTTTTTTTTTCTGAGAAGTTGCACTGAATAAAGTCCAAAAAGACATTTGAGATCTTTTTATTAAATTTTCAACTCTGTTAAGTACAATTCAAATTTATTCTGCTGTCTATTAGCAAATTTAATGGCACTCAAAAGTTGGCAATAGCATGTAATAGGAATATAAGAAAAATTTCAGTCAAATGGGAAAATCTTGAAGAAAAACTAGTATTTGGTAAGCTATTGGCTTAAAAAAAGTAGAAAAGGAAAATTCAATTGTATATGAACATATATTAACATATGTCAATCACTCAATCAATAAGTATTTATTATGGAGATTATTCTATGTGCCAGGTACTGTGTTATCACTATAAATATAAAGATAAAAAAGTAAATAATTCCTGTTCTCAAGGAGTTTACATTTTGTAAGGGTAGAAATACATGTACACACAGAGAGAAATATAAATAGATACAAACATGAATTGATAGAGATGTATATGTATATATAGAATAAATATAAGGTATTCCAAAAGGGAGAGAGTTATGGGGAGGATTGCTTATCTTTGTCTTGAAGAAAGTGAGGGATTATATGAAGTGAATATGAAAAAAGGGTATATTCCATGTGTGGAGAATGACTGCCAAGGCAGGGATGGTGGAGAACCATGAAAGTAGAAGATGAAATGTTAGATTTATAAAGAATAGAAAAAGACCAGCTTGATTAGAGAATGGACTGTGGGAAAGGGAGTAATTGAAACATGGACTTGGGCAATGATGCTAAATAGAAAAGCTGTGGATAGTCTGTGAAAAGTTTAAAGTAACAAAACAATATCGCAGTATTAGAAAAAGAAGTCCCCAACGTATAGATCTAATAAAATCTATGGTAAGCCAATAGAGATGAACCCCAGATTTAAGTCACTTGGAAATGTAGTAATTAACCTTCAAAACTTGCAAGTCAAATACAAAATACTGCAAGTATCCAAGAAAGATTCATGCACCATGTATCATGGACCTTCAGTTTGAATCAAAGCAGCTTGTTCCTTTTTTGAAGACCTCTAGCTTTTTCAAAGATTTTCCTTATATTAAGTTGAAACTATAGCATGAATCTTGTGTTTCTTTTTATACCCTTTATTAAACTTCTTTAAGTGTAATTAGGATCATAGGATTATAGCATTTTAAGGTAGAGGGGACCTAGAGCAATCTAATCCCTCACTTTGCACATTAAGAAACAAAGTAAGATTAGTGGTCTGTTTTCCACTGTCACACAGGTGGAGAAAACTGAATTTGAACCTCAGTCTGTGGGTTTCAAATCTCTTTTTTCCACTATAAGATCTGCCTCCCTAATTATACTGAATAAACAAATAAACTCTGAGACCCAGTGCAGGAGATTCTGAGTAATTAAAAAAGGCTGCAGAGCTATTCCCTGGGCCAGGAATTTGCTTATCTGTCTTATCTGAATTCAGAATCAATAATCCCAGTTTCATGTTGAAAGACCTAAAAGTATTTTTCATATTTGCATTGGGCTAAGTATACCACTTATAGAATGATATGCTTGCAAACAGGTTGCATTTTTTTAAACATGGCATATGCTGTAAGTATCAGAAGATTTTGCATTTTGTATAGGGATAAAAATATCATACTCATATATACCAGTATGTAGCTCCAATAAATGGTTGATTGAATCTTTCCTTTTTTATGAGCTGTTTTGGCATTGTATAGGAGCACATTCACAAAACTTACCATCTGTATAGCACACAATTTAGTTGCTCTTCAAGACTGCTCCAATTTCCTTAGATATTAAGGACAAGATTATCACAAGGACAGAGGGACTTAAATTCCCTATACAAGTTTATTCTCTGTCTCAGTGGAAATGGTAGGATGCCTAGAAGTAGCTTTTTCTTAGTCTCCTTTCCCTTCCCAGTGTAAGGAAGGAAACAAACATTTAGTAAGTGCCAACTATGTGCCAGGTACTGTGCTAAGCACTTCACAAATGTTATCTCATCTCATCCTCACAACAACCTTGGGAAGAAGCTGCTATTATTATACCAACTTTGTAGTTGAGAAAACTATGGTACATAGGAGTCATGATTTGCCATAAGTTCTATTTCTCCTTGTTGAAAAAGTAAAATCTTTTTTGCCTTATGTGACTGATTTTGATATGTTTCTTTTTCAGTACCTAAAAGCCAACCACAGATTGACTTGGTTGGCACAACTTACAAGGTATCATTCAGACCCACTATTACTCCTGAACTCAGCCCTCTCCAGGGTGTAGATGGCCAGTAGTGGGATCTCTAAGTCAAAGGCTATAGATGTATCAGTCCACTTTTTTTTCAAGCTTCCAAATGGCTTTCCAAACTAGTTCAACAATTCTCTGCTTCACTAACAAGATGTCAGACTTCTCCCACCTACACCACAATGAGCAAGCTAGGACATGAACTTTTAAAATTTGCAACTCTTATAATTAGTGATTTGCCACAACTTTTATATGGTTGATAATAATTTCTAATTTTTCATTTTAGGAGTGTCCAGTTATACCCTGTGATAATTCATCTGTTGAAGAATGACTCCTTGTCTCCTATATTGAGTAATTCCTGACATATCTTGTATGACCTTCATTCACTAAATGACCAAATCACAACCTTTTCCAAACATGTGTTTCCTGGTTAATATTCCATACACCATTCTTGCCTATAGGTCAGTGCTGGGTTTTTTGCTGCAGAGATCCTACCACATGGGTCTCTATTGCCCTTTGAGTTTTCTACAACTTTGGACCTCCAGAGACTGTCATATTCCAAGATTTGTAACTATTAATCATCACCAAAATGACATTAATGCTAAAAACGAAGGGCGTTCATTTCAGGAAGCAGGTTGAAATTATTAAAAGCATTGAGCAATGTCCCAAATGAAACCCAGCCTGCTCTTTCTTCTTTTCAATTCTGGGTCAGATTCTTGTCCATCTGCATGTACTTATGTACAAACTCAAGGGACTGGCCACCCAAGTATATGTAATAGTCTAGACTATAGGCATTTTTCAACTATATGGATTTTTTCTTATACGACTTATTAGACTAATTTCTTCTGAATAATGTTGAATTTTCATTGAGGAAGCCCAAGAATGCTCTAAGGCTTGATGTAATCTGCACCATAATTTCACAAAAGGAGCATATGACTGACTTCACTGCCTATGTGGATTTCTTCTATGATTTTAGAACCTACTTGGTGTGTGTCCATATTGGTGGCAAATAACTGTGGCTTGCATTCATAACTCAGCTTATTGCCTCACTTGAGGATTTTTAAACAGTTATTTCTGAAGTCAATTTAGCCAAAGTAGATGGAATGAACTTAATACATGCAGGAGAGACATCTTACTGAACAGAAGAATGACATGACATGAGTTTTGAGAAAATTGAAATGGGGAGAGACACAAGAGAAGACAAGTTATAAGGCTACTTTACAATAGTTTAGATAAGAGACGATGGCCTGAATGAGACTGGTGACCTTATGGGTAAAAAGAAGCCGATATATTCAAGAGATGTTGAAGAGATATAGCTACAAGATATGGCAACTGATATATGAGGTGACTGATGAAGGAAAAATGGAAGGAAACAAGAAAACAACCATTTATTAAGTGTCAGCTACGTATCAGACAGTGTACTAAGCACTTTACAAATATCTCATCTGATCCTCACAACAACCCTGGAAGGTAGATATCATTATTTTCCCCATTTTACAGCTGAGGAAATTGTGGCTGACAGGTCATGGTTTTCCATGAGTAATATAGCAAGTAAATCTTTGAGGACAGATTTGAACTCATTGACTCTAGGCTCAGTAGTCTGTGCTACCTATCTGCCTTGATGAAGACACAAAGATTGTGAACCTGAGTGACTGGAAGAGTGATGGTGTCCTTAGCTATAAAAAAAGAAGTTTGAGGAAAGGTTGACTTCGGTGGTAAAGGAGATGAGTTGTATTTTAGACATTATAAATCAAAGTTTTCCACAGGTTATCTCTGGGGCAGTGAGGTGGTACAGTGGATAGAACACCAGTGCAGGAGTCAGGAGGACCTGAGTTCAAATCTCAGCTCAGACACTTGACACTCACTAGCTGTGTGACCTTGGGCAAGTCACTTAACCCCAATTGCCTCATCCTGGGTCATCTCCAGTCATCCTGATGAATATCTGGTCACTGGATTCAGATGTCTCTGGAGGAGAAGTGAGGCTGGTGACCTGCACAACCCTCCCTCACTCAAAACAAACTCAAGTGCAAGTCATATCATCATTTCTCTGATGGCATGGTTTTCCTCGGCAACGAAGGACGAACACACAGGCTATCTAGCTAGAAATGTCTAATAATGAATTTGTTATGTGGGACAGGAACTTAGGAGACAAAAGTCTAGTAGTCATTCACATAGAGATGAAATTAAACCCATGAGATCACCAAATGAGAAAGTATAGACAAAGCTTTGGATTATGCCTATCTTAGTGAGCTTGACATAAAGATCCAACAAAAGAGGTTGAGTAGGACTGTCTGAGAGATAAGGGGAAAGCCAAAAATATGAATTGTCACAAAAACCCAGAGAGAAGAGAATAACAAGGAGGAGAAGGTGGACAGAGTCTGCAGGAAGGATGAGTACTAAGAAATGCCACTCAGATGCCATCCGGGTAACCTTGGACAGAGCAGCATCAGTTAAATAAGGTAAAAAAAATCCAATCAGTTACCAGTGTGAGAGTCCATGTGCAATTGCATCCAGTGTCTTCATAGTCACCTTCCCTTTACGTTCAATGCTGATCTTTAATTAATCACAGGTTATAGGGCACCTTAGATTTTAAAAAGTGATACCACCTTGTTAACCTGTAATTTTATGTTTTAATTTATAGAAAATTTCCATTTTTTATATATTTTGCTATGCTCTATGCCTAGTGAATATAAGTATAAACATTAAGACCTCATCATTCTTTAAAATTTACTGCTATATTCTATAGTAAACTACAGTATACAGTAGAAAATATGCATATAATAAATAATAATACAGGAAGTTCCCATGAATGGAGAAGTGGAAAGTTGTTTATAAGAAACTTTCAGTCTAGTTTGTAAACTGATTTCATGGAAGATAGAGTTTGAAAATGCTTCCACAAAACTATGTGAATTTACAGCTGTCCTTTACAAAAATGAGATAATGCAGCTGTCTGGTATGTGCCTTTTGTAACATCATGGAGTTCCTGCTGTGTTCACAGTGTGTATGTATAAAAGTCAAATGTCCTTTTTCTTTATTTAGGAGCATTTTTTAAAGAAAGCTCTCCAGCATGTAATTTAGTCTGAAATCATTCCTGATAGGCAAGACCGGAAGGAAGAGCTAAATGAAGTCAGTGTCAAAAAGTTGCTAGACAAATTCAGAGCATAACCTTCACATTTTCTCTAATTTTATGGTTTCCTCAACCTCTTTCCATCTGACCTGTAGTCAATGCTTAGAGCCACTAGAGGTCAGAATTTCACATCTGTCCTGAACATCTGCCAAAAAATAAAGTTTGAAAAAAATCTTTTACATCTGACTTTCAGAATCTGTATTTTTTCTTGAGTTGTATTATCTCCTCTATAGTATAACAAATACATGACATGTGAAAAAATACTACTGAACATTTTGGTGGGAGTAGCTTTTGATGCAGTGTTGATTTAAAGGAATACCTATGGTATTAAGGATCCAAACCAGGACCATTCTTTATCACTAGGAAAATAAAATGAAACTAAGAATTTTGTGTCATCATTTTGCTGGCTGAAGTCCTCATAGTATTCTACCTGTCAAATTTCATGAAAATAAGGAAAACACTCTTTCATCCAGTTATTACACTATTGAGAATGTAGTTCAAAGTAGTGAATGACATACAATAGTCAAGCATCACAAGTAGCAAAAAACTAGACATGTAGTTGGTCCCTAACAATTAAAGAATAGGTGGACAAACTATGGTGTATGAACTTTGATGAAATGAAATGACACGAAATGGTAAATATGAGGAATTCAGACAAAACATGAGAAGACTTATATGAACTGATGCAGAGCAAAGAAAGAAGAACCAGAAGAACATCATACACAGTGTGCAGGATAATGAAAATGTAAACAACTTTAAAATGCTGTCAAACAGATCTTGATGTTGTAGTATGATATATATACTGACAGATAAAATTACTAAATTGGATAGCTTTTCTTTTATATATGTATACATAAATACACATACATACACATCTCTCTCTATATATATACATATATATATATATATATATATATACATATACACACACACACACAACTTTACATGTTAGAAGAGAAGATTCAATGACGGATATATTGGGGAAATGTTTATGATTTTTAAAAGCTTAAATAAAATGCATCAATTGAGTTTTTTTAATATAGAAAACTAGAGACAAGGGAAGAAAATAAAACTCACTAAATGGTATACCTAAGCATTAAAAATGGGGGTCAAAATACATAATATAAAAATCTTTTATCTTTCTATACCTTAGTGACATAAATATACTACAATTCTCCTTAATATACTTTCTACTTAACATAGCAGTTTTGATCCAAAGGGAGGGAAAAAGCACTTGAATTAGTAAGCTGCATTTTTTTAAAAATCATAATAGGTTTGACATGATAGCAATGGCCAATGAACTTGTAACTAAAACCACAACTGGTATATTTTGAAAAACATATACAGGAAAGCATATGGTAGATCAAATCAGAGATACAGACAGTGGATTTTATAGCATTCTAGAGGAGAAAAAGATCCCATCTGAAATGACCAACAAAGTCTTCACAGAAGAGGTATCACACTAACTGAATTTTAAAGGCTAGAAAGGATTCATATAACTAGACTAAATCAACTCAAAGGTAGAGAGATGTGAATTTGCAAGGCATATTCACGGTATAGAGAATAGATTATTCTGACTTAAATGGAAGATTCATATAAAGAAGTTTGAGAAGAAAGATGAGGTTAGAGGAGACTTTGAAAGCCAATCAAAGGACCTACAGAGGGCCTGGAACTACCCACAATTGTTCGATTCCCAACTTGCTGCCCACCTTATGACTTGGCTTCACAAAGGGAAGATGAGAAGGTGGCTATGACAACTTGTATTAAGGTGTTATTTCCACTGAAAAACTACTCTAGGCCTTCAACAACAATAATTTTCACAATATTCAAATCCAACAACCTTGTGTCTCTAAATTGTCAATTCTAAATTCTCTCTTATTATTTTTGGGGAGAAGGCAATGGGCATTAAGTGACTTGCCTGGGGTCACACTGTTAGTAAGTGTCTGAGGCCAGGTTTAAACTCAGATCCTCCTGACTCCAAGCTGTTACTCTTCTACTTCCTGATCTAATTGCCCTCAGTTCTTTATTTTAAAGGTAATTAATTGGACAACCCCAGGGGACAAAGAAGGTCCTGGCAGACACCATGATGAGGAGAATGATTAAGTTCAGAAATGTGTTGAAACCAAATCCAGGTAAAAGAATTCAGATTCATGAAAAGCTTTAATTATATAGATTTGATAGCATTCCCTAATCATATCCACCAATGGTAATGTAGTGAAAAGAATACTGGACTTGGAGTCAAATGGCCTTGGGTTTGAATCTCAACTTTACGACTTTCTACAAATGCAACCTTTAGCAATTTATTTAAATTGTCTGGGCCTCTGTGTCTTCAGTAATAAAATGAGGACCAGAGGTAGATAATCCCAAAGGTCTCTTTCAACTCTAGATCTTTGATTTTATTATCTCTAGAGAACAGGTTTAAGGAGTGTCCTTTCACTGTCAAAAGGAAATTTTTACTTCCTTTAAAATGAAAGGTCTTTGTAATCGTAAACAGTATTGCTTGACTCAACGCTGCTTTGGCATCATTCAGAGTCTTCAAAATTACTTTATTTCAAACATAATAGCCATCAACAAAAACACATAAAAAGGCAAACAAATTGAACACCCAAACAAATTTAAATTTTTATATGTTCCTAATGTTCACAAAACTATGAACTCAAAATTATTTTTTAGAAACTTGTTTAAAATATGTAAATGATCACAGTAAAATAACTGGGCAAATCATGGCATATTTGAGGGTCAGTTTTGGCTTAAATGACTTCTAAGGTCTTTCACCTTTAAATTTATGATTTTATGACTTTAAAAAATGTTGCTTGTTTCTTTTTCACATTTTGATGTATTTTTCTTCTGTGTACTATTTTTAAAAAGATTTTGTTACTGATGTTATTCTTATTTCTCAGGGGATTTAAAAGTGAAACTGACCTTAAAAATCATCCAGCCCATCCTGTCATTTTAAAAATGGGGAAACTGAGTCTCAGGGAAGTGAAGTGATTTGTGTAAGGCTCCAAAAAAAACCACATTAGGCTTCAAATCCATATCTTCTGTCCCAAAATGCAGATTCTTTCTACTATACTACAATGTTTAGTTACAGTAGATATGTATCCTGATGTATGTTCTGATCTTGCTTCCTTTACTAGAAAGAATGTAACACTTCTCCATGGATAGAATAAAAGACCTACAGTTAGGAAGATAAAGGCTAAAAATTCCATTTACTAGCTGTATGACGATAGTAAAGTCATTTAACCCCTCTGATCCTCAGCTCCCTTATCTGTAAAACAGGAATAAAAATAACACGTTCCTGAGAAGGGTGTTTTGAGGTTCAAATGAGGTAATCTATGCCAAGTATTATATACATTTTACTTATTTTCACATCATTTCAAACAAACTTTCTGGAGCATCCTTGCATTCTTCATGTATGTCATTTCTTCCCATGCAATCATTTTCACATAGTGTAATCTGCTCTGTCATCCCTTAACTATGGTGTACATGGATCATTTCCAGTTTTTTGTTTCTTTTTTTCACAGTAAGACTCAAATAGCACACATCAACATCCCATCAGGAAAACCCCAATGTTCTTGAAAGCCAATTAGGGACACAAAGAAAACAGACTCAAGTCGATCTTAATCCAAAACCATTTCCAAGTCCTAGTCTCCCCTCTTTGTCATCCATCCTCTTTCATAAACCTTACAGCATCTTCTGCAATGTGATGATGTAGTCTCTGCTCTGTGAAAAGCCCTCTAACCCCGTGGTTGTCACATTCTTCTTAACGTAACTACTTCTGCAGCATGCAGCCAGGGGGTTGTTTTTTTCTGAGGAAATATAAAAAAAAATTTCTTTGCCTTCTGGGAAATATGATCCTGGGAAACAAATTAATTTGGCATTAGGTAAGTTCAAAAATAGGCACATGAAAATAGTGAATTCCTTTGAATAGTTTCTACATCAATCAAATGTTCTATGAGAAATATGGGGTAAGAAAGAGGGGAACACACAATAGCTAAATACCTATAACTAGATGGAACATCATTCAAATTTTCAGTTTCCAAGCTGAAATTGGGTTAACAATGGAAGACCTCCATCATTCACAGATCAACCATATTTACTCATAGATTTCCCCCTTATAAAAACAATTTTCAACATTCATTTTAAAAATTTTGAATTCCAGATAGCAGAATAACAGCAACAGACTTGCTAGCACTTCTCCCACAAACCCAGCCAAATACCTGTAAAAAATTACTCTAAATAAATTGCAGAGCTGCAGAACCCATACAATGACAGAGTGAAGCAAATAACCAGCCTAAGACAGCCTGGAAAGTCACCAGGAAGTGTCTAACATACCATGCTGGGAGCAGCATGCAGTACAATGGGGGCCACGATGGCACTGATGGACCTAAGCAGCCCTTGGGGAACTAAATCTCAGTCACCTGTAATGGTTTCTAGACTTCACAATCCCAAAACGGTGAGAACAAATTGCAAACTGAGTGGAAAAAAAAACTGTGGAAACCCTGTGAGAGAGTAGAGTGGTTGGGAACCAGCCTCAGGTGGCAGAAGGGGTTGAGGAACCTGTAGAGGAGGAGCTTCCAATGGCAGGAGGTAAAGGGGCAGGGGTAGTGGCAGTGGCAGCGGCAGCAGCCATCATTTCTGGAGTTTAGGCCCACAGATTGTGGGGGGTTCAAGTGACTGACAGTACATCTTCACCTCCACTGGAAACAGAAAACAACCTTGACAGAGAGCTCAGAAGTCAAGTAAACAACTGAGAAAATGAGGAAAAACTGGAAAAAGAATCAGACTACAGAATATTACTTTGTTGACAAGGAAGACCAAAGTATACAAACAGAAGACAACAATTTTTTTTTAGAAATTTATTTATTAAACTTTTTACATTCATTTTCACAAAATTTTGGGTTCCAAATTTTCTCCCCATTTGTCCCCTCCCCCCGCCCCAATACACCAAGCATTCTAATTGCCCCTATCACCAATCTGCCCTCTCTTCCATCAT
>CM053772.1:160981922-161078479 GCA_028658325.1 Potorous gilbertii
GGGGGTCAGAGTCCCGGAGATCCCCCGCTCCCCTCTCAGCCCGTCTCTCTCACTGACCTGTGCGTCTGTGGGTGGTGGGACCTTCTTGGCCGCCCGGAGATTCAGGTCCCTGCCGCCTGCTGGGCTCTGCTGGCTCCTCTCAGTGCCGCGTGGCCGGGGAGGGGGAGGGGAGTGCTCGGCAGGACAGGGCTCCGCTCCCGTGTCCGGGTTACCTTTGCGGTCGGTTCTTCAGGGCTCTCTGCAACGGAAATCTCCTTCACTGTGTTGCTGCGCGGCCTCCACTGCTCCAGAATTTGTCGGGAGTTCTTTTTACAGGAAATCTATGGGCTGTGAGTTCGGACCTAGCATAGGTGAGTCTTTCTACTCCGCCATCTTGGCTCCGCCCCCCGTCTATGATATTCTTTAGCAAGATATAGTTTCCTTCCTTATCTCTTTTCATAGGTCTATTTTTGAGGGATTGCTATCTCTTCTTTTTATACATCAGTTGAAGCATAACAGATTCTGCACCACCTCCTTATCTTTATTCTGTGTGTATCTCTCCAATTGTGTTTCTTGTAAATGACATATGTAGCATTCTGGTTTTTTTTTTATCTACTCTGCTATCTGCTTCTGTTTTTTGGAAGAGTTCATCCCATTTACATTCACAGTTATGATTACTAACTGTGTATTTCCATCCATTCCATTTTTCTTCATCCTGTTTATCCTCTCTCTCATTTTACCCTTTCCTTCACCACCAGTGCTTTGCTTCTGTCTACCAGCTCCCCTCATTTGCCCTCCCTTCTGTCAGTCCCCACTCCCTCCTTGCTTAATCTCTTACCCTAACTTCCCTGTTAGCGTAAGAGACATAGATCTCTGCATTCAAACTGATTGTATATATTGAGCTAATACTTATGAGAGTAAAGTTCAAGTGATGCCTATCACCCACCCTCCCATCTTCCCCTCTTTAGCATCTCTTCATGTGAAAAAAAATTACCCCATTTTACCTCTCTCTTCCTTCTGTTCCTACTGTATTCCTCTATCTCATCCCTTAATTTTTCCATGTTATTCCCTCAAATTCGCCTTATGCTCATGCCTTCTCTCTATATTCCTTCTAGCTGTACTATTAGTGATACAAATTTTAAGGTTTATAAGTATCTTCTTCCCATGTAGAGATGTAAATAGTTTAGCTCTATTGAATCCCTTATGTTTTTTTTCCATTTTTCACCTCTTTATGCTTCTCTTGGATCTTGATATTGGAGGTCAAATTTTTTGTCTACTTATGAAAGCTTGAAATTCCTCTATTTCATTGAATGACCAAATTTTTCCTTGGTCTATTGTACTTAATTTTGCCAGGTAAGTGATTCTTGGTTGTAGTCCTCGTTCGTTTGCTGGAACATGTTCCATGACTTCCAGCCCTTTAATGTTGCAGCTGCCAAGTCCTGTGTAAACCTGATTGTGACTCCCTGACACTTGAATTTTTTTTCTAGCAATTTTTAGTACTTTTTTCCTTGATCTGATAGTTCTGAAATTTGTCTATAATGTTTCTTTGAGTGTTTATTTGGGGATCTCTTTCCTGAGGTAGTCAGTGAAATCTTTCAATGACTCTTTTGCCCTCTGATATCAGGGCAGTTTTCCTTGATAATTTCTTGAAAGACCACTGTCCAGGTTCTTTTTTGACTGTGGCTTTCAGGCAGTCCAATAATTCTTAAATTATATCTCATATCTATTTTCCCCATCAGTTATTTTTCCAGTGAGATATTTTACATTTTCTCCTATTTTTTTCATTTTTGTTTTATTTGATTGATTCATGATGTCTCATAGAGTCCTTAGCTTCCACTTGCCCAATTCTAACATTTAGGGTGTTTTTTCCCTCAATTAGTTTTTGTACTTTCTTTTCTGGTTGGTTAATTTTTAAGCAATTTTCCAAGCTGTTTACTTTTTTTCATAATTCTCTTGCATCACTCTAATTTCTTTCCCCAACTTTTCTTCTACCTTTCTAATATGATTTTTAAGCTTCTTTTTGAGTTCCTCCATAGGTTCTTTCTGGGTTTGAGATCACTTCATCTTTTTTCTTTGGGGTTTTGCACATAGGGGGCTTTGTCATTGTCCTCTTCTGAGTTTGTGTTTTAATCTCCCATAATCTCACCATAATAACTTTCTATGGTCAGATTCTTTTTCGTTGTAGTTGTTTACTCATCTTTTTTTGTTCTTTTTCTTTTCTTTTAAACTTGATTTCTCCTCCCAAGGTAGAAAGGGCACTGTCTCAGGTTTCCTTTACCAGTGGTTGCAGTCCCTAACTGTTTACCTGATGCTGCACTGACATTGCCCTGAAGCCCATGGGCCTTGTGTCTGGTGCTGTGTTGAGGGAGTAAGGTGGGGAGTGGTTAGAGATCATGGGGGTCTGGCAGCTTACCTGGTGCTGACCCAGGGTCCTAGTGTTGGTGTCTGTCATTTCCTGAGGACTAGAGATGTTTTTCTGCATTTCCCCAGGATTACACTAAAGCCCATGGAGGTATGGCCACCTAAGCATGCCTGTTTACCCCTAGGCTGTTCTGAAGGACATGGTGATCTGGCTTACTTTCTTGTCACTCTGGAGGATGTCTATTTCCCCAGTGCTACACAGAAGCATGTGATGGTTCTGAGAAATGGAGCCTGCTGGTTCCCCTGGCTATGCTAAGGCACATGGGGATTCCTGTGTTGATGTTTGCCTCCTCCATCACACTTTGGCTTAGGATCTCCCACTAATTTACTGAAGTGGAGCTTGTTGCTAACTTGCCAGGACATCTCCTTTCCTGGACTCCTCTACCCTTTTACCAGAATGGACATTTCTTGTCAATCCTCCAAGTATCCTGGGCTAAAAGATTGTTCCATTTCATCTTTCTCCTGGTTCTGCTATTTCAGAAATTGTTCTGGGGCACTATTTTATGGTGGATTGGAGGTGAATATGGAAAAGCTACAGCAGCTTACTGCTTACTATGTCATCTTGGCTCTTGGAAGTCCCATTCCAGTCATTTAACTTCTGTTTGACTCAGTTTACTCATTTTAAAACTCAATATAAATGATTTCCTCCTCTTCTTCCTCCTCCTCCTCCTTCTTCTTTTATCTCTGCTTTAGGAAAATCACTTTAGTGGCTAAATGGAAGATGGGTTGGAATGAAGAAAGAGTTGAGGAAGGCAAACCCAAAAGCAGCTATTGCAATAGTCTAAATGTGAGATAATGAGATCCTACACCAGAGTTGTGGCAGTATCAGAGGAGAAAAGTGATGTATTCAAGAAATGTCACAATGGTGAAATTGACCTTTGCCTTGACAACAGCTTAGATATGGAGGGGTGAGAGATAGTGAGGTATCCAGATGATTCCTAGATTTCAGACTTGAGGGACTGGGAAGATGGTGTTGCCTTCTATAGTAATAGGGAAGGTAGAAGCAGAGGATGAGTTGTTGTGAGATTCAAATGACATCATCATCATCATCAGTGTCATAGCTAGCATTTATATAGGGTTTTAACATTTACAAAGCACTTTACATACATTATCTCATTTGATTTTCACAACAACCCTGTGTTAGGTGCTATTATCCTCATTTTACAGATAAGGAAACTGAGGCCGGGAGATAACATTTGTAAGGCTGTCTGAAAACATTAGTCTTATATAAATGTAAGCTATAATAATTTCTTTTTTCTTTCTTTTTTTCTTTCTATCCTTTCTTTGAAGGATAACTATCCTCAAAAAAAAATTAAAAACAGGCTCTGTCGTGCAGTTTTAGAGCAAGGAAATATGATATTAAAAAGAACCCTAGTTTCATTACTTAAAATGCCAAGTGAAACAATAGCTCAAGATGAACATGAAAGAGCTCTTTATATACACATACATGGCACCCTAAGAGAGAACCATTGAGGGTTTATTAGGTAATACTCAAAATGATTCCAGTGAGACTGATGATAACCAGTTTCACATATTGGAAAGAGAAAAGAAAGGATTACAAAAAGCATCAATGAGCTGCTCCTTGTTCTCCAATCCATCAGTAATAAACATGACAATAGAATCCAGATTTCTGGATCCTTCAAGCAGTGTTTTCCATCTTCTCTCTTGGCCTCTGCTGCCCCATTAGACCCCATTCACTCACAGGGACCCTTGCCCATTCTCCTTACTGACTGATGATTTCATGCCAACATTAAATAAACTATCCAAAACGATGTCAAAGAAACACTGCAGACATAGTACTATACAGTTCAGTAAATCACGGGCTCTCGCTTAACCTGGGATCTGTGAACTTAGTTTTCTTAAAGTTTTATTTTCCCCAATTATATGTAAAAACAATTTTTATCACTGATTTTAAAAATATTTTGAGTTCCAAATTCTCTCCTTTCCTCCCTTTGCTTCCCCCCTGCATTTCCCCCCCATATACTTTCAATATAATTGATATTTTATTTCCTTCAATTACAATAAGGGATAGGATTCATGAGACTGAGCAAGGACTCCATGACACACATAAAAGATGAAGAACCCCTGAATTAAAACATTGGTTTTGTTTGGTTGAGTTGCTGTTGTAATTTATTTTATTTTATTTTTCCCCACTGGACCTGCAGTTTCATCAATGTGGGAAGCTCCAGATGAGGAAAAACCTTCTACTAATAAGTGGAAATATGATACCATATATTCTCTACCCTGGATCACTGAGAGGTCAAATGACTTGTCTAGTGTCACAAAGATAAGTATGGTTCAGAAGTGGAACTTGAACCCAGGGCTTCCTGACTCTGAGGACAGTTATCTATCTGTATTGCCTCAATAAGAAAAAAAGAAATGATGACCGTGAAACACTAGAAACACTGTATGAAAGAAAATATACTACATATGAGGAACTGACGAGGTAGTCTAGGAAATAGTTCTCAAAAATCATTGTGATTAAAATTTCTGTTTAGTTAATGGAATAACAGAGCCCCTTTCAATTCCTCCTAAGCCCCCATTATTGTGATGGTTATTTAGATTTATAATAGATTATGGTCTATTTAGATATATTTCTCACAAGCTCCCAGTAATTCTCTTACTAAACCAAGCCAGATGACCACAAATTCAAAGCAAATACATTTAATAGAACAGAATAATAGGCAACAGTGTGGAATTAAGTCAAGTATTAAAGATCTCTCCAGAAGTAGTGTAGAGAGTTGGCCTTGAAGCCAGGAAAATGTGTATTCAAGTCCCAACTCTAAAACATACGATCTGGGTGACCCTGGGCAAATTGATTAACCTTTTAGGCTTCAGGTAACTCTCCTAAATAATAGATATAGTGCAAATCTACAAGCAGTAGCTAGGTAGTATGGTGTATTGAAGTCAGGAAACCTACAGCGCAAATCTGATCTAAGATACTTACTAGCTCTATGACCCTGGGCAAGTCACTTAACCTGTTTGTTTCCGTTTCCTGATCTCTAAAATGACCTGAAGAGGGAAATAGCAAATCACTTCAGTTTCCTTGCCAAGAAAAACCTAAGTGGGGTCATGAAGAGTCAGACATGACTGAAAACCAACTGAGCAACAAAAATGAGAAGAATAGCTTCTACCTCCCAGGGTTGTTGAGGAGACAAAATAAGAAAATATTCGTAAATCATTTTGCAAATCCTGAAGCGCTGTATAAATGCTATCATCGTTATCGTTATCGTTATATGCTGTATATATATATATATATACATATATGTAATCATATATTGTATATATAGCATATAAGAAATCTGCTACTCTATTTTTATATTTCTCTTCAAAGAGGTGATGTGGAACTCATCATGCTCAGCTTTCTGAGAATCATAGTCTTAAGATTTTTTTCTCCAATTAACCCTCTTGACTTTAGGACTTGGAAGAAATGAAGGTGTTCATAGGCCATCTCCCTTACTCTAACAATGCACACTGGCTCTCCCTACTATTTAATTCACACTTAAATGTGTCTATTTACTTTTTGTCTCAATAAAATACAACTTTGTCTTTGATATCAACTACTTTGTCTCAATAAGATACAATGATATACATATTTCAAGTTTTCTTGCCCTCTTTCCTCAAAAGACAAATCAATTGAATGAAACAATCTTCCTAACTTCTTGCACGTCTTGGCACCAAGTACAAGTTTTTCTATATGTAGAAAATAGAAGTGTGATAGAGTGACAATCAGAATGCCCCTTACTGTGGTGTAGTATTAATCCTGAGTTCTCTAAACTGATGCTAGTATGATACAAGATCTGGCAGTTTGTATCATCTTGGAAGAGCTCTGAGTATCACCTATAGAAAGGTTCATCACCAACAGTAGGCTGGACACTTGGTGATGGATTCTTTACCTATGAAAATAAGCACATCAGTGTCTGCTGCAAAAGATGATGTAGGAAAATGTGACAAATAACTTGATAAGATCTTCCAAATCTTGACAGAAATAAAATAACTAACTACTGAGTTGAGAAAATTGGAATAAATTCTAAACTAGCTGTTTAGGTTGATAGTCAACTTGTCAGAGCAAAGATAAAAGAAAAAAAAAAGAAAGAACAAAGATAAGAAAAAGAGATGATATTATATTAAAATATCTCATTTCTGACCTATTCTATTCAAATGAGTAATTTATGATTACAATGGGACACAGACAGAAGAAAAGACATGGGCAAAAACTCCAACGATTTAATAACTAATGTAAGTCAATTGTCAAAACAAGTAGACTAGATGAGTCTAAAAAAAATCTTTCTGTACAATCTCTTGACTTGACTCTTAGAGAAATATGGTGACCAAGGGCAATGTAAGTTTACAGTATTAAGCTCATTTTTTGTAAAAACCAAACAAACAAACAAAAACTCTTACAAAGAATGATGATGGAATATTATAAGATTGCAAGGAGAAGCAATAGACAATAAAAATCTATTTAAATAAAGCTTATTGAGAGGCCCAACGAATCAGTCATTCATGTGGCATTTAAGGATGAAAGTGGAAGAATACCAAATGTAAAACAAATTGAAAGATCTGCCATGATTAATTATTTTTCATTATCAGGACAATTGGGCCACCACACTTGAATTCTAGTATAATAGTTCCTTAAGTGCGTGCAAAGGAGGTAGAAATAGCAGAACAAAATCACAGATATAGAAGATTCATTCTGGAGGTAAAATAACATACGATGGCACCAAATGATCATTTCAGAAGAAAAGGAAGATCAAAAAGAAAGTATAAACAAAATAATCCTTAGACCTTAATGGTGAAAGAAGTAACCCAGAGAATAACTAGCAAACTAAATGCCTGTTTTCTCATCTATAGAAAATTGTTATGAGAATCAACTATCCACACACTGAGGGATATTCATAAGGAATAGGGAACAAGTAATAGTTTACAGAAGACTATATATATAATGATATGATTTATTGAAACATTAACTTGATATAAAATCCCACTGTGTTTATTACATATGTGTGCATGTATTGATTGGATAGAGCAAAGTTTATTTTCCCAAAAGGTGTTTTTCTTCCATACATCAAAAGTATTCATGTAGAATCACAGACTTAGACTTTGAAAGAGTCTTGGGGATTCTAATGCTAATGTGATACTCAAGGCAGCTGGGAAAGATCTTCCTATTCCATTAACATTACAGGGGTCATCTAATCCAGCCTCCTCATTTTATAGATGAGAAAAAGTCACAGAGAATTTAAGTGACTGGCCAAGCAAAACTATGATATATCCTGTAAGCGGATTTTGTGAGGCTTAATAAGGTAATAAATATAAAGGTTTTTTCAAACCTCAAAGAGCTATTTAAGTTCTTATTATTCATATTCTAAATCTAATTTGTCAGAAGTGTAAATATGCAGAAAGAAACTTGGTGGTGCAATGAATAGTGTGATGGACTTGGAATAGGGAAAACCTGAGTTCAAATCTAAACTCAGATGCATAGGTCTTTGACCCTGGGCAAACTGCTTAACTTCTTAATTTAACTTCTTGCTGTCTCTGTTTCCTCATCTGTAAAACGTAGATAAAAATAGTACCTACTTCACAAAATTGTTCCAAGAATAAAAGGAGATATTTGTGGACAGTTTCACAAACTTAAAGTACTATATCTATATAAATGTGATGAATTTTTTTGAGATCTGTTCTTTCGAGTCCAGCACTAACAACATCCAGAATGGATGAAACCTTTGTAAGCAACCCCCATTTCTGCGAAATACAAATTTCTCTATTTGACCCTTAAAGCCCTTCATGATTTGGCTTCAACCTACTTTTCCCACTTTTTTTATATCACCTCCCTCTCTAACTGAACTCTGTGCTCCGGCCAAATTATCCTTCTTCCCGTTCTAGTACATTACTGTCCATCTTCTATCCGTATGCCTTTGTATTGGCTGTCTGTCATGTCTAGAAAGTACTCTCTTTACCTACACCTCACAGACTCTGTAGCTTCTATGGATTTACCCAAGCATTACCTTCTACACATAGTTTTTCCTTAGTCCATTCTCCCTTTTAAACCCTCCTCAGTGCAGAGAAGGGAGCAAACTTTTATATAGTTCTATTATGTGCCAGGCACTAGAGTGAGCACCTTTTATAGATATGTAATCTCATTTGATTCTCAAAGCTCTGAGGTGCTATCACTATCCCCAGCTTACAGCTGAAGAAACAGAGGCAAACAAAGATCAAATTGCTTGCCCCAGATCACACAGTTACTAAATATCTGAGGTCAGATTTGAACTCAGGCCTTCCTATTTCCAGGTTTAGCAGTTTATTTACTGTACCACCAGCTTCTAGGTGCTGGTGCCCTTAAGTAGTGTGCTTGTAAGTGTTTAACAATTACTTCTCAAAAAATAGTGACTTACACATGTTGAAGTTACCATCCAGTCAGTCAATTGGACTATTCTTTTTTATTGTCCTAAAGAGCTGATTGTAATTAATGAATCACATGATGATACTGACATGTTCAAAATTAAAAGTTTAATCAGCATTATTAACATTTTCTCATCTCTTTAATTATAATGAACAAATTGATAAACCAAACCCTGAATTGTAGCATTAATCAATTTCTTAAGTATAAAAGTTCATACTGAAAATTTAACAATCATCTCTTATGGAGAAGCTCCATCTGGCTCCAGCATAACCCTGGACACTGCTCTCCATCCCCAAACCACTTTGTTTTTACATTGCACACCTCTTGCATCCAACAATTGTCTCCTCAAAGTGTATGAAATATTCTTGAGTTCAGGGATTGATTTCATTTTCGTGTTGGTGTTCTCGGTGGCTCAACATCCGGCACCCAGTAGATTCTTAATAGATGCTTTTTGATTGATTGATTGTTCGAAATAGTGTGTTCGGAGTCTATTGATAGATTTCTAGGTCTTTCTCCATTTTTATCTTTCTTTCAATATCTTTTATTGTCAGATCTCATGGTTTCTCTCTAGCCTTGGGGGAAGTGGCTCTCCTAATTCATGTGGTCACATGTGAAGGTGAGTTTGTGCAATATAGTTTACTGCAAATGCCAATGTCATCAATGTTTGGCTGTTGTGTGCCTGCACAGAGCAAAGCTTCAGATTGGTGCCTGAATTGTTCCTAAATTGGTGAGTGCCTCTGAAACTCAATATTTCTGCTCTCTAAAATCGCCACCCCTCAGTGGCCTTGCCACCATCATCTAAGACTTGGGTCTCTATTAGAACTACCACCAGACTGTGATTATTCTGGATCATGTACCTACATTTTTGGGGACAAAGAGTTATGATGGAAATGCTAAGAGCATAAATTCAACAAAACCCAGACAAAATGGTCATGGTAATCATGGGAAAGAGGATCCTCTCTTCTAAGAATGGATTTGTGTCAATAAAAGCAGCGATGTTTACCCATGTCCTGCAAAGAGCTAGGGGAAGGGCAAGGGGTGATGGATGGTGTTTCTGAGTGTTTGAGTTCTTCATAGTCACCGAAACACCACAGTCCCTTTTACAAGTCTACTGATAAGCCTGGCTATGTTTAGCAAGTTTTGCCAATAGACTTTATATCAGGGGAACTGAAGTGCCATTTAACACGTTGGGTGTGCTGTCATCACACCATGTGTATTCCATTCCTTGCCCTTAAGCTGACAGCTGATGTTACAGCCAAATGCAACTCTTGATCTTCAGTGTTATTGTAGAAGTTTAAAGCTTGCCTACACACACACACACACACACACACACACACACACACACACACACATACACACACAGAATTAAAATGTCTCCAATCTAAATAATATACTGTTTTGAAGGAACCAAAGGAAATTAATCTTGCAATCTTTGGATAATGAGAAGTGGAGACTCATTTTTCCCCCCTAGTGTTATCTTAAAGTCATTTGGGATTTTTCTCTTTCCAGGCTATTTGAACTAAAGAATATGGAGATTGGATGAAAGTATTATCATAAGCCAACTTAGACTTTTTTAATTTAAAAAAACATTCTGGTTTCTCTGAAGAATTCATCCCCAGAGAACAAGTAAACATTACATTGCCACACAATCTTGGAAATTTAAAAATATTGCAGAGAATAGGATGCCCCTGGGAATCTTTATTGTGCTATACAAGATTGAAAAGTTATTTGTGGAAATTTAAATCTTTGTCAGTTATAATATGTTCTGCAAAATATCATGCATGATGAGAGTACTCATAAGATGCAGACTGAGCCACAGAAATATCAACGATAAACAGGTTACAACTAATATTTCTGTAGCATTTAGTGTATATACAGAGCAAATTTATCAGTCAGGTTGTTCTTTTTAGGATAAATTCAAGTCAGTACTTGGGATTTTGAAAACTGAATCAGTAGAGGAAGATACAGGCTTAACAATCCTTCTTAAGCAAGTTTTGTTGTCTCCCAAGTGTATGTTAAAATCACACCAGATTCCATGACAGATGTGACCACAGAGACAACTTTATTCAACAGTTTGTTGAGTATCAATAACAAGTCAAGCACAAAACAGAGAAAAAGTAGGCTAAGGTGTTCTCCAGTGTCATGAAAGATGTCCTGTGGAGAATCCAAAAAACAGAGACATGCCTTCTGGATGGTAATATTCCACAAATATTACTCCTCACATATATCATTGTTGATTCCATTGCACTCCAGAACACTGCAAGGTATTCGAAATGAAATTTGTCATCTCTTAAAATAGTTTGTCCTACTTCATAAAAATCTGGAAATACCTAGGTGAACTGATGCTAAGTGAAGTGAAGTGATTAGAACTAGAACATTGCATACAGTAACAGCCACATGGTGGGAAGACTGACTTTGATAGAATTAGCTCCTCCTAGCAATGCAAGGATCTAAGACAACTCCAAGACTCATGATGGAAAGTGCTATCCACTTCCAGCAAAAGAACTATGGAATCTGAGTGTAGATTGAGCATATTATTTGCTCTCTCTCTCTTTCTCTTTTCTTATGTGTTTCTCTCATTGGTTCTTTTTATTATTAGTTCTTATGTACATGACAAATATGAAAATAGGTTTAATGTGAATGTACATGGCAAGTCTATATCAATTTACAGTCTTGGCAGGGAAGAGGAAAGGTGGGGAGATAATTGTGGAATTCAAAATCTTATGGAAGCGAATGTTGAAAACTTAAAATAAATTTTAAAAAATTATTTTCATGCCAGATAAGAAAAGAAGTGGTTTGTCTGAACCATTTACATTGAAAAATAAAGTGGATGGGAAAAATTCTATTATTTCATGTTACCATATGAAGTTGGCAGCACATTGAGTTTGCTCATCAATATATTTATTAGGTTGTATGCTTATCCTTTATCTAATCTAAGTGACCCATTCAGCACAGATATCATGTCTAGCAATGAGCTGAATAAAGACTCTACAAAGCAAAACCTTATTCTAATACCAGTTGTGACATCCCTTTTACCCCAAGGCTCCCTCCATGTGTGCCTTACGTTGTACTCTAAGTCTGAGGGTACTCCTTTTATGGATACTGTTCAGAAGAGGGGGTTTTGATGTGTTATTACAGTTCCTGTTTTGACATGTCAATAAACACTTTTGATGAGAGTGAAATATACTAACCATTAATGGTAAGTACAGTCATGTGTACCCAACCAGAAAGTTCAAGTAAAAGTTCCAGGGATTTTCACTGAGGAGACATTACAGCTGTACAGAGTATGATACCATAGCTCCATATTAAAATCTATTTGGGAAGTTTAGTTAATCAAGGCATACTAATAATGTCTAACATTTACATAGCACTTTAAGGTTTGAAAAGCCTTTTAAAAGTTACTCTTACAAAAGCCCTGGAGCTCTTGGTGCTGTTACTATTCCTAATTCACAGATGAGGAAATGGAGGCTGAAGGAGATGGAATTATTAACCCAGGGTCACACAGACAATAAGTATCTGATTCTAGATTTGAACACTCTGTGCAACCCAGGTCCACTGTACCACTTAGCTGTATAAGTCCTGCCTGAGATAAATGTCTATGCATACATCATATGTAATGTACATATAATAGAAGATGATCCAAGGCAAGTATCGTGGCACCATAGGGTTTTAGTTTTTCTGTCCTCTCTTCTCTAACGAAATACAATTCAATAGAATCACTGCCTCTCCATTCATCCACTGGCACCCAGCTCCTAATCCTGCTGCAAACCACTTCTTAACCAATAGGCTAAAACTCTGTCTTATTTTTTTTACATCTCCCAAGACTGACTGTAGAACTGTACTTGATCACTTCCTTTCCTAGCCATTCCTATACTAAAAAGAGGTACAGGAAGAATCTTCCTGTGCAAATGGCAGCAACTGTGTCTCTCTTCATCCCAGCCCCACATCATCCTATCCTTCTGACGGCATAGATCTTGAGTGAACAACTCAGATGGACAAGCAGTAAAGCCAGAAGACTGTCAGGGGTGTCAGTGAACTGGATCACTGAATATGCAGAAAAATATGCAGTGTCTTCAGTCTTCTCAAACTTTGGCTGACACAAAAGCTCATCTTCAATTTGACTCAATTCAACAAGACTATATTAAGTTCTGTCTCTGTGCAAAGCACTGTGCTGACACCAGAGACAAAAACAAAAAATAAAAAATAGTCCCAACCCCTAAGGAGCTTACTTGCATTCTCATGTCAATAGTCTTTCAGCGATGCTATGTGGTTGAAAATCATGGAGCACCATCCTGGAAGAATGAGAATTGAGGACAATGCAAGAGATAATGGGGAGATCTATGGTAGATATAAGCAAACTGAAGCATATCAGCAATGACTATGTGTATACAAGAAGCAGCATAAGAGAAACCATATCACATTCATAAAATGAGGTAGGTCACTTATTGTGGAAAGGAAGTGTTAACATATGGGCAGTCTGAATGCTGTCATGATATCCATAAAATATTAAAATATCTATAGGATGACCATTCCCCTTTGGAGAACTTATGGAAAGATACAGACAAGAATCTCAGAAGATGAGGATATTGGATGAGTATTAGACATACTGCTGTTGGTAACACTCACAATGATGAGATCAGAGATCCATTAAAGTATCGAAGAAGCACATATATATGCAAATATGAATGAATGCATATGCGTTTATATGTAGTGTGCCTATATTTATATAGCATATATTGGTCCAAGCAAAGTCTTTGATTTCTGCCCACCCGCCAGAAATATCTGGGTTCTATCAAATATTAAGTACCCCTATGAATATATTATGTTTCAACCCTAGATATTTTTTTCCTTTGAGAAAAGCCTCTATGAAGTAATGCCAAGTGAAGTGAGCAGGACCAAAAAAGCAATATGTTCAACATATAAAACATTTCTTAAGTCACCAAGCATTTATTAAGAACTAACTGTGTGCCAAGCATTGTCCTAAGCACCAGGGATACAAAGAAAGGCAAAATAAACCAAAAACACACAATCTCTTCCTTGAGGAAGCTCACATTCAAATGGGGAAGACAATATAGACAGTGTCCCAAAAGTCTTAGACCACGGATAAGCTTTAATATAAGAGTAGATGAAAGGTAATCTCAGAGGGAAGGCACTAAGGTAATGGGAGATGGAAGACTCAGAATTGAGAAAGGCTTCCTGTGGCAAGTAGGATTTGAGTTTAGTCTTGGAGGAAGCCAGAGGACCTAGGGGATGGAGGGGAGTGGAAGAGCATTCCAGGCATGAGAAACAGTCAATTAAAATGTTTGGCATTAAGCAATAGTATTTTGTTTGAGGAAGAAGATAGAGGGAAGTAAAGTATATAAAGACTACAAAGGTGGAAAGGGGCCATACTATGAAGGTTTTTTTTAAATAGTGGATTTAGTATTTGATCCTAGAGGTAATAGATAGCTACTGGAGTTTTTTGAGTAGAGGGATGATACAATCAGATCTACCCTTCAAGAAGATCAGTTTGGCCATTGAGTGGAGGGTAGGGTAAGGAGGTAAGGGGAGGAGGAAGGGTGACTTGTGGTGGGGAGATCAACCAGCTGGACACTGTAATAGTCCAGGCATGACCTGATGGGGGTTGGCACCAGGGTGCGGCTGTGAACCTGAAAGAATAAAGTGATGGCAGTATCTTCAGCAACAATAGAAAATGTGAGGAGAAGGGAGGGTTTGGAAAAAAGGTAATGAGTTGGAAACACTGAGTTGAAGTATAACATAACAAAAATCAAAACTGAACAGTATGGAGTTTTAATGATCAAGCTTGCCCCCAAAGACATAATGAGAAAATGAATCTCCTTCCCATCCTTTCAGAGGTGGAAGAGGGAGGAAATATCTATGAATATAGGACACTACACATTTTGTCAGACATTGTGATTAGTTTTGCTGAACTGCTCTTTTTCTAACTTATTTTTTGTCCTTAAGGATACATACTTATGAGAAGTATCATCTCTGTGGGTGCAGGTAAGAGCAATGGAGGGAGAGTCTCAGAGTCCATGTTCATTATTGATGCCTATGGAGTGTACACATCAGTCTATGGAGCCCTTTGACCAACCTCATAAATTCATATCTGACCTCCCAATGGGAATCACCAGTGTCAGGGCCATTGGTAGGAGTCCTTTGTCATTTAATGATGATAGTACATGTTGACATCATTTTGCTTTGCTGTCTATCCCACACCTACTCTCATGCCCTGTGTATTTGTCACTGAGGACAAAGTTTTTGCTGCAGTTTTTAATATTACCAACAATAAACATGGTCAGAATTTTCAAAAAATTACATATATGTGTGTTATGTAACATGTGTGTATTATGTAATACACACATATCTTTTGCCTGGTGGTTATTTTGGGCTTTAGAAATGTGAGTTACATCATTATTAATCATATCAAAACTCTGACAAAATACCATTAGGGGTCAAGGAATAAGTCAAAGTACAATTTATAATTTTCCAAATTAAAATAGTATTTTGAAAGATATTTATTCTTAAATAGTTCGCCATTTAAATAAACAACTAACAAGCTGAAACACCACACACTCTCCTGACTACAATCACCACAGATGCAACTCTATTTAAGAGGTGGCCACGATATAATGGAAAACCCCTAGACTTGAAATCACCTGACTTGGATCAACTTCTGACTTATTAACTATAGGACCATCAACAAGTCACATAATCTCTCTCAGTGTCATTTTTTTCATCTGTAAAATGGGAATGTTATGAAGAAAGCCCTCTGTAAACCACAAAATACTATAAAATATTCGTTGTTATTGTTTGTGGACATTAACCAGCTTAAACATATTTGATTTTTCTCTCTAGTTTTCTTCCCTCTTGTCATTTCTTTAAACCTGTTGCTTAATTATCTATGATAGCCTATTTTTACTTTCTTCCTTTGGTTAGATTTTGGAATTTTGATTTTTTCTTTCCCTTTGGTTTTATTTCTTCTCCCTTTTCCCATGTCTAAGCAGATTTTCTATCTGTTTTACTTAAATAGGTCCTTTCTGTTTCACCACTGACTACTCAGTATTCAGGGTAGATTTGAGTTCATGCCATTGACTCACTGTAACTTCAACTAGTTTCCACATTCAGAAGCAATCTTCAGATTGTGTCAGACCCAGAGAGGCAAGGAGACCACATCAATCTAAGCAAATGAAAACCCAAAATACACATTTAGTTAAAATGGGGTTGTAAAAGAAGTTAGGGTTTGTTTTTTTCCTCTAGGAAGTTAAATCGCATATGTCAGATGATCCTACAGAGAGAACATCTGATTCACATGGAAGGCTGAAGAGGAAGAGGGCTGAAGAGTGGAAAGTGACTGATATCTCCTGGTCTTAACATTTTCAGTCATAAGCTTGCCAATGGCAATCTTTGCCCCGAAGCTGAGGACAGGGTTCCACAGAGTAACTTAATCCCTGGTGTCAGTCCCAACGGTGCATGCCTTAGACTCTCTGGGCCTCCCTTTCTGGGATGGAGGAAGGTAATGGCAGTGAGAGAGATGAAGTAGGACTCAGCCAAGTCCCACTTACCAAAACAGAACTCTGGTGATCTGAGGAGCTCTGCACACTGTAGGCACTGAATAAATGTTTATCGAATAAATGAATGAATTTCCCGCCTGTCCAGAGCCATAACAAGAAAGTGAGCCACTTGCCTCGGGCTCAAAGCAAAGCTGAAGGGGTACAGAAAAAAATATATAAAATATGTATCCATTCTCGCAAGCACTCCATGCCATGGGGCAAGAGGGGCCTAGTTTTATATTCTTGCCTTGGGTGCACAATTAGCTAGTTAGAGAAATGCTTCTATCAATTGACAGGAGTTCTTGAGAACCAGTTACTGCTCGATCTTCTTGCTTTTCTATAACTTCCTGCGCTTTCCTGTAAGTTCATTCCTGCCATGTTGAAGAGACTAAGGAAGAACTTCCTGATCTTTTTCATTCCAATGGCTTAAGTTCCTAAGTTTGCCACAGCACAGATGGGGTCACGTGACTGCTATTAGAGC
The DNA here is from genome assembly GCA_028658325.1 of Potorous gilbertii. Taxonomy (NCBI): domain Eukaryota; kingdom Metazoa; phylum Chordata; class Mammalia; order Diprotodontia; family Potoroidae; genus Potorous; species Potorous gilbertii. Next base: position 160,998,757 of record CM053772.1, read on the forward strand.
CCTCTAAAGGTACACCAAACTAAATTGTATGCAAAGAAATTAAGGGTTTGACATGCTTCCCTAAAATAAAGGCACATCTTTTGCCAGGAGTAATATTTTCTAGTAATGTTGTATGACTGTTTCACAAAATATTTGTCAAAAGATTAAAAGAGGAACATTATCCAAAGTATGATGAAGAGACCCATGATTACCAAAAGTAGACCAAACCATAAAATCAACCAAGGAATTTCATCAGAGAGATGCCTCAACAGAAAAGGATATGGACTAGTAGTGGAAAGAAAAAGAGACAAATAGCCCATTATGTTCCATCTCCCACTCCTGTGCCTTTGGCCACACTATACCATGTCCAGAAAACATTCATTCCCCTATTCTGCCTCACAGAATACATCACTTCCTTCAAAACTCAACTCATGCTGTGTCTCACAGAAAGTCCATCCTAATTCCTCTAGTAATTAGGGTCTTTCCCTATCCCCTAAAAATTATTTTGTACAAATTTTTTTTGACATGTAAATGTTATTTCCTGCTATTTCCTTCTAATAAAATGTAGACTCTTTGAGGGGAAAAGCTATTTCATTTTTGTCTTTGTACCCCCAACACCTAGCATATAGGCACTTAATTATAGAATGATGAATGGCTCATTGGCACACATAAAATATCAAGAAAACCCCATAACTTTCTCTCCCTTTAGTATTTGAGGTGAGCTATCTGTATTAGGATGATGACTCACAGAGTATGAGAAGGCAAAGGTGAGTAACAAGAGGTATCACGCTGAACAGTATACATCCAAGATCAGCGATCTCTCCAAATCTGCTGAAGACTTAGAGTCAATACCCAGCTCAAATCCTGACCTTGATACCGATTAACTGCGGAAATGTTTATTGGATTGGATTTGTTTGGGTTGTCAGGTCACCTGAGCATCAATTTCCTCATCAGTGAAGCTGGAATGAGAACACTTTTATTACTTACTTCACAGGGTTGCTGAGACAAACAAGCTTTGTAAAACTATGCTACCACTGTGTGATTTATTATGATTCCCTTGTTCTAAGGAATTTACAATTTCTTCCAGTATAACCAATTTAGGAACCTCCTAGTATTTCTTCCTCCAATGCACACTAGCAACTCTTCTGCATTTTATCATTTTAGAAAATTACTTGGAGCTGGGGGTGGAGCCAAGATGGCAGCATAGAAGCAAGGACCTGTTAGAGTTCTCCCCTGAAAACCCTTCAAAAAGACCTGTAAAAAATGACTCTAAATGACTCTAAACAAACTTCTAGAGCAGCAGAAGCCACAAAAGTACAGACTGAAGTAAATTTCCAGGCCAAGGCAATCTGGAAAATTGACAGGAAGTGTCTATAACATGAGGCTAGGAGTGAAGCACAGTTAGGCGGGGGTGGACAAAGCTAGAACAGGCCATAGAGGACTAAATCACTGATGACTGAGGTGGTTTCCAAACTTTTTAACCCACCAATGTCAAAGATAGCTTCAAAGATCAGTAAAAAAAGTCTCTCACCTGGCTAAGAGGGGAGTATGGTTTGGCCCCAGCTCCAGTCCCCAACCCAGCCCCCGGGTGGCAGCAGCCACTGCCAAAGTAGAGGTTGCTCTTGGAGACTTTATACTTAATAAAGAGCTCAAAAATCAAGTAATTTGCTGAGAAAGTGAGCAAATGGGGGAAAAAGAAATAGACCATAGATTCTTACTTTCTTGGTAAAGAGGTATTTTCTTATGCCATTGGTGATGAGGAATATCAAAACATACAGTCAGAAGAAGACAACAAAGCCAAAGTTCCTGCATCCAAAGCCTCCAAGAAAAATGTGAATTGATCTCAGGCTATGGTAGTGCTCAAAAAGAATTTTGAAAATCAAGAGAAGTATAGGAAAAATTGAAAAGAGAAGTAAGAGTGATGCAAGAAAATCATGAAAAACAAGTCAACAACCTCAAAAATGCTTAAGGAAATAACACCTTTAAAATTAGACTAACTTAAATGACAAAAGAGGTCCAAAAAGCCAGTAAAGAGAAGAATGCCTTAAAAAGCAGAATGGGCAAAGTGAGGAAAAAGTCCTAAAACTCACTGACGCAAACACTTTGGTAGAGGGACAGGTCAAAACACAGAATAGAATAAATGGAGGGTGGAACAGGTTAGAGAGAAATATAATTAGTCTTTCACAAAATAACTGTTATGGAAGTGTTTTGCATCACTACACATGTATAACCTATATTGAATTGTTAGCCTTCTCAATGAGGGTGGATAGGAAGAAGGGAAGGAAGAGGATGTGGAACTCAAAGCTGTAAAAACGAGTGTTAGAAACTGTTTTTACATGCAACTAGGAAATAAGATATATAGGCAATGGGGTATAGAAATCTATCTTGCCCTAGAACAAAATTGAAGGGAAGAGGATAAGAGGAAGGGAAGGGTGGTACAAGGGAGGGCAAATTGGAGGAAAAAGTAATTAGAATACACATTGTCCTTGGGTGCAGGTGAGGGGGAGATGGGAAGAAAATTTGAAATTCAAAATTTTGTGGAAGTAAACGTTGAAACTGAAAATAAATAATTTTTTTCAATTTATTTATTTTTAATTTTCAACATTCATTTCCACAAAATTTTGAATTCCAAATTTTCTCCCCATCTCTCCCCTCCCCCCACTCCAAAATGCCTTGGATTTTGATCACCTCTTGCTCCAATCTACCCTCCTTTCTATCACACCCCTCTCTTCCCTTATCTGTATCTTCTCTCTTTTCTTGTAGGACAAGATAGATTTTTATGCCCTATTACCTGTATTTCTTACTTCCCAGTTACATGCAAAAACAATTCTCAACATTCATTCCTAAAATTTTGAATTCCAACTTCTCTCCCTTCCTCCCTCCCCCACCCACCCCTGCTGAGAAAGCAAGCAATTCAGTATAGGCTATATATGTGTAGTTTTGCTAAAGACTTCCATAAAATCATGTTGTGAAAGACTATCTATGTTTCCTTCCATCCTATCCTGTCCTCCACGTTTATTCTATTCTCTCTTTTGACCTTGTCCTTCTCCAACAGTGTTTACTTCTAATTACCCCCTCCTCTCATTTGCCCTCCCATCTATCACCCCCCCTCACATCCCACTTACCCCTTCTCCCCTACTTTCCTGTAGTGTAAGATAGATTTTCATACCAAATTGTGTGTGCATGTTATTCTCTCCTTAAGGCAAATGTGATGAGAATAAGCTTCACTTTTTCCCTCTCACTTTCTCCTTTTCCCCTCCATTGAAAAAGTTTTTTCTTGCCTTTTTTATGACAGATAATTTGCTCCATTCCATATCTCCTCCCAATATATTCCTCTCTCACACCTTAATTTTATTTATGTAGATATCATCTTGTCCTATACAACACACCCTGTGTCCTCTGTCTATACATATGTGTATAATCCCTCCAACTACCCAAATATTGAGAAAAGTTTCAAGAGTTACAAACGTTATGTTTACACATAGGTATGTAAACAGTTCAACTTTAGTAAGTCTCTTATGATTTCTCTTTTTTGTTTACCTTTTTATGCTTCTCTTGGTTATTGCGTTTGAAAGTCAAATTTTCTATTCAACTCTGGTCTTCATCAAGAATGCTTGAAAGTCCTCTATTTCATTGAATGATCATGTTTTGCCTTGAAGTATTATACTCAGTTTAGCTGGGTAGGAGCTCCTTGGTTTTAGTCTTAATACCTTTGACTTCTGGAATATCATATTACAAGGCCCTCAATCCCTTAAAGTAGAAGCTACTATATCTTGGGTTATCTTTATTGTATTTCCACAATACTTGAATTCCTTCTTTCTAGTTGATTGCTATATTTTCTCCTTGACATGGGAACTCTGGAATTTGGATAAAATATTCCTAGGAGTTTTTCTTTTCTAATCTCTTTCAGGAGGTGATCAGTGTATTCTTTCAATATTTATTTTACCCTCTGGTTCCAGAATATCAGGGCAATGTTTCTTGATAATTTCTTGAAAGATGATATCTAGACTCTTTTTTTGATCATGACTTTCAGGTAGTCCCATAATTTTTAAATTGCCTCTCCTGCATCTATTTTTCAGGTCAGTTGTTTTTTTTCCCAATTGTCTTCTATTTTTTCATTTTTTTGGTTTTGTTTTGTAATTTCTTGGTTTCTCATAAAGTCACTAGCTTCCATCTGCTTCATTCTCACTTTTAAAGAACTATTTTCTTCGGTGAGCTTTTGAACCTCCTTTTCCATTTGACTAATTCTGTTCTTTAAAGCATTCTTCTCCTCATTAATTCTGTTCTTTAAAGCATTCTGCTCATCGTTGTCTTTTTGGGCCTATTTTGCCATTTGAGTTAGTCCATTTTTAAAGGTGTTAATTTCTTCAGTGTTTGTTTGGGTCTCCTTTAGCAAGTTGTTGACTTGCTTTTCATGATTTTCTTGCATCACTCTTATTTCTCTTCCCAATTTTTTCTCCACCTCTCTTACTTGATTTTCAAAATCCTTTTTGAACTATTCCATGGTCTGGGATCATTGCATATTTATTTTGGAGGTTTTGCATGCAGAAGCCTTGACTTTTAGGTCTTCCTCTGAAGACCTAAATTGCTCTTCTTCCATCTAAAAGGATGGAAGAAAATATCTGCTCACCAAGAAAGTTACCTTCTATTGTCTTATTCTTTTTCCCTTTTTGGTGCATTTTCCCAGTCAGTTACTTGACTTTTCAATTCTTTGTCAAGGGTAGGGGACCTGTAAGTTCTCAGTTTCTCCAAGGTGGCACAATGAAGGTTGAGGAATTTATTCCTCCCCTAGCCTGTGCTCTGATCTGTGAGCAGGATTCCCTCTCCAGGGCCTCCACTAGCTCCACCACACCAACCAGTACTCCTCCTCACCCCAGTGCCCCTACTCAAGGCTGAGATTCAGATCAGCTGCTCAATATCTCCTGGGGTTTTAGGCCAGGGTTCCAACAATGGAAGCTGCCCCTGCCTGGGGCTGGGGTTAGACTGCTGCATTCCCTTCTCACCCAAGTGAAAGAACTTTCTCACTGACCTTTGAAACTATCTTTGGCATTTGTAAGTTGAGGAATCTGGAACCCATAGCTTCCAGCTCCTTGAAGCCCACTCCAGTCATGTCCTTGCTATGACACACCCCACACTGGGATGCACTCCACTTATCACCTGTGCTGGACTTCCAATAATTTAAAAAAATAAAATAAAATTACTTGGGCAATTAGAAGCTTAGTGACTTGCCCAGGATCACATGGAAAGAATGTGTCACAGTTGGACCTTGAACTCAGGTCCCCTGACCTCTAGTCACCATACTCTCTATCACTTTAAAGGGTTTCTAAAACACTGATATATTATTGATAGGATTCCTCAAACAGGAACCCTAGGATATATATCCATGGAAAATTGAATAACCCAATTATTTTCCTCCCCATAGGGATGAGATTTCTGAAGAGATATCACAATAATGGGAAGACTTTATGAGCTGGTGATGATTTTTTGGTGTCTCCCCTTTTATCAAAGTCCAACCATAGGATCAAGGATTTAGAAACAGAAGAGACTACAGAGACAAGCTAGCCCAAACTCTTCATTTTGTGGATGAGGCAGTGAGTGAGTGTGATGTTACATACCTAGTACTAGGTTATAATATTTGACTTGAAATCCTCCTCTCTTCCATTGTACACTGTTATAACTGAGCTCTTGTCATTGGATTCCTCATCTCCTCATTCCAGTCTCCTTTGCACATCCTGACAGCATGTCCCAAAAGCAAGGCTCAAAAGTGACCAGAATCAACTGCTGGATATGATCCAGCAGCAAAAGAATGGCAGTTTTTTTTTTAAATGTACCCTGTAAAATGAATAGTGTGACTTCAAGGTACTTTCCCTAAATCTGCCCTCCTGTACTACTCAGATTCAGAGATTCAGGCCTCAGTGACTTGTAATACAGAGACCATTCTTTATCATTTTAAAAAAATTATGGATAAGCATTTCTATAGCATAGTATTTTTAAAAAAAGGTAATTGCATATGAAACTGGAAGTCTATTATGTACAACCTGTTATTCCTTTTAAACACATAATAAAGTTAGGTAAATTTCTCTTTTCCTCTCTCCCTGCTCTAGAGGTGGCTACCATTAGATACATACCACACACACACACACACACACACACATACACACACACATAATACACATACACATATGTAAAATCATTCTATACATCTATTTGTCTGTTCTTTCTCCAGATGCAGATACCTTCTTCCTTTATAACTCCTTTGTAGTTAATTTGGGTATTTATAATAGTCAAATTGACTTATCACTCAAAGTTGTTCTTAAAACAATGTTGTTGTTACTAAATACCATGTTCTCTTGGCTCAGCTCATTTTTCTCTTCATTATTTTGTGCAAGTCTATCCATTTTTTCCTAAGGTCTTCGAGCTCATCATTTCTTACAGCACAGTCATATTCCATCACAATCATATACCACAACTTGTTCAGCCATTCCCCAATTGATGGACTTCCCCACAATTTCCAGTTCTTTATCACCACAAAGAGTTCCTAAAAATATTTTGGAACATATAAGTTCTTTTCCTTTTCCCCTAATCATCTTTGGAAACAGATCTAGTAGTGGTATTGCAGGATCAAAGAGTATAGACAGTTTAATAACTCTTTGGACATAATTTCAGATTGCTCTCCAAAATGGTTGGATCAGCTCACTATTCTACCATTCTTTATCTAGTTCTTTCACCCTTTGTCTTCAAAGCAGTGCCTTGGGACTTTTGTAATCTTTGGAACTGCATTATTTGGCTGAGCCAACCTCCTAATGAGAATTTACTCTGAGAATTTCTTACTCTGAACCATATGACTGTAACATTTTTTGCATGTTAATGAAACAGCAAGGTCTGGGAACTTCTTCCCATCCCCATAGCAAGGTAGGTGCTAGACTCACCCTACCTCCACCTTCCTGCATACTCACACACACACACACACACACACACACACAAAATTTTCTCTGCTTTTGGTTCCCATTCCTATCTAAAGGCCAGGGAAAATGAACACAATGAGATTATTTATAGTTATATAGCTATACATATATATAGATATCACTACATTTCTCTCCCAGTCAAACTTGGGAGCCTCTATCCATTTTGACAACTAATCAAAGAGCACATGCATCTAACAGAATAGTTTAAAACTAGACTTGCTTTTTCCTCATCACCTTCTGAGGGAGAATGAACAAAAGTTCATTTGGTTCTGTTTATTGGTTGGCCTCCTAGGTGCAAATAGAGGCTCAGGGAGGTAAGCACATTTGAACGGGCCATACTTGGTCCTGAAAGTAGATGCCAAGTTGAACTGAATAGGGTTCAACTGGAATGAGTATCGCCCTATCTACAAAATAGGATTAGGAGGAGGGTAGTCAGTATTTCCAAAAATGCTCTGGCTACAATCTGGGCCTGTAAGCCTGCTTGGGAGCCTTCCAGCTCGTGTATGGAACAGTTTGTTGCACAGGCAAAGATAGTGTCTTCTATCATTTATAGTGCTTCAAGGCCAGAGTTTATAAGGAAATTTCCTTATTAGGAACAAATAAAAGTCTTGGGAGAGAAACAGAATTCCCTATGAGAAGATGTATGACTCCACAGTAGATATTCGGAGACAGGCATATCCAGTACAAACCAGTGAAGCTGGATGTGGAGTTCAATTACACAGGCTGCTCTGATACTCAAAGATTAGGATTCCTGAGAGGTATGGAACCCATTATTAGGATCTATGTCACTCATTCAGCTGGGCTTGGAATTCACTATTCAAAACTCAAAACCACAAGGTTTTTAGACTATTTAGGGGAATGACATGGCCATCCACACCTGTGCTTTAAAAGAAGGTCACTTTGGCAACTCTGAGAAGTATGGGTTGAAAATGAGCTATACAAGGCAGGATGACCAGTTGGAAGGCTATTACAATAGGTTAAGTGACTTACACATACATATGTGTAAAAGTGCTTTACAAACGCTAGTTACCATTATTAACCTCAAAACTTCAAGCATCCTTTATTTTGTTGCCCTGTCACAAACCCCAAAACCTCCATGACTTAGGCAGCATGGTATAGCAGAAAGGACACTGACTGGACTCAGTAACTAGGTTCAAATTCTGCTTTTAATATTTTGGACAAGTCACAATCTCTCTGGATATCAGTTAACTTTCTTTCTTTCCTCTTTTTCTTTTATTCAAGTCTTTCTATAAAAAATGACTAATAGGGAATGCTTTACATGACTGCACATGTATAACCTACACTTGATTACCTAATGGCTTTGGGAGAGTGGAGAGCACAAGAGGAAGGGACAAAATTTGGAACTCCAAACTTTAAATAAAAATGTATTTTAAAAAAAATTGTTTTCAATCAACATTTATTTTTGTCTCCTCACCTCTCTTCCATGCTAAAAAAGGAAAAAAGCAAAACAAAATATTTGCAATAAATTCACTTAGTCAAGTATTATAAATTCTTATATCAACAATTTTCAAAATGAATATCTCATTCTGCATCTAAAGTCCATCACCTCTCCTGTCAAATAATAGAGAAGCATCTTTCATCATAGGTCCTTTGGAATCACAATTGGTCACTGCATTGACCAAAGTCCTTGAGTCTTTCAAGGTAGTTTGTCTATATAATATTGTTGTTACTCTGTAAAGGATTCTGATTCTCACTACACTTTGCATCAGTTCATACAACTCTTCCCTATGTACATCACATTTTTAGTTTTACAGATTGTATCCACCGCAACAATGCTGTGAGAAGCAGAGTGCAACAGATGGAAGGCTGAGCTTTGAGGAGGTTGTCCAGGATCACATAGCTAATAAGCATCAGAATGTAAAGTAGCTCTGTTTCTACTACATGATGGTTGCCTCCAAGAAGAATACTATGTATTCATTAATAAACGGGTTCTTGTTGAATTTTTGGAGGAAACAAAAAAAGTTACTAGTTTTTGAACCTTGTTAAGGAATAGCCAATGTTCCCTCGCTTCATAGCCATGAAGAGCATCCTGATCGGATTTACAAATGACAAACTGGAAGAGATAATCAGCATCCTGAATGACAGAGCCAAGTGTAACAACAAAATTTAAGAATTTGATAGGACTAAATGTAAATTCTTATCCTTGCATTAAAAATGATACCTTCACAGTACAAAGAGGGTGAAGTAAAAATGTCTAGAAGCTTTTGCAGACTACAAAATCAGTATGAGTCAAGTCAACAGTGTGATAAGGCAGTCCAAAAAATCTACTGGAATATTTAAGAGAGCAGTAGCTTCCAAGAATAGAAAGGTGATGACCTCACTGTTTTCTACCCTGGTTAAGCTTTATCTGGAATATTGTTTTCCATTCTAGGCACCACAACAGCTTAATAACATCACTAAGAAGCTAAAGAGAATCCAGAGGAAGACATCCAGAGTGGTGAAGGATGCACTTGAGTCCATGGTGTATGAAAACCTGGAGAGCAAAGGAGCGGGAGGGAGGAGTTAAAATCAAAGGCTTAAAGTATTTGAAGAGCTTACCATGTCCAAGGGGAATGAGATTTACTTTCTGTTTAGTTCCAGAGGGAAGAACCAGGAGGTCCTTCAAAAATTTCCTAACTTTTTTTGAAAATGGAGATAGTGATGGGGGACCAGACCTGTGATTTCATTGGTATAGAGAACTCCCACCACCAATGAGCGTAAGTACCTGCTTTGCAATATATAGTCTTAGGAGAAAACAGTCAGTGGTTAAGTGACTTAGAGTCACACAACCAATATAAATCATAAAATAAGTCTTCCTGACTCTGAGGCTGACTGTCCATCGAGAATGTCACTGGCTACCTCCTAATTATAAAAGCCATCCAAAAGTGGAATGGATGGCTTTAGCTCTCTGTCATTGGACATCTTCAAATAGAGGTTCAGTATATTAAAGAGAGATTCCCTTTCTGGTATGGATTAGAATAGAAGACTGCTGGGATGACAACTCAAATTCTGTGATACTATGATACTAATCTACAAATATTAAGTTATCTCAGAATTTTAGTTATAGAGAATGGTATTTCTTTGAGAGGTACTCTGCTCTAAGGTATCCAATATTATAATAATCCTGATTACCATATCTACTATTTTATTCTCTTTATTTCACTTTATTCTCACCCATATAGAGTAAATAATTCATTATCATTTGTCATATTAAAATACTATAACATATGCTCATAAGTATGGACCCCGCCTAAATGTATACACAGTCTTTTGGTTCCATTTCTGATGGACAGATCCCACTCCTGTGAGGATCCTTCCCTCCTGCTATCTGACAGTTGCTGACACTTCTTTAGCTTTAGCTAGGACTGTTCTGCTTTTTTTAAAATTTTGTATACTCAAATCCAGATAGCACCCCACACTTAAAATAGAAGTAATTTAAAGAGATTGGATGTTAGCCAGACCAAAAAAAACTTCTAAGTTATAAAAATGAATATTTAGCTTACATGACCACTAGAGAGGAAGTAAAAGGGCTACTAGTTACATTTGGAGCAATTAGGAGTCATTTTTCCTCTTAAAAAGTAGAAAGAAAATAGGAGAGGGGGCAATTATGGATTTGCAAAATCTGCTACACATTGCCTGGACAGTTAGAGCAGAATATTAGTATGCCCAGAGGGCAAAGGAAAAAACACCTCCATTTGTCCCTGTATAAAATTTTAAATCAATTCCAATCCTAACATTGAAAAACTGGAAACTTGAACTGATTGGTTCCTATAACCAGGGCTAGAGTTCCATAATAGACTGGAGAAACCAGTCCCTGATGTTTTGGAAGTATATATATATGTGTGTGTGTGTGTGTGTGTGTGTGTGTGTGTGTGTGTGTGTGTGTGTGTGTGTGTTTGTGTGTATGTGTGTGTGTGTGTGTGTGTAAATGAGCTCATATAAATGAGTTCCATCATCTATCTAATTCCTGGGTTGCTGGAGCAAAAAGTCCGTGGAATCTGCCATACCATCCTACCAATTTTCACAGGGAATTGGAAGGGAAGAGAGTGGAAAAATGTGTTTATCAATGGGTCATATGTTTATGGAGTTCATTGCCTAAAAAGGTGGAATAAGCTAAAAATATAAATGGCTCCCAAAAGGATCTTGACTAAGGTCATGGATAATAGACTCATGGAAGGCTATTAAGGGGAACTAGATATGTTTAGATCTGCCCCACAAAGTGGGAAAGTGAACCTCTGTCCACCGAACCCTGAAGGGCAGCGTACAGCTAAAGGGACCATAATGGTGGTGAAAGTGGTGTCCCATAGGGGTAGAAACATGAGCCAGACTTAGCTCTGCCTTAACTTACATTTAATGGAAATTTTAGATTGAAAGTTTTTGAATCTCAGAGTTCCTAGAACATAGTAAGTGCTTTTTGATTCATTAATTGATTGATCTGAAATATCCTTCACTCCTCATAGTCAGCTGTCAAATTTTGTTTACTCTGCCTCTGCAATATATCTGCCATCTTCACCTATCTCTGTCCCAGTTAGGTCATCTCTTACACAGACAATTATAATAGCTTCCTAATTAGAAGCCCAGCTCCCCATTTCTCCCCTCTCCAATATATCCTACACATAGCTGCCAAAATTATCTTCCTAAGGCATGAATTTGCCAATAGCATTACCCTGCTCAGGAAGGGACTTTGGTTCTCCGTTGCCCCTGGGATAAAATACAAGCTCATCAGCTTTCCATTGCATTGCAAAATCTAGTCTCTCCCTTGACAACATCTCTTAAAAGTGTTCCTTTCTGTCCACTCACATAGCCACCATCCTAGTGTGGGTCCTCATTACTTCTCCCTCACACTATGACAACAGCCTTTTCATTGGTCTTCTTATTTCAAGTATTTCTCTTCTCCAGTTCATCTTCCACATAGGTGCCAAAGTGATTTTTTTAAAGCACTATTCAACCATATCACTCCTCTACAGAAGCTCCAGTAGTTCCCTACTACCTATCTATTGGGTAGCTAGATGGCACAATGGATAGAGCCCTGAACTTCAACTCAAGAGGACCTGGGTTCAAAGCCTGTCTGAAGGCACTAGCTGTGTGTCCCTGTGCAAGCCACTAAATTTCCTCTGCCTTAATGTCCCTCAAAATAGGGATAACAATATCTGCTTTTGAGAGTTGTGAGGGACAAATGAGATAAAATATCTTTTAAAGGGCTTTGCAAATGTTGAAGTACAATATCAGTGCGAATTATGGTTACTGTTATCAAATATAAAGTTTGATTTGGGGCATTTAATGACTTTCTTATTACACTTGACTCTTCTCTCCCCCTTCTCCACTCTACAACCCAGCTACGTTGGCTATTTATTGTTCCTTACATGTAGCACTCCATCCTCTCTGCTCCATTTCAACATCCATCTCCCATGACTGGAGTGCTCTGCCCTCTCACCTACACCTCTTAGCCTCTCTGGCTTTCTTCAAGACTGGCTCAAGTTTCACCTTCTTTTGGACACTTTTCCCAGTCCCCATAGCTGCTAGTGCTGTCCTTCCCCTCTCAGGATATCTCCCTCTTCTCTCTAAATAGAGTATAAATATTGACTTATTTACATGTTGCCTCTCCTTTGGAATGTGAGGTCCTTGAGGTGATAGGTCATTTTTTAAACAAATTTTTATTAATAATTTTGGGTTTTGTGTAGCACCAATATTTCCCCCAGCATCCTTCCCTATCACATCCCAGAGACTCAGAACGTTTAATAAATAAAAATTTTGAATTTTAAAGAAGGAAGAAAAGAAAAAAATTAGCAAAACTAATCAACCTTTTAGAAGTCTTAGAATATATGCAATGAACAATACCTGTGGACCACTCATGTTTGCAAAAGGGTGCTTTGATTGTGTCTTTTCAATATCTCTTCTTTGGAGTTATGTTTGGTCTTTGTAATTTGCAACATTCACTTTTTATTGTTTTGTGATGTTTTCGTTTACTTTGCTGTTGCCACTGTGTATATTATTTTCCTAGCTCTACTTACTTGACTCTGCCTCAGTTCATGTAAATCTTTCCATGCTTCTCTGTATTCACCATGTTTATTGTTCTTGTGCCACACACTAATATTTTATTACATTCATACACCACAATTTGGTTAGTCATTCCTCTAATCAATGGGCAGCTACTTTGTTTTCAATTCTTTACTATCATAAAAAAATTCTACCAGAAATATTTTAGGGACCATTTCCATAACAGTGGCCGCCTTGGAGCGTAAACTCAAAAGTAGTCTTTCTGCATCAAAGGACACATACAAACATACACATATATATGGGTGTATGTACATGTATATGTATATACTATATATGGAGAAAGAAAGATACATATACACACAGCGTATGTATCTATCTACATATCTGTGTGTATGTAAATATGTATATACACATACAGACATATACATATACCCTATCTTTATGGTTATATACACACAGAATGCATGTGTACATATGTGTGTATGCTGTGTGTATATATACATATACACATAGAGTGCATATATTGTGTATATACATACACATAAACACATTCATATATGTATATCCATAAATACAAATAGTAATAAACCCTTTATTGCAAATTATATAATATATATGTTTAAAACTCACAAATTATTAATGTTATGAAAGAATGCTCTAAACTACTAATAATAAGATGAATGCAAATCAATAAAACTCTGTAGTTTCTTTTGAAGGAGCTGTGGGAAGATAGCCACACTAGCGCATTGTTGGAGTTGTGAATCAGTATGAGTACTAGGGGCAGCTAAGTAGTGCAATGTTGGGTCAGGAGTCAAGACTTCCCTGACTTCAAATCTAGACTTAGACACTTGGACACTGACTATGTGATCCTAGGTAAGTCATTTAACTCTACCAGACTTAATTTTCTTATCTATAAAATGAGCTGGAGAAGGAAATGGAAACCTACTCCAGGATTTTTACCGAAAAACCCCAAATGGAGTGATGAAAAGTTGGACATGACTGGGAAAAAAAAGGCCACTATTTTGGGAAGCAATTTGTAGTTATTCAGATAAAGTAACTATAATTCAGATAAAGTGACTAAAACCCAAAGTGACTAAAGAAGATACATGTGTATCCTCATATATATGTTTATACATACATAGATACATGCATGTACATGAATGTACCAAAATCCAAATTGATTAAAGAGGATACATATATACCTATTATATATTAAAAGTGATCTCTATATACTAAAGAGCATATATACTAAATATGTGTATATATTAAAGAGAAGATATATATATATATACACTACATATAACATGTAACATTCTCTTCAGTCACTTTATCTTAATTTTAGTACACTTACACATGCAAATATGTGTGTATATGTGTGAGTGTGTACAAATACAGACACATATACTTCAGTTTACAAACTTATCCAGCTTCAGGGAGATAGATCATCCTCCCTTCAAATGGCAAAATCAAAAAAAAAAAAAAGAATGAACGTGTACTTAGAGATAACTGTAAGGTCCTTTCCAGTCTAAATATATAGTCTCATTTCCCTTCCTTAGGACTCAAAAGGCTTAAAGATCAGTCTGTTTTAGGTGTTTGTGTTGTATTAAAAGTAGTTCTCAGTTGCATTTTTCTTTGATAAACTCATCTACATTAGGACCAATGGAAATCATCACCTGAGTGTCCAAAAAGAAGCAAGAGTTTAGACTGACAAGTCCTTAGGGTGTTCAGAATATGCCAAAAGAATGTTGGCAATGCTTTCACAAACTCTATCTCACATTCCACTGAGTGCAGACTAATTGAAGGCAGACCTCCTAAGCATTCCCCACCTGAAATGGACATACTGAATATCAAGCAAAAAAAGATACAACAGATAGAGAGAGAATAGGAACTAAATTCTAAATGATAAATGAATAGATAAAGAAATAAAGATGCAAAGTCATTTTAAAACTCAGCAGAAGAGGATCTCTAAGATGGTCATTTCTCACACATCATCACTATCATCATCATCATCGTCATTGTATTCATATAAAGCTTTTTTTCATCACCTAATATATGGAGCTATTTTTCCAGCAGTATAGTAGCTGAAGATACAGCTTGACATTTACATCTTAATGGAATAGGTGCTGTTTTTTAAATGGTAAAATGAGTGTATTTTTTTTTAAAAGAATCATGAGTAATTCCGCATTTAATCAGAGAAAATTGGGGAAGGGTCACAACACAATATCTTTCAACTAAAAACATTTTACAAACTGGGCAGTTAGGTAGTGCAGTGGATAGAGCACCAGTGCAGGAGTGAGGAGGACCTGAGTTCAAATCTCACCTCAGACATTTGACACTCACCCAGTTGCCTCATCCTGGATGATCTCCAGTTATCCTAATGAATATCTGGTCACTGGATTCAGATGGCTCTGGAGGAGAAGTGAGGCTGGTGACCTGCACAGCCCTCCCTCACTAAAGTCAAGTGCAAGTTGTGTCATCATGTCTGATGACATGGTCTTCTTTGGCAACGAAGGACAAATACCTACAAACCTGTCACTGGGAGAATTAGATACTTGAAATAAAAGATATGTATGTGTCAATATCTTTTATTTCGAGTATATATCTATATACTTTTATTTACCTTCTATTTACCTTTTATTTAAACATCTAACTACTTCAAACGACACACACACACACACACACATATGTGTGTGTGTGTGTGTGTATGTATGAATTCATAGGTTGCCATGCTGGATGTGAGCTAGCTGTAGCAGTTCAAATGAAGAAATACACAGGACAAGATGTCTAAGGGATATCATCAGAGGAAAACTTTGCTATGTGATTGGGTCAAATTACTTAATCTCTCTGACACTGTTTCTTCATCTGAAAAATGAGAGGGTTGAATGTAGAGTACTTCTAAGGTCCCTTCAAGCTCTGGGTCTATGATCCATCCATACTTGCCTATCCTACGCAACTCTTGTCTATACCCTCCCCTGCATTCATCAAAAGAGTTCTACCCTGAATTCTGAGGAATCTTCCTGACTTTTTATTACTATAGAGAGTATACCAATGAAACACATGGAGGCCCATCAGCTGTTCTTCACTCTAGTTACTTGATCAACCAATCTCAATTATATCCTCTCTAACATTGTTCCTGTATAAGTCCTTCTTCGTGATAAGTTGCAGCTTATTTATACCTACCATATACTTTTCTATTATGCCTTGAGGGATCCTCATTTCCAGTTCTCCTTTAGTTCTTCAGTATAGCATATTTGAAATGGTTACAACCTTCTGAAAATCAGCTTATAAAAAGAGGTGCAAAAGCTCACTGAAGAAAATAGTTCTCTCAAAATTAGAATGGAACAGATGGAGGTTAATGACTTTCTGAGAAACCAAGAAATTACAAAACAAAACCAAAAGAATGAAAAAAATGGAAGATAATGTGAAATATCTCATTGGAAAAACAACTGACCTGGAAAATAGATCCAGGAGAGACAATTTAAAAATTATGGGACTGCCTTAAAGCCATGATAAAAAAAAAAAAAGAGCCTAGAAAATCAGCTTATAAGAGTGCCAACAGATAACCTCTGTCATCGTTGAGCCCCAATTTCCTCGACACCTAGGACCGTTGTGAAGTTTGAGGGGAAAGGCCACAAAAGTGGTTGTGATAAGTGGTCTACTTTAAATGACAGATATTTTGCCTAGACTTATCCTAACAGTGAGTTGCCATGACATGGCAACATGTACTTATTAAGCACCTACTTAAGGTATTACTGTAAATCCTGGGCATACAAAGAAAGACAAAAGACAGTCTCCGATCCGAAGGACCTCTTAATCTCATGGGAAGACAACATTCAACCAACTATGTTCAAACAAGCTACATACAGGTTAAGGAGGAAATAATCAATAGAGGGAGGGCACTAGAATCAAGGAGGATCAGGAAAGGCTTCCTCTAAAAGGTGAGATTTTAGCTGGGACTTGAAGGAAACCAGGGAAGCCAGGAGGCAGAAATGATGAAAGAAAGCTCTCCAGGCATGGGACACCCTTACAGAAGAGGAGACTGGGGAGGAGGGGAGAAAGAAATAGGAATGAAACTACAAAAATGCAGCTATTACAACTCAGAAAATTTTTGTAAGCACCCACCCTGTGTAAGGGATAGACTGTAATCTCCTTGACAACAGAGACTTCTTCATTTTGTGCTTTGTATATCCAGAACCTAACACACAAGCTCATGGAATTCACAAGTTACTTTCTAGGGATTATAGATAGAAAGAGAGTAGCAAAACCATCTAACCTGAAAATGCTTACATCCTTCTTTGGGGGTGCAACATACACATGGATAAGCAAATTCAAAATAATTTCAGGAAGGAAAAACAACTAACCAACCGGGGGATATCATCCCATTGGAAACAGAACCTAAGTTGAACCTTAGAAGATGCCAGAGGTAATTTGCTAGCAACAGTAAATTCTCTAAACAAAGATTATTTGAAAAAAAACTTTGTATGTAAACAACAAAAAAATCCCAAATATCTTAATATGGTTATCCAATCGCAGGCAGTCCTAGAGTCACATCTTGCTAAGGAATATTTTATATAAGGGTTGACTCAGTGGACAATCAGTGAGTCATTACATTACATCAGGAAACTGGAGTGAGTTTTCTCTGCCTGTGGCTCCTCAGTATGTGTACAATCCCGGGAAAGCTGCACAAATTGTGTTTCTTAAGCATTTCTTAAGCAGTCTTAGGGAAAAGCATGAGGCATGCTTTGTCTTGGGTAACAGAGGCCTTATCTCTTCGTTCACCACATGCTTCTGCCCTCTTCTTTCCTCTCTGACTTTATTTCAAAAGGGATAAGTTCCCTACATTTTTATCATTTAATTTTATTTGTGCAGTTAAGTGGCAGTCGTCAAAGAATTCACAAACCAAGTAGACAACTGTGATGATCAATATATATGTACATACATATACATACACATATATATACACACACACATTACATACATACACATATATGTATGTATGTACACATACATGTACATGTGTATAGATTTTATATGCATACATATATATGTCAAACAAGCAACATAAACAGAAATAACAAGGAAATGAAACTGATCACTTTGCAATTATAATGACCAAGCTTGACCTCAGAGAAGGAAAAAGAAAATTCCCCTCTCTCCGTTTGTCAGAGAGGGAGAGGGCTCTGGCTGCGGACTATTGTCACATTGCCAGACATCAATATTTCACTGAGTTTTGTTGAACTGGTTGTTTTCTTTTTTCTTAAATCTTTGTCATAAGGGAAAACTCACTGGGTGTGATGGGGCCACATTTAGGAACGTGTGTGATATAAAAACAAAATATTCACTTAAAACTTTAAAAAAAAAAAGTGAACCCGAGTCAACTCCATTCTGTGATGGAGGCTCAGAGTAAGACTTTGTAGATGGATTATACACTGTACCAGGGAAGGGAGTACCCACCTCAATGAAACCAGAGACTTAACAAAGAATTTTTCTTCTGATGAGATCTGTTAGGTGTTTTATTGACAAATTTCCCTTCCTCAGACCAAAGTTCAGGAGATAATATATAACATTTGCCTCTAAGTTTCAGTTATGAAACTGGAACTTAATTTTCTGGAGTAGCTCTTTCTATCTTAAAAATTTGAGGTAGGGTTATAAAGCAGTCCATCAGGCACACCAAAGAGAAAGGGGGCAAAGGGGGCAGATAAGGAAATTAAGGAGAAAGTTTCTGACCTTTCTCTTTTGCTGGCTGGTGCCTTGTTTGTTAGTTCCCATGTGTCTTAGGGCTCAGCCATGCTCCGTATGACCTTTCACTCAAAAGACAGAATAAATAATTAGGTGAGGCAGAAACAGCAAATCAGGAGATCTGTCTTCCAACTTTCTGTCCTCTCATTCTTTCTGACCAGTTTCCTTTGTCATTTGGGCCACACAATGTAATGCTAAAAACTTATCTGTTGTTGCTCAGAGAGAAAATTCTGAAAGTCTTTGCATTACAGGTTATCCAGGTCAAAAGAGACCTGAGAGATGCTCCAGTCTAATCTCCTTATTTTACATATGGGGATAGAGTCTCAGGAAGTTCTTGGTGAAGCATTATTTCTTAAAAGTGATGCAGGAATCTGTAAGAAAATTTGGTGTCTTCTAGGCATCTGGCATAGTTTTCATTTAAATAACCCAAAAGCAAGCTTGTGTGGTGTAATGGAAAGAACTGGGAGTCATGAGAGAGAAGCCTGGTTCTGCCGCAGTTGTCTTTGTGACCTTGAGCATGTCATATCAATAACTTGAGCCTCAGTTTGTCAGCATAATGAGAAGCTTGAACTAGACACTTTTAAATGGTCCTTTCCAGTTCTATTATTATTTGAGTCTATGATTAAGTCTGGTTCTACCACGCTCACATTGTCGCATAAACTAATGAAGCATGGAGGATACACATAACAAGCGCACTATGATCCTGTGATTAAGCTGAATTTTATCCTGCTAACAGTATTGAATGAATGAATAAAATAGTCAAGTAACTAAGTGAAATTAAATTTAATCAACTAAATTATTCATGGAAAGCACCCATTATACATTTACTATGAGTCACACATAGTGCTAAGTGTGAGGGGGTATAAACACAAAGCTTTCATTCTAATAGGAAGAGATTATGTACCACTAAAAATGGTGACTATGTAGGGCACTTAGGTTTGGAAAGTTACAGGGAATCACTCTGGGAATAACTTGACACGCTTTTTCCAGAAACTACAACAGAGTCAGTGAAAGTCCCTATAGTGGTTAGGGAGTAGGGTAGGGAAAATTTTTGGAAAGAAGTAGGACCTAAGGCAGCATGGTGGCTGGTGAAGAAATAGCCCCGGAGTCAGGCAAGCCGTCTGTCCAAAATACAGCAGGAGCCCATGTCTAGAGCTAGTGGCCAAGTGAAGTAACTCCCAACTAAGATAGCAAGGCCCCAGGGTGGGAGTTCCAGAAATGAAAAGAGATTGAATGAAATTGGTCAGGAAATCGTTGGTTTCAAATTATTATAAATTATATTTAGTCTGGCATCTATTTTTTAAAAGGTGTTGGCTAATCTGGGAAATTCCTGCATTGTTTCTCTTCCAAGTTTCATATAATGTCTTCCTTCACCATTGTGATTTACAAAATGTTAATGGTATAGTAGGTGAGTTCTCCTACATCTTCTCTTACTCTACCACTTTATGTGAGATGATTCTTGATCCTTGCTTCCTCTGTCTTTTTCCATCTTTTAACTACTTTTATGTTTCCTGTCTTTCAGGAAATTTTAAAAAATTTAAAAAATTTAAAAATATAATTGTATTGATAATTTTGTCTATTATAAAGCTGTTACAGACACTAGCTCTCTTACTTTTAATAAATTGTGGACATCTGTGGTCTTCATTGTGAACACATTGTGGACTTGAAAATCATGCCTCTACTAATGTCTCATCTTAGAACTTAACCTTAAGCACCTGGGATATCCTCATTCACCATGGAAACATCCTACTGCCCCTGTGGTCTTCTCACCATATAATATAACTTGTCAAGACTCATTACCTTAACTTCCCAATATTTACTTCTCCCAATATTTATCACACCCCCTTCCAGAGAGCTATCCCTATCACTAAGGATAAAAAAGAACAAATTAAAAGTCATTAAAACTGACATGTTGAAAGTCTTACATCATTTGCAGTTGTTCCCTCCCTTTTATCTGTAGTGTTTTCAAAAGTCGATGCTTAACCCTAAGGAATGAATCTCTAATGATGATTTTTAAAAAGAGAGAAGGAAAAAGTTTCACATCCATAGTCCCCTATCTCTGCAAAGAAGCAAGAGAGTCACTTTCCCTATCTCTTTCTGGGTCAAGTTTGGCCATTATCATTTCTATTTATTCATTTATTCTATTCATCTATTTAGTTAAATGTTTTCTTTTTTCTTTCTTTCCAATAACTTCTCTTCCAGACTAGCTTTCTTCCTCTTCTCCCTTTCTCTTGAGATTTCACAAGATCACAGAGTCTTAGAGTCCAAATTTGGTCAGAATGAAAGGTAAGGGGTGGAGATGAGAAAGATTATGCAAGCACTGTGCCTGGTTTCACTCTGTGTAGGGCCCATATAGATAGATGACTGTTTTTCTCCTTCCATTAAAAAAAGCACCCTCTCTTCTTCAAATAAATTTCCCACCAGTAAAGTGTTTATCCAAAGTCTTTTACAATTTTATGACAACACACAGGATCAGAGATCTCATCCATGTGGATAACTCTATCCACTGACACAGATCACAACTCCTTCACACTTTAGTAGATAGACTAAGAAAGTCACTATGGCTGAAAAATGCTTCTCCCACGTGTCCATTCATGTGATGAAGAGATTTTTCAAATTTAGCTAAGCTGGTCTTCTGATGACAGACATACAGACCTTACTTGAAACTTTCCCAGATCAGTAGAGTTGAGTCCACTATAACCTGTCAGACTCCAGGGTCACCTGTACATCAAACTGAGGAACAGGAAGAGAATTCTTCAGAATCAGAGAATCCATGTACAAATTCTGCATCTCTCACTACATATGTGACCTAGGTTACATTATATCTCTTTGGACCTCAGTTTCCTCATCTGTAAAATGAAGGGATTTCCAAGCTCCCTTCAATCTCTAAATCTATGATATCAACCTCATTCAACTTTCACCAAATTTTCATCACATTTGACCTAAAACAGACTTTCCACAAACCCGTCAAATTCTAGTTCTCCTTTCTGTTTGCTTCTGTTTGTTTGTGGTTCATTATCACCGCAAGAATAAAATGCTATAATATACTCAGCTGGCTTCTTTTACCTAAATGCTTCCTGTATCCTGATATTTGCTTCAGATTTAGAGACTGCAAAAAAAAAGGTTAAAATTTATTTTTACATGCAATTGGGAAAAAATAAAGTAGTAAAATACAAAACTAACATATAAAGAGGCCAGGGGTTAGCTAAAGATAATGAAAACTTCAATTAGAGCAGAGAGCAAAACATCTGTCTGATTATTAACTGGGGCTTTCAAGCTATTGTGATTGTGTTGATAGTTTTTTGTTCTCATATAAACTCCATAAAACAGAAAAGGAGAACATGTGGAGCTAAGGGTCATTATATTACCCCCAAACTAAAAGAGTAGTTGTTGAAAAAGGATGTCACTGATTAAATTTCCAATGAGAAAGAGGATGGGGAGGAAAGAGGAGAATCCAGAGAAAAGAGAGAAAAAGACTTGGGCAAGATTCAGTTATGAGGAAGGCTGATGAAAAATCAAGTTCCCTTTGGCCAACACTGCTCTCCATCAAGTTACCCACCAGTGTCAGATTTTTATTTATCCAAGAACCCCTTGTATCCCTCCAAATGAAAGGTAAAGTCCTCAAGAGCAGAACCTACTTCCTTTTTTTTTCTTTGTACCTTTATATGCAGTCAGTGTTGAATATGTAAGTAGTAGTTACTTAATGAATACTTGTTGAATTGAATTAAATTAGTACATGGTGCCTGCTGCATTTCAAGTCAGAAGATCTGAATTCAAATCCTAGCTGGGAAATCACTTGACCTTTCTGATTCTCTATCTCATCTGCAGTGAAGGGGTTGAATTATGTGATCTCTAAATTCTCACTCAATTCTCAATCTGTGATCCTGTGATAGTATAAAGAAAACAGTAAATGTATTCAATCCAGACAAACGCTTATGTTCTTGTTGTTTAGTGAATGAAGTTAAGGGCAGCTTGGAGAAGGAGGATATGGCATGGATAAATGTGGGTGGGGCCACTGAAATTTTACAAACTGAATGAGTCTTTAAAAAGTATTTACCAACTGGGATACATCTATAATCACTTAACAAAAAATGCTTTCTCTAGTATCCCTGAGACTGTTCTTGGAAAGGAAACATTAGCAAGCTGCCATCATTGACAGTGTTTGTAGACAAAAATGTCTGAAAAGACATAGCCAGGAAAGAACCGTGAATATCATATTCTTACCCTTGACAAAAAACAAGCACAATCTAGTCTACAAGCCGTTCCCATTATCTCAATAAATGCCTTATCCCAAAAATACTCTAGGGATCTCAGACAACTGACAGCTCCTAAAATAATGGATTAAATGGTTTATGAATGATAGTAGCTCATACTACTACACATATTGGCTACTATCACTTTGAATGAAGACAGGGGCTCATACTACTGCACATACTGGAAGTTTTTCAGTGTGCAAAGCAAGTGAATGTTAGATATCCTGGGAAACCTGTACCAACATGGGAACAAAAGTGCAAAAGGGTGACAATGATAATGTTGACAATAATTTCAAGTCAACCGACCCTTCCCTGCTTTCAAGGTATCACCCCTGCTCTGGCTTCACTTTCCTCTCTTCTAGTTAACAACATTTTAGTTAACTAGTTCTACTTTATATAGCTTTGGACCTTTGAACCCCTTGTCTTATTGTCAATCTCTTTCCACAAATAATTCCCACCATCTTCCTTCTCTTCTCCCGCTCTCAAAGCTGCTCAAAGTAGAAGAAATCACACAGCCCTGCCAACCAGGTCCACCACAAATTTATTTTATCTACTCTCAAATAGATCTTCACTGTTGCACACTAATCTGTTTACTCTTAAGTAATTAACTCTATCATACTCCACACAGCACCTATTCCAAAGTTTCTCTTCTAAAGCCACCTATACCATCACCTCCCCACTCCCATTCAATAGAGGATCTACCTCGTACTTCACTGACTAAATTGAGCTTTAATCTTACTACTCCTGCATTTCAAATTTCTTCGGCATCATCCATTATCTTCTCCATTTGCTCCAGTCTCAGAAGAGGTGGTCTTTCTCCTTATCAATGCTAACCCCTATGTTTGTTCCCTGGAACTCATCCCTTCCAGTTACTTCCAAAAACATGCTTTTTCCATTATTCCCTCTTCTCTCCCCAATTTTCAACCTTGCTTTATCTACTGGTTCCTTCCCTGCCTCTTTCAAACATGTCTAGATCTCCCTTATCTTCACTTGATGTTACTATTTCCTTCAATAGGCATCCTCTATCCATGCTTCCTTCCATAGTCAAAGTCTTAGTCATATAGAGACTGTCTCTATTCAAAATAATAGTAGTATTAACTCCATTTATTCATTATTTCAAGAGCTGCCATGGCCATATGGCCTCCCCAGCATAACTTTGGGATAAAGTGTTTATCAAGGTAATAGGAATGATTTATATACATTTCAGAGTATATGTTTACTTCATTCTAATGATTGTCTTTACCCTTTGCCCCTAATTTCATGTCTATTGTTCACTTCTCAACCATTTGCAATCTGGTTTCCATCCCCAGAACTTTACAGGAACTCTTATGCAGGGTAAGTAATGATATTTTTATTACAAAATCCAATGACCTTCCTTGAACTCTCCAATGAGAGTTCAAGCTCTCATGACAAGCTCTCCTTTTTTTGCAACTGCTTCTGTTTCTTGAATTTAGGCTAAAACACAAATTCTTCAGTTTACTATTTAAAGCCCATCATATTTTGGTTCCAACTTATTTCTCTGTTATACCTTATTCCTTCTTGCACATTCTATGCTATAGTCAAATCGGACTACTTACTGTCACTTATGTATCACATTCTCTCACCACCTGACTCTATGGAGTTTTATTACATCACTGGAACACTCTCTTTCATTGCTTCTATCTCTCAGGTCCCCTAACACCTTTCAAGGTTGAGCTCAAGTGATACCTCCTTCAAGAGGCCTTTCATGCTTATTGCTGCTCCCTATTCATAGCAACCCCCATTACTATGTAACATGAGAAAGGGATAGGAATTGAACTTCTGATTTCAACAGCATAGGGAAATCCTGAGTAAGGAAACTCACTCTACCAAAGCAGTTCATCACATTGTCAAATTTAGGGTCACACAGACATTAGCATCAGAGGTTTGACTTGAACTCCCAGACCAGTTCTCCATTCATTATGTCATGCTACATGAGTATATGTATATATACACATACACAAACATACAACATATTATATGTAATAATATATCCTTCGTTAATATATGTGGAGATGTTGTATCTCCCTAGAAGAATTTATATTTCTGGAGGACAAAGATTATCTCCCATTTATTTGTATCTCTAATGCCTAGCAAAGCTTCTAATACAAAACAGGCACCAAAATTATTATTTTTATAATCAATTATTCATTACCTTTCTCTTTTAAAAATCTAGGTAATTTGAATGTATCAGTATTTGGGAAGGCATTAATCAAAAAAGGCAGTGTTGCATAATGAACAGAGGGAGGGCCTTGGAGTAAGCAAGTCCTAGGTTCAAATCCTGCCTCTAACATAGACTAACTGTGTCACTGTGGGCAAGGCGCAGGCCCTAGGAAGTTCTCTTAAAACTAAAAGTTGGTGACAAGTTGCTGATCTATGGCAGAAGTTCTGACACTGAGAATTTACCACACTGATGAAATTACACAAATCAAAAATCATTCTTCAACATCATCATCATCATCATCCTCACCAAAATATTAATTTGGAAACAAACACTCACTCTGATGGAATTTAAAATCCTACAAGCATTAAAATATAAACTTCAATTTATAATGAATGTGAAGAGAAAATACAGAGAGAATAAAGGAGAAAATGATTAAACTAAAGGTGCCTTCAAGCAATATTCTTAGATCTAAGCACTTGACAACATTACATTAAAATGTTAATTGTTACAAACTAGAGAGAAGCAGATCTGGAGTCAGAAGATCTGGAGTTGAGTCCTGGTTCTATCTTGTTAGCTGTGTTATTTCTTACTAGAGATGTTTCTAACCAACTGTATTATCTTATTAGAGTTCTTAATTTTAGCAAATCTTTTATCTTCTTTGAGGGTCAGTTCCCTCATGTGCAAAGGAAGAAATTAAACAAATAGATTTCAAATATCCTTTCTTCCCTCTTGTGAAGAATTCCTTCTTCATTCAAACTGTTTCCTGTTT
The DNA here is from genome assembly GCA_028658325.1 of Potorous gilbertii. NCBI lineage: Eukaryota > Metazoa > Chordata > Mammalia > Diprotodontia > Potoroidae > Potorous > Potorous gilbertii. The sequence goes on from CM053772.1 coordinate 161,024,641, forward strand.
TAGAATATTTTATGTAAGAATTTTTATTTTAAGAAGAATAGACTACTACTCAGTACTAGTGTCCTACCATGTTACCTCATCATAGTATGGAGATGATGGTATATTCACAAAGTATATTAAAGGACAGTGCAAGTTCTAGCAAGTCCTACCAAAATGTAAACATTTCATTAGATCCAGTGATGAACTGTATCCCATCCTTCCTAGGAGTAGCTGAAATATTTTGAATTCACCATTAGGACAGTCAGGTAGTGGGGAATTATTCTACCACAGCAACTGTTTGGTCATCTGCAAAGTTATAGAGTAATCTGAATTGGTGAAACAGGATCCAGTCACTGACAAAATTGTATACCTGAGGTATATTGAAGAATGTAGTTCTAGATGAGGGAAAAGAAAATTTTAAAAGGACAAAAGAGAAAGAAAATGCTAACAAGAAGTAGAAATAACCATGTATTGATGAGATTTCATCTTATGTACTTTGAAAATTACCAAATAACTGGTATCTGGCTGTTCTGTCAAGAGAAAAAATAATAATTTTCATATTGAAGATCAATAGCTGGGACACAGGGAGCTGGACTTCCGAATGACTATGATCACTGCAGAAACTACTTTGAGCAAAGCCCTCTATGAGAAAACATGAAATCCTCTTGTTAGCTTTTTAGACTCTTCATAACCGAGTCCCTTTGGATCTTTTCCACACTTCCATACTCTGCGATCTAGCCAAAATGACCTCTCGATTCTTAATACAGTATTACATCTCCTGTCTCTACGCCTTTGTATTGCCCCACCGCCATGACTGGAATACAATACACTTCCTTTTCACCTCTACCTCAGAATCCTGCCTAGCCTTCAAGATGTAGCTCAGGTACCACCTTCTACATGAAGACTCCTGATCCCTTTAATGCTAGTGCTCTCCAAACATACCTCATATTTAGCTATTTTGTATGTATTTACATTTTTCTGTCATATATATGTATATATATATACATATATATGTTATATCTCTGTGCTTGCATTTGTCATCTCTTCCATTATAGCAAGCTCCTTGTGAGTAAGGATTGTTTTTACATATATACCCAGTGCCTAATATATTCTTGTTGATTGAGGGATGAAATGTGATAATGTATGCAATTGTAAAAACTCTAGCCTGACCTATTCAAATGAGTCTTGTGTTGCAAAGAAAGAAAGAAGAAGAAAGGAAAGGAAAGGAAAGGAAGGAAGGAAGGAAGGAAGGAAGGAAGGAAGGAAGGAAGGAAGGAAAATGGAAAAATGAAAATTTTTCATTTCATATTTTTAAGGAAGTCAATGTAAAAAGGCAAGAAAAATCCCAACCAGCAAACATTTGATCTACTTTACAAATGCCAAAGTGTATAGCAGCAAAGGTCAAAATAATTCTATAATACAAATTCATTCATAATCCTTTAGGGAAAATGAAGAGGTAAGATTGCAAGTAATTTTACCTCATAAAACAGTGAAAAGCAGTAATAGGAAAAATGAATTTGCAGAGAGCTTAGCATGAGACATATTTAAACTATAATATCCCCAAGATCATTTAAAGATAAAGTTGGGAGGAATATACCAAATAAATGAAAAATGTAATAGACTTGTCAGTGTTTCTATAGTAAGCTATTTTCTTCAAAGACACATCTCAGCTTTTAAATCACAGTTCCCAATGCGCTACAATAAGACAAAAACATGAAAACCATTTCGTTCAGACTAAGATAAAAATAACTGCAATTCATGTGCCTACTTTCTCATTTCTACAAAATATTTGAGAGACTAATGTATATAAGCACCAAGGTTTTCATCCATAAAAATAGAAAAAGGAAATACGGAACTGTGAATATTTTCACAACAGATTACATTTTTGCAGTTACAAAATTTACTAAAAGTTGGAAAAAAATAAAAAAACATTTGATTCAGTGAGAGCAAAATAAAGTATCTCTCTTAATATATATTAAGATTATATATAGCTGGGGTGGAGCCAAGAAAGCAGAATAGGGGCAGCCACCCAGCCAAATTCTCCCAACATTCCCCTTCAAACAACATGTCAAAATGATGTGTTTAAAATAACATGTCAAATCAAATTCTTGAGCTTCTGCATTGCCCACAAAAGATTGGAGAGAAACATTTTTCTATCCCAGAATAACTTAGAAGGTCAAAAGAAAGGTTTGTGATACATGGGCTGGGGCCACCACAGAGCACACATAGCAACACGAGGGAAACTACACTCTGCTAAAAGGTACTAGAGACCATGAAGGACTATCAATAATTTATGTGTGTGTGTGTGTATGTGTGTGTGTGTGTACTAAATGGCAGAGTATCCAAATTCTTAAAGGAAAAATTAAATGAGTAAAAGGAAGAATTAGATAATAAAACTATACGAGCAAAGGACTAAAACTCTTCCCTCTCAGAACTAGATAAATTTAATCATAAAATAGATAGGAAAAAATTAAGGAGATGAATAGAATTTTAGAAACATGAATACAATAGACCTCTGGAGAAAATTTAATAGAAAAAAATACCTTTTTCTCAGCTGTCCATGGCACCATTGCAAAAAAAAAAAAAACTAACCATATATTAGGGCATAAAAAACACAAAAATACAGAAAATCCATATATTAAATCATCTTTTTTTGTTCAAGAACACAACAAAAATTACATTTAATAAATGACTTTGGAAGAGGAGATTAAAAATTAATTGGAAATAGTAATCTAATCCTAGAGAATAAGTAACTCAAAAAACAAATCATAGGAACAATCAAAAATTGGGGGGATGCAGCAAAAGAGTTCTTACAGGAAATGTTATACCTCTAAATGTTTACATCAACTGAAAAAAAGAGAGATCAATGAACTGGGCATGCAATTTAAAATAACTAGAATGAGAATAAATTTAAAATCTTCAATTAAACAACAAAATAAATCCTGAAAATCAAAAGACAGATAAATAAAATTGAAACCAAAATGAATTAATTAATGTATAAAACTAAGAGCTGGTTTTGTGGGGAAAAACAACAAAATAGATAGACGATTGGTTAATTTGATTTTTTAAAAAGAAGTAAAACCAAATTATCAGTATCAAAAAAAGAAACTAGAGAAAGCATCATCAATAAAGATGAAATTAAAGCAATTATTAGGTTCCATTTTGCCCAAATATTCACCAGTTAAACTGACAATCTAAGTAAAATGAATGAATATTTACAAAAATATGAATTGCTCAGATTAGCATAAGAAGATATAGAATACTTAAATAACCTTATCTTAGAAAAGAGAAATTGAACAAGTCATAAATTTTCTTAGAAGAAATCTCCAGACATTTAAAGAACAAATAATTCCAATACCACATAAACTATTTGAAAAAGGAGGTAAATAAGGAGTCCTAACAAATTCCTTTTATGACACAAATATGGTTTTGATACCTAAGCCACAGAGATCAAAAAACAGAGAAAGAAAACTATATAACAATTTCAAAATGAATATTGGTGCAAAAAACTTTAAACAAAATCTTGGTAAGGTGATTACAGAAACATATCACAAAGATCATATATTGTGACCAGATAGGATTTATCCTAGGAATGAGTTGCTGGTATAATATTATGAAAATGGTAAGCATAATTGACCATGTTAACAATAACTACCAATATTAATAATATTTACTAAATAATAAACAATTGGATTAATGACACTAATGATTAATAACTGTTATATCAATAGATTCAGAAAATGGTTTTGACAAAATACAACACTCACTTCTATTTCATTTTATTTTAGACTCAAGGGCCAGAACACAAATGCAGAATAGAGAAAAGAAACAAAAACATATCATAAACTTACACACTGGAACTTAAATACAAAGAAAGAAAAAAACATGCCGTGTGTATAGGAAAATATAAGAGAGAATTAAAAATATGTAGCAATAAATTTTCATTTCAAGAAAGCCTGGTTGATAAATAATACAAGTTGTGTTGAGAATTGTCCATCTTTACTTCCCTATGAGTTTTCTTTTGTTCTCTACTGTGCACTTTTTTACTTTGTTCTTGTCCCCCTTCTCCCACCCCCACAGAAGGCTACAATAAAGTTTAGATGTTTCTCTATAGCTATAGACATATAGACATACACTTTCCCAAACATATTCTACTCTTGATCGTGGTTTTTATGTTTGTGCACATCTCCTGTTTCTTATCCCTCCCAACTCCTCTGCTTTACTTCTATACACTACCTTGCCCTCCTATTACTTTCCTACCCCTCTCCAAGGACCCCTCCCCTATCCTCCCACAAATCTAAACACACTTCTCTACCCTCCTTTTACCTCTTCCCTCACTCTCCCCTCTAAAGATTCCTCCCTTGTCCTCTCCCTACTCCCTGTGATCCTACTTTCTCATTTCTTCTGAATTTAAAAGTCTTTTACACTCTTCTAAATAGGTATATATACATATATATGTATATACATACATATATATCAAATGTATGTATTAAGAGGAAACACTCTCTTAAACCAATTCCCAATGAAAGTAGGTTGCCATAATTACCAGCCCTCCTCCCCTGTCTAATTCATTTGTACCATTTCTTCCTCTTGCATCTCATTTGTATAAAATAATTACTCCTTTAAGCTGTTCCTAAATGGTTTTACTTTTTAAATTCATATCACAATCATACTCAATTCCCAATGATACCCAACCTTTCTTATGAACTGCCCAATTATTAACAAGAATCTTAGACATATACTTTATATTTGTAAAAAGTAAACATCCCTTCCCTTGTAGTCAGACTTTGGTGTATACCTTATATTTGTCTTGGCTGTTCTATGTTGAATCTTCTATTAAGTTCAGGATTTTTTTCTTTTAAATGCTTATTGAAAGGTTTTATTTTTTTTACATAATTAGAATTTCTCAATATTTCTCCCCCTCACAGAAAGTTATCCCATATAGTAATATATTTCCCCTTTTAAAAAAATTTATTTATTTTTAGTTTTCAACACACACTTTCACAAGATTTTGAGTTTCAATTTTCCCCCATCTCTCCCCTCTGCCCACTCCAAGACAGTATCCATTCTGATTACCAGTTCCCCCAATCTGCCCTCCATTCTATCATACTGCTCTCTTCTCTTAGCCCCACTCCCTCTATATTCTGGTTTGGAAAGATAGATTTCTATACCCAGTTGTCTGTATATTGTATTTCCCAGTAGCATGTAAAAACAATTTTTAACACTCATTTTAAAGTCTTTGAGTTCCAACTACTCTCCCTTTCTCACTCCCCACCCATCCCTACTGAGTAGGCAAGCAATTCAATATAGGTTATACATGTGTAGTTACGCAAAACACTTCCATAACAGTTATATTCTGAAAGACTGACTATATTTCCCTCCATCCTTTCCTGCCCCCATTTATTCTATTCTCTCTCCTGATCCTATCCCTTCTCAAAAGTGTTTACTTCTAATCACACCCTCCTCCCATGCCCTCCTTTGTATCATCCTTCCCACTCCCTACTTATCCTCTTACCCCCTACTTTCCTATAGTGGAAGATAAATTTTCATATCAAATTGAGTGTGCGTGTTATTCCCTCCTTAAGCCAAATGCAATGAGAATAAAGTTAACTCTTTCCCTCTCACCTCCCTCTCTTCCCCTCCATTCTAAAAGCTTTTTCTTGCCTTTTTTATGTGACATAACTTGCCTCATTCTATTTCTTCCTTTCTTCTCCCATATATTCTTCTCATCCCTTAATGTTATTTTGTAGATATCATCCCTACCTATTCAACTCACCCTCTGCCCTCTGTCTATATGTGCATAATCCTTCCAACTACCCTAATATTGAGAAAAGTCTCAAGAATTACAAATGTGATCTTCTCATGTAGCAATGTAAAAAGTTCAACTTTGGTAAGTCTTTTATGATTTCTCTTTCCTGTTTACCTTTTCATGTTTCTCTTTATTCTTGTGTTTGAAAGTCAAATTTTCTATTCAGTTCTGGTTTTTCCAACAAGAATGCTTAAAAGTTCTCTATTTCATTGAATGACTACTTTTTCTTTGAAATATTATACTCAGTTTTTCTGGATAAGTGATTCTTGGTTTTAATCTCAGCTTCTTTGACCTCTGGAATATCATATTCCAAGCCCTCTGATTCTTTAATGTAGAAGCTACTAGATCTTGTGTTAGCCTTATTGTATTTCCACAATACTTAAATTGTTTCTTTATGACTGCTTGCAATATTTTCTCCTTGAACTGGAGCTCTGGAATTTGGCTACAATATTCCTAGGAATTTTCCTTTGGAGATCTCTTTCAGGAGGCAATCAGTGGATTCTTTCAATATGTACTTTGCCCTCTGGTTCTAGAATATCAGGGCAGTTTTCCTTGATAATTCCTTGAAAAATGATGTCTAGGCTCCTTTTTTGATCATGGCTTTCAGGTAGTCCAATAATTTTTAAATTGTTCCCTCTGGATCTATTTTCCAAATCAATTGTTTTTCCAATGATATGTTTCACAGTGTCTTCTATTTTTTTATTCCTTTGATTTTGTTTTAAAATGTCTTGATTTTTCATAAAATCATTAGTTTCCATCTGCTCCATTCTCATCTGTAAGGAATTATTTTCTTCCATGAGCTTTTGGACCTTCTTTTCCATCTGGCCAGTTCTTCTTTTTAGGGCATTCTTCTCCTCATTGACTTTTTGGATCTCTTTTTTTTTTTTGAGTTAGTCTACTTTTAAAAGTGTTACTTTCTTCAGCATTTTGGGGGTCTTCTTTACTAAGTAGTTGACTCATTTTTCATGATTTTCTTGTATCGTTCTCATTTCTCACTCTTTTTCTTCTGTGTCTCTTGATTTTCAAAATCCTTTTTGAATGTTTCCATGGCCTGAGAAAAATTCGTATTTTTCTTGGAGGCTTTGTATGTGGGAGTTTTGACTTTGTTGTTTTCTTTTATATGTATACTTTGGTCTTCCAATAAAATACTTTTTTCCAGTTTTTACTGATTTCCTCAGCTATTTACTTGACTTTGGAGTTCTTTGTCAAGGTAGTTCTCTGCTTCCAGTGGCGGGTGGGGAATGTACTGTCACACACTCAAATCCATCACTATCTGTGGGCCTAGAACTCCAAAAACAGGTGTTGCCTCTGCTACTGCCCCTGTCCCTGCTGCTGCTGCCACAGCTCCTTCTCTGTGGGCTCCTCCACCCTCTCTGCCACCCTGGGGCTGGGGCCCAACTATTCTACTCTCTCACACAGGTCCCATAGGTTTTTTTCCACTGACCTTCCAATTTGTCCTCAGCATTTTGGGGTTGTGAAGTTTGGAAACTATCACAAGTGTCTGGATTCAGTTCCCCCCAATACCTGATTGGATCTTGTCTGTGCTTGTGTGGCCCACACTGGACTGTGCTCTGCCCCTAGCCCAGCATGACAGACACTTCCTGTGACTTTCCGGGCTATCTTGGGCTGGAGATTGTGAGTTCTGCTGTAGCTCCAGAATTTGTTTAGAATCATTTTTTTACAGGTATTTGGCTGGGTTTAGGGGATAGCACTAGCAAGTCCATGCTATTACTCCATCCTCCAGTTCAGGATTTTTTTTTTAACTAAGTCTTGAAAGTCTGAGATTTTATCAAATGTTCATTTTATTCACTCAGGCTAATACTTATCTTGGCAGGATATGATATTTCCAGACTGAACCCTAGTTCTTCTGCTGTTTGATAAATTGTGTTCCACAACAAGCAGTCTTTTAATATCTCTTCTGCTATGTCTTGTGTGATTCTAATTGTGGGACTATTATATTTAAATTGTTTTAATCTTTATGCTTTTCATATTTTATCTTTGAACTGGGGGTTTTGAAATTTGACCATGATATTTCTATAGTTTTCCTCGTGGGACTGCTTTTAAATTGTGATGGATGGATTTTTTTTGTATTTCTACTTTCCCCCCTTGTCCTAATGCTTCGCAACAATTTTCTTTAATTATTTCTTGTATCAAGATTACTTTTGATGACAACTTTCAGTTAGTCTGATTATTTTTATATTTTCTTTCTCTTCTTTATCTTTTCTCTATAGCTGTCATTTTTTTCATAAGATACTTCACTCTTTCTTCTATTTTTTCATTATTCATATTTTGTTTAATTATTTCTTGATTTCTCATAATTATGCTGGCTTCTTGTCTACTTCTAGTTTTCAAGGTTTCATTTCTTCCTTAAGATTTTGGACCTCCTCTTCTAATTGGTTGACTTTCCTTTCTTAACCTTCTTGTTTTTCTTGGATTTTTTTTTTCATTTTACTTTTTCCTCCATGTCTGTCATTTGATTTTTAAAGTCCTTTTAAAGATCTTTTATGAATTTGGGGGGGCAGGTAACCATTTGATATTTCTCTTTGGTGATTTCTTTACTTCAATATCCTCCTCTGAAGATGAACCACAGTCATCTCTATTCCCGTAATAGCTTTCTGTGGTTGAATTCTTTCTCCTTTGCCTGTGCATTTTTTGTAGTAATAGCTTAATTTTTGTAATCACCTCTAGCCTTGGGGTATGGGAAATGATGCCTATTGCCCCAAATCTTCAGTTCTCCCCTCTAGCCTGGAATTAAAACCAAACCTCCAACCTCCTGTAAGTTCCTACAGCCAGGAGCTTTCTACTCCATTGCTTCTGCACTCACCAGATGTGTGCTGGTTCCTTCTTGCCACTGCTGCTCTTCTCAGTGCAGCTGGATCTGGCATTCCTTATCAGCAGATGTTCCCTCAATCTTCCCACAGTCAAAGGCACAACACCCCTCACTATCTGGGAGTAAAAGTCCCAATAGCTTGGACCAATGCAGCCTCTCAAACCAACTAACCACAGAACTTGCCACTTTTTGTTTAAGTGGCTTGTGGCTTGCTACTAAAAACATAACCTAGTCCAGAAGTGTTTACTCTTCACAGAGACCAAATCTGTGCTGGGATATTTCTTCTGATTTTCTCAATTGTTTCAGGAAGACCCTGATTGTGCCCTTATTCTTATCTATCTCCTCCTACACTTTGTTCACCCTAAGGGGCTATTTTAACTCTTTTTGTGGAAGAAAATCTTGACAGCTTGGAATTTTATAACCTATTCCACCATCTTCCCAGAATCCTCTCACTGATTTCTATTTAAAGAAAAAACCAGAAAAAGATTAGGAATAAATGGAGCCTTTCTAAAAATGATAAGTAATATCTATCTATAATGATAAGCAAGCACTATCTGTAATGGGATTTAGCTAGAAGCCTTTCCAATAAGATCAGAAATAAAGCAAGATTGTCCTTGATAACACCATTATTCAATATTATAATAGAAATATTAACTGTAGAGATAAGAGAAGGAAAAGAAATTGAAGGAATTGAACTACCATTCCTTGGAGACTGTAAGATGGTATACTCAGAGAATCCTACACAATCAACTGAAAAACTAGTTTACACTTAACCACTTAAGCAAGGGTGCAGGATATAAAATAAACCCACAAAAATCATCAACATTTCTATATACTACCAACAAAACCCTACCAGAAGAGATAGGGAAATTCCATTTAACATACCCACAGGCAGTTTAAAATTCTTGGAGAAAGTACAAACTGAGGAACTATATGAACACAATTACAAAATACTTCACACAAATAAAGAAATCTAAACAATTGGAGGAATATTAGCTGCTCATGAGTAAGAGCAGTCAAAATAATTAAATATCAATTTTACCTAAATTAATTTACCTATTCAGTGCCATGCCAAACTACCAAAGAATTCTTTTATAAATCTAGAAAAAAATAGCAAATTTCATCGCAAGAACAAAAAATCAAGAACATGAATGGAACCAATGAAAAACACATGAAGGAAGGTAGCTTACCAGTACTAGATTTCAAATTATATTGCAAAGTTATTAATCATAAAACCATCTAGTACTGGCTAAGAAATGTGGGTCAGTGGAATACATTAGGTATACAATTACACAGAAGCAAATGATTATATTAATCTTGTGTTTGATAAAACCAAAGATCCAAAATTGGATGCAAGAACTCATCATTTGGCAAAAATTGCTGGGAAAACTAGGAAACACTTTGGCAGAAACTAGGCATAGACCAACGTCTCACAACATATAACAAGATAAGGTCAAAATGAGTACATGATTTAGACATAAAGGGTGATATCATAAACAAAATGGAGGAGCAGGGAAATTTTTACCTGTCAGATCTATGGAAAAGAGAAGAATTTAAGACTAAATAAGAGATAGAGAGGATTGTGGGAAATAAAATGGATGGTTTTAATTACATGAAAATGAAAAGGTTTGCACAAAGAAAACTAATGAACCCAAAATTAGAGGGAAAGTAGGAAATGGGGGGAAATTTTACAGCAAGTTTTTCTGACAAAGGCTTAATTTCTCACCCATGTAGGGAACTGAGCCAAATTTGAAAAAAAATGAGTCATTCCCCAATTATATAAAGGGTATGAAAAGGCAAATTTCAGAAGAAATCAAAGCTATCTATAATCATATGAAAAAAATGTTCTAAATCACTATTTATTTGAGAAAAGAAATGTTAAACAACTCTGAAGTTCCCCTCACACCTATCAGATTGGCTAACATGACAGAAAAGGAAAAATTACAAATAGTGAAGGGGATGTGAAAAAATAGGGACAATGATGCGTTTTTGATGAAACTGTGAATTGATCCAATCATTCTGGAGAACAATTCCAAATTCTGTTTTAAGGGCTAAAGGGGAGGACGGGGAGCAGAGACAAGATGGCAGAATAGAAGGGCAGACCTGCTCTAGTTCTCCCCCCAAAGCCCTTAAAATACCTATAAAAATTACTCTAAACAAATTCGAAGGCAGCAGAAGCAACAAAAATGACAGAATGAGACAGACTTCCAGCCATAAACAGACTAGAAGGATGACAGGAAAAGTATATCACACTAGGCTCTGAGCAGAGTGCAGCCCAGCGTGGGACATATGGCACATATAGGACTGCAACAGGCTTCAGGGCACTGAATCACAGGTAGCTGTTGTGATTTTCAGATTTTTCAATCCACAAATGTCAAAAGCAGCTTCAAAGATGAGTAAGAAAGGTCTTTCACCTGAGTGAGAGAGGAATATGTTCTGGCCCCAGCCCCAGGGTAGCAGCCACTACAGCAGCAGCTTCCATTTTTGTAGCCCTCAACCTAAAGACCCTGGGGGAATCAAGTAAGTGATCTTGGTCTCAGTCCTGAGTGGTGGTCCTGGGGTGAGGAGGAACATTGGCATGGCAGAGCTGGTGGCAGCTATGGAGAGAGAATTCTACTTGCAGTTGCAGGACAGAAAAGAGTGCTTTTGATTGCTCATAGACCAGATCACAGGCCAGGAGAGGAGCAAACACCTCTCCCTTGATTTTGCCACCTTGGAGGAACTGATAACTTACAGGTCCCCAGAGATATCTCAGAGGACAGCTGCACAAAACTCCTGAAACCTAGGGTAGTATACCCTCCACTTGACAAAGGACTCAAATGTCAAGTAACTGGCAGAGAAAATGCCCAAAAGGGGGGAAAATAAGACTATAGAAGGTTACTTTCTTGGTGAAAAGAATGAGGAAAATCAAAGTATACAATCAGAAGAAGACAGCAAGGTCAATACTTCTACATCCAAAGCCTCCAAAAAAAAATATGCAGTGTTCTCAGTTGAAAGAGTTCAAAAGGATTTTGAAAATCAAGTAAGAGAGGTGGAGGAAAAATTGGGAAGAGAAATGAGTGTGTTGCAAGACAATCATGAAAAAGGAATCAACAGCCTCCTAAAAGAGACTCAAAGAAATGCTGAAGAGAATAACACCTTTAAAAATAGACTTACCCAAATGGCAAAAGAGGATCAAAAAGCCAATGAGGAGAAGAATGCTTTAAAAAGTAGAATTGGACAAATGGAAAAGAAGATTACACCATTTTAAAATTTTGTTTCTAAGTTGCACCCAGAATTTTTAAAATCCATCTTGTAACACTAATTTTTTTCATTTTTTAATATTTTTATATGGTATGCTTTTTCTGATATTCAAAGTTACGGTGGATATAAAAAGGTTTCAGCATATTATCAGTGGAAAATTATAGTTAGAATTTAAGTAAAACATAGCAGTCAGATATAGTATGATTGGAAAAGGAAGAGGAACATTCATGTGTCAAGAGTGTAGGTTAATATAGTACTGTTCTGGTACTCACATAATTTCTAAAAAGACTTTCAAGAAGATTTGAGGTGTTGTTGGATTGACCTCCCATGGAAGATTTATAAGAAAACATAGACAAAAATCATGTACGATAAAAAGTCATAGATAGGTTACAATCTATATGTCTAAAGGGAGGACAAACATTGATGAAAATAATCTGATGTATGTTTTAAAATATTTAGCCATCATTATGGGAACTAAGAGTCAAGGTAACTAGGTATCTTGAAAAATCATTTTTCTTGTTGCCTTTGAGCCCAAAATGAAATCAGATCTATCAGATCCTATATTCAGTTCTCCACAGAAAACTCATGAGTCAACCTTCCTATTAGCTACAATTTCTTTTTCTTCTGGTTTCATTTATAGTGAGAATGTCAACATTAAAGAGGTTGGTATTGAACAACAACATTTGTCATTGGAAAAGATCTTACACTTAGGGTACCAATGGAAAAACTGATATTTATAGATTATCTTAAAACTATTTTAACACCATATACTCTTGACATTTTCCCTATGGAAGTGAGCCATACAAAATTGGGAGCCATAACGATTTTTTCATTGTTTTAGAGGTAGACATACTTAAATCATTAATCACATAGTGGCCAATTTGCTGGTTTGACTCACCCCATCCTTAGCCAGACTATTTTTTGTATGCCAGATATCATCTACAGCCATGATAATGCTTTCAGTATCATAATTAATTTCAGGCAAAAAGACATAGCTTCCAGCAAATGCTTTCATGTAAAATAATTCAGGCATGTGTTGTATGCACTATGGCCAAGATAGCAACTGACTTCTGGAATAGTAATGAAATTTGCCCATAAAAGGGCAATTACCCCATGTTGATGGTTTGAGAATTACTTGCATTCCTTCAGTAGTTTATTTGCTGTCCTATCCCTCCACACTAAGGTTATAATGCAGACCAAATTGGAATCCTGTGTAATTAAATATGCTGTTCAATCAGCTTAAAGAGGTAGTCCAGACAGATGTTTAATAGCAAAGTTTCTAGAGGAAGTGGTACAGCATAATCTGAAATCTGTAGTGGTAGAAAACCCAGGAATCAGATTAGCTCTTCCAAACTAATAGACAATCACATCATCTTAGGTACTAGGAAAAAGGCTCTGTGTAGTGAATATTGGTGATACAACTAAGGGTAGAAAGTATATCATAGGATCACAGATCAAGAATTGGAAGGAATCTGAATGACTACCTAGTGGAACCCTTTCATTTTACAGAGAAAAATAAACACTACAGAACTGAGGTTGATTAAGTAACTTATTCAAGGTCACATGTAAGTAAGCAATAGGAGTGGGATTTGTACCCAGATCCTCTGAATTTAAAGCCACTTGTGTTTATATTGTACAGCTCCAAATCCCAAAGGGGACTTGTAATCCATGTAAATTGTCTATGTAAAGCTATAGATTTACTTTCTCAGCTTCCTTCACTCTTTAGATTAATGCAAGACTGTCTTTATTGATTGCCGCAAAATTTCATTCTTTAGGTGATGTCTTAAATCATGAGCAGTGACTCAGAAACATGTAGCATTGTGTGGACAAGTACATCTACACTTTAGTATTGTGGCATCAGTGACCAGAAGCAGCACAGAAACCTCTTCCATGTGTATTAAAAGCAGAAAACCACATTTAATATAACGTCTTCTGTTTTTCTAAATCATCCAATATCTATTAAGAACCCTCTACATGCAAAGTATTATATATTTGACATTGTGTTGTCCCAAGGTTGTTGAGAGGAAAGACCTTTGTAAAATTTAAAGCACTATGTACATGCAACCATTTTGAAAAGCAATTTGGAACTATGCAAATAAAGTGGCTAAAAAGACCGTATCCTTTGACTCGGAGATTCTAATGGTAGTCACCTATCTAAAGGAAGTCACTGATGACAGAAAGAAAGGAAGAAAGGAAGCAAGGAAGGAAGGAAGGAAAGAAGAGAGAGAGAAAAAGAAAGAAAGAGAGAGAGAGAAAGAGAAAGGGAGGGAAGAAAGAAGGAAGGAAGACCCCATATACACCAAAATATTTATAGTAGCACTTTTTGTAGTAGTGAAGAACTGGGAACAGAATAAATCTATCAACTGGGGAATGGCAAAATGAATTGTGGTATGTGAATGTAATAGAGTATTATTGAGCTGTAAGAAGAGACAAATATCATGAACTGTATTGTATCATGAAGTGTACTGTAAATCTCAAAGATTTACATGAACTGATGCAGAGTGAAGTAGGAAAACCAAGAAAATAATACAGACAATGACTACAAGCATGTATATGGGAAGAACAACCATGAGAAGTGAAGAAGTGAAGTGAAAAGAAGTGAAAACAAATGTTGCAAAATTACAATGAACAGACTGAGCCCCGGGTAAGAGATATGAGAAAACATCTCCTATTTCATTAGAGGAAATGGGGAATGTATGTCCACAAGTGAAGAACACTACATATAATGTCAGACTTTTTCCCTGTATTGCTTGGTGATTGGCTATACTGATTTTTCCCCTCTTTTTCATTTTTACTTTTAAAAAATTACTTATTACTCTAAGGGATGGCTTTCAAAGAGAGTAGAGGGCAAAGGTTAGGAGCAGGGAATTTAGGCTAAATAAAATCAAAAAGCTTCAATAAAATGTCTTTTTACAAAATATTATGTAGCTGCAAACTTTTGTGGCTGCTGCTTCTCTCCTACCTGTCTCTTATATCCCTTCTCATTCCTTTAATGCTCCCTCCCCTTCCCATTCTTCTGCCCTTTCCCTCTCTTCTTCTCCCTTTCTCTTATTAGTTTAGGCAAGTGTAAATCTTTTAGGCTTTTTGCACTGTGTCAATTCCCACCCCAATTCCCACAGTAAATGTGACTCTACTCCACCCTTGTCAAGGTCAAAATAATTGGATGTATGGAGTCAAATCACAATGAAAGAGTTGAGAAACAGCAGACTAGAACTCAAGACAGAAAAACAGAAAAGGAACAAGGTCAAAATATATATCTAAGAAATCTGATACCTGGGGCAAATTCAATTGATCTGAGCAAAGCAGGAGGTCTAGAGATACTAGAATTGTTAAGCAGAACATATCATATGGATCATAGAATCTTAGACTTAGAGCTGAAAGGGATGTTGGAGTCCATCAAGTCCAACTCCACCATTTTAGAGAGGAGTAAAGAAGAAGTAAATAAGAGGTATCAAGTGACTAGTCCAAGATCACATAGCTACAAAGTGTCTAAGGCGATATTTGAACCCAGGTCTTTGTGACTCCAATCCAGAAGCCCTATGCTAGTTCCATCTCTGAATAATTATTAAGAAGTTAATACAAATTGTTTAAGCAGGAGGTTTCAAAAAAGCCTAGTTTGCAAGGTGTTTATACAGAGCTACAGGGTCAGACAACAAGCATCCATGAAGTACTTTCTAGGTGTCAAACCATATGCTAAGAAAGGAAAAAATACAGTCCCTGCCTTCAAAGAGATCACATTCTAATGGGAGAAACAACCTACAAAGAACTATGTACATACAGGATATATAAAAGGTAAATGAAAGGTAAGCCCTGCGCTTAAGAGAAAGGGTAGAAAAAAATAATCATACAAAAGCTCTTACTATTGAGTGATTTCGACATCATTTTGTTACCAGAGATATTCCATGACTGACTTTTCCAGAATAGCTAGTATGGGAAGAAGGCTGTTAATACCTCCATGATGAAGATTACTGCTAGCTGCTAGATCTAAACTCTTAAAGTCAATGCCTAAAGCAGCTGAAATTGATCCACCAAAATCTGTATACCACACACACACACACACACACACACACACACACACACACACACTAACCTACCCAACAGCCTGGGGAATGAAGAGCCAAATACTTCCCAAAACCACACACACTCCACCATAACCTGAATATCTACTATAAGGAACAGAATATGGCAAGCAAATTCAACTGGTACAATTCAGCTAGTCTAGACTGAAACAGACTTCATAGCTCCATTAGCCCTAATTTCCTCTTAGTAGTAGATATTATATGGGGAGTTTGAAGCAACCAAACCATTAAGTCCAATGAACATAGACACCCATGAATTCCAGACTCCAGGTATGATTTAGCTGAGGAGGCAGCCCAGGTGGACTCTCTAAGAAACAGTGTGACCACAGGCGCAATCATGCCAGGAAAGAGAGAAGCCTATCTCTAATTTGGCAGGACCTTTACTGACCTATAACCCTGTTCCCTCACCTTCTTCTGGAGTCTTCCTTCCTTCTACCAATCCCTTGGAGACATAGGGTGGTAGAGTACTGAAAAGTAGAGGAATGTTCATCTCTAAATGACTGCAGGGAATAAATGTGCCACCTGAAACAAAGTATCAACCTGCCCCACCCTAGTTATGCCCCACCCCCACCCCCTGGCATAATTATACAGATACAAGAGACTCAAAACCACATAAAGTAATAGCACCCCTGCTAGCTTGAGCATCCTTCAGACTAGCTTTTTTCTCTCTCAGCATGATATCCATTGTTTCTCACAAAATCAATTCTTTCTCATGACCAAAGCTGATCTCTACCTGCCCCACCACTCATGCATTAGGCATCTTCCCACTCTTGGATGCCTCTAAATGCCCCTGAGGAAGTGTGAGAACAGGACCCCAAATATCTAAGCGAGAGAGACCATCCACCAATATACAGAGGAATTATTATATATATAGGTATATGTGTGCATGTGTGTGTGTGTGTGTGTGTATTTATAATTGGACAGAATATCCACACTGATGAAATCAGAGATCCTTAAAATTTTAACATAGAAATCATTTAGCAATAAAAATAAGAAGAGAAAATCTCAAGGTTGTCACAATGCTCATTTCTTCTGCATTTCAAAGCATTTTCTTGTTTTTATAGAGTCTATAAAAATCCAAACACAATACTCATATTCCCTTGACAGACCAACTATAGATTTTTTTTAAACTTTGGGGGAGTGTGGTGGGGTGGGGTAGTGGGCTATGATCTGGTATTCATTTCAGAGGGTTGAACTTCATGTTCTACTTTGGAAAGCAGCACATGGGAGTCATTGTTTAACATTATTACTTTGAGGCCACAAAAATGTCTATAAAAGAAACCTTATGGGTAGTTTATATGTATCAATTGTGCCAAAACCCAGAAAGCTTTGGAATATCAAAGGGAAGAATTGGATTTTATCACTGTAAAACTAGGAGAGAAAGCAGATACCTACCTAAAAAGTAAGGGCTCAACTTGTCCAAACAGGAATCTGGGCAAGGGGACAATCACTGGAAATGATTCAGGCAAATCTGGTAAGAGAGCAAACACTAGACAGGAATAGTATTGTTGCTGTTATAATGTTGCTGAGTGATGCAAATGTCTGCCTTCCCCTTCCTCCAGGGTGCTGTATGCCATGTCCCTAAGGAGAGGTTTCTCTGTGCATTTAAAGTCACTGTTAGTTGATAAACTGATCAATAGAATCTCAAGAATGTGCTGACAAAGGATCAATTAAAAATATTTGGGGTCTTTTGATTAATTTTTAAAAATAGCTTTCTAGGAATGTAGATTTAAAGTTCTGTAGCATCAATGTGATATTCACAGCACCTATGGCAGCTATGAATATACCAGCACAGTTTGGAATCGTAAAATATGACAGACTCTCCACATGGAAGACAGAACCAAAACATTTATAAAAACATCAGAAAGCTGAATCCTAACACCAGAAAGCCAAATTCATCATAGTAACCAAGAAGTCTAAACACATTATCAGGCCTTCCCACCAACAAACACTCTCAAGTAAATTTGCCCTTCTCTCACCCACAGCAGGTTACCTGCTTCCTCTCTCTCTCAGATCTAACTAGTCTAACCAACTTCCTCTCAGCTCTACTCCAGCTCTTCCTCTTCCTGTTCCACCCTTCCTGTTCTACCTGTTTAGAAAGCTCCTCCTGCTACAGGCTTCATGTGACTCAAACTCATGTGACTTGGGCTTCCATGTGACTTAAGCAGGTCACATAGGCCCATTAATGGAAGGAAAAGATCTTCCTATTCCACTAAAAATACATTAATTTCATTAAAAATACATTAACAATACAAATGAAGGGACTTCAATGGTCATCTATCAAAGATGCTGCATTTGCTTCCTGACCTAGGGGGAATCTATGATAACCAGCATTTCGGGCCAAGTGGGAAGACTGGTTTGTAAAAGAAAAAAATCTGAAGAGAGAAACGAGTTCAATTATACAACTACAAAATTCAGTCTGCTATGCAATATTTTTGTAAACATATGTTCCCTTATCGTGCTTTCAATAAGGATGCCTTATTCTTAAAGAATTTGAAGGGCACAGTTAGGTGGTACAGTGGATAGAGCTCTGGAGTCAAGAAGATCCAATTTCAAAATGACCTTGGACATAAGCTGTGTGACCCTGGGCAAGTCACCTAAGTTCTGTTTGCTTTGTAAAATGTAGGTCATAATAGTAGCTACCTCTCAGTATTGTGTGGATCAACTAAGATAATGAATGTCAGGCAATTGGCACAGTATCTGGCACACAGTTAAGTGCTACATAAATGTAAGCTATTATCAGAGATGAGAAAGTAAGCATACAGGCCAGTCATTATCAAAATCTTCTCACTTGTCTTTTTTCAACTTTAACAATTTGAGATTTTATCTGAACATTTCATTAGCAGCCCTCTTGCAGAAACCTCAAAAATCATCCTTCAATGTCTTCTAAACCCTATCCCCTCCATCACTGACCTTCTCTACCCCAGTCTGGCTACTCTTTCCATTTTTATCTCCTTCAGTGCTTCCCTGTGCAAAACAATGAGGATATGGTGATGTTAGAGTCCAAATGTGCTGGCTTCTCTGTCGTTGATGGAGAAAAGAATTCGCTATAGAAATGTCTTGACAAATCTTTTCCATTTTTCATCTGTTTACTATTATTGTTTATATTGTTATTATAACAATGACTTACTAAATTTAGGAACTTGTTCAAAGTTTATTTAATTATCCACACATCCTTTATATCCCAATTGGTATTGTCATAGAATTCTAGTTGCCAGAGGCCGGTGACTATAACAACAGCTGATATTTATATAAAGGCATTAAGGTTTGCAAAATGCTTTTTATATATTACCTCATCTAAGCCTCACAACAACTCACAAATATGATATAATGAGATATTATCTCCATTTTACAGATGATGAAACTGAGAATTAGAGAGACTCAGGGACCTCACAAAGAGTTATTAAATATCACAGACAGTATTTGAACTGGTCTTCCTAAGCCCAAGTCCTTCTCACTCAATCAGGTACTGCATAGTGCCTGAGTTCTTCTGTCTCTGCCTTTGTGTCTCTGTCTCCCTTTGTCTCTGTGTCTTTCTGTCTCTGTCTTTCTCTCTGTGTCTGTCTCTCTCTCTTTGTCCCTCTCCTCTCCATGGAATTTTTGTTTTGTCATTTCATTGCAAATGTTTAGCTATAATACAAGTCAAATTCATTTCTATAGACTGCTCTGGATATCTAACCACAAAGTTATTTTTGTATGGCAGGAATGAGCAGACTACAAGATATGACTGATGAGGAACTTTGATATAGAATAGAAGGCAAATAAGTGGTTAGGGAAATATATGTAAGAAAGAGAAGATTGGTTGGTCATGTGGCAAGGATGAGGAAAGATCTGTGAATAGCCAGAGTGGATCACAGGTGTCCTCACAATTTCTAAAGAAATTTGATTCCTAGGGGACAGATCCAAGATGGCAGAGTAGAAGGACAAACCTGCTCTAGCTGTCTCCCCCATAGCCCTTAAAATACCTGTAAAAATGACTCTAAATAGATTCTAGAGCAGCAGAAGCCACAAAATGACAATGAAACAGATTTCCAGCCCAAGACAGCATGGAAGGCCAAAAAGAAACGGTCTATCACACCAGACTCCAAGCAGAGGACAGCCCAGCATGGGCCACTCTGCAAGAACAGGACTGGAGCAGGCTTCAGGGCATGGAATCACAGGCAGCTGCTGAGGTTTTCAAATTTCTCAACCCACAAATGTCAAAGACAGTTTCAAAGGTCGGTAAGAAACTTCTTTCACGTGGATGAGAGTGGAGCTAGGTCTGACCCCAGCCCTGGCCCCAGGACCTTGGCACCCAGAGGGAAGCAGCTTTGTCCACTTTTGGAGCCCTTGGCCTAAAAACCCTGGTGAAATTGAGTGACTGATCTAGGTCTCAAACCCCAGATCCTCCTCAAAGCCAATGAGGAGAAGAATGCTTTAAAAAGGAGAATTAGCCAAATGGAAAAGGAGGTTCAAAAGCTCACTGAAGAAAATAGTTCCTTAAAAATTAGAATGGAGTAGATGGAAGCTAATGACTTTATGAGAAACCAAGAAATTAAAAAACAATGTCAAAAGAATGAAAAAATAGAGGACAACGTGAAATATCTCATTGGAAAAACAACTGACCTGGAAAATAGATCCAGAAGAGATAATTTTAAAATTATTGGTCTTTTGAAAACCATGATCAGAAAAAGAGCCTAGATATCATCTTCCAACAAATTATCAGTGAAAGAATTCACAAATTACCTTCTGAAAGAGATTCCCAAAAGGAAAACTCCTAGGAATATTGTAGCCAAATTCCAGAGCTCCAAGATCAAGGAGAAAATTAAAAGCAGGCCGAAATAATTCAAGTATTGAGGAAAGACAATCAGGATAACACAGGATTTAGCAGCTTTTACACTAAGTAATCAAAGGGCTTGAAATATGATATTCCAGAGGCCAAAGGAGATAAGTTTGAAACCAAGAATCACCTGCCCAGCAAAACTAAGTATAATACTTCAGGAGGAAAAATAAAATTTCAATAAAATAGAGGACTTCTAAGCATCCTTGTTGAAAAAACCAGAGCTGAATAGAAAATTTTGCTTCCAAATACAGAATCAAGAGAAACGTGGAAAGGTTAACAGGAAAGAGAAGCCTTAAGGAACTCATTACATTTCTATATGGAAAGATGTTATTTGTAACTCATGAGACATTTTTCAGTAATTGAGTAAATAGAGGGGATATATACATACACTATATATATATACACACAAACATATATATAGGTATGTATGAGTATGTATGTGTAGATTACATATATGTAGGTATGTAGATGTACATGGGTGTATGTGTGTGTATACACCTACATAAAGGGCACAGGGTGAGTTGAATATGAAGAGAGAATACCTAAAAAATAAAATTTCCTGTTAAGTGGAATGTACTAGGAGTAAGAGAAAAGTAGAGGTAGAGTGTAGCAAATCATCTCACATAAAAGAGAAAAGAAAGAGCTTTAACAATGGAGGAGAAGACTGGGGTGATTAAAGGAAATAAGTGAGCCTTACTCTCATGGGATTTGGCTTAAGGAGGGAATAACACACACTCAGTTGGATATGGAAATCTATTTTACCCTGCGGGAAGGCAGGGGGAGGGAGAGAGGAGAGGGAAGATAATAGAAGGGACAGCAAATTAGGGAAAGGGAGAATCAGAAGCATAGTCTCTCACCACGTAATTATTATGGAAGCTTTTTGCATAGCTACACATGTATGACCTATATTGAATTACTTGTTTTCTCAATGAGGATGGATGGGGAGGGAGGGAGAGAATATGGAACTCAAAGTTTTAATAATGAATGTTAAAAATTGTTTTACCATACAATGGGAAAATAAGATGTCCAGGCAATGGGGTATAGAAATCTATTTTGCCCTACAGGAAAATAGAGGGGAGGGGGATGGAAGAAGGGGGTTAATGGAGGGAGGACAGACTGGAGGAAGAGGTGGATGGGATGCATGCTGTCATGAAGTGAGGGGTGCGGATAGATGGGGAGAAATTTTTGAATTCAAATTCTTGTCGAAGTGAATGTTGAAAACTGAAAAATGAATAAATTATATATGAAAAAAAGAAATTGGATTCCTGTGATGAATATATGAACAGATATAGATAAGAGTCCTACAGTATAGGTAGGTCTGGATCTGTAATGTGGGAGAGAAAGGACCAAATCAATGAAATCACAGGTTCGTTTGACTATATGAATAAACTTCTCCCTAAAACAATAGAGTTCTATTTTTTTTAATATCAGTGTTTTTTCTGTGATGTTCTAATGCTGTGAGCCATGGAACACTACAATCATTGAAGAAATGAAACTGAGGATAACACAAGAGTCAATGAAGGGTGTTCCCATGTTCCCTATGTCTGGGATCAGCAGAACCCAACTAGCTAGATGTCTAAGGAAGAAGAGTCTTGCTAGCCACAATAGCTCATTCACACAGGCATAAATCACCCAGTCCTTTAAATCTTACTCTGAAATATTTTTTGAATCCATTCCTTTCTTTCCAATCTCACTGGCATCACCTTCAGCCTGGATTACTGCAATGGTCTATCTGCTTTTCCCCTTTCCAACCCATCCCACCTATGCCGCCTAATTAGTCTTCCTAAAATTTTGCTTTCAACACCTCACTTACCTGCTCAAAAAAGCTTCGAAGGCTCCCTAGTGCCTAATGGACAGGATCTAGCCTTCTTCAACTGATATTCAAAGACTTCCATTCTCTAACCCCAACCTATCTTCCAGTTTCATTGCCCAATACATCCCTACAGGAACACTTTACTCCAGCCAGATGATTACTCATTGTTCTCAAAAGATGCCCTCTTTCTGAATGTCTTTTTTGTGCTTGGAGTGCCCTCCTCCTTGAGTTCAAGTTGTTCTTCCTCACCCTCTCCCACTCACAGTGATTTCTCCTGCTTTGGCCCCTCTGGCACTTATTGTCTTCATTGCTCATGAAACACATCTTTTTACCAGGTCTTTGAATTGCCTTGCTCTAAGTATTTGGTATCAGGGTAATTTATATATTCGTATGTTTATTTTCTGTCCCCTTAACTAGATTGTAAGTTACATGAGGGCAAGGGTGTTTGCACGAGACTTCTTTGTAACAATATTAGCTCTAGTATACTGTCCTGCAAATAGAATATGCTCAAAAAATATCTTGATGAAGAGTTTAGCTGGAAAAATCACAGAGAGTAATCCTATCACAATTTTCAACTGTAATATATTGGAAAGAACATTGGATTTGGAAGACAGGAGCCTGAGGACAAATTCTGAGTATTCTACTTGCAGTCTTAGCAAGCTATTTCTGGCTCTCAGTTTCCTAACCTGTAAAATAAAGGTGTTGGATTTGATCCCCTCCATCTCCAAATTCTGATAAGCTCAATAACAATACTAACCATTCAGCCATATCTTTTGGGAACCAACAATACAGTTGGGGTTGATCTAATTCATTTCCCTACCAGCAGATGGAACCTGAAAACTTTGGGGAAGTAACTTAGTGCCTAGTGGAGAGAGAGTGACTTTCCACCTCATTAGTGGGAGATTTACTTCTAGTGAAGCATCTAATAATCTGTTCCTCCATATCTGCTTCTTTTTCTTCTTGGCTCATGTCTCTCCCTTACTTAGCAGCCTTTTATCCTCTTTCTCCATTTCACATGGGTATATTTTGTTCATACTTTTCTTTCCCTCTCTATCCTCTGGGATCATATTCAATGGCAAGAAACAGCAAAATAATCCAAAAAAGAGCTCTTAAGAAAATAGACCTAGATGAAACTTCAAAAATCATCAAATCCAGTCCCATAATTTGAGAAAACTAAAGCCCAGGGAGAAGAAATGATTTGCCCAATATCATACAGGTTTTAAGGGACAAACCCAGGGCTCCATCTCAGATGCTCTGACTTTGATTCCATGTTCTTTCCTCTACATTTCATTTCCTCTTCCTTTTGTTTTCTTAAACACCAGATGAAGGGAAGCACAGTACAGTGGAGAGAGAACACGGGCTAGTTAGTCAGGGCTTATAATCCTATCTAGAAGATTAAGGGGGTGAGACTCAATGGTTTGTAACTTCCCTTCCATTTCTAACATTTAGTGAATAGAATTAACTGTGCCTCAGTTTCTTCACCTGTAAAAAATAAAAAGGTTGGACCCTCATAGGACCACAGAAGCTCAGAGTTCTAAATTACCTCACAAGCTCCCTGAGTTGATTTCTGACCAAGAATCCCCTATATGATGTTTCTGGAAAGTGGTCTTCCATTTTCTGCTCAGAGACCTCCAGGGAGGGGAAAATCCATTACCTTCTGATCTAGCCTTTTCCACTTCTGGACACCTATAATTACTAGGAAATTTTCCTTTACATCAAGGTGATCACTAATACATTCCTTGAGTCCATAAAACTCATGTTTTGTGTTGAACCCAAGGATGGCCCAACAATTCTAAGTAGATTCCCCAAACTCTTTGGATAGACCACTGTCCACTTTTCTATCATCCTCCCTCAACCCAGGAAAATTAAAATTAACTCACAAGCCACCAGGTAAACACTGATTACTTTCTGGAGTTGTGCCAAGCTGAATAGTTCCATCTAATCCCTTCATCTCAAACTATGTTATAATGTAAAGAAGAAAGAGGACATTCTGGCTGTGCATAGATATTGATTGCAGACTCAAAGGAATTTTTTTACTGGTTTTGTGCCCATGGAGAGTTTACTTAACTTCTCTGAACCTCAGTTTCCTACTCTGTAAAAGAAAAGGGATAAACTACATGATTACTAATCTGTTCCAGTATGAAACCTTGCTGACTATAGCTAATTCTTCAGAAGTAAACCCCCTTCTTCTTCCTTCTACAGCACTCCTTCTTTATAGACTGAAGTCGTTAAATACAAAAATAGTTTAAGACAGCTGCTGTAAATATTCAAATAAGTTGTCAGGCATGTTCAATATCAAATCAATTTACCTTTATTGAAGCCACCAGATTCCTAATATTTTTTTAATTAGTATCTTGTGGAAAATGATTTATTTTTAACTCTTGGAGCTAAGGAAAAGGAAGGGCTAAAATCATATGAACATAAAAATATTGTGTAGTAATCCTTGCAAGAAAACAGGAATTTATATCGCCATAATTTAAAGATGAATGTTTTGGCATGAATTATATGAAGACAGTTAGGAAAAATAATGGGAAAGCAAATTCTTTTTTCTAAAATGTGATCTAACAGTATGAACCACATACAAATAATCATTTCCACAAAGACAGGAGATAGTCAATTCTCCAGGAAAGGTAAAGACTTGGAGAGATCAAGGTCAAGAGGTGTTTTGTTACTGTTGTTAATGAAAGCCTGAAGATACTCCTTTCTATTGGAAAAATAACCAACAGCCTCCTTAATGCTGGTCAATGGGAGGGCCCCCAGCATCTGTTGCTGATACACTGCTGGATTCCATCAGAGCAGAGCCTCTGGTGTCAATTTGTACCATATTTTCCTCTTTAAACTAAGTCTTCCCAGTATCTGAGCAGCCTTTGCAAGTAGAATAAGCTCTTCAAGGTCTTCAAGGTTGATGTACTCATCAGCTGGGGAATGACAACAAATTATGTCACTTGAAAGTAATGGACTATTTTCATACTATAAGAAATGATGAAAGGAATGTCTTCAGAGAAACCTGGAAAAGATTTGTATGAACTGATACAGAATGAAGTAAGCAGAACCAGGACAACAATTTCTAAAATGGAAATTGTAGAGAAAATAACACTGAAAGATTTAAGAATTCTAATCAATGTAATGACAATATATTATTCCATAGAAGTGAGAATGAAGCATGCTAACCACCTCCTAACAGAAAGGTGATGGGCTCAAGATGCAGAATAAGACACATTTTCAGACCTAGTTCATTTAAGAACTTGTCTTGCTTGACTATGAATATTTTAACAAGGGTTTTTTTTTTGCTGTTTCTTTTTTAATTTGTTAAGAAGTTTGGAAGAAAAGGGGATATGAGTCCAGAGACACAAAAAAATCACTGAAGCATTTTTTTAATGCATAGGAAAGAACAGAAGGAAGATTAGACAAGAAAGACAGCTTTAAAATTTACGTACTGAAACGTATATATGCATATATGTTGCATGTGTATGTATCTGTGTATATGTGCATGCAGGTATATACATATGTATTATGGCAAGTTATACCTAATGGAAATTCATAGTTATTGGAACACTATATGTTGTATAAACACATCATGTCTTACTATAGATCCTCTGTCTTAGACAACGGAACTTCTATTAGTGTTCACTAAACAAGGTGGTGCCTTGTTTAATATTCTCCAATCCCCAAATATTGAAAGACAACTATAATAATGGAATTAATAATAACTGATACTTTATAGCACTTTCCATGATTCTTACCTCCCAGTCCTCACCACAACTCTGTGAACGACATACCACAGGCATTATTAGCCCCATTTTTCAGATGAGGAAACAGAGACTCGAACTGATTAAGTGCCTTTCCCACCGTTTCCCATAGCTAACAAGTGTCATAGGCAGGACTCAAAATCAGATCTCCTTATAAACTCAGAATTTTCCCACTCCGCTGAGCTAGTTACCTGAATTTCAAGATTTTCAAGAATTTCAAGATTTACAATAAGAGCTAAATATATTAATTCAGTGAACTTAAGGATTACAGTAAGAAGGTTTTAAGGAAAATGACTCACAAAAGTCACAGCAACGATTTGATAGATAGGAGACGAAAGCTGAATGATACAAGTTAATGCCGGCGGATCCAACCGACCAAACAGCCCATGTGAGTCGCATATGGAAAACTTTAGTGTGGAAAAACAGGTCTAGAAGTCACCAAGTGTGCAGGAATACAAGAAACCGTGGAGGATGAGAGTCAAGTGAACTGAATCCAAGGCCTAAGATCATCAAAGAAACCGACAACTCATGCGCTTATCACGATCCTGTAATGATTAGGAATTGGAAATATTTTGAGGAATTGGATTTTTTTTCCTTTAATAAATCACGCACTGAGACATGTTCTTCTGAGAATCAT
Source organism: Potorous gilbertii (assembly GCA_028658325.1). NCBI lineage: Eukaryota > Metazoa > Chordata > Mammalia > Diprotodontia > Potoroidae > Potorous > Potorous gilbertii. The sequence continues at coordinate 161,051,602 of CM053772.1, forward strand.
CACAAAGAAAATAGAAAACTGGCCTCACAAGATCCCAGGCACATTAGGTCTCTGGTCTTACCAGAAACCTACTAGCTTTATTCCTCTCCTCCTTAGGGATCCAAATTAAAGTGGAAAAGTTCCTCGGCCTGAAAAATAATAGTCTTTTTGGTATGAATGGCCAATGTCTCCTTTTCAAAAGTATAGATATGAGGAGGGGGAAGACAAAAGTTCCCAACCTTGCTATTCTTGATGGAGTGAGTCACAGCTATTTTGTCTCTACTTTGAGAAGTGATGTAGCATAATGGATTGAATGCTAGACCTGGAGTCAGAATGACCTGGGTTTAAATTCTACCTCTGCTATTTGTCAGCTATATGACCATGGGCAAGACACTTAACCTCTCTGTGCCTCAGTTTCCTCATGTAAAAGTAAGAATAATAGTGTCTATGGCTTCTACTTCACAGGGTTATTTTCATCTGATTTTTAAACTCAAATTTTAAAGTGCACATAAATGCAGGGTGTTCTATTCAGTCTTATTGATTTCTGGGACACCCTAGACACGTGCCCCACCACTGACTTTTCCACAAGTTAACATGTGTCCCATGGAGTACCTGAAACAAGAAGCTTCAAACATATATAGTGAATTGGGAATCCCAAAGGTCCCATTCATGCCAGCTTTCTCAGTTTGTGGCTGTCCAAAGAATGCTTTCGAGAACTGCTCTCACCACACCTTGGAATCAAACCAATTTGTAATTCTTTACCACAGAGACTGTCCTCATAGAAAGAAGCTATAGGTAGACAGGCAGAAATATCAGTTATTTGTAACTATATACCACAAAGACTGTCCTCATAGAAGCAAGCTACCTAATGTTCTGTAGACATTTCCAGATAAGCTGTAATCAAGGGTAGTAACTAGAATAGATAGGTGTGTGTTAGGGGTAGGGCAGTGATGCTCTAGACTGTGTGTGATCAAAAGTAGGTAGATGCACATTGTGTAAAGAATCAATTCTAATCCTAGCTTCAGTTCAATAACTATTCCCGATTCACGTAGAAAGCCCTGTATTTTGTACTAGAAAGACAAAGATGAAAAGTGATACAGTTCTTGTTCTCAATTAGATTACTGAGGACTAGGAGTGATAATGGGACTGGAAACCACATCATTTTATTATTGGTTGAAAAATTGAAACTGTTTAACCTGGCTTATTTAGGACAAATATTTGAAGGGTTATGTTGTGGCAAAGGGATTTATTCTATTTGGCTCCAGAGAGCAGAACTTAGAACAACGTATGAAAATGGCAGGGGCAGAGTTTGGTTTTGTACAAGGTAAAAAATAACTTACCAGCAATCTGAACTGTACAAAAATGGAACAGGCTGCCTCCATTGGTGTAGGTTTCTCTATCCCTGTAGGAAAAGGCTGAATGACCAGTTAAGGGAAGAGATAATGGACTAGAGATTATTGTTCAAATGCAAGGAGAACCCAGGAGCTTTGGAAATCCTTTCCAACTCTGAGAAGGTGTGAGTCTGTGATTTTTTTTCTGCAGGGGTACAATAGGCGGTATTGTCAGTTGTAACTAATGACAACCAAATGGAGTTCAACTTCACTGAGAAAAATCATAGGATTTCTCTAATCTGCATTTGTCCTCCATTGACTAGAATTCAGATCATCTAATTTCTCAGCAGCAATGAATAAACAGTTAAATTATGACCACTAAAAACATATCTAAAATAACCTTGTAGTCATTAGAAACATCTTGTACCATTAAGGGAAAAGAATGTTGTGCATAAGGAGAGCTTAAACTCCTGAAATGAAGGACTGCAGTTCTAAAATAAAAACTCATATGACATTGTGACTAAGAGAAAACCAAATTATAAAAAAAAATAAAAGTCTTCTGAGTAATGAGCAGATTGCTGAGTGAGTGCCAGATTTTAACACAAATAATCATGTTTAGCATAAGCTCTGGAGCTACTCTCCTAACTCACTCAACTTATATTCAAATTATGGGATCACAACTGGCTCCTTGTTCCCTTAGATTTCAAGGAGGTAACCCTGAGTGGTTGGGGTTAATTTTCTAGTTATAGCTCATGAGCCTCCACTCTCCCATGGATTATGAGTTGACATCAATTAGCCAGACAGACTCAATTAGCTTTTAGTTAGGATTATTTACTGAAGTAATACAGTAAGAATAATTGTTATAAACATTGACAGCCTGCTCCCCCACCCCAAACCAAGGGCACATTCTTCCATATGTACATATAGCTCACTGGGGTAAACTGGCTCAAGCCTAGAGAGCATATGTGCCAGAGAAATAATTAAAGCTCTTAGCTGCTTGCTGGCAATGCTTTTATCTCCTTTGTTTGAAGTTCCTCTTAGTTCAAATGAAGTTCTTCTTAGGCAAGGTATAGTTTTCTCATATCTCTTTCTGAAGTCCTAAAGTTATATTCTTTCTTTTTCTCTAGTTTGTCCTCAGCTCCTGACATAAACATTGATGTCACTCCATTGCAATTCTAGAGACACTGCTACAGTGTCCATAGGAAGTCCAAAATCTTCTTGCCTTTTGAAATTCACAAGGTCTTCTTCTGATTAAGGGGAAAGTAGGAGACAGAGACACTCTCCTCTTCATTACCAAGTAATTCCTTCCCTAAAATTATAGAAAGAATGGAATCAAGTTTATAAAACTAAGAGCCATTCCCCAATTGATACATAGTCAAAGAATGTGAACAGGCAGTTTTCAGATGAAGTAACAAAAACTTTCTATAATCATATGAAAAAATGCTCTAAATCACCACTGATTAGAGAAATGCAAATTAAAACACTTCTGAGGTATCACCTCACATCTGTCAGATTGGCTAATAGGACAGAAAAAGAAACTGAGAAATGTTGGAGGGAATGAGGGAAAATTGAGACACAGTGCACTATTGGTGGAGTTCTGAACTGAGTCAACCATTCCGTAGAAGAGTTTGGAACTATGCCTAAAGGCATACCATATGCTTACACTTTGACCCAGCAATTCCACTATTAGATCTGCATTTCAAAGAGACAAATAACAAAATGGAAAAGGACCTACACGTACAAAAACATTTATAGCAGTTCTTTTCTGGTAGCAAATAATTGGAAATTAAGGTGAGGCCCATTAACTGAGGAATATAAGTTGTAGTATATGATTGTGATAGAATACTATTGCGCTATAAGAAATTACAAGTGGGGTGCTCTCAGAAAAATGTGGAAAGTCTTACATGAACTGATGCAAAGAGAAATGAACAGAACCAAGAGAACATAGAAATATGTAATAGCAATATTGTACAATGATCAGCTGTGAATGACTTTAGCTCTCCTTAGCATTACAGTGATCCAAGACAATTCTGAAGGACTTACGATGAAAAATGCTATCCATCCCTAGAAAAAGAACTGATTGAGTCTGAATGCAGATGAAAGCATATTTTTAAATTTTATTTTTGGGGGACTTTTTGGTCTATGTTTTTTTTAACATGACTAATATGGAAATATATTTTGTATGACTGCACATGTATAACCTATACCAAATTGCTTGCCTTCTCAATAAAGGGGAAGGAGATGGAGGAAGAGAATATGGAACTCCACATTTTTTTAAAGTGTACGTTAAAAATTGCTTTTACATGTAACTGGGGGAAAATAAAATACTCAATAATTATTCTAAAAAGAAAATTACATCAGATTTAATTGTACAGAGATTGATAGTAACCTTTAAGAAAGCAAATTTAGTAGACCAGTGGCATAGGAAATTTTGGTGTTGAAATATCAGCAGATGAGGAGACAAGGACTGACTTCAAAGTGTGAAAGTCAGAAAAGCATACGGAAAAGGGTGCTGAATTTCAAGTTTGAGTCCTGCGCAGAAATCCTGCCTAGAGCGTGTGACCCTGGGAAAGCCACATCCTCCGTAAATGCCGGGACGTTGTATACTTTTAGATGTGTCCAATTCTCTTTCAGCTCTACACCCTGATGGGAGAAGTCAAGAACCTGCCTCCAGCCACCATATGGACATGGATAGAAAAGAATTCAGATTTTTAAAAAAGAAGAAAAAAAAGTACAGAGGGCAGACAGGTCAAATTCTGACTCCCACAGGAAAGGGCAAAGTAGGGCACAGGGAGCTCTCCCTGAAGATAAATTGCTGTGGGAAAACAAAGAAAACGGTGAGTAGAAAAACAAAGTACAATGCATTAAATTTTGTATGAAGATCTCAGCCTGACGAGAGTCAGTGCTTAATATTGTGGGTAAGATTATCGGTGAAGCGCATCTACGGTTAGTGTTACACTGACCCCTCTCCCATTTCAAAGACAGTTTCATGATATCCGAGTTTTTTGATGCTTGCCTCAGAATTGGTGAATTATTTGAACTTAGCCTGACCATGGTCTTCTATCATAGATACATGCATTTGCACCTTTGAATAAATTTAGTTAAGTAACCAAACAAGTATTTACTAATTACCTCCTCTGTGTCAAAGGCTGCTGGGCATGGAGGATACAGAAACAAGATAATCCTGTGAAGGAGCTTATGTATTTACTGGGCTAGAAAGGCAACAAGGTAGAGAGAGTAGTAGGCAGACCTCGTAATCAGGAAGATTGGGGTTCGAGGCCCACAAACTACCTGTGTGATTGACTATAATCTCTCTTTGTCTCAGACAACTATCTAAAACTGTAAATTACAGTTAAATTGTTAATCTGTATTAGGAGTTCCTTACTCTAATCAAGTCACCCACGCACATGCATCACAACAACATGAAACTCAAGATGTGTGGTTATGTAGATACACTGTCTCTCACTCAAAATATTAGTGGGTGCACTTCCTCATTTGTAGGCTGCCAAAAAAATGGGGTTTTTTTATGTATATGAACATTCTTAAAATGTCTGGGACTAACTATTGGTCATTGCTGTTGAGTTGTTTCAAGTGTGTCCAACTATCCATGAACCTTTGGGGGTTTTCTTGACAGAGATACTGGAGTAGTTTGCCATTTCCTTCTCCAGCTCATTTTACAACTGAGGAAACTGAGGCAAACAGGGTTAAGTGACTTGCCCAGGGTCAAACAGCAAGCAAGTGTCTGAGGTCACATGGAACTCAAATCCTCCTAACTCCAGGGGCGGTGCTCTATCTACTTTGGCACCAATTGGCAAATACACCCTGCCTCCCTGGTCCATTAACATATGCACATTTTTCTTAAATGTTTGGGAGTGACCACACTTTTCTATCTAAACAAACATTTTAACCCATTAGATAGTTACAGGAACTGAGAGAATTTCAAATGACTGTTTCTTCTCTGATTTAGGCCAAGTTTTATCCATGTGTAGAATGTGGGGTTCATGAGAAATCATAAATTTAAAGCTGTAGATGACCTTAGCCATCTTACAGATCAACCATCTTATTTTACAGATTAAGAAACTGAGACCCCCAAAAATGAAGGAATTCACCCAACGTCATTCAGATAGTAGGTTTCAGAGGCAGAAATGGAACCCAAGTTCTCTGACTCCAAAACCAAAATTCTTTCCACAGAAGCTCCTTAATGTCAGAAACCTTTGTGGGAGGAAGGGAAGTGGGTGCATCCCTACAACTTAACACTGTACCTGGCATTCATCAGTCTCTAAATAAATGCCTTGTCAAATTATAAAAAAAAAAGTTTAGTAACAAAAAATAAATTCAGGGGATGTTTTGAGGTTTTTTATTGTTGTTTTTGCTGCTTTGTGTGCCAAAGAATTCCTCATAGACATACTTGGAGGTAAGCAGTGTCTATATCATTACATCTGTTTTACATATGAAGAAACTGAGACTGAGGAATAAAATGACTTGCCCATAGCCAGTCTTCAAAGTTGGATCTCCTGATGCCTAGACCAGAGTTCTTTTACATAGCTTCATGCTTTGTTTGCTTTTGTACTTAAAGAACCACAGAAACATCAGAGTTTCCATTTCACTTTAATTCACTTTCACAGTTCCTAAGACCATGTCTAATCCACTGTGGCATTTTTTTGTTTTTTGTATAACATGTATTACTTGCTGCATTATTTGCTGTTTTTATTTATGTGATTGCAATTAAAGTATATATTGTTTGCTGGGTGTAGTGGCATACACTTGTAGTCCCCACTCCTAGGGAGTCTAACACTGGTAGATCACTTGAGTTAAGGAGTTCTGAGCTGCAGAGAGCTAAGCCAATTGGGTATCTGTCCAAAGTACAGCACCAATATGGTGAGCCCTTGGGAGTAGGAGACCGCCAGGCTGCCTAAGGAGGGGTGAACAAGTCCAGCTCACAAACAGAACATGTCAAAGCTTCTATGCTGTTCAGTTGTGGAGTCATACCTATGAGAGGCATGAGGACAAAAGGGTTGCCTCTCTCACTCTGGATACTTCCATGCCTCTATAGCTTTATTATGTTTAAGGCTGTCTGAGACTTTTTTTCCTGAAGTAGATGAATTCAAGTTGATTGAATGAAACTGACTTTTTGAAAATGAAGTAGCTGCTAGTAGCCTATGAGGGGAATTTCATTATTAGGTTCTTATGTCTATAGAAGTATCAAAAAAAAAGTTTCACAGTAATTTGTGTGATAGGGTGCCCACTACTCCTTGGAGCATGCTCAGATATTCTCCACCAGTCCTCGGGGACAGGAAAGAAATTTGAATAGAGAGAAGCTACATGGGGACAGGAAAGAAATTTGAATAGAGAGAAGCTACATCCTCTGTGTCCTTTTGACTTTGTATAAATCATCCCTGAGTTAAGTTCCATTTTCTGATCCCTAATCCCATACATTGATCCCTAATTAATGTATGATTCTAATCAATCTATAATTCTTTAGGACTTAATATTCCCTTTTGTTGTGTGAGGATAAATTACCTCTGCCATCCCTGATTCATTGTTGCACATTGGGTGTCATTTTACCTTCTCTTACTGCCCCTTCAAAGGGAAAACAGGACAATTCATTGAAGCCAATCATTTGGCAAAATGCATCCTGCCAAAACCCAGTTCCATAACCCCATGCACTTCTATACTTCGTTGCATTGGTGTTCTCACAGATGTGAGTTGTTCCTTTAGGGATGCTCATCGCAAGATAAATATAGCTCTTCATTCTTTTCACAGAGTACTGGACTTAGAGTCAGGATGAACATGGTTTAAATCAAGCCTCAAACATTTACCAACTACATATGACCCTGAGAATGTCCCTTAATTATCCTAAGACTCAGTTTACTCCTGGGAAAGTAATATCACCTACCTCCTAATAGGATTGCTTTGAGGATAACATAAGCTAATATATGAAATGTGCTTTATAAATCTCAAAGCTATTATTTAGCCTGTGTGACTCATTTGTGTCATCTTAGAATTCTTCCTTATTATGGGAGCAAAGGAAGGTTTCACTCAGCCCGCTCCTGGCTTTCCTCCCATTCTTTTAGCATTGTGTGGTACTAATGGAGTACGTGGGCTGTCCATTGGCTATTCCTCAGTCACGTTCCATGACTGGTCAACCTTCTTTTTTCAGTTCACATATCACCTTGAAAACATCCTTTAAACCAGAGATGTCCAACATGTGGTCCACCTACAATGCTCCTGAATGTGGACCAAACCAGATTAAAATGTAATTGGGAAATATAAAATTAAAATATAATAAAATATAGGTAATATTATATTTTAAAACCAAGTCAATATGTGTCCTACAGGGATTCTTATATATGGATTAATAACCCCCATTTCTATTTGAACTTGACTAGTTTGCTTTAGACATTTTCTTTAAAAAATTCTTCATTTGTTATGAGATGCATTACACAACATTATATAATCCCAAATAGCCAGGCATTAGAGCTACATTTTGCTAATACAGAGGAGAATGAAAGCTAGACAAACCAGTTGGAATCTAATTGGTTGATTATTTTGACTTGGACTTTTCAGCAAGTTGTCTTGTCATAGTGAAGATATAGCCTTGGACAGGAACCACACTGGAGAAAGTCCAACATATTTGGGACAGATTTAAGCTGTCATATAAATCATACCATAAGATACAGAAATTAAGGCAATACATTTTTGGAAAATACGTAACTGTAATTTAATAGTGCTCCATAATATGAAATTGGGTATATTTTTAACAACCTAATTATAGCATAAATTTTTTTTATCTTTTTAAGCTTATCCGTTTAAATTGTTACAACATGATTTTTGAAAAGTTCTATGAATAGTAAAAGATTACAATTCATCCAACTCAGATTTATTATGGTTTACAAAATGTTTCCCAATGTTAAGTATGGGTATTACTATTCTGTTTTATAAAGAAACTGAAGATTTAAAAGTGACTTTATCAGTCACACAACTAATAAGTGTTGGAGCCATGATGCCTCACTACCTCATTAACATTAAATCAAAATTCAGTGAGGACTTACTGAGCACCTCCTGTGTGCTCTTGGTGCTGAGTATGATACAAGATGGATAAGACACACTTTCTGAACTATAGGATTTTCTAGTTGAAAGAAAATTAATATTGAACCAATATTTTTAGGACAAAATCTTTTCTAAATGGCACCAAGAAAGTTGATATTTGGTAATACTTAACCTCTCTGTGCCTCAGTTTCCTCAATATAAAATGAGAGTATTGGATTAGATGATTTTTCAGTTCTCTTCCATCTCTAAATCTATCATTTTCTTCCTCTCTATTCCTGATACCACAACCACACTCAAGATCTTTTATTTAATTGCCTACCAAAATCAATTCAGTAACCTCCTACCAAGTCTTCTGCCTCTGCTCTCTTCCTCTGTCCCAGTCATGCTTCACATTACTCTCAGACATTTCTTTTCTCTCCCCTGAGTATAGATCTGGTCATGTCACAATTCTGCTCCAAACATTTCCTGTTCCCTATTTCCCTATTCCCTATGAAATTTGCAAGCTCCTTTAATGGTGAGCATTCAAAGCCCACCACAATCTCACGACACTAACTTTTTGTATTATTCTATACTACTTCTCTCTTCATAATTTATGCTCCATCCAAACTAGAAAATTCTACCTTTCAGTCTCCATGATTTTCTGCACACTGTCCCCTATGTGAGAAATCCTCTCCCTGTGCCCACTGGATTCCCACCCATTCCTTTAAAATCTTGCTCAAATTCCAGCTTCTACAAGAAGTTTTCCCTGTTCTTCCTGACCTACCGTTGAGGATATTCAGATCAGATCTGTCATAACAATTTTTTTTGGTCTTCTATTTTGTACTTCCTAATTCCCCTATTAAACTCCATGGTGATTGGAAGCAAATCTTATCTCAACTTTGTAACTCACCCAGTACTTAGCACATTTCTTGGCACATAAAGAGATATTCAATAAATGTTCACTGAATTGAATTTCCAAATAGTAAGGTTTGAGGAATAATTTATTCTCGTCATTATGTCACTCTTGCACTTGACTTTTCCTCCTTAAAGAGTGCAATGATTATCAACTCATTTCAATAATAATTATGAATAATATTAACATATATATTTACACATATCATGTCAAGGTTTGCAAAATACTTTACAAATAGTATCTTGTTTTATTCCCTGTAAATTAGGTGCTGGAGGTAGACAACAGCTAAGTGACTTGCCCAATGCTACAGTGAATCTGAGGCCAAATTTCAACTCAAATCTCCTTGATCTAGGTGCAGCACTCTGTCCACTGTGATACTCAGTAGTGTTCAGTAAATGAAAAAAACATGAAGTAGTAGAGAGAAACCTAGACAAAGACAAACACAGAGACAGTCACAGATACACACACACATACACATACACACGCACGTATGCATGCACTGAGAGAGAGAGAGCAAGAGACAGAGACAGAGAGATAGAGACAGAGAGACAGAGACAGTCACAGACACGCAATACACATACACACGCACACATGCAAGCACTGAGAGAGAGACAGACAGAGATAGAGAGAGAGAGAGACAGAGAGAGAGACAGAGAGAGAGACAGAGAGAGAGAGAGAGAGCCACCTACTAACTTCTTGAATGGAACTGAATAAAAACAATGGGTCAAATATTTTCTCCATTTTATTCTCAGCTGAAATAAGACCAGAAAATTTGTATACACACACACACACTCACACACACACACCATCAGGAATAGCACATTTATGACATCCAAAGTAACTTGCCTCCCAGAGCTCTAACTTCATTGCATTAAAGTGATCAAAAACAAGAAAAAGGGAACAGGGGAATCTTTACACCAGAGATCTCATTGAAACAGCATGGCATAACCTGGAGCAAAACAGCAATTAAAACCCAATATACATTTCTTACCCAGAGCCCAGAAGAACCCCTACTACCTGAGTTAAATTCCCTTAATGGATCCTTGTTTTTTGATGTCATTGTCTAGAAAGCCATTGTTTCTGCCCAGAATGAGACAGCATTCTGATGTGTTTTTTTTCTTTTGTTCTGTTTAATTACCTCCAATTGAATAACTTTTTATAATCCGAAAAATAATTACCCTGTAGAGCAACTTCATCTGGAAGTCCGTTTTTAAAAGTTCTTTTCTTTCTTTGTTTTTGAAGTTGAACATATAAGAAATTTATTTTTATTTGATTCGTAAATGTCCCTTTTTAAACAAAAAAAGAGATAGCATAGTTCTCTTAGGACTGTGGTTTACTCATTTGGCTTTTTCTCCATCACACCATACTTCATTATGAAACCACCAAAGCAAAAATCATTAAAATACTTGGACAGTGTCAGTACTAGCTGCATCAATGTTGACTTGTATAAAACCATAAACAATATAAATTCACACAAGACTCCCTCAAGTGTCTCTCAGCTGTCTAGATAGGCACAGCAGAAGAAATCTAAAGTAGAATATATCCTCAAAGAGTGGAGGAAGGGAAGGGAAATCCAACATTTATCAAAAACTATGCAATGGAAATATGAAAGTTATTTTCTAAAAATCTTTATTTCCATTGTATAATTTTTAAAAAGGTTCTGAGCTAAGTAATCATAAATAATTACGGATGATGAAAACTTTAAAAATTTATAATAATCAAGTGCCAATAGCATACCCTTTTAAAATCAGCTTTACATTTTAGACTCCCTGCTTTCAACCTCTCCCCTCTCCTATTCATCTTCCAGACAGCTGCCAAAGTCATCTTTCTAAAACATAGGTCTAACCATGTCATTCACCTACTCAGGGATCTTCAAAGGTTCCCTGTTCCCTGTAGGACAAGTATGAACTCCTCATTCTTTCTGGCATTTAAAGCTTTTCTTAGTCTTTCTCTAGTCTTATTTTACATTCATTCTTTTCTTCTATTATACTAGTTTATTTGTTGTTTCTTGAACCCTGCTTTATATCACCCATGTCTGTACCTTTGAACAGGTTAAAAAGAAATTCACATTCACCTCACGTCTACCTCTCAGAAACTTTACTTACTTCCAGGCTCAACTCAGGTATCACCCTCTTATAGGAATCCTTTCCTGATTCCTCTTGTGTTTTCTTTTTCTTATTGTGTTTTTTTCCTCAAATGATATTATATTCATTTGTCTATGTATTTGCTGTATCCCACTAAATATAAGTAAGTTCATTGAAGTCAGAGATTGATTTTTTATTTTTCTTTATATCCATGGAGCCTTGCATATAGTAGGTACTCCAAACAAGACACATACAGGGTAAATCTGCATTTATCCTGTACCTATTTTGTTTTATAGACAGCTGTTTGCATTTTGTCTTTCCAGCGGACAGTGAGGTCCTTTAGAACAGGAATTGGATTTTTGCACATTAGCACAGTGTCTGATAAATGATAGGTGCTTAATAAATGTTTATCTACTTGATTTATTGACTTGGCAAATGCTTTTTTTAAAAAAAGAAAAATTAAATTGCATTCAATCATTCACTAGCAAAGTAATTCTCCTGGAACTCAAAATGTTGTCCTGAACACATCCTTCCTTTTGTAGTATAGTTCAGAATTTTGTCAAAGTACAAAACCCCATAAGTCATAAAAAATGAAAATTAGACTGTAGTTAATCTTCTTGAGAGAACCAGAAAGTCTCTCTATATTTTCTCCTTGTTTATTAAGAAACTAGACTGATGATCATACAATGCAAACTTAATCTTTAGTTATTTCAATATTTTGTTTTAAAATCCTTTTGTTTATAAAATGATCTGCTTAGGACAGGGGTGGGAAACCTGTGACTCAAGGCCACATGTGGCCCTTTAGGTCCTCAATGCAGCCCTTTGACTGAATTCAAACTTCACAGAATTTCATAGCTTTTGAATTCAGTCAAACGGATGCACTTGAGGACCTAGAGGGCCATATATGGCCTTAAGGTTGCAGTTTCCCCACCCCTGGTTAGGGAAATGTAGGCAAAAGACTTATAAGAGCTTAATGATCCAGATCATTCTTAGTTTATCCAAAGGAAATCAAAGTAATTACCTTTATCATATTAATCTCTTTGGAATTAACACAAACTTTTTTACACTATGCTCTTACCTATGGGTCCGAGTGGCTACAGCACACCTAGGTTGTTGGTTGTGTTTGTCCTTCATTCTCGAAGATGACCACGACATCAGGGAGATGATGACATGACTTGCAGTTGACTTTGATTTGAGGGAGGGAAGGGTGGGCAAGGTCATCTACCTCACTTTCTCCTCCAGGGCCATCTGGGTCCAGTGGCCTGATATTCATCAGGATGATTGGAGGTGGCTCAGTATGCAATGTGCCATCTTGGCAAATAGCCTAAACAAGGTTGAGGGTAACCAATGGGCCTCAAACCCTTTGGTGAGTTAAGGGGATGTCTAATCCAAGCATGTGAAGACTTTTCCCTAGGTGGAGACCAATTTGTTCCAACAGCCAGGAAGGCTTCTGAAGCAGGCGCTGTAGAAGCTTTAGAGCCTGGTGAGACATCCAAGATGCCACTGCATTCAGGCCATCACCAGTCATCCTGACTTTTGTCCTGCCATTGGACTCCAAAGACTCTGGAACTTTGAGCAAAGACTTTGAGCAACTCTATCTCATTTAAATCCCCTTCATGTACAAGTCAAGATATCAGCCCATGATGTCATTGATTTTCTTTGAAAACAAAGGACAAACAACAAGTAGAATACTAATGAACCATCAGTATCATCCTAAATTAATCCAGTGGCACTATAACCCACAAAGATAATGTGTTGTAAATGGTACACTATATATCCATAGAACTGAGGTCACAGTCTTCAAATCTAGCTATATATGAATATGCAAAAGTACGTGTGACTAACAATAAAAAATGTCACCCATCTTAACAAAGAGGTAATGAACAAAATATGCAGAATGTAAAAGGGCTACAATTTTTATTGTTGTTGTCAGGAAATTCCCATTTTGAGAACTACTTTCACCAAAGTAAATCAAACTCATGACTTAGTTAATTAGTGGCTTCGTTGAGGTCACATCATGAGTAAACGCCAGTGGTAGGCTTTGAACTAAGTCCAAGTCTAACATTCTGTCTATTACAACTGTGGTGTCAAACTCAATCAGAAACAGGGTCACTAAGAGTACCCAGAGGGACACTAAAGTATATTAGGATTCCCGCAGGAGGTATATTGTCTTAGAAAACCACATATTAATATTAGCTATGTTCCTTTGTATTTTTATTTACTTTTTTAAATATTTTCCAATTACATTTTAATCTGGTTCCTGAGCACTAATGAGTGTTGGTGTCCCATATGGACCAAGAGTTCCATGTTTGACTCCTCTTTACTACAATTTGCTGCTTATGTGTAGTCATACTTTGGAAAATAGAAGTCATGACCACTTGAAGCATCTCTAGGATTTGGTGGAAAGGCTAACAGTATATAAATAGTTTCTATCCCTTTTTGTCAATAATATTATTGCAAACAGTAAACTTTCTTTAAACAAAGATCCCAATTTTGGAACTGGGAGAAAACTCAAAAGACACTTTGTCGAATCTTAAACTTTATTTTATAGATGAGGAAACAGAAGCTCAGAGAAACCAAGTGACTTGCTACTATCTTATTGCTACCAACAAAATACTCCTGAGTATCTCCAGGAAATGTATGGATCAAACTACTCTGTGAAGTGGCTAATACTTCTGGAGGAGAAGTGAGGCTGGTGACCTGCACAGCCCTGTGTCACTCAAAACAAACTCAAGTGCAAGTCATCATTCCTCTGATGGCATGGTCTTGGGCAACAAAGGAAAAACACAAATCCTTCTGGATTAAGGCTGAGCAATAAATGGGTTAGAATCATAAAGTTTCCTTTAATTTTTATTATGGAAAAAAAAAAACAAAGTCCCATTACAATGTCTAATTATGGCAGGGAAGTTCTAGCAACAAGCTATGGTGCCCTTTCTGAAAACCAGCCTAACTCAGCATATTGCTGTTGTGGTATTGGTGCTTTGTTCTCAAAGAGGACCATGACATCAGTCTGATGACATGAATTGCAGTTGACTTGGATTTGAGTGAGGGAGGGCTGTGCAAAGTCACCAACCTCACTTTCTTCTCCTGAGCCATTTGGGTCCAGTAGCATGATATTCATCAGGATGACTGGAGTTGGCCCAGAATGCAATAGGAGACTCTGGCCCTTTCAAGCTAAGGTCCTATAGCATTCTCATTTTGAGTGAGATACACCCATTCAATGAATAGGTTTCTATAAGTAGTTGCTCGAGGGATGACCCCTTGAATAAAAAAAAAATCAAACTGGGAGGAGAAGACCCTCAGGGTTCCTGAGTAAAATAGAAACAATTACTATTTAAGCTTGATTCAACAAAAACCATCAGACTTTAGCATGTGGTAAAGAGGTGTGGATTTCTCAAATCAGGCTATTTATGCTGGCAAGTAGTCTAAGTTTGCTCTGGGATGGAAGTTTCAAGGATTCCTCTAAAATACTTTTTCTTCTTTCTTTATCAAAACTTTCTAAAAATGAATACGAATATTCTAAACAAACTCTGTAGTACACACAAAGTTCTTGTACCCTTTTTGATATGATCTGCCTCTAAGACAGGAGATTTTTAACCTGTGGTCCATGAACTTGGAGGGGATAAAAAACTACATCTTTATTTCAACCTAACTGGTTTCCTTTATAGTACTATTTCATAATATTTTATTGCACACATTTAAAAACATTTTTCTTAGAAGGCTGAATAACAATGCAGGAACAACACATATATATAGAGAGAGTATATGTATATATACATATTTGTCTATATTTATAAGATATTCTGAGAAGAATTTTTGAATTCCACCATGTACCTACCCTAAGTCTAAGAGTAGTGAATCAAAAAGATCAAAAATACAGAATATAGCTTTCTATGAGTTAGAAGCGGGTCTTAAAAATCATCTCTTCCACCAATACAATTTGAGATGTGTATCCTGAAGGCTGAGAGAAATAACGTTACCCCTCAAAATTGTTCAAGGACTTGAAGAATACGATATAGTGGAAAGAATAGAGAGAAGTTCCTGAATTGTTCTACCAAACAAACTGAAATCACAATGGAGTTGGACAGAAACACAGAGCTGTAACTAGAGCAGATGGGGCTTTGCCCCAGTGTACCAAAATTTAGAAATTTCTGACATCATTTGCATCCTTTCCATATTTTAGAAACTATTTGAATTAAATTGGAATTAAATCTTTTTTTTCAAAGGAAAACTAATTGGAGAGGAGAGGAATATATTCAGAAATAAGTATTATAAAAACAAAAGTCATCCCTAAAAATAATTAACTGATTTTAGAAATGCGATGGTTGTTCTCTATAGCTTAGTAATTCATTGCCTTTTTTGTGTCCTGGAGTTTTACAGTCTAGGACTCCTCTGGGCTTCTCAAAATAATATTTTATATGCATAAAACAAAACACATAAAATTATAAAGTCAATTATATTGAAATACAGTTATCCAAAGATTTTTTAAAATACAAGTTTATATATTGCAGGTAAAGACTCATGGTATAGGCTATCACTAAAGGCCTTTTCATTTCTCAATCTATGATCCTGTGCAATTATAAGACAAAGCTTTTTCCACCTGGGTATAGAATCCAATTTATAGATAGCACTTTCTAATTAATAGAACAAAAGAACATAAAGGGACCTTAGATAAAAGTTTCTGACATTTGGTCTAGATTTAAAGTTCAGTGCCATAATAAAAAAAGTGATTTAGCCATCTAGCCCTAGAATACTTCCCAAAATGAAAGACATTTAGCTTCCATTTCTGTTGACTGAATTTCAGTTATAAACAAAGAATTTTCTTTGGAAAATTTTTCCAGGAAGTTTATGAAATAGTTTCCAGGAAGAATATGAATTGAAATATTATAGTTCAAATTTCTCATTTTACAGAGAAATCGGCACCTTTAGAGGTGACATAACTTGCTCTCAGTCACACAGGGAGTCATGGGTAGATCTTGTACTCATGTTTTCTGACTCCCAGTGCAGGATCCTTTCTACTACACCACACTACCCCCCTCATTTACGGGGGGGAAAAACTATAGAATTTGGATATAGATTTGGCATAGGAATGCCAAATCAATCTTTCTGGCCATGTCAGCTAACACAATCAATTGCATTTAATTCAATAGGTATTGATTAGGTACCTACTGTGTGCAGAGCAATGAACTAGGAGTTTTAGGTGAGATATTTGAGATGACACAAATTTTACCCTCATGGAATTTATCGTCTGGTATAGGCATATGACTCCAGAGTTGAATAAAGTGACATAATGGATGCACTTTACTTTTTCATTTTGGCAAAACTGTGAACTGCTACAGACATGGTTTAAAGTTCTTCAGTTCACATAACTGTTACCAATAGGGCATCATCTATGCAAAATATCTATTGTATGCACATACATTTTTTTAAACTCCTTTAATTTGGGAACACTACAGAAAAAACCCACTAGAAAAAATCTAAACCTTTTACTTTTTAAGAACTGAACACAGTAAAGTAGAATGTTACAAAAGCTGACCAACAAGGAAATCAGACATCTCCCAACTTGGCAACAAATATATTCATAAAGTTCAAAAAGATAAGGAGAGTTGATGAAGATAAAAGTGAATGCCATTTAAAAAAAAAAAAAAGCTCTTTTGGTAATTCATTTTTTTCCTGAAAAGTATTTGGGTGACATTACTGACTAATCCTTTGCCAAATTCTTTTTAATGAAGCAAAACTAGCTCAAAATAACAAGAGCTGTGCCTATCATGCCTTTTCTCTTATTTTTGCATATGTTACTAACATTTCACAATAAAAAATCATAATAAAAATATCACGTGTCCACACATGGCAAATTATCTTTGTGAGGTGAAACAAAATGGTTGCACACACTTCTAACATGTTATAAAAACCAACTTATTCCCATCCAATTACATTTTATAAAATGGTATTATAGAAACCATTGTTTTTTGTAGGTGAAATAATCAGTGGTTATTGATAGGCATAATAGCCTCCTTTTTGACACTGTCTCTCTCTGTCTCTCTATCTCTGTCTCTGTCTCTGTTTCTCTCTGTCTCTCTCTCTCTGTCTCTCTGTTTCTCTCTGTCTCTCTCTGTTTCTCTCTATCTCTCTCTGTCTCTCTCTCTCTCTCTCACCAATCCTTGCCCAGTGGACAAACACACCAGTAGTCACCATCTCTTGTTAATAGCCCATCATACTGTCCCCATACATCATTCCTATCCTATCCACCCAATATTCCTCTGCCTTGCACTACTTGTGTTAATGCTTCTCATTGTAAGACTTTCTCTCTAGCTCTTAAGAAAACTCACAAAAAAAAAATGTATATACAGATACAGATGCATATATACATATACACACATATTTAACCTCTATGATCTTATATGTGTGTGTGTATGAATTCAGATATTTTCTTCACATAACATATACATTTAGATTCTTAGGGGTTTTTTATCCACAAACCAGTACAAATTAAGTCATCAACTTCTTGACTCACCCTCCATACCCTTTTCAGTTTAGACAAGTAGGTAAATGACTCTCTCAATGGCTATTGGAGCACTTACAGTTCTTCATATTATGTCATGGGGATACCATTTGGTTTAGACTTGATGATTTCCTGCATAAAAGGAAACATGGGATATACTCATACTGTCTTACACTGTGCTTTCACATTTCTGAATCTAGGAAACCTGTCTTTATTCTCCTCATCATTCAGAGTAAGAAGAATCCTATCTTGCTATTCCTGAGACCTTGACTGAAGATGTAGATGTTTGGGGAGATAGCCACACACAAGGAAAACTTCTGCTTTTTTTTTTTTAACCAACCAGAGCATTAAATTAGAGGGGCACTAAAGGATACTCCCAGAGGAAAAAAAAATAACATTTTTCTTGAAGTGACCATGCATATTTTGCCTCACAGATTTTTTACTAATTTAAATTGAAGCCACTGAAGATTTGCTTGGTTCCAGTGATTCCACTTTAATGTCAACTTCTTCATGGTATGGCATTTGCACGGTTGTCTTTTTTTAAGGAGTAAGTTTTCCCACACATAGAAGTTTTAAAGTGCAAATAAATACAAGACCCAGTCACTGTTTGGATTCAGTGTTTTCACTTGGAACCAGTGCCTTACAGATTATGACATGTAGCACACAGAAAATGGGATTAGAAAAGGTGCTGTGGCCATAGGGCTGTCCTCGGGCTGTAGGAGGCAGGTAAAACCATTTATTATTCTTCCGCTCATTCTGAGGAAGCTCATGATAGCTATGTGTCACCTCTAATGTCATCGACTCCCTCTCAGGCTTTGTCTCTTTGTCTCCCTCTTCCCTTCACTGTCTATCCCCCACTACCCCTCCTTCTCTTTCACCATGGATCCCAGGAACCAAAGAAAGTAAGCAAGCCTAGGAAATGGTTCCACCATTACCTACAAAACTAATAGTCATTCCTGTCCCCTTCTCTGTCCTCACATCACAGAAGGGCTTTCTCATGGAGTATTTGAGTTTCAATATATACATATATATGTGTATATGTACATACACACATACATGTATACACAAGACATCGAGCATTTTTGGTTAAATCTTTAACTTTTCTTAGCTTACTACACAAAGACACTTCAATGTGTATACAAAGAGCAGAACATCTGATATTCAGAATAAACATTGCTATCACAAAGTGATTATAGAAGTACAAAGAGAGATCATTGAGTCTTTCTGTTCTCTGTTTGGAGTTGTAAAGGAAGGCCATTTACAAACTCAGAGATGTCAGAGTGGACATTAGAGACAATATTTTTTTGGTTTTGTTACAAAAAGAGGAAAACAACATCATGCTGCTGAAAAAAGATGACCACCAGTCCTATATTCAAGACAGGTCATCCATTGACTCCATGAATTATTTACGTTGAGGTTTCTCTTGGTCTTCATTATGTGTGTATATATGCATACATACATACATACATATAAATATATATACATATATATGAGTGTAAACAGACATATATCTTCATGTGTGTATGTATATACACACACAGACATACACACTAGTAAATACTGAGAATGCTATTGTTTAAAGCAACTAGGAAGAGAATGGCTATCAAGTATTATGGTATTGGGAATAATTCATAAATTTTTAATAAAGGGAATAGGAAAATTTCATTAAAAGTCATCAATTTTGCCTACTTGGCAATATTTGTTGCTCTTCTATCAAAGAAAGAAATTGATGTGAGAAAGAAAACTCCATATGTCCAAAATGCCCTTGAACATTGTGTAAAACTGACAACTAGGTTCAGCAGTTCAGTAAATTGAGCAATTTAGACAGAAATTAGTCTTACAGTTGTCAGTGAGATTTGAACAAAGTACTCCTTATATAATTTCTAAATATCAACTTACTTTCTGGAAAATTGTCTAAAATTTAGTTTATTAGACTAAAATATTGATTAGGGTTGTTAAAAATCTATTATTTCATTGGTGTGAGGAATCCCATTTATGAGAACTCGGTCCATCAATGCAGATTGAAAATTGCCTGTGACTTAATCTAAAAGACCTAGGGAATTGACTAAGTCACATGAATGATTATGATTCAAACAGAACTATAATACCTGATATCAGTAATAAATGACTGATGAGTTATCAGAACTCCTGATAATATAGTTATATTGTATAAGAATATCTTGCCAGTATGGTTAAGTGAGCCTCCAAAAATACATTAGGTGAAATGACCTTATGGGAATCTTTAGTACCAATAGGATAGATAGACAATAAGCCCTATGATATAATAGTAGGATTTCATGACTCGACAATGGGGTCTAGTCAAAATACATTAATCATGTTCTTGTGCAAAGATAGTTGTTGAGGAAACTGTATGCAGATTAATCTTTTTTTTTCACAATTTCAAAGAATGAACTGGTTTATTTATGGGTCAAAGAAAGCAAATAGAGATCACACAGAGCTCATGGGCATAACAACCCACCTATGAGCACCCTCCCAAGAGACCCGTGTAGGCTCAATCAAGATTAATCTTATATATAAGGCTGTGGGGTATTTTTCTGACTATATTTCTGTGTAAACTGTAAAAGTACAAAGATAATCAAAGCATTTCCCTGAACTTGACTGATATCAATATGATAAATCAACTATATGGCAATTCATATATGGCAGGTGAGTGTTGCCTTGCAATGATTTTGGCCATACCTGAACCTATTTGTTCTGCTAAATACTTTATGTGGGCTGTGAAGCTTAGAAGGAAAGGAATTATTCAACTCTTTCAAACTAAAGAAACTGTTTTTCATCAGTTACCTGACAATTTCAGACAAAAGGGGTTTGGTGCATTAACATTTAAAGTAATTATATTAGCTCACCATTTTTGAATGTATAGTCATAGCTACAGGGTTCATGGTTTAGCCAAAATTACCAACTGCCCTGAAATGCCTGATATTTTCAAAAAAAGCACATACCCCAAAACTGTCCATTTTTGTCTGCCATATTTATTCAACTAAAAGGTAAATGCAGAAACTCATGTGTTTCTATATTCTCGAAAATGGTAGTTGGTAGCATTGCTCCCTTTCCCCAGATATATTTGTCATTTTGTAAGATGAGAGGGACTCCTTGTCTATTTTAAATACTATCATGGTCACAATACTAAGAATGATATTTCTTAGAAACCAATGTTAAAATACCTATCACAGGATGACCTATTTTAAAATCAGTCAGTAGCTCTTACTTGCAAAGCTCTGATGATGATTGACCTTTTTCAAAAGACCCCACCTCTGTTCCATCTTTTAATTCTTTATAATACTGGTTTCATACATTAAGTGTTCTAGGAATTCTCAAGAAACCTTACTATTATCACAGACAACATCTGGACAAAAATCACTAAATTTATCATAAATGATGCTTTAAGGAAAATCATAATTAATTAAATTAATCTAACACAAAGCCAAACAATAGCATAAAAAAACTGTGGAAATAAATTTCAAAAAGGTATGCTTAGTAAATATTGCCACCATAACCACTCATTCTTTTATCAGAGGAAAATAGACGAAGAGTCATTGGACAAATGAAGACCCAAGGAAACTTCTCATTTCAGTGAAGCTACGTAGATCACATAAGAAGAAACAATGTATGTAAAAAGCACCAAATCCATTGGTCAAAGAGTGACTACGGAAGCTTCAAAATATGTATTTTCCCCAAACTAATGCTACTTGTGATCAGTAAATAAAGGCAATGTGATGTCCACTTCTTCTGGCTTGTGTGAACATCAAATCACCAAACCCATGAATGACTATAAAGCCATAGGTTTTATTCTTGAAAACTAGATAGAATAAATCCCAATTAAAATGATTAACAAACTTCCTCCCATTGTCTACAATTTCTCTATTCAGCGAGCATCTTCAAATGGGGGGATGGGGGCAGGGAAATGGATTCAGGGAGATGAGCTGTAATACATTTTTAAATGACTGCTAAAGTATGCAGAACCCAAGTAAGTCCCCAGATATTTAAATGGCCATACTAGAGAAAGCTTATCTGGAATTTCTACAATAAATGGCCATCTTAAAAGTTTTAAAAAATAGTGAGAAATATGGAGCAAATTTTGTTGGGTTTTTTTTCCCTCCCCTTTGCAAAAGAATCAGGGAATGAAGCATTTTTCTTGGACACTGAGTATAATTATAACTAATCATCTCCTTCTCCTTGGAGCAACATTCGTTGACGTTCCTTCATTTTAGGGTGGCTGGCTGACACAATTCAAATATAATTACTCCTCTTGCATGATAAACTCCAGCACCGTGAGCAAATACAGTACGTCTCGTTGTCAAGTATGGCTAGACAGCAGCAGTGTTACATAGACCTTTCAAGCCCTGGTGTAGCCCCCTGCCTTTGAAATCTTTGCTAGATGACAAAACTGACTTTCATTTCCCGTGGACTTTCTCAAGGTATCCTTATTAAGAAAAAAAAAAAGCCTAAAACCCATAAATTTAATCTACTGCCTGCCAATCATGATGGTTTCTGCTGTCAGGAGCTCATGATACATAACCACAAAATTTAAATGTTATTGTTTCATACAAGAAGAAAACTGTTGCTCATGACTCCCCAAAAACAGTCATGTGACAACCCAGTAAGTTTCTTTTGTTCACCTTCCCTCCAGGTTAACAATACCAAGGGCTGGAATACTGCTTACCATGTAGGCCACACATGGAAGTAACTGCATCCTAATAAACCTTGAGGTAGATCATTTTTCCTGACCATCCTAATTCAGACAGTTGGAATATGAGCTCCTGTTTCTGCTTGCCGACTTGCTCGTTATGGATTAATAATAGTGCTTACTCCATACTATCTCGGCTTCTCATTTTTCCAAAATAAAAACATTCAAAATTTCTTGGCCACAGAAACAACACATGGCTTTGATTTTTATTTTTTTTAAAGGACAGAATCAAAACAAAATGTAGATGTGATTGTTATATTTTAACAAGAAAAAAGATCTGAATCTTAAAGGAAATAAAATCAGAGTTTACTTTAGGTGGAAAAAAATTCCAATGTGACCTACTAGTATCCATGAAAAACACCATCAATGCGGTAAGTATGTGTCCCTTCGGGCACTGAGTCTTATTACTGGTATTTAACAAGGAAACACATTCTGTTGATTGATCCTCCAATAGAAATCTGGAATTATTTTACTTCTTGGGAACTTCATTTGCCACTTCCTGATGGACATCACCTGATGATGCTACCATTTTATTTGGAGTTTATTTAGTCACTTTTTTCAGGAGAGTGGGAATCATTTTTCCTGGCAATCTAAATATCTAGCTCAGGTTTCTTATGGGAAGAATCATTGAGCATGGGATCATTGATCCCCTGACCTTCTGAAAAACTATTGGAAACTTTACTTGACTGTTTCCCATAGGTATGAATAGTCTTAACTGGTGAAGTGTTAAGATTCTGACAACTGATGTTTTGTTTTATTCCTTGGGTAAGGAAATAAGTTGACTCAGAATATCTACTGGTCTCATTCCTTCATGACCCAGAACAGTGAAATCCAAATAAAGTTATATCAAATTGAAAACAAAGTGTGTGTTTGTTCAAACACACAAACCAACTTAAAACAATTTTTGCCTCCCAAAGGAGAATCTCACTGAACATTCATGTCAGGGCCAGAGTCCTACCACTCAAAAATAATATGAGCCATCTTTCAAGATATAGAGGCCGCCAGTAGTAGTTTTGGAACCATCCTTGAGATGTAACAGCAAGATTCTGTTCCTTTTTACCTCCACTCCCTGTATGTGACAGACTGACTTGTTGTAAAAGGACACTACCTCTGGCAAAAAGACGCATGGACAAAACAAGAAAATGACCTTGAAAGACTTATACTCCTACACAGGACACCTCAACTCCAATTCTCTAAGAGAGTTCCCAGAAACCTCACAACCCTGACCTGAAAAGTAATTAAAAAATTGATACTCTGTCATCCCACCCCCATCTATCTCTATAATATATATGTTTTTATGAAGTGTCACAAAGTTGCATGGGTTTTTCATGGTGCTAGTGAGATAGTCATTGCTTAGCCATGAGAATGACCCATGTTACAGTTACACTGGGATGCCTCAGACTTTCTATGGTTTTGTTTCATTATCTTGGTCTTCCTCTGTTCTATTTATAGTTTGGGAAAGCAGATCTGTTTTCAACCTGAATGACTGTCCCTTGCCCTTTCCTTCCCTGAGGGGACAGGAATCTACCATTCAAAACTCAAAAGACCAGTCACCCAACTAATAAACAAACCTCATGGAGTCATTGGGATACATTAACATGCAAACTTTTTTTTTGGAGGGAATGAGTTGCCAAAGTATAAAAATAGTGTGAGAAGTAAAACTAAATCAATACGTATTTGAATGCATGAGCACACATATATACACTTATACACTACTTTTCCAAGCTTCAAAGAAAGTTGAGCAAAAAGCATTTCTGAGGGAGGATGAGGATTCGAATTCATCCATCCCTCATTACCCCAGCACACAGTCATCATAATCCCTCTCCTGCCTATATAATATGGCCCTAAACTCTAATGAGTTCTGACTTCACCCTACCCATCCAATTCCCCACTGAAAATCTCAAATTCAGCCCTTTGAACTAAAGCTGACTAGTTATGTGAGTGCAGCCCAAACCCCTAAAATAAAAACAAACAAACCAAGAACAGGTGACTGTGAGATTTGCATTCAGTTTGCCATGTTACCTTCACTCTGAGGCTGAGAAGCCTTCCTCTTCACTTATTTAAATATGCATCAGCTCAGAAGTTACACAATGTTTCCATCAGTTGAAGATGTGGCATTTAGAGAGAGCATCAGGAAAATAAAAACTACAGACAAACTAGGGTGTATTTGCATATATCACTTGAAATTAGGCTATGTTGCAGCATATTGGGAACTCATATGCATTGGATGTCAGCTGAGTTCCTTTTCTTTCCCCCCAAGGTGACATTGGTGCTTGTCTTACCAAATATGATGCAATTGACAAGTGTTTTCATGTAAGGAAGATATATGCCTCCCATCACCTTGTCAAGCTGAGTGAAGGCAAACTCCGGCACAGCCTTTCACAAGTGATTAGGTGGTCGGAGTCATTAAAAGTCATAAAGTTAGACTGCAGCAATGTGCCATGCATATATATGAACTCATCCAAGGCTGGCTGTCCTCCTTGAAGCAGGTGAAAGCTCTCAACTTCGCCTCTGACCGAGTCATGAATTCCTGCCTGAGTTCTCTTTCCCTGAGCATACCTTTGAAATTAAACTGAGCAGTAACTGGGCTGCCTTGGCCAGTCTTATTGTCTCCCTCTCAGCCAAACCTCTTAAAGTTTGTGGTCCAAGCATCTGACCCTGGTTCCTCAACCCATGAGTAAACAATTGGGCTGTCATTATGTCAACATCTCTCTAGCACTTTTAAAGAAAATGTTTTCAAAGGACTTCCTGAGCTATTCTCTACTACCCTGTGAAAAAAACAAAGATATTATTAACTTGATTTAACTCAAGAAAACTGAAACACAGAGTTGAAGAGATAGTACCAGAGGCATAGGTAGCCAGACAGAAGAATGCCACAATGAAAGTTTATTCTCTTGGTCTATCAACTTCTTCACTCTCCCTGTCCCTCACATACCCCCAATGTTTCCCTGAATATGGGTCAGATTTGTTATGGTTGTGTTATGGTTGTATGGTTGTATGCAAGAACAAAGTTACTATATTCTGGCAGATTCATCACAAGGACGAAAAAGAAAGAAAGGAAGGGAAGGATGAAGGAAGAAAAGAAGGGATGAATAGGAAAAGTAGAAAGAAAAAGAGAAGAAAGGAAAGAAGGAATTCAAATCTTTCTGAAGCCCATCAAAGAGATGTAGAGAATGCTTTTGCTATTTCTAATCATTAAGCCATCTCCCTAGGCTATAAGTCTTGGCTTAGGACCAACCCAACCTTCGTGCTGCATCCGATACATTTATAAGACATCTCACCTTAATGTGTCTGGATTAACCAGGATATCTTTCTCATAAGAATGCCATTTCCCTGTCAATGACTTCTAGTTCAATAATCTTCTATGGAATAGCATGAGCTGAATCCTAGCATGAAGTCTTTGTTTTGGTATGAGGGCTTTGTTTCATGGATAAGATAGATATAAGACTTACAGTTTGAGCAGCTTTCATAATTTAAAAAATGGAATTATGAGTTAAAAGATAGGAAAAAAAAATTAAAATCATCTATTCTTGCCCAGAAAGTCCCAACTCTGACTTAGATCAGTTCATGTCATTCTTCATCGGGACACTGAAGCAATTATTTCAACCAATCACCTATCAATAAAGATAACCAAGACTTCGATATATACCCTTAATCCTACTTACCAATATTCTGGGTCACCCACAAAGTTTATATGACTCAGACAAATAGCAGGTGACCACTTTGACCTGATAAAACAGAAATCTTCTAATTCCTACCTAAAATGGAAATACTATTCCCTAATGTGAATATAGCAGAGTAAGAAATAAGATATATAGTCTTCAAAAATTCAGTTAACTTCCACAAACCATCATAACACTGAATAGACAATGACTTAAATAACTATCTACCTGAATATTCTGTATATATTCTGAGAAATGAATCTTCAAGCTCATCTGCAAGGCCGGTATGAGATGAAAGAGATAAAAGGGAGACAAAGAAAACAATTAGGGAACCTTACATCCACTAGTATTTCCCATCCTCCTGTAATGGCAATCAAAATAGGATCTTTTGCTGTTTCTGTTTTAGTATAATCAAGTTGCCTGATTGAATCTTGCCTTTATCCATCAAGAGTCTTTACTAGGAGTCATGCACAGAGACTAGAGTTTCTTTAACTAGAGACAGTATATGTATTTGTATTGTTAATGTGATTAAACATCTTCCCCGCCCATTAATGGGCCTGCCCATTAAGGAGAGTTTGATTAGGAAAGATTTGTAGGAACACCCACATCTTTGGTTAATGAGTCACTGGTTCTCAAGGGTTGAGATGCCCCCAGGTTCTAAAAAAGATAT
>CM053772.1:161078579-161092895 GCA_028658325.1 Potorous gilbertii
AAAATAGGATCTTTTGCTGTTTCTGTTTTAGTATAATCAAGTTGCCTGATTGAATCTTGCCTTTATCCATCAAGAGTCTTTACTAGGAGTCATGCACAGAGACTAGAGTTTCTTTAACTAGAGACAGTATATGTATTTGTATTGTTAATGTGATTAAACATCTTCCCCACCCATTAATGGGCCTGCCCATTAAGGAGAGTTTGATTAGGAAAGATTTGTAGGAACACCCACATCTTTGGTTAATGAGTCACTGGTTCTCAAGGGTTGAGATGCCCCCAGGTTCTAAAAAAGATATAAATACTCTGAGGGTGAGGTTTTACTTTGGGGCTTAGTTTTTGGTAAGAAGGTTTGCATGCCATATGAGTATTCTGGGAAGCTTCCAAGGAATCCCTCAGCTTCAAGAACCCAGATGGTGTGCTTCACTCTATAGTAACCATAGTCAAACATAGCTGTACCTATTTGTTGAATTATGGTCAGGCAGAGGAAGCCATGTCTGTTGATTCCTTTGGGACTTAGTTTTTGTAAGAGTGTTTGACCAGATGAGGACTCAGGGAAGCCTCTAAGGAGCCTCCTGGCTTTGAGAACCCAGATGTCATGCTTCCCTCCCTGGTAACTGGTCAGACAGCTAGCTGTACCTATCTCTTGAATTATAGTCAGGCAGAAGAAGTCATGTCTGTTGACTACTTTGGGGCTTACTGATTGGAAGTGTTTGTTTGGTCAGATGAGGACTCTGGAAAGCCACTAAAGGAGCCCCCTGGCTTTGAGAACCCAGATGTTGTGCTTCCCTTTCTGGTAACTATAGTTAGACATTTGGAGTCCAATTGTCTTTTAAATTCAGGTAGAGGAAGCCATGTCTGTTGATTTTTTGATTTCTCTGTATTTCCTTTGAGGTTCAGACCCCTTGAAGTAGGTGAATGATATATGTGCTTGGTTAAAAGAATGATATATGTGCTTGATTAAAGTGGTTGTTAATCCCTCAAAAGTTGCCTTTCCTTTTATGAATGCAGATCTAAGAACCTGTGATAAGTTCCCTGTGTATTTTGGGGTGCCTACTGATACACTGGCAAAGTAAAACAAATTCCTCATCCAGTGCAACAAACAAGGGAAGCTCTGGAGTCTTAACCTCTCTGAGTCTCAGTTTCTTCATCTTTAAAACAAGGATAACACCTAACCACGGTGTTTTTGTAAGGATTGAATGGGACAGTTATTTTAATTGCAAACTTTAATGGTAATATAAACATTAGCCATCACTACTCTCACATTATGCTAAGATACTAAACTATATTGGTTCAATTTATACTGTTAGTTCTCTTTCCAATGATAAAGATCCATAATTTATTTGTAACTCCTACTATACTTTCCCATATTAATCCTAATTCTAATTCCTGTAGATTAAAGTCATTTTCCTGGCAAAGTCATCTTTTTTTTTAAAGGATTTTTTTTTTTAATAATCAAGAAACAATGGAATCCCTTCAACAAGAGATGAGAACATCCACTTTCTCTTCCCTGCTTTCCTTGGGTGAAAGAGCCAAAGTAAGAATGCCCAATGGTGTGGCCTAGAGCTAGGCAATAGAAATCAAGAAAATTTGCAAATTGGTCATGAAATGAAAAAAAAAACACTTATTAAGAACTTGCTGTGTGCAGAATATTTACAGTTTTAAATGGACACTTAAAGGATTCCATTTTATCATTTTAAAAGGTCCTGTATACCTATTCCCACAACTAGCATCTGAGGTCAAATTTGAACTCAGGTCTTCTTATATCCAACTCCAAGGCTTTATTACTGCATGATCTAGCTGCCTCTAAAATGAAGATGGGTTCGGTCTGTCTTTCACAACACTGAACTAGAAAAAGCCCCACAAAATAGATTATAGAAAGTGAAAGGCCCACAGTATGAAATATCATCTTAAGAAGAGATGTTCCAATTCGGTTGGTACTGTGTGTAAAAGTTTACTAATTTGTTGCCCAATTCAGGGTACAGGAGATTCTAACACCTGCTATGAGCTTCAAAATTAAGTTGGATGTTCATACAGTGACATTGCCATCTATTACCTCACAAATCTGGGATTTCAATCGGTCCCTATAGTTTCCATGAGGGAGTCAACATCCCTTCATGGAAGCTATGTCAACTGATTATGTAATGTCCAGATTTAGGTAATAATTACTGCAATGTGGGCATTGTAAGTGATAAGAGAAGAATATGTCATCTTCACAGTACTGTGACAACTCAGAGGAAGGTTCTGCAAAAGTCTCCACTTGAAATGCCCTGTCTGGTGACCCACTTAATATGAAAACTACCCAAGGACTTTTCCAAAACTTCTGGAGGTTAGATTAAAAACATTTAGTTGGTGGGCAAAAGGGTGGGTTAGAGTAGGAGGGAAAAAAACAAACCTTTCTTCCAGGAAACGCCTAAAAATGAACTGCATGTGCTTCAAATTTTAAAAACAGCAAGATTGTCCTGGAAGGAAAACAAACAGCCTGAGTCTGGAATTGAATGGATGAACCATTTCAGACCTCCCCACATCAGCACTCCTGTCTCTCCTCTATCTTTATCTCATTATCCCTTTCATATCTCTCTCTCCATTTCCTTCTTTGTCTTTATCTCCTGGTGAGTCAATCTTGTGTCTTATTTCCAGGTGAAATCATATTACTTTTATGCAGACACTACAATCACTCACCAAAACCACATGCATGAGGAAGTCATTACCCAAACTCAACGCAACCACCCCAGTCCCAAGCCAGGGTCAGGTTTGGCTCACAACTGAAGCAACTGCTTATACCAGCTCTAGACCACATGGCTCAGCCTGAAATTACAACGTCTAGCGGCAATGGGCACCAAATTCAATTTCCTGACTGAGGGTTTCTTAATGCTAACCTCCAACTTTACCCAGCACACATTCTTGGAAGGGGATTATCATTAAAAATGGATTTTATAAAGAACACTAACTACCCAGCACTGGGCAATGGAATAAAGCCTCTGCTTTCCAATGCTTTTTCTTGAACTGAGTTGGATTACAACAGGATGCTTTTGGAAGCATTGGCTATTGTTCACTAGCCAGAACTGAAGCCCCTCACAATTTCTTTGCCTACCAGTTACAGGAGAACACTTTGCTTGAAGTTGTGCATTGTCGTATCTGCTTTTAAAGTAATGTCTGAAGTGACTTAAAACCTAATGGAGAAACAGTTACTCACAGTAATATGGGTGTCAACACAAAACTCTAACCAGAAATTCAAATACTTGGAATGAGCACCACAAAGCATACTTGAGAACAACGATGTCAAGTTTTTTAAGATGAGGAAGGGAGAAGAGACCTTAAGAACAGACTTTGGACCTGGACACAAAATCCTTACCCCATTGGAAAAAAAAAAGGAAAACAAATTTTAAAAATAACTATATATGAGAACAATATTTCAATAAATTGGTTTCCTTTGCAATCCTATGTATTTTATTTTGTGCATTTAAAAATAGTTTTTCCATGAAGGGATTAGTAAGTTTCACCATGCTGACAAAAGATGTTTACAACATGCAAAAAAGTTAAGAATCTCTGATCTAGATTGTCCTTTTTAGAAGAGGTCTTTTAAAATTCAAGGGACATGAACTGAATGGGGTCAGACAACATCTACTTGGTTTAAATAGCAATCCTGATAAGCAGATCCTAGTAGGGAACCAGTATCCATTTGCCGGTCCTTTGTGGTACTAAGGGTAAAGACAATTGCAATTTGTAGTTGTCCACACTGTCACCAGTTGGGTATTCAATTTTGTTTCCTCCTTCAGTCCTTGGACCTTGAAGAGTTCCTTACTTTAATTATACTTTCACTCTAATACTATCTCCTTAGAGAACCCCTTCCTCTTGAAATGATGTCAAGTTTACAAATTTGAATCTAGGGCAAATGTAATGCTACATTAAAAAACAAGGCAGTGGGCTTTTCTCCCAAGCTTGGTGCCAAGTTCTGCTGCTTCAGTCACATCCCTGAAACAAAATGACAAAGGTCAGAGTCAATGAATTTGACTATATTGGGCACCTGGTGACCAGGACTGCATTCACCACAGGTGGAGTAGACATTGTAGCCTTCAATGACCCCTTCATTGACCTCAACTACATAGTTCAAATATTTCAATGACGCCCATGACAAATTCAAGGACACTACCAAGGCTGAGAAGGGGAAGCTGGTGATCAATGGAAAATCTATTACCACCTTACAGGAGCAAGATCCCACCAATATCAAATAGGAAGATACTGGAGCTGAGTATCTTGAAGAGTCCACTGTAGCCTTTACCACCATGGAAAAGGCTGGGGCTCACTTGAAGGGTGGAGCCAAGAGAGTCATCATCTCTGCCCCTTCTGCTGATTCCCCAATGTTTGTGATAGGAGTGAACCATGAGAAATATGAAAATTTCCTTAAGATTGTCAGTAATGCTTCCTGCACTACCAACTGCTTGGCCCCCTTTGGCCAAAGTTGGCATTGGGGAAGGACTCATGAGTATAACCCATGCCATTACTGATACCCAGAAGACAGTAGATGTCCCTCTGGTAAGATGTGGCATGATGGGTATGGTGCTGTCTAAAACATCATCCCTGCTTCCATTGGTGCTGCTAAGGTTGTAGGCAAGGTCCTACTTGAGCTGAATGCGAAGCTCACAGGCATGGCCTTCCATGTTCCTACTCCCAGTTCATCTGTTGTGAATCTGACCTGCCACGTGGATAAACCTGCCAAATAAGATGATATAAAGAAAGTGGTGAAGTAGGCATCAGAGAGACCCTTGAAGGGTATCTTGGGCTACACAGAGAACCAAGTTGTACCTGTGACTTTACAAGCTGCACTCACTCCCCTGCCTTTGATGCTGGCACTGGTATTACCCTCAGTGATCATTTTGTCAGGTTCATTTCTTGGTATGACAATTAGTATGGTTATAGCAACCATGGAGACCTCATGGTTTACATGACCTCCAAGGAGTAAAGTGGAAAGCCATGGATCTTCATCCCCAGGCAAAAAAGTAGAGATCCACCACAGCAAAGCTTATATTCCCAACCTACATTCCTTGTCCAATTCACATTCTTGTCCCAAAGCACCCCTATAGTAGTGGGGAGAAGCCTAGAGTCCTGTATTGTGTACCATCAATAAAGTCACCACATTCAGTGCAAAAAAAAAACAACAACAAGGCAGTGCCCTTCTGCTTGAGGAATAGAAGCTGTGATAGGTGAATAGAATGAAAATTACTATATCGTAAGAAATGATGAACATGTTGAATACAAAGATGAAAGTGAAATTAGTAAAAGTGCAAAAACAACATACCCAATGATTATAATAGCGTTGGAAATGGAAAAAACAAAAGTAACACTAACAGAAAATGAATGATGTGAAATAATGACGACTGAGCTTGGACTCACAAATTATATGAAAAGAGATGGCTCTTTCCTGTTTTTAAAAATTCTTCATTAAAAGGAATGATTGTCATAATACAAAATAAAAGATATCTTTAATTTTAATAGGTCATATAATCTGTGACTTGGTCGTGTGGAACCTCTCTCCAATGGAAAAGTATTGGAACTTCCCTACAACTTAGTAGATAAGTCTTAGAATTGGTTTGGGTTTAAGTGTTTCCAATGGGTGCTCAAAGACGTTAAGTAACTTACATGGTAGTCACACAACAGTTAAACGTCAGAGATGAGACTTGGACCTGTGTCTTCTTGATTCAAAGTCTAGCACAGTATCCACTATGCTACACACTTCTCTTAAACTTGTGCCCAAATATTCTAATTCATTCATTTGGCAGTCTGGAGAAGCTAATAGACTCTTGTATAGAATAATATTTTAAATGTGTAAAATAAAAAATATAGAATTAAAAATGAAACTAATTATATTGAAATAACTATGAAAAAAACTCTCTAACCTAGTTCAAAGAGTTCAGTTTAACAAATTCTGTTTTAAAGGACCTGAGATTCCATTAATCTGGATGAAGACCCTCCAGTCATGCATTCCCATCCAGGTCCCCCAGCCTACTGATTTTTATCCATGACTTCCAATAAGTTTACCAACAACATCACAAGATGACCCTAGTGCAACACCCAGGCTGTCTAAGCTAGTTTTCATTCTCAACACATAACTAGACCATCTTCTTTCCCTCTCATATGTTGTTTTACTCTATTTCTCAATTCTTCCTTTATAATGTGTTACCACCTACTCATATCCACCATAAGCCTCTCCATTGCTCTTTGGGTGATTTTCAATTTCCCTTCTTCAGATTTTTTATTCTGTGAATCAGTCATACAAGAACAACAGACATACATTGTTGTTTAAAAAAAAAAGAGGGGCCCTTAGCACTGGTCAGCACCACCAATAAGCAAATATTAAAAAAAAAAAAAGACTTACTTTCTCTAGGCCCTACCTTAAATTCTGTGGAAAGCCTTTGTGCTGTTTTCAAGAATGTAAGCTCTTCTAGTACAAGACAAACAACTAGAGAACAAGAATCATTTTCTTTCCATCTTTATGCTGCCAGCACTTAAAATAATCCCTTGCTCGTAGTAGGGGCTTCATACATATCTATTTCATTGAATTGAATAAAACCATGAAAGGAATTTCAGCCTTTCTGGTTTGCTGCCTATAGTCATACTCATCATCAATGAGTACCAAACTATCAAAATATAGAGCCATAATCCTCTCTTTAGCCCAGAAAAAGGGGGAAAGGTATCAAGTGTCCTATTTAATAATAATACAGTCAAGAAAAATAATTTTGAAAAACTTAGGAATGACAGTTAATGAAATCATCAACCCAATCCAGAGGACCAATGAAAAATATTACTCATCTCCTAAGAGAGAGGTTATGGACACAAGATGCAAAATGAGGCACCTTTTTGTACATGGCCAACATAGGAATTTGTTTTGCTTAATTATGTATATTTGTACAAAGGTCTTGTTTTTCCTTTTTATAGTGATGGAGAGGTAAGAAGATAATTGACTGTTCATTGAAAAGAAATTATAGACTTTTTTTTAAAAAAAAAAGAAAGGGAAGAGCCTTGTTGGCATCACATAGTTGCCTGTATACATCTGCCAGTTTACCTTCATCTTAATATATTTGGCCTTGACGGAATGGATTCATGTATTGGTGCTTTCACACGTATGCAACCAAATCAACATATTAACAAGACAGACAACTGGCCTTCCCTCAAAGCTACTCTTTCTCCAAGCTCTCTCCCAATCCCAGAATCCCATGCCTTGTCAGCACACACAGCGCCTAGAAGGCAGGAAAACCAAAGTTGGCAATAATTTTGGTCCATAAACATCCTGAACTCCATTTAAGCCTCACTTGTGATGAAAGCTCTAAATACATTTTCCTCATCACTCCTCTTCTTTTCATTTTCACATGTGTTTATTTTAGGAGAACTTCAATGTAAATGTTTCTGATTAACTTAGAGAAATGTGCAAAAGAAGGAAAAAACATTAACAGAACCACCTAACATTCTAGGAGTCAATCCAGCTTTGTCTCTCCAAAAAAACAGGAAATTAATCTTGCCAAGAGTTCAATGAACTTGGAGAACCAAAAAGTTAAGACTCATTTGCAGCTTCTACTATCCGCTGAAGTCTTACACCAGTGCTGAGATGCAGAAGTGACTTTAAGTTCTTGAAAGCTATGCCAGGCTTATATCCACACTTACCAAGCTACATGGAAAGGTTTTTGAGGATGGATACAGAGACTGCCTCTATGTCTGTTGCTGAAGGGAATCTATTTAAGTTGCAAGAAGCTAATTACATGGAGCTCTCTCCCTAAATATTTGGGCTACAGCAGTCCTTGAGGACCATTTGCTACATTACAGAGAGGCTACAATCGGCATGGGTGGAAGGAATGTCTACACCAACAAAAACACACAACCCTAAGACATGATACTCACTAAAACCTTATGCATTGCTAGGTTTCTAGCTGAAATGGGTTTTAGTGATCACCTGGTCCAATACCTTCCTTTTATGGATGAAAACACTGAGGAAAATAATTTGACCTAGATCATACAGAAAATAAATGCCAGAAACCAGGATTCAAAGCCAGATTCTGTTACCAAATCCTGTATACTTCTAACTATACTGCAGTATACACTTGTTCAATTGTTTTTTGTCATGTCCAACTCTTCATGACCCCATTTGGCAAGGACACTGGAGTAGTTTGCCATTTCCTTCTCCAATTCATTTTACAGATGAGGAAACTGAAGCAAACAGGATTAAGTGACTTGATGGGGGTCACACAGCTAGTAAGTGTCTCAGGCCAGATTTGAACTCAGGAAGATGAGACCTAAGGCCCAGCACTCCATCCACTGTGTCACCTAGCTGCCCTTACTACATATTTAGTAAGCTATAATTCCTTCATTCCATAGAAGTGAGCACAATAATACATATAAATGGTTGGTTTTAAATGTTATGTCCTTTATAATTAGATAGAGACCCACCTCTAAATCTTACTCACCTCTCAGTCTGCATAGTACCATTTTGGGCTTTTATCAAGTGTAACTGGGTTTCCAACCAAGCCTACAGTTTTTTGGATGCTCCTGGAGACACAGAAGAAGGCATGCCTGCCAATTGGGGAAGAGAATGCTGAGACAATGATGTATATCTGTGTGAAAGTCAGAGTTGGCATGAGAACCTCTTAGGAAAAGAGGCAGGGATACACATGGTAAGACTTTGAAAGCTACAGGCACGTAGGAGAAGCCAACTCCTCAAAATGTCCCTGATTTCTTACTATGTGTTTCTAAGGGAAGGTCTTTCAGACCACTTTCAGAGAGTGTTTCTATCTCAAGAAGCTTTCACATTAATTCCACCTGGTATATAGAATATCACCTATATATTCTCTCCACCAATTAGAAGTCATGTCTCCTTCTGCATCCCCAGCTGCATGCAGAATGCTCCAGGCTTGGATGGAAGCCCAGTTACACAAGAACAGAAAGGCTTCATTTTAAAGTGCCCAGCTATACCACAGAGCTAGTTATATTTCAGAGAAAATCCTGGATTCTTTGTACATATTGATATATATCACATCCCCAACTATAATACCCAGGGTTAGGATTTTAAATTGGGCCAGACCCTAATAGATATAAGTTTTAATATATTCTTCATTCTAGTACAGAGGGATTTCTAGTTCTCTATCCATTTCTAATGCCAGTTTCTACTTTTCTGGGAAGAACAAAGACCACCAGCAAGTCCTTTCTTAGTAACAGGGCAAAACTAGGATGAACAAGTGGCACTCTAGGAACATATTTTAGATATGTACCAAAGTGTTAAGAAAAATGGATTTGGAATTAGAAGACCTGAGTTCAAATCCCAGTTCTGATATTTTCTGTGCAACTATGAGCAAGTCACTTCATCACTCTTAGTCATGTGTGCATGAATGTGTGCTTGTGTTTATATGTATGTGCGCGCGCGCGTGTGTGTGTGTGTGTGTGTGTGTTTAAAAAGAGTAATGCATATACATTTTAACTTGGGAGGAGAGCTGGCTAGATTCAAGATTGCCCCTAATACCTAGTGGTGATACAGTCACAGGCACCTCTCAGTGCCCTAAGCAACTAAGGCTGTGAATTTATAAGGGGCTGACAATCTGTATCTCTGAGGAAGAACTTTTTCACTGGAAATTTCCAACAAGTATGAAATCACAGTTGGGTACCAGGAAGCTGTAACCCAAATATGACCTGACTGAGAGGGTCATTGTAGATATTATTCATATATAACATTTAATGTTTGTAAATCACTTTACATATATTAGCTCTCTTAATACTCATAACAACCCTGGGAAATGCTAATCCTGTTTAATAAAGGAGGAAACTGAGGCAAGCATGGTTAAGTGATCTTTCCAGGATCACTTAGATTGTAAATGTCTAAGGTCATATTTGAATTCAGGTCTTTGTGACTCCAAGTCTAGTGTTCTATTCACTGTGCCATCTTGCTTCCTGTATTATTATAATACCAACCTTTTAATGCCCCAAAATGGAAAGTGTAGCCCAAACAAGTAGATCAGGAACCACCTGCTCCATGGGTCTTTCCTAATCCCCCAGGTGGTAGCAGTCTCTCCCCCTTTAAATTAATTTCTATTACTTTGTATATACTCATATATGTACCTATTGTCCACCCTCAATAGACTACAAGCCTTTGAGAGCAACGACTTCCCCCCTTTTCCATTCTTGTAACAAAGCACAGTGTTTTGTACACAGTAAGCACTTAATAAATATTAAACAAAATCTTGTTATGAATATAACCTATTATATCTGCAATAGAAATCATTATAGGGGCACATAAATACATTATAACTGAGTTGAAATCATTTCTATTTGTTCACTTTATATCATAGTGAGAAAAAGTAAAAGTATTGGCTAAGTAAGAATAAGAGGTAGCGTGAACTCAGCCCCCAGAGGTCGGAGACAGAGGAAAAGAACTTTGATGGACAAAGAATATTTATATTAGCACTTTTCACTGAAGTAAAGGACAAGAAATAATGGGACCGCTCAACAAGTGTGGAATGGTTAAATAAACTATGTAGTAAGAATGTAAGGAAATATTATTACATCATAAGAAACAACAGATGTGAAGAATTCATTGAACTTAGACCTATATAGACTTAATGAAGAATGAATTAAACAGAGTCACAAGAACAATCTATATAATGCTTGCAATGATATAAAGCAAAATTACTGAAAGAAAACACTGTCATCAGTGCAGTGGCTGGTCTTGATTCCAGAGGCCATATGTACTTCCCTTTTCTTGGCTGAGAGGGAGTGGATTAGAAGTGTGGACTGAGATATTCATTGTCAGACATGGACATTGTGTTGATTTATTGGACTTCCTTCTTATAATGGAAGGTTCAACTAAAAGTGAAATCATTGGGGAGTGACATGTTAAAAGGAAGTAAGCATCAGTAACATATTTGTAAAAATACTTTTTATTAAAAAGGGGCATGTTAGACATCAATCCATATCATGGGGACACTGACATCTGTGATGTGGTTTGTAATAGGCAGTGAGAGCTATGTGAACCATCTTGGGCTCTACCTTGAAATTTCCCATTAGTTAAACAGATCATATATTCAAAGAAAAAGAGAACCCTGACCTATTTGGTTTCTTACTTTGCAAGAGGCTGGTGAACTCCATGTTCAAAAATGACTAAAGGATGAGAAAGGAGGGATTGTTTTTCTAAAAGAAAAGCATTTGAGAGAAGAAAAAGTAAATAGACCTCAGACACAGACTAGAGAAGCATCCAAAAAATACAACACTAGCAAAATCTCATGCAGCTGCAAGGATGCAAAAGTGTGATAAATAAACAAAAAAACGAATGGAGCAGAGTATAAAGAACACTGGCCTTTGAATCAAAGACAAGGGTACAAATTCAGCTCTCTCCCTTACAAGCTATGCAACCTTACACAATTCACTTCACCTTGGCTTCAGTTTCCTCATTTGTGAGATGAAATAGTTGGACCAGAGATGGCTAAAGTCCCTTCCAGTTCTAATATTCAATGTCATTGCAAGATAGCATTATCTTCCAGTTATTTTTCTTTATGTTTTTGTAGACATTGTATAGATTGTTTTCATGGTTCTGCTTAATTCACTCTGCATAAGTCCATTTACGTCCATATGATGCCACTTTCCTTATTATGTTTCCTTTCAATTTTAGCTACATTGCTTATGTGCGAACAAAACTTTAATTTTATGTAGTCAAAATGTCCATTTTGTTTTCTATGACCCTTTCTATCCCATATTTGATCATGAATTATACTATGAACCAATAATGTTTTGCCCAAAAACATCATTTAAAAAGCAAAGGGAATGTTAGATGATTTTCTTTCTTTAAAAAAAGAGAGCGATACTAAGGGAGTCAAGGGAATTATTTATTGATGATCATTACATCAGAACCTCTCTTCTTACCAACTCTACATTTCAGACAGACTAGACTGCTAACCATCCTCCAAACTTAGTGCTCCAACTCAGGTTTCCATGCATTTATTTATTCAACCACATGCCTAGAAGATGCTCTTTAATGACATTCATTTCTCAGAATCATTGACTTACCCCAGATACTGAAGTACGGTTTCACTAATCAACAAAACTGCTAAGAAAATTGGAAAGAAGTATAGCGGATATTAGATTTAGATTAACACCTCACAGAATATACCACAATAAGTCTAATTGGATACAAGACTTTAGTATAAAAAGTCATTGACAGTATGATTTTTTTTTTATTATTCTTATATCCCCAACTCCTAGCAGAAGACCTAACATATACCAAGTACTTTAAATTTGTGGCTACATTTGGAATGAATTGAATTATCCATATAAAAAATATAATTATAAAGTATAATTTAAAAGTGGCAAGAAAGAAGAAGCAAAGGCAAATAAACACAGGAAACATTTGTCTGTTGGTGAGAGTTTCCGTCCTGGCTTTATTTATTTATATGGATGATGACTTCATCAGTTAGAATTTTCTTAGAACTCTTTCTTCTAAGTTCAAAGAACAATACCAAGAATATATTTCAAAACTCAAACAAGGTCTCTTCTCAACTCTTAAAAAGTTATTCCAACAATATTTCACCATCTGTTATTCATGAAAAGTTTATGAAGCTCCACCACACCTACAGTAAAATTGCTAAATTACAGAGATCATAATTTTATCAACACAATTTTTGAGACTCAAATCTACTATGATCCCAATAAAATATTAATGTTATCTGATTATGATATTATTAGTAATTGCTGCCTTGTCATTGAAAGTAAGTTTAAAGACAAAAAGTTGCCATTTAATTTATTTTTGTCATGACTTAGAATTACACATAACATCACAATAGCACAAATATACCAATCTATGGTCCAAAGACAATCTTGTCTTTGAAAATGACACTAAGAGATAC
Source organism: Potorous gilbertii (assembly GCA_028658325.1). Taxonomy (NCBI): domain Eukaryota; kingdom Metazoa; phylum Chordata; class Mammalia; order Diprotodontia; family Potoroidae; genus Potorous; species Potorous gilbertii. The sequence continues at coordinate 161,091,451 of CM053772.1, forward strand.
TGTGCAAGGGCATGATTAATTTCCAAATATCAGGGATGTGAACTCAAACATAGATTTTTTTTTTACCTTTTTCAAAAGCACACTGGTTGACAGTTCATGTATATTTATTTGTTGGAAGAATTTGCTTATGAAAGTTTTTTGCTTGTAGAAAAAAGGCTAGTTTGTTATCAGTGAGTAAACTCAACTAACAGCTAGGTAGAAGTAGAGGCCAATAATTCATGCACCTTTTAGATGAGTGTCTTATGCTAGAGAAGGAAATTAAACTAGATTAGGGGTTTCTAACATTTTGTGTGTGTCATGGACCACTTAAGGAGCCTATGAACTCTTCTCAGAATGACTTATTTAAATGCATAAAATAAAATACGTTGGATTACAAAGAAAACAATTTTATGGAAATATATTTATCAAACTATTTTAAAAAACAAATTCATGAAAATCAGGTTAAGAATCTCTGAACTAAAAGACCTCTAAAGTCCTGCTAGTTTTAATAGTCTATGATTGTATGAATTTCCACAACTGTATAGAAAAAAGAATTCTTAAACAATCAACCTGAAAAAAAAGAAAGGCAGAAAGAGAGTCAATGCTTGAACACACCTTATTCTCCCTCCCCAAATCCATCTGACAATATCTAGCATTCTGTGAACCATGTTAGTTATGCAAACACATGACTAAAAGAGATAAATGGGGAAACTACCTTATGCTAGAAGATATAAATGTACACTCTCTGTCTCTATCTTTGTGTCTCTGTCTCTTTCTGTGTGTGTGTATGTGTGTGTGTGTTTTTCTCTCTGACACTGTATCTAAATACATAAAAAGAAATGCTAAATGAGTTACAGAGAGATGTGGACAGTAAAACTATAATTCTGGGGGACTTCAATACACCGTTTTAGATCTAGACAAATCTTATAAAAAAATAAACAAGAAAGAAGTTCAGGATCTGAAGAGAAAGTTCAGAAAAGTTAACTAACGATAAATGTCTGGTAATTAATGGATGAGTTATTTATTTCTAAGTTGTTCAGGTCATCTTTACAAAAACTGACTATGTATTAGGACAAAAATAAAGAATCAATATAGAATATGACAAAGGCCATTAATGCAGATATTGACATTTGCAGGTGTGACAATGGAAAATGGAGTAAAAAGAAAGACTATGAGACAATAGTATCGTTACATATGCAAAAGACAAAAGCATTAACAAAATGTTTTAATATATAGATGAAAATTAAAAAGTATCCAAGACAAAGTAATCTGATACTATTTTGTCAAGCTATGTATGTATGTATGTGTGCATGCATACATAAAGTCATGTGTATATATGCACATTCATACATGTACATGAGTGCACATATAAAACCACAGTCCCAAAGTTCATTGGTATGGGACCCTCTATTTATTGGTGTGCCTATATCAAGCCCTGTACCTACAAGAGGGGTGGGACAGAGTTG
>CM053772.1:161093395-161108395 GCA_028658325.1 Potorous gilbertii
CATGCTTTTCTCTCATTTCTTTTCCCAGTTTTTCCTCCACCTGTCTAACTTGATTTTCAGAATCCTTTTTGAGCTCTTCCATGGCCTGAGCCCATGGGATATCTATTTCAGATGTTTGGGACACAGAGGCCTTGACTCCTATGTCTCAACAAGTATTGTTCTTTGTTTAAAGTATGTTTCTAACACATGTAATTACAGGAAAATAAAATACTAAATTTTTTTTAAAAAGTCACTTCCTAGCTCTGTGACCCTGGGGAAGTCCCTTAACCACTGTTTGCCTAAGTTTCCTCACTGGTAAAATGGGGATAAGGATAGCACCTACCACTCAGGGCTGCTGTGAGGATTAAATGAGACAGTATCTCTAAAGAACCTAGCATATCACCTGGCAAATAGAAAAGTGCTATCTAAACGTGAGCTGTGGTGATGTTGATGATATCTGTGCTGTGAATTAAGCTTCTATTCTGAATAACTAGCAAAGGCAGAAATATTGATGGGAGCTCAGGAGCTATGGTTTGCAGAGCATCTTGACTCACAAAGGACCTAGAATCTAGGGCGGAGACAATCCAACCCCATCCAGCCTTCTCACTTCGTGGAGTAGGAAACCGAGGCCCAGTAAATTATCCTCCCCAAAGCCATACAAATAATAATGAACAGAACTAAGCTTTGAACCTTGGACTTCTGCCTCTAAGTCTGCCTCTCTTTCTTCATGAAGCCTTCTCTGAGCCTCCCTTGACAAAGTGATCCGTCTTCTTAAACTTTCTTGAACTTTGGATTTGACTGTACAACATGGGAGACATGGACTGACACAGGATAGCTCAGCACCGTGTGCCCACGTAAGAAAAGGTGCGGTGCTCTTTGAGCCAAGCAGAACCGAGATAGCACAAAGGAAGCACAGGATGCCCAAATTTGTAGTATTCATCCCAAATATTTACACGGACTATCTGTGCCCAACCTGTGGTAGGGAATTCTGAGCTCATTTTGGTCTCATCGGTCACCGTTGGATGCACTGAAATTTCACTTTACAATGGTGATGTCATTTTAGTCCTCTTCAAAGACGAAGGACAATAATCAACCATACATTCTGTAGCATTATCTGAAATTGTAACTTTACTCAAATTAAATTAAAATTAAAATTTATTAAATTGCAAACTCACAGGGCAGGTAACTATGACAATTTTGTTCTTCCTATCTCCAGCACTTAGGTTTGGTGTCTTACATTTACATTTAATAAGTTTTAAATATAAATATGTTCAATTGGATTGGGAAGGGAAAAAAAGCTTGTAAAATAAAATAAAGGTTATGGTTGATTTTTCCTCTTTCAAGAACTAGCAAGTGACATTGGATTTGCTTGCAACGGTAGAATTGTCTTCTGTGAATTGACTTTAATGTTGCCAATCTCAGCTGATTCACTGTAAGATTTGAATTTAATAATAAATTATATTTATATTATTATATGATACATAATTAGATAATATATACCTATTATATATAATATAAATAATATATCTCAGCTGATTCACTGTAAGATTTGAATTTAATAATTAAAGAATAAATAACAATTTTTAAAATGTGTGTTAGCTTGATTTAGTCTCGTTGTGCAATCATGGAAATAGTTCTACTTACTTTTATTGCTTTCTTTATTTGTCCTTTAATGAGGTGAGGTGAAGTAAACTATGTAGAAGCTGTAGTGATGATGATGTGTTCAGAATCAGAGTATTATACTTGTACTCAGAAAGCTTCCTGATTGGCTGAAAGGAAACATGAGACTAGAAGAATGACCCAAGGAGCCCAGGTGGGCCTATCTCAAATTCAGCACAGGCGATTCAATAATCTCATCTGAGGTCAATACAGGAATGTACCCAGTAGAAAATACCTTAATAAGTTTAGGACCACTTAACCTAGTGGAGGTTTCTCATATACTTCTTATACTTGTTGCTCAGTTGTTTTCAGTCGTGTCTAACTCTTTATGACCCCATCTGGAGTTTTCTTGGCAAAGATACTGGAGTGGTTTGCCATTTCCTTCTCCAGTTCGTTTTATAGGTAAGGAAGCTGAGGCAAACAAGGTTAAGTGACTTGCCAAGGGTCACACAGCTAGTAAGTGTTTGAACTCAGGAAGATTTAAACTCAGGAAGATGAGTCTTCCTGACCATAGACCCTGTTCTTTATACACTGTGCCATTTAGATGCCCATTTCTTGTACACTTACTTCTAATGAATTCAGGATCTGTATGATCACCTTTCTCTTGTTTAAAAACAAAACTGCAAACCATTTTAGAAAATGAATGTTTGTGTGCTGGAGTTTGTGGAGAGAGGAAGCCTCTGTCTTTGTTTCTGATAGTCTGGGATTGGTCTGCATTTTAGACTTCAAATAAAACTTCTAAAGACTTTAGCCTTTGAGTTGAATGCCTGTCACTAGTCTGCTAACACTGGTCAACTTTTCCCTTGCCTCATTGTCCCCCCTCCCAACTCCAATTCTAAATCTCCACTGAAATACAGATTTACTGATCTTTGGGTCTCCATAGAAACCCTGCAATGCCTTTTAGAGAGTTTTAGTATTGCCACCCCCAGCTGTGTCACTATGAGATTTGAATTTTGATGAAAAGATAGATGTCATTGTACCTGGCATGAAGTTTAGTCCCCTCCTGACAAGTTGCCTTGATGTCTTCTGACTGAATGATGCCTGTTTTACTCTTCTTGCCTCATAAAGCTATTCTGGCTCTGCAATATTTTGCAGTCTGCATCTTTTAAGATTTTTATACTGCCCCTTAATAATCCATGGGTTCCAAAAAACCCAGTCATGCCTAAAGAACATAGAATACAAGTCATAGAGAGCCACTGGCATTTTCTAAAACCTTAAAAAAATTTTTACCTTGTACTTGTCAGAAATCATTAATTAAGTCATAGTATTGAGTCAAATCACAGCTTCTGACATTTCTAGGAAAGATAAAAGTAAGAAAACTGTCAAACATGTCAAATATTACTCCAAGTTATTTTCATTCACAAATGTGATCTTGGCAAATTAGAGCTAAAACCACATTGATGTTTAAAAAATCCCAAATTGTCTCCTTTGTTTTAGTCACTCAGTAGATCAAATGAAAGTCTTGCCTAACTTACAATTGGCTCAGTTGGCCAGAAGAAGAAGAAGGAGGAGGAGGAGGAGGAGGAGGAGGAGGAGGAGGAGAAGGAGGAGGAGAAGAAGAAGGAGGAAGAAGGAGAAGAAGAAGAAGAAGAAGAAGAAGAAGAAGAAGAAGAAGAAGAAGAAGAAGAAGAAGAAGAAGGAGAAGAAGAAGGAGAAGAAGAAGGAGAAGAAGAAGAAGAAGGAGAAGGAGAAGAAGGAGAAGAAGAAGAAGAAGGAAAAGAAGAGGAAGGAGGAGAAGAATTTGATGATTTCTATGTTGCAGACCCTAAGAGAAGCAAGCCTTGCTCATTTGGTTTGATTTGTCACAAAGGGAGGGTTGCTGCTAAAAATGCAAGAAAATGGCTTGCTTCTTAAAAGTTATGTAGATGTCATGGTACCTGGCATGAAGTTTAGTCCCCTCCTGACAAGTTGCCTTGATGTCTTCTGACTGAATGATGCCTATTTTACTCTTCCTGCCTCATAAAGCTATTCTGGCTCTGCAATCTGAGCTGACATTTAGCCAATCCAGGTTCTAGATACCTTGTGGGTTAGTATCTTGTCCAAACCATCTTGAAACTCATCAGTGTAGTGACTATTGCTTGTCAGCTAGAAGACATATTATTCTAAATGTGGGCATTTTAATTGAATAAAAATGTAGTAATAGAACATCCTTCCCATAAATATTAAGCTCACACTCTGACAAATACACACAAATTCTGTGGAAAGAATGAATTTGTATAGAGCTCAGACTTGGGACATTCACACATGGAAAGGAGAACATAGGTGAAGGTACATACAAACAAGGAACATATGGAACTAGGGAATACATATGGAGATGCAACTGAAATGTCTGATAGTACAAAGCTGCTTGTGTCTTCTAGTAATGTCACCATGCAGAGCTCTGCTGAACCTGCTCAGCATTGTGTCTCCTGGACAGTCATTGTATCTCAGCTGCTTCCCACTGTTGACCCCTACACGTTATGAAGTGTCACATCTCTGCTTCAGCTGATAACTGTTCAGCAATGTTTAGACCATTCAGTAGCCTGTGCAACAGTCAGTAAGGATGCTGTCATTAGTAAGCTTCTCCCCTGCAAGGAAAGCTCTACAGAGGTTATTAATAAAGAAAAATCAACAAGCATTTTTTTTTAAAAGCACTTACTATGTATTGGGTATCAAAAGCTCTTTAAGTCACATCCATGGTTTCTCTTTCAGACTTCTCTATTAGCCTTTCATAGAGTCTTGGTCATACTCCTTAGCCAAGGTGCAAACTTCAGAGGCACCTGCTATTTTGGTAATAACAAAAAGTAACTCTCTTACTTGAAAGTAGAGCTATAACTCCCCTCACATAGCCTTCTCAATAAATACTTATGAATTTGTCTCTCTCTGCAGCCACACTTCTTAGCCAATAATTATGAATCTCACTGGATTACTTCTTAAACACCTTTCTGAGTCAATGGCTGAAAGGCTGTTTTTATTTTTCCTAATAGGTTTCATTTGCCAATGACAAACAAGATCTTCCTCCAAAACAGATTGAGTCAACAGGAAACAAGAGGGCTTGCATATTTTTCGACTGTTGTTAGAATAGTTAGGCTTGAATTCTGAATCCTTCTGCAAATTGGATAGAAACCAGTTTTAGTTCATACATTTTACAGTATCAGTGAATGAAAGCTGAAAGGGATATTAGGGGGTTATCAAGTCCCACCTCTCCCCTCATTTTATGCATAAAGAAACTGAGGTGAGGAAAAGCTAAATGATTTGCTAAAGGCCATATAGGCTAAAAGAGAAAGAGGTAAGATTTGAATTTTGGTCTTCTGACTCCAAATCCAGTTCTCTACCTCATGCTGCTTACAAATCCTTAATGATCATTTAAAATTTCAATTAACCTTGCAATTTCTTTCGAATTCATTCTCTTACAGATGTCAGAATAATTTTCCTAAAGCATAGGTGCCTTAGTCAAAACCTTCAGTGGTTCTCTTTCTCTCATAGGATAAAATACAAATTCCTCAGTGTGATGTTTAAGATTCTCTGCTGTCTAGGTCTTATATCCCCTGATTAAGATAAATATCTCCAGGTCTTTACTTCTTCAAATAGAAAAAAAAGCCCAGTGAATCAGGGTCTAACCTCCCAAATAGGAGGTGGTTATAACTGTGCTACCTATAGAAGGTCAAAGGACCTTTAAGCCTACTTCCCTCTCACAAAATGTCATAGTCTGATATCTCCTAAGTCTTGCTACAGTTAGATAATCCTTACAAGCTATAAAGCATCAGTACTTTGCTTAAGTTTCATAGTTTTCACAGGACCAGGTAATTAGGTACTTGCTTTGCATCTCAGCTCTCTCTGGTGTGGCCCCTACCTCTATGCCCCAATTGATTATTAGATTTTCAGTAATATTTAGAGTCAGCATCATGGTAGTTATTTGATCACACTACATTAAAGCACTGAAAAGGGATGTTAGAAAATAGTATTTTACAAATCTACCCAAAGTAGCGGTCCATGATTTATGCTGTGCAGAGAACTTTAAATTGGGAGGGAAGTGAATAAATTCCTATTTCCAAGTCTGTTACTAACTCATTTTATGACTTTGGGTAAATCAATACACCTGTCAGGATCTCTTCTCTTTCTTCTTATCTGCATAATAAAGAGGTTAGGCCATATGATTTCTAAGTTTCCTCACAACATTCTATGACCTTCATCTTAGATCACAGGCTTACAATATGTTTTTAAGATTTTCCCTTTTTGAGGAAAGCAACAGTTTACCATGGATATTCACAAGTAACACTCTTAGGCCACTGGCAAAAGAGAGGTAAAAATGGAGATAGAATTAATTTGGAATTATAGTGTTACACTTTACAAAGAATTATAAGAAATCTAGCCATAGGTGTGAGAAATCTTAGATACTGGCTATCCATTTTTTTCTTGGGATAAAAGATGCTGTTTTCTAACACAGTAATATCTATTCCTTTCACAATCAATTAATAAACATCTGTTAAGTGTCTTCTTTGTGCCAGGCATCAATCAGTGAGGATACAAAAAGAGACAAAAGACAGTCCCTATCTTCAAAGAACTTATAATGACTGCCAAGACTAAATTAATTTTAAAAGAATATTTATCATTGGGTAGAGGCAAGATGGCAGAGTGAAAGCACAGACTTGCTAGAGCTTGCCCCAAAAACCCAGCCAAATACCTGTAAAAATGATTCCAAACAAATGCTGGAACTGCAGAACCCACATAATGACAGAGGAAAGACAGCTTGGAAGGCTGACAGAAAATGTCTATTGTGCTGTGCTAGAAACAGATTGCAGTCCAGAATGGGTCACACTGGCACAGACGGGATCTGAAAAGGCCTTGGTGGGGGGGGTCTGAATTTCTGGCACCTGTGGCAGCTTCCCAGACTTCACAACCCCAAAACACCAAGGACAAATTGAAAGGTCAGTGTGAGAGAATAGAGTGGTCTGGTCCCAGCCCCAGGGTGGCAGAGGGGGTAGAGGAGCCTGAGGAAGTCACAGCAGCAGCATGAGCAGAGGCAGCATCTCTTTCTGGAGTTCTAGGTCCACAGACTGGAGGGATCAAGCAGCTGACAGTGCACCACCACCACCACTGGTGAAACTATCAGGACAAAGAACTCAAAAGTCAAGTAGATGACTAGAGAAATGAGTAAAAAACAGGAAAAGAATCAGACTATAGGATCTTACTTTGGTGACAAGGAAGACCAAAACATACAAACAGAAGAAGACAACAAAGTCAGATCTCCTACATCCAAAGCCTTCAAGAAAACTATGAATTGGTCTCAGACCCTGGAAGAGCTAAAAATATGAATTTGAAAATCAAGTAAGAGAAATTGAGTAAAAATTGGAAAGAGAAATGACAGTGATGCAAGGAAATCATGAAAACTAAGTCAACTGCTTGCTAAAGGGGACCCAAAAGTGCTGAAGAAAATTCACATAAAAAATAGACTAACTCAAATGGCAAAAGAGATCTAAAAAGCCAATGAGGAGAAGAATGCCTTAAAAGCAGAACTGATCAGATAGAAAAGGAGGTTCAAAAGTTCACTGAAGAAAATAATTCCTTAAAGATTAGAATTAGGAGCAGATGGAAGCTAATGACTCTGAAAAATCAAGAAATTATAAAACAAAGCCAAAGCAATGAAAAAAAAAGCAGACAATGTGAAATATCTCATTGGAAAAACAACTGACCTGGAAAATAGACCCAGAAGAGACAATTTTAAAATTATTGAATTACCTGAAGGCCATGATCAAAAAAGGAACCTAGACATCATCTTTCAAGAAATTATCAAGGAAAACTGACCTCATATTTTAGAACCAGAGGATAAAAGAGGTATTGAAAGAATGTACCAGTTGCCTCCTGAAAAAGATCCCAAATGGAAAACTCCTAGGAATATCATAGCCAAATTCCAGACCTCCCAGGTCAAGGAGAAAATCTTGCAAGTAGCTAGAAAGTAACAATTAAAGTATCATGGAAACACAATAAAGGCAACAAAAGATTTAGCAACTTCTACACTAAGGACTGAAGAGCTTAGAATATGATATTCCAGAGGTCAAGGGAGCCAGGATTATAATCAAGAATCACCTACCCAGCAAAACTGAGTAAAGTACTTCAGGGGAAAATGGTCATTCAATGAAATAGAGGACTTTCTAGTATTCTTAATGAAAAGACCAGAGTTGAATAGAAAATTTGGCTTTTAAACACAAGAATCAAGAGAAGCATGAAAAGGTAGACAGGAAAGAGAAATCATAATAAAACTTAATAAAGTTGAACTGTTTACATTCCTACATGGAAAGATAATATTTATAACCTGATACTTTTATCAGTATTAGGGTAGTTGGAGGAATTATATTCATATAGACAGAGGGCACAGGGAGAGTTGAATATGAAGATATGATATCTAAAAACACAAAATTAAGAAGTGACAGAGGAATATATTGGGAGAAGGAGAAAGGGAGAGATAGAATGAGAGTAAATTATCTCTCACATAAAATAGGCAAGAAAAAGTTTTTTCAATAGAGGGGAAGAGCAGGGAGGTGAGAGGGAAAGAGTGAACCTTACTCTCCTTGAATTTGTTTTAAGGAGGGAATGACATGCACACTCAATTTGGGATGAAAACCTATTTTACATTACAGGAAAGTAGGGGGGAAGGAGATAACTAGTGGCTGTGAGGGATGACAGAATGGAGGACAAATGGGAGGAGCAGGTAATTAGAAGTAAACACTTTTGAGGAGGGACAGGGTCAAAAAAGAGAATAGAATAAAGTGGGGACAGGATAGAATGGAAGGAAATACAAAATATAGTTAGTCTTTCACAACATGACTGTTATGGAAATGTTTTGCATGACTACACATGTATAACCTATACACAAATTACTTGTCTTCTCAGTGGAGATGAGTGGAAAGGGAGGAAAGGAGAGAAATTGGAACTCAAAGTTTTAAAAATGAATGTTAAAAATTGTTTTTACATGCAACTGGGAAATAAGTCATACAGGCAATGGGTATGGAAATCTATCTTGCCCTACAAGAAGATATAGGGGATGAGGATAAAAAAAGGGAGGGATATGATAGAATGAAGTACATATTGAGGAGAGGGGTATTCAGAATTTAGGGGAGAATGTAGGGGAAAGGAGAGATGGGGAGAAAATTTGAAACTCAAAATTTTGTGGGAGTGATGAAAACTAAGAATAAATTTTAAAAAATAAATAGAACAAAAATGTAACTGGGAAATATTTGAGAAAATAAGTTGAAATACAATAATAAAAATGAAGTTTTTTTTTTAAAGACATCATCAAAGAAATGAATGAGTGAAAAGAAGATGGTTTGTTTGGATTGTGATGGAGATGTACAGCCTGTGGATAGAACATGTCTTACTTTGAATCTTGGAGATGTCAGGAGAAAATAAGGAAGGAATCCCTGGACAATAGATGGACTTTCCCTACTGTCTCCCCACCCCAACCTGGTGGAGAATGCAGGGAAGGACAAAAACAAGTGCTGAGTAGAGTGGGAAGACTTGGATGGATTGTAATCTACACTGTTTAAAGGAAAACTCTACTAATGAGATCAAAGATCCATTTGAAAAATTATTTGAGTTGAAAGACAAGCCTCTCTTTAAATGTTCCCTAGGTGATACCTTCATTTGATTTGTGGATATTAATAAATATAATGTTATGATCTCTTTCACATATTCTCAAATTTTTTCTATCACTCTTGCCAGAAATTCTACCAATGAAAGAAGACAGTCTTTTTACTTTGTATATATTTACAAACATATTATTGAGTACCATTTTTTTTATACTAACTAGGGAAATATATCTCTGGTGATATTTAGGCTGTCATCATATTGTTTCAGGCCTACTGACTTGTAATCTATACATGTTTAGTTCTTACAGATTTGGTGGGATATAGATATAGATAGGGTGGGAAGGTTAATTTAATGAACATCTTGTCAACAATAAGGAAATTCTCTGAAATTATGTTGGTTCCATACACCTTAGCACTTTCATTGACTCAGTTAGTGTCTAGTTATTTGGCCTTAGGGAATCATTTGATTTTTCTGGGCCAGTTTTTTCACCCATAAAATGAGAGGGTTAGACTAGATAATCTCTTAAGTTTTTTCTAGTTCAGGGAGAACATGATGATTATTAATAAAGATGGCAGAATTCTATTTACTACGACTCAATGGAACCTGAGATTCCTGACTGGAGTTAAAGGATTAACTGTAGGATCATAAAATAGGTCTATGAGAGACTTTAGAAGTCTTCTAATTCAGCCTCCTCACTTTACAGATGAGGAAACAGGTTCAGAAAAATGAAGTGATGTGCCCAAGTTTGGATGGCTGCTAAGTAGCAGATTGAGGATTTGGACTAAGTTCTTCTGATTTCAAATCCAAATCTTTCTCATCACCCTGTGAAGCTTTTTTTTTTTAGAATGATTTCTCCTAATAGAAATATGGTTGAGTGAATTTGAATTGAATTGAATTTCAAATTATGTAAGATACTTCAAAAGACCTGGGACATCAGACTTGAGCTTCAACATGGAAAGACTTTTCAAATTAAGTCATTTTCTCAAATAACATACTTTAATGGATCTGTCATTTTACCAGAGATAGATAGGTGGTGCAGTAGATAGAAGAACACTGGGTCTGGATTCAGGAAGACCTGAATTCAAACTCCAACTCAGACACTTATTATGTATGACCCTAGGCAAGTCGCTTAACAGTTTGTTTCAGGTTCCTCATCTGTAAAATGAACTGGAGACGGAAATGGCAAAACTACTTCAGTATCTCTGCCAAGAAAATTCCAGAAGGGGTCATGAAGGTTCCCACACAACTTAAAACAGCAACAAACTGCAGCATGATTATCTTCAGCCATAAAACTTAGCAAAACCTGCTCCAGTTTCCTCCTCTGTAAAATAGGAGTTGTTGTTCAACCTTTGTTTTCAGGGGACTGATGACATTACAGGGTGATGTCCTGATGTATATGAATTGGATTTAAGTGAGACAGAGTTGCACAAAATTGCTAGCTGTGCACAATCTCTTCCTGAGTCATCAAAGTCTATTGGCAAGGTAAAAATCAAGATGACCAGTGAGGGTCCTGGATATGGTGGATGACCAACATTTTTGCTGCCAACCAAGTCCTAAGCACTCCACAGCATCTGCTTCAGCCACCTTCATGACCACTGGAACAAATTTTTCCCATCTGATCATTCTACTGGAGGAAGTCTTCACATGATTTCCAATGACATCTCCCTAGCTCATTGATAGGTTTGAAACCTGTAGGTTGCTTCAACCTGTTTTAGCCTGTCTGTCAAGAATAGTTTAGTGAGATGTAAGCTGCTGAACTTGATGTGGTTTCTTGCAGCCACAAGTCAGAGTTGGGTTGCAGGTGGACACCAAAGATGGATGAGCAGCCCTGAAAAGGGATCTGGGACAAAAATGGAAGTAATGATAGTACCTACCTGCCAGCTATTGTGAGGATAAAATGAGATAATCTTTAAAGTTCTTCGCGAACTATTAAGTGCTATAAGAAGACTAGCTGTTAAACTGTTGGCCATATTCATGGATATTGGTGCTTCCTCTGTGTATCCCTTCTGTCGATTTCTTCTAATTTGTTATGCATATGGCTTCTTTGTACAAAGATGTTCCCATGTTGTCTCTCCCATTGACCATTAGTTACTTGAGGAAAAGATTCTTTTTTCTTTCTGCCTATACTTGTATCCCCAGCCCTTAGCACAGTCTCTGGCATATAATAGGTGCTTATTAAATGTTCATTGACTGACTATCCATGAGCTTGTACCAACCCTCTTCAGAGAAGGCACATCCGACATCATGGAAATGTTCCTCTAATTCTCTTGACATGACATGCATCATGGTACACAGGCTATCCACATAATCTGCCCACATTCCTTTCTCATCACACATCTTTCTGGAGACATGGTTTATGCTTCCTCATTTATACAACTCTTGGTTGGTATTCTGCCACAACCTACTCATGCCCTTCTTTGACACCTGAGCAGCTCCCATCTTTAACTCACTGCCTATTTTTTTGAGATAACTATTCAGAGATAATGAGGGAAGGGAATATAATTATTTCTTATTAATATCAATTCACTGACTGGGAATTAAAATGCATTTGCCTTGTTGTGAGTGCTTACCTGAAGGAATGGCCCTGGGTTTTGAGTCAGTCAGAGGATGTGAGTTCAAATGTACCCTGTCTGACTTACAACTTGTTTGACCCTGGGCAATTTTAGCTCTCCAGGTCAGTTGTTTTATGTATAACACAAGGAGGGCAGACTCAATGACATGTGAAGTCTCTTTCAGTTCTAATATCTATGATTCTGTGAAAAGTAAACTGCCTGGGAACAAGGACTAGCAGGTATGTGGCACACTTTGACTACTGATACAGTAGCTGCTGGATAATTACTGAAATGAAACCCTGGCCCTGTAATTTGGGCACTTTCTTTAAAACTTGTCTAATTCACACTGAGACACAGTCACCTGTCCTGCCTTCACATCATATGCACCAAGATTTCACTATTACAGATGTTATGAGTTATGATATAGCAAAGATGATGTTTCAGTGCCCATGAAGATGGATTACTTGGCAAGTAAAGCACAAGTGTATAGAGTGGGTACAGAATACTACAAATCATCCTGGGAGGTAATTTAAAATCACTTTTTAGATATTTATTTATTTTTAATCTATGTTATAAAACAAGCATTTCCATAACATAGCATAATTTTTAAAATGATTGCATATTAAATCACTCCTAAGAGAACAGAATTTAAAAGGTGGCTTTGTTTGAAAGAACAACACAGAACTCATGGCATCCCAGAGAATAACTCTTCGTGCTAGTAGATCTGGGGAAGGTGAAAATCACCTCTTTCACTTTAGTTACTGAAGAAATTTCTATACAAAAGGGTGAACTAAACATACCAATTCTCCAAGAGCTTGATTACTCCCAGAACTACTTCTTCCTCACTATTTACAACACTTTGGACAATTTAGTAATAAAAATACAATCGTCTTGGAGTTTAACTTGGAGAATAATAAACCTTAGAATTGCCTTTGACAGTTGATCCCTGCTCACACGCAATCAATTCCCAAGTCTTACTTGGTGTCCACTCTATCCATTGCAAACATACCCTTCTCAGCATACGTGCAGTTATCATCCTACTGCAGACTCTTCACTTCTTTTCTGTCATATTTTAATAGGCTCTTAACTGTCCTACCTGCTTCTAGTCTTTCCTTCTTCAGCTCATCATTTACATAGCTTTCAAAGCAAATTTCCAAATGCATAGGTCTGAAACAAGATTAGTTTTTCTTTGTATAGATCACTGAGAAAGGAAGAGGTAGAGGTAGAGTTAGGCGAAGAGTTCATAAATCTGAAATGGAGGAATAATGGGAGAGTGGGGAGGAATTTCAATTATTTGGACATCTTTTTAATATCTAAAGCTTTAATAAATTCTTAGTTCACCTTAACAGTAATTTCATACTTTAAGGAATTACAGAAAGGATGAGGGAACTACTGTCCTGGATCCAAGATTAAAGCATTGAAATGAGTTATTGATGAAGAAAAGAAAGTAACCTTGGGAAGAATGATCATTTAGCTTAGGCAAATGAGAAAAATAGTAATAGCTCTCATTTACATAAATGCTTCATATGTGCCAAGCAAAGCTAAGCATTTTATCATTACCATATCATTTGATCTTCATGACAATGCTGGTAGGTAGGTTCATTATTTGTCCCATTTTCACAGATGAGGAAACTGAGGCTAACAGGTTAAGTGGCATGCCCATGGTCACACAGCTAGTAAGTGTCTGAGGCTGAATTTGGACTCAGGTCTTCCTCACTCTGCCTGGAGAATAGTTTGGAGGAGAGATTTAAATATAGAGAAGGATCAGACTTCTCCATCAGCTTAGTGAGCAAAAGTAGGAGCCATATGTAGAAGATGCAGAGTCAGATAAAGATTTCAAATTATTAGATCTATCCAAAGGTAGAGTGGATTGCCTCTGGAAATAGTGGATTTCTCCCAGGGATGTGCTGGTAAATGTTTAACAACTGTCTGGGGGGGGGGGCACTGATGAAGAGGGGGAAGAAAATGTAAAAAGGATATACTTTTAAAAGTTGATTTTGTATTAGACAATCCACAAAATAGTAAGACAAGCCCTCACTTAGAGCATTGATAATTTCCAATGTGCAAATGCTCACTCTGAAAATTTAGCTATCAGCTCTGTAAGTTCATTAAGTAGACTCTAAGTACACCATACAACAATGGACTCCATGTAGAGTTATCCTTCAAAGGCTATTTCAGTGGTGTAGGTTACAAATGGGAAATTGAGAGACTCTGATAACAAGAAAATTAGACAAAAATCAATGATCAATAGAGTTAGTACAGTGTACTCAGTTATTCTGGGTCTGATTGGTTATTCCAAGCTGCCCTATTGCTCCTCTCTGACTCTACTGATTCCTGCCTTGGGGTCATATCAATGGCCGTTACCACCTTTAGTAATACTAGGTGACATTTATATAGCTCTTTAAGGTTTACAAAATGATCTTGCATAAATTATTTCATTTAAACCTCATAGTCTTCCTCTAGGACAGAGATTACTGGCATTCCTATCCTCATTTTACAAAGAAGGAAACTGAGCCTCAGAGATGTTCGGTGAGTTGTGCATGGTCATAAAACTGGTGAATTTAGCCCATTTCCTCAAGACACTAAAAAGAAGTATGAAAGGAAAGGTAAATTCCAGTAACAATTTGCTTAATTTGTTATTCAGTCATTTTCAGTTGAGTCTGACTCTTCATGACTTTTCTTGGTAAAGATACCGTTTCATCTGCAGCTCATTTTACAGAGGAGGAAACTGAAGCACAGAATTAAATATCTTGTCCAGGGTCACAGAGCTAATAAGGGTCTGAGGTCAGATTTGAACTCAGGAAGATCACTCATTCTAACTTGAGTGCTAGCACTCTACACACTGGACCATCTCATTGTCCTGTTTCTTAATAGTGCTGAACAAAGACTTTTGTCATTAACAGCTTACATTTAAAAAATATTATATGTGGAAATGAATTTTCTTTGGGAATGTATCCTATTTCATCATGGATAATTGAGTTTTGATTAAATGAAAAGTTAAATAAATACAAAAGGACTAAACCTAATGCATTCATAGGTATATGACTGGGCAAATTGCTTCATTTTTTAAAAATTCAATTTCTTCATTGTAAAATTAGGGGGTTTCTGTGGTTCATTTTAACTTAGTCTATATTGCCCTGAAGGATTTTAAAGCTTAGTTGGGAATATTAGACACACTCATATCCACATATTCTTTCAGTTAGTTCAGAGATTTCAAAGAAAAAGAGACATAGCCCACACTTAG
>CM053772.1:161109527-161220530 GCA_028658325.1 Potorous gilbertii
AGGAAGGAAGGGAGGAAGGAAGGGAGGAAGGGAGGAAGGAAGGAAGGAAGGGAGGAAGGAAGGAAGGGAGGAAGGGAGGAAGGAAGGGAGGAAGGAAGGGAGGAAGGGAGGAAGGGAGGAAGGAAGGAAGGGAGGGAGGAAGGGAGGAAGGGAGGAAGGAAGGGAGGAAGGGAGGAAGGAAGGAAGATCTGGCCCATTAACCCCAAGTTAACTGGGGAGTCCTCTGGCCACGGGAATTTACCTTCCTTTGGAGAGAAGGAAGGGGGTGACAGAAGGGAGCTGATGAACTGAGTTACCCAACTAGCTGGGTCCCCATTCAGTTAGCCTGGTCTACTCACAGATCTGTGTTCATCCTTCATTTTCAAAGAAGACCATGACATGAGAGAAATGAAGACATGAGTTGCACTAGACTTTGTTTTGAGTGAGTGAGTGAGGGCTTTTCCCTCTTGAGAGATCTGGATCCAGTGAACAGATTTCATCAGGATGACTGGAGAAGGCCCAGCATTCAATGGGAGACCTTGGCCTCTTCAGGTACTCGTTTAGAGTGAGGTAAAGTCATTCACTGATTAAGCCTCTCTAAGACAATAAGAGGTATTCAGAAAGGCAGAAAAGAAAAAAAAACATAACTGCATAATGTGGCCTCACAGAAACCAAGAGAGAAAAGTTTATAAAGGAAAAAGCTTACCTATTTCTGGCATCGTCTCCCATTGTCAAAATGGAACTCAATTCCAATAAGAGATGGGTTGGTTCACTCTAGCATTCCAGCTTTCCTGTCTCCATTTCTTTAACCTTCTCTTTTCTATCCACTAAACCCATTTCTATAATCCTTTAAACCCTAGCTTAATTCCTACTACTTAACATGGAGTCCTTACTGACCTAACAAACCTGTAGTTAACTTTCTCCCAGGAATTCATACTGAGGTGATGGTAGGAAATTCAAAGAGAAACATCCAGTAGACAGTTGGAAATGTTAGACAGAAGCTTGAGAAATACTCTGGGCTGAAGAATCACATTTGAAAAGTGTCCTCATAGAGGTGAAGTGAATGAGTTCTCTGACCAAGAGAGCATAAAGGACTAAGAGTTGAGAACCAAAGACTGAACAGTGAGTATACTTTGACTTAGGGTTTAAGAAAAGGAACAGTAACTAGCAAAACAGTGAAAGGGCAGTCAGGAAGATAGGAGGTATAACAAGGTATCAAGAGACTGTGGCACCAGAAATCAAAGGATAAAAGAATTTCAGAGGAAAATGAAAGGTTTTCATTGTCAAATGGTGCCAAGAGGTCAAGGAAGATAAAAGTGGAGAAAGGGATCTTTGAATTTTGCCCTTAGGAGGTAAATGGTGACTTTCAGGAGAACAGTTTCAATGGCAGGGAGAAGCCAAATTGCAATGTAAATTGTAATATAATGGTAGAAAGTCAAGAAAAGGAAATAGGTAGAGACCACTTTTTTCATTGTTTCTATAGTTTTAAAGGAAGGACTGTAGTTGGAGGAGGAAATAAACTAAAGTTTTTTGTTTTTTTTTCTCTTAGATGGTGACCAAGTATATTTGAAAAGAGAAGGAGAAGATTTAGTTAGGAGAGAAGGACTGAAGAAACTAGAGGTGGCATTATTAAGAAGAAAAAACTCTGGAGGATACTGAATGGGTTAGGCTCATTGCTATAGATGGTAGGTTATCTTTCTGAGACACAAGAGAAAGAAGAAAATCTGAGTACTGATACAGGGATATTTTGACATGGAAAAAGGGGAAAGATGGTAGAGGTCATGCTTGATGGCTTGGATGCTTTTGGCTATAATGGTGAATAATGATAGAAACCATATTAGAAAAATAAGGAGAGAAGTGAAAGTATAGACCATCCCATGTAAGGAGTAGGATGGGAAATCAATAAGAAATAAAGACTGAGCAGAAGCCATGTTCCAGTTGAAATTAGGGAGCATAAATGTGTATAGGGCTAAGTCCAAACAGTTTTGTGATTATTCTCTAGCCATGTTTGGAGCTGGGAGAAGGAATGGAAGAAGTGAATATTTGGTGGGGGGAGTTACGGAGAGTTGGCATTGGTGGCCCATCTAGCAGGTCCAGTGATATGAAAATGGTCAAAGACTATAGATCCATTGAAGTACTTGAAAATAGAGCTCAAGTTGGTTAAGGAGTCAAGTATATCCAGAAAAGGGCTAATGATGATTTGGTAGAATTAGCAAAGTTTGGATGACAGGGTCCTTGACAAGGACAGAGAACAGAGACTTTCTAATTGCTCAAATACATTTACATTTTTTAGTTTCTTTTGACTCTTGGATTTCAAAATATCTATTCAGTTGTACTTTATCTGAAATGCTTGTAGGTCCTCTAATTTGGCAAAGAGTCATTTTTCTTCTATAGGATTATGCTCTATTTTAGCAAGTAAATTATTTGCATTTATAAGTCCTTTTTGCCTTCTCAAATAATGTGTTCCAAACTCTCACTTTTATAGTAGTAACTATCAGTTCTTGTGTGATTCTGATTGTGCTTACTTGACACTAGAATTCTTTCTGTCACTTATGATAGTTTTGACCTAGAAATTCTGGATTTTGGCTATGCTCTAGGGAGTTTTCATTTGGGAACTTTTTTTTTCAGAAAGAGACTAGTAGATTCTATTTCCCTTTTGGTTCTAATAGATCTGGGCAGTTTTTATTCACAATTCTTGAAATATGCTCTCTTAAGCCATCAGCAGGTGTGATTCTCCAGTGATTCTCAGATTTTCTCCTTAACTAGTTTTTGAAGTATGTTTTTTAATAGTAAAATACCTTTCACTTTCTTCTAATTTGATCAGTCTTTTGAGTTCTTTCTATTATTTCTCATTGTCTCACAGGATAATTGATTTATGTTTAACTTTATCTAATTTTCAAGGAGCCTGCTACTTGGACAGCCTTTTATAGTTCCTGCACTGGTTATCTAATCTCCTTATGTACAATTCTTTCCTCTATGGCTCTCATTTTCCCCCCCATTCTTTCCTCAAAAACTCTCATTTCACTTACAATTAGAAAATTCTAGCCTTCTTTCTTCCAGGAATCATTGTATAGTTCATGGTGAATCTTTTATTTCATTTGAGGCTTCCCTTGTAGGTGATGTGGTCATTCTATTCTTCTGGTTCTAAAATACTTCTTTATTGTAGTTTTTTTTCTTTACTCATTTCTTTGATATTTCTTGAATTGGGACCTTGTGATAGGGCCTTGCATGACAGGGCTCTCTACTATCTGGGTCCTGTCACTGTTTGTAGGTACTGCTCCCACTGTTCTTTGATTTTCAAAATCCTTTTTGAGCTCTTCCATGGCCTGAGACCATTCATATTTATTTTGGATGTTTGGGATGCAGAAGCCTTGACTTTTATGTTTTCTCCTGATAGTAAACATTGTTCTTCCTCATCCAAAAGGATGGGAGAAAATATCTGTTCACCAAGAAACCAACCTTCTATAGTCTTATTTTTTTCCCCTTTTTTTAGGCATTTTACCACCTTGACTTTTGGGTCTCTTTTCAAGAGTAGAGTATACTCTGTGCACCTGTAAGTTCTCAGTTCCTCCAACGTGGCACAATCAAAGGAGAGGAGTTTACAACTCAAAGGCCTCCAGCTCCACCATGCCAGTACTCCTCCTTAACCCAGGACCATGCTCAGAACTGAGATTCAGATCAGCTGCTCAATTCCCCCAGAGGCTTCAAGCTGAGGGCTCCAACAATTTATGCTGGCTGCTCCCTGCCATGGCTACCACCACAGCCACAGCAGCCATTGCCTGCTGCTGCTGCTGTTGCCTCCCCCACCCTCTGGGGCCAGGGCTAGGGGAGGACCCTGCTCCCTTGTCACTGAGGTGAAAAATCTTTCTCACTGACCTTTGAAGATGCCTTTGGGCTTGTGAGTTGAGGGATCTGAGAACCTCTGCTGCTGCTAGGGATTTTGCCCCTGAGGCCTGCTCCAGTCCTGCTCCTCCCAGAGCCCCATGGTCAATGCTGGACTGCTCTCCACCCCATGTCCTGTGTAACAGACCTTTCCTGTCAGATTTGCATGTCATCCTGGGCTGGAAATCTCTTACACTTCATCCATCGTTCTGTGACTTCTGCTGCTCTAGAATATGTTAGGAGTCATTCTTTACAGATATTTTATGGGCTGTCTGCTCACACTGTCCTTGAAGAACTTACTGGATGGCTCTGGACATTGAGCCATTAGACCAGTAAGATCTAATACCTTATGTAGGCTGATCCCTGCCCTTCTGATCTGAGCCCTGCAGTCTTCTGAATTTTGATTTAAGTTCAACGTAAGACCTTAATCTAAGCTACCCTGATCTGTGGAAATCAGGGACAGGGGCAGGGTAGCTTGTCCTCAGCTTCTGTGTTCTGTACTCCTGGATTGGGATTTTCTGAATTGAATCCCTTCCTTAGGGCTTGCAGACTTATGGTTGACCTCTGTGTTGACCTGGGCTAGAAAAATACACTTACTACGATTTCCCTTTGGATTTCTTGATCAATAACCAGCATGGTGCTCTTTTTCGTTTTGCTGCAATAGTTGTGAGATAAGCAACCTGTTCTGTTCCTATTTGCTCCCACATCTTGAGAAGAGTTCTTAGACCAAAAATGCTACTGATGCCTAAAAATGAAACAAACAAGCAAACAAAAAAACACCAGGTGATGCTTGATTTGGAGAGAAAAAGCATCTCTGTGAAAGCAGATGTTTGGGAAATGAGGGCACAATTTCCTCATTTAAGAAACAAAAACAGAAAAACATGGTTTTTAAGGGATATGAAATTAGAGGAATATTACATACATTTTTTTTTCTGTCTCTTGCGTCTTAGTCTCACAATGCTATAGGAAGTTTAATGATAAGTCCAATATGCAAATTTATACTGGAAAGAATTTTGACATGAATTTTCCTTTCTACTAGGAAGGAAATAAAGAAGAAAAGAAAGGAGAGAAGAAGGAAGGGAGGGAGGAAAGGAAGGAGGAAGGAGACAAAGGAAGAATGAAGGGAAGTAGGAAAGAGGGAGGAAAAGAAGGAGGAAGGAGGAAAGGAAGGAGAGAAGAAAGGAAAATGGAGGAAGAGAGAGGATAAAAGGGTGAAGGAAGAATGGAATAAAACAGGAGGGGAAGAGAAAAGAAAGGAAGGAAAGGAGGAAGGAGAGGAAGAAGGAAGGAGATAAGGAAGGAAGCAGGGAGGAGGAAAAGAGGGAAGAAATGTGGGAGAAAGTAAGTATTTATTAAGTACTTATTCTATGCCAGGCACTGTGCTTAGTAATATTATCAATATTATATCAATATTATCAATATAATATTGCAAATATTATCTCATTTGGTCCTTGCAACAACCCTAGAATATAAGATTGCAAATACTATCTCCATTTTATAGTTAGGGAGACTGAGGCTAACAGGGATTAAGTGGTTTACCCAGGATTACAGTTACTTCCCCAGGGTTACAAACAATTGTTATGCAGGGAGAATAGTCATTTAGCAGCAAGTGTAGGAATTCAGGACAAAAGTCACCTTCTGTTCTGGTATTGTAAGCAAAGTTCCACTTTAATCTGCATTGCCCTGGTGCTAGCTGCTAGGAGTATGATGGGACTTGAAAGGAACTTATCTATCCTGATCCCAAGTGTCATGTGGGCCTGAGGGAGTTTCTACTGTGGGAGAAGCAATGTTTGTCAAAAATACAGTCGGTCTGAGGACTTACGTTGAGATTTTTGGTTATAGCTTCCTTGCTGACCCCTCTCCTGATACTCGAGAGGACATAGTAATTGTCTCATCAGATGTCATTGTAAAAATCAGTGTGTAGACTAGAAAGGAACCAATGGGTGTTTATTCAACTTGATATTTTAATAATGAGCAATTCATATATATTACTTTTTATCATAAGGGATGTTGGATAAAAGATGGAAGGCCAGAGAAATTAACTGAAAAACAGAGAAGTTAAGGTGGATGAACTATGTTTATCCCTGGGGTTTATTAGAAGAGACAAGTATGTGGGAAAAAGAGCCCCTAGTATCACTTCCAACTATCTGAAATTAATACATTTTATAACACTAGCAGGAGAATCCCATATCTTCAATCCATTGTAGCCTCATTCATGTACAGTTTTTCAGATGCAGATGCTGCTGCTCCCTTGCTGAAAGCTTTCCAAAGCCACTAATGAAAAGGTAACTCACTATGTGGTATAGTATGAGAGATGACAAGTGCACCTTGGGATGAATGATGGGTAAAGAATTGTCATTTCCCTTCTTGGAATCAGGCTATCACCTGTTCACATGGCTTGGCACCTGTGGCTTGTTAACAATTACATTGTGCAAGCCTTCTAATTCAAAGCTGCCCCTGTAGAGCTGTCCTACAATGTTGCCATCCGTCTGTCTTCACAATGTTTCCATGCATCCCAACAAGAATTCTGGCTAAATCTGCAAAATGTTTCCATTATCTTCTAACATGTCTTTCTATGTTATGTTTGAATATAATCTGCATTAAAATTGAATTCAATTATTTAGAGAATAAATCTCTTTGAGTACAACTTTTGGGGGATGCTATCTACAATGAGTCCTGCAATAAACTATTTGGCTCTTAACAGAGCTGGTAGTCACTCTATTCCAGATAATTCTTTATGTCTATTTATTTATATGTATACATTTATGTTTGGCTATTTTGTTTCAAACTTCTTGGATCTGCAATCTCGTCACTGAATTTATATACATACGTACATATGTACTTACTCACTACAGCATAATTGATAGAGTATTTGACTTGGTGTCGGGAAGACAAGTTTTATTCTGTTTCAGACACTAACTGGGAGAATCTGGATAAGTCATTAAATCTCTTTCTACTTCAGTTTCCTTATATGTTTAAATAGGAATACTTAATGATATTAATATTAGTCATAAATATGTTGGTAACCTCTACTCTTATGAGAACCAAATGAGATATTATATATTAATACATGTATTATATCTTTGTATTATACATATACTTACATATTTAATGTTTTGCAAACTTTAAAGCAATTTTGCAAATGTTAGTTGTTATAATTAAACATATCATGAGATAATGTAAGAGTTTTACTCATAAAGCACAAAGAAAAACACTATTATTCTCATTTTATATTCAAAGGAATATAGATAGAAATGGACATGGGACAAGTTGCCATCTTACAATTATTCTTTTTGTTTTATTAATGTTCAGTGGGTTATTGTATAGATGGATAAAATAATACCTTTTTAATTGAATGAAATTTTTGGTATATAAACTAGTCCTCTGGACAATTCCAGTAGTCGGCAGGATTATGAGGATATCTACCTTGTCCTCTTCCCATATGTTTTAGATGTTGATGATAAAATAATTTTAATAATCTATTTTAGAGGTACACTAAGAAAGAGGAGTTTTATCTTTATTATATTATATACAGTACTTCATAAATAAGTAATGTTTCTCATTGATATTGTTTATATACACTCTTAAAGAAGGAATAGTGAATAGAGAGAGCCTTGGAATCAGAAACAACTGGGTTAAAGTTTTATCTCTGATTCTCATGGTTATGTGACCCTGGGCAAGTCGCTTACATTTTCAGTGCCCTAGGCAACCTCTATTAGTATAAACTGCAGAATAAGTGTCAATCTCTATCTGTAGAGGTAGTTTCCACATCAGGAAGTCCATACCTCCAACAAAAGTACAGTTCTGCCTAGCTTGCTCTCCTCTAACAAGCAAATGATATCCTATAGGAAAAATAGAGATATTGTCAGAGATATGTGTGACTAGAAAAGGAGGTGAGCTAGTCATATTCTAGAGAATGTGGGATAATTATTGGAGAACCTACAAGGCACTGATATCCAGGCAATATAAAGAAACAATGGCATCTTGACATTGTCCAGAACGTGACCCCCGACATATTGAATGAACTGTGAATGATTAATGAGAGAACATGGACAAGAGTCATATGGGATATAAAAGGTACAAGTGATTTGTGAGTTGCTCTTGGACTGATGAAGTAATGGATCCAACAAAATAGTACAACATACATGACTGCAACAATCAGGGTATTAGCAAGATGGCACAGAGGATAGAGGGTCAGGTATGGATTCAAGAGGACCTGAGTTCAAACATGGCCTCAGACAAATTCTAGCTGTGTGACCATGGGCAAGTCACTTTAGCTCTGTTTGCCTCAGTTTCCTTCACTATAAATTATGGAAAAAAGCAGTCATAGTTGTTGGGAAGATCATATGCAATAACATTTCTTAAGTGCTCATCATAGTGTCTGGCCCATAGTGTGCACTTAACAAATGCTTATCCCTTTACTTCCTTGAAGAAAAAATGGAGCTTTAATATGAGATTTTATATTCCTTTATCAAACTTTCAGAATAAAACAAGAAATATGTTTCTCCTTTTCAAACTAAAATTACTTCTAAAACAATATGCTGTAGAGTTTTGCAAAACTGCCAGATCCCAATTTTCAGTATAGAGTATTTGCAAATATAAGAAAGAATTATGATTTCTTTTGGCATGAAGAACTCCTTATATTGGAACTGCATTCACCAACACAGATTGCAACCCATCTGTGACTTAGTGAATAAGTCATGAGTAATTGACTGAGACCCATAGTGTAGTAACTTCCTCTGGCTTACACAGCTAGTAAGTCAGAGGCTGGATTTCATTTGAAGCCAAGCTTTTCTGATTCCACATCTAGCCTCCTCTCTACTACACCACTTCCTAGACATTTGTCTCTCTTGGTTTTGTCTTTTTCAAGGAATTCCATAGGATCTGAATATAAAAATGGAAAATAAGATTGAAATAAAGGTGATAGAAATTCAGAAAATATACTATGATGACATTAGTTTACAAAGATCAGAAGGATAGGAAAAAATGTGTATACAAGGTAATCAATTAGTTCCTTCTCAGTTGCATTTAAGCAAATAAGGATTTTTTTTTAAAGGGAGAAAAACTTGCATTGTAACAAGCTTGTATTCTTACCTAATTGCTAACTTAATACAGTCTGTCCTGACTAAAACAGAAGAGTCTTTTTCAAGGCAAGACATTCGTATGACTTAGTATTTGGTATGACTGAGGCACTGTGTAAATTACTAATTGTTTATTTCCTTCTCTTAGCTCCATGGGGAAAAGAGAAGGGAAGAGAACCTGGAAATAAAATTGTTAGTGTCAAAACCTAGGTTGATGTGGTCACAAGCAATAAATTCTTTAAAAATTCTTTAAAATTTTTTGATTATATATTAAATATTATTATATTTATATTAATATATAAATTAATATAATATATTAATATATAATAATATATTATATATATTAATATAGATATTAAATATTAAAATGATTCTTTAAAAACAAGAGTAGCAAATACAAGTAAGATTATTGCCTCTGGTCCTCACATTTACAGCAATCAATCCCTACTGGCACAACCTATCCATCCCCCTAGAGAGATTTGACTCTCACTTCTTAGCCTGGAATATAGGTGAGTACTGGAGTTCACATACTATCCAGTTCTCCTAACACTATCACACAATAACTCTAATATTTTAAAAATCCGACAATCCTAAAACAAAAATTCATCTTGCTCATATAAATGAGTTGCTATGAAAAAGGTTCAAAAGAAAGTCTTCTGTCACCAGCAAAAAAAAAGCATTGGAAAAGAAGCAAGGATTATAGATTTAGAGATGGCAGAAACCTTAGAAGTCATAAAGTCCAAATTCCTCATTTTAATGATGAGAAACCTGAATTCCAAGAAAGGAAATGATTTACTCAAGGTCACCTAGGTAATAAATTGCAAGGTCAGGATTTGAATCCAGATCCATAGGTTTTTCTTTCCACTCTGCCACTAACTTGTCACTCACCATCCACCATCAGTTAATGAACAAACATTTATTCAGTACTGAGCTAGGCCCTGGGGATACAAATGACAAAGTGAATTAGTCCCTGATCTCAATCCATTTCATTCTGTCAAGGGATATGATATATACATATATGGGTACAAATCATTAGGTGGTTCAGTAGTCCCATTCAGACACTTAGTATAACACTGGGCAAGTCACTTAACCTCTGTTTGCCTCAGTTTCTTCATCGGTAAAATGAGGAAAATATAGCATCTATCTACCAAAGTTGTTCTGAGTATCAAATGAGAAAATAATTGTAAGGTGCTCAGCCCAGTGCCTGGGATGTGGTAATATAAATGTTAGTTATTATGATTTTCATTATGAAAACAGTTATTCTTCTTCTTCTCTGACCAGGTCACTTAACTGCTCTTGAGTTACTTTCCTCATCTATAAAATGAGACCATGGAACCAGATGGTCTCTGAGGTTGGTTCTAGTTTCAAATCTTAAAATTCCGTGGTCCAAAGCAAGTCAATTCCACCTTAGAGCTAAATATGGTAGATGAAATGACCTAATATATCTTGGTTTTAACTAAATACTTTTATTTAGCAACAATAGTCTGCTTCCTCCCAATGATGACTGGAAGCTAAAAGCTCTAGCACATTGGTATGGAACAAAACTCTAATTTAAGATAGGGGATCTTCCCTGCTGTTCAGCTGCATGGCAGTGGCAGATATATATATATATATATATATACACACACACACATATATATGTATATATATATAAATACACACACACACACATATATATACATACACATATGGCGGCAGGTAGGGTAGAGGGTAGGTGGATGAATGTGTACTGCTCACACAAGTCTTCCCGGTATCTGCCCACAATTCTTTGTCGGTGGATGCTCCACATTCTGTCCCTGGCTAGTTCTTTAGGTTTCAAGAGTGATCATTACAAGACTGCCTTTAAAGAGTCTTTTATTAGTATGAAGTATAGCAAGGGTGCTGGGGCATATTTTAAACCCAGGAGCTCCAAGTCCTTAGACAATGGCATTTGCAGTGTCAGCCCCACTAGATTTCATAGTTTGACTGGGAAAACAATCATGAAAGTAAAACCTAAAACCCAAGGCCAAAGACATTCAGAGAAAAAGAGATTCATGGATTCAGTGAGGCCGTTTTCCACTGAATTTTTAAACATTGTTCACAGGGCCTCCTAAAGTTAGAATGAGCTTCATGCTGGGGTCTTATTTCTTCTTCCTGAATAAGTTCAGAGTTAGCATGGCAGATAATGAGGAAGCTTTAGAATGCATGACAAGGAAGGGCTTAATGTCTCTGGCTGACATTATTTCCCACTGAGCAGAATATGCCAGAAATGAAAAATAACATTTGCTACTTCTGTGTAAGTTTCAGCAGGGAAGGAAGATCTTGGAGGGTGCCAAACCAATTTTTTTCATTGATATCTCCTATTCTTTCATAGCCCAGCTATCACTCCCATTTCAAATGCTCAGAAAACCCTTGCCATAGAGAGTGTGGTTTAGAGCAAAGTCTACAATAAAGCAGTTTTGCTTTGCCTGGAACAATACCTGCTTTGGAAAGTCTGTGCAAAAGGTTGCCTGACTCCAGGTGGTTCATTCTGTTTGAGCCCAAAGCCTCCTTTTAAAGGAGGACTTATCACAAAACAGAGGGTGCCTTTCTGCACTGCATCGTCTCAGTGAGACACTGTAAATAAAACATTGGTGAACTAAAACGCAAGAAGATAAATCCTTTGGAGATGATGAGGAAGAAAATTGGAATGAGCAAGTAATTACTTCTGGGAGATGCTTTTGATAGGATACATTGGCCCTTCTTGCCCTAAGTAGAACTGAAAGATTGATTATCTATATTTATTTATAAGAATGCCAGGAGGGCAATGATTTGGGAAAAGACTGTCCTGCCTGCAAGTCATGGACTTGTACTCCACTCCCCTTTTATCCCTAGCAGCCACTGAGACAAAGGGACCAAATGAAATGCACTTTAATAAGTGACACTAGCCAGCAATGAGAAAAAAAGGCCAACATGTAATATCTCTCTCTCTCTCTCTCTCTCTTTCTCATTCTCTTTCTCAGGCAAGGACTGTCTTTGTATCTTCAGAGACTAGTGCAGTATCTGGAAGTTCATTAGTCAAGTAAAAAATAATTTTTTATAACCTACTATGTGCCAGGCAAAGGCAGCTAGGTGGCACAGTGGATGGAGGGCTAGTCTTGGAGTCAGGAAAACCAATCTTCCTGAGTTCATATCTGGTTTCAGACACTTAGAAGCTCTGTGACCTTAAGCAAGTCACTTAACCTTTTTTGCTTCAGCTTCCTCATCTCTAAAATGAACTGGAGAAGGAAATGGTAAACTACTTCAGTATCTTTGCCAAGAAAACCCCAAATGGGGTCATGAAGAATCAGGCAGAACTTAAAATGACTGGACAACAGCAAATTAAGGAAATTGCTGCTTGAATTTATCCCTTCTTTCAGACTCTACTTTAGCACCTACTGTGAGGAAATGGACCACATTCACCAGCTTTGAGACCCATGAACAACTCACTTAACATCTCTGAGACTCAGTTTCCTCCTTTGTAAAAACAAAGATAGGAATACATGTAATCTCTGCCTCAGAGGATTGGAGTGAGGCTTAAATTAAATAATTTATTAAAATATCTTTTATGACACAAAAATGGGATTGATACCTAAACCAAGAAGAGACAAAACAGAGAGAGAAAACTATAGACCAATTTCCCTAAAGAATATTGATTAAAATTTTAGCTTATGCTGTGTTTGTCCTTCATTCTTGAAGAGGACCATGATATCAAGGAGATGATGACATGACTCGCAATTGACTTTGATTTGAGTAAAGGAGGGTTGTGCAAGATCACTAGCCTCTTTTTCTTCTCCAGAGACATCTGGGTCCAGTGACCGCATATTCATTAGGACAACTGGAGATTGCCCAGGATGCAATGGGAGACTCTGGCCCTTTATTACGAAAACATAAAACATCATGCATTATGTTTTATACCAGGGATGCAGGACTGGTTCACTATTAGGAAAAATAATAGCAGAGTTGACCATATCAATAATAAAAACAAAAGAAATCATGCAATTATGTCAATTCATGCATAAAAATCTTTTGACAAAATACAATATTCCTTTCTATAAAAAACACTGGAAAGCACAGTTATAAATGAAACTTTTCTTAAAACAATAAGTAGTATCTATCTAAAATGATCAGCAAGTATAATCTATAATGAGAATAAGCTAGAAGCCTCCCCAATAAGATCAGGGGTAAAGCAAGGATACCCATTATTACCTCTGTTCTTCAATTTTGTAGTACAAATCAAGGTTGTAGCTATAAGAAAAGGACAAAAAAATGGAAGAAATTAGAATAGGCAATAAGGAAACAAAACTCTCACTCTTAGTAGATGATATACTTGAAGAAGCTTAGAGAATCAACTACAAAAACTTTTGAAACAACTAACAACTTCAACCGAGTTGCCAGATACAAATAAACCCAAATAAGGCATTAGAATTTCTATATATTATCAGCAAAGTCCTGAAGAAAGACATAGAAAGACAAATTGCATTTAAAATAATTGCAGACAATATAAAGAGTTAATCTGCCAAGACAAACCCAGGAGCTATATGAACACAATTACAAAACATTTTTCACACAAATAAAATCAGATCTAAATAGTTGGAGAAATATTAAATGCTCCTAGGTAGGCTAAGCCAAAATAATAAAAATGACAATTCTACCTAAGTTAATTTACTTATTCAGTGTTGTAACTATCAAAGTCCTTTCCTTTCCTTTAACCTACCACACTCTGAAACTGAAAGGCCAATGGACCCCTGCCTAAGGGCTCCTCTGGACCCACCTAGCTTTGAAGTGGTTATCAATAGTAACCACCCAGTGGGTGGAGTTTCCCACCCAGTCTGAAGTCTTTCTTTTTCTTGGCCTCATTAAAGGGGCCACGCCCTGGCTACTTTCTTAAACAAGCCTATTCAATGAATGAGTGTTGCCTCACCCTAAGTGAGTACCTACAAAGATCTTGGCCTAAAGGGCCCAAGGTCTCCCAGTGTATCCTGGGTCATCTCTGGTCATCCTGATGAATATCTGGTCACTGGATTCAGATGGCTCTGGAGGAAAAGTGAGGCTGGTGACCTGCACAGCACTCCCTCACTCTAAACAAAGTCAAATGCAATCGTGTCATCATTTCTCTGATGGCATGGTCTTCTTTGGCAATGAAGGATGAGCACAATATCAAAGTACTAAAAAATGCTTTATAGAGCTGGAAAAAAATAATAGTAAAATTCATCTAGAAAAACAAATGTCAAGAATATCAAGAGAATTAATGAAAAAAAAATGTGAAAGAAGGTAGCCTATCCATATTTCAAACTGTATTACACAGTGGATCATTAAAACAATCTAATAGTGGCTAAGAAATAAGAATGGTGCATCAGTGGAATAGGTTATGTACACAATATGCAGTAGTAAATGATGATAGTAACCTAGTGTTTGATAAACTTAAGAACCCTAACCTCTGGGACAAGAACTCATTATTTGGCAAAAATTGCTGGAAAAACTGGCAAAAAGTTTGGCAGAAACTAGATACAGACCAACATCTCACATTACATACCAAGATAAGGTCAAAATATGATTTAGACGTTAATGGTGACATCACAAACAAAATAGGGAAACGTGGAAAATTTATCTGTTGAATCTATGGATAAGAGAAGAATTTATGCCCAAACATGAGATAGAAAAGCGTCATGGTATATAAAATGTATAATTTTGTTTACCTCAAATTGAAAAGCTTTTTTGAAAAAATAAAATCAATGCAGCCAATTTAAAAGGAAAGAAAGAAACTGGGGAAAACAGATTTTTACAAAAATGTTTCTCTGATAAAAGCCTCATTCCTCAAAGAACTGAATCAAATTTATAAGAATACATGTCATTCCCCAATTGATAAACAGTCAATGGAAATGAATAGGTGGTTTTCAGATGAAGAAATTGAAACTATCTATAGTCACATGAAAAAATGCTCTAAATTGCCATTATTAAAGAAATACAAATTAAAACAACTCTGAGGTACCATGAAATATCTATCAGATTTTATAATATGACAGAAAAGGAAAATTACAAAAGTCAGGGCACTAAACCAAACCACTAAACCAAAGGACCTATACATGAAAATATTTATAGTAATCCTTTTTGTGGTGGCAAAGAATTGGAAATTGAAGGGATGCCCATCAATTGGGAAATGAATGAACAAATTGTGGATATGATTATGATGCAAAACTATTGGGTTATAAGAAAGAAAAAACAGGATGGTTTCAGAAAAACCTGAGAAGACTTATATGAATTGATGCAAAGTGAAGTGAGCAGAACCAGGAGAAAATAGTATACTACCACAGGAATATTTTATGATGATGCTGATCGAAACAATGATCCAAGGCAATTTTGAAGGATTTATGATGGAAATCCACCACCAGAAAAAGAACTGATGGAGTGTGAATGCAGATCAAAGCATACTTTTAAAAAATATTTTTCTTTTGTTTTTTGGTCTTTTTCTTTTACAACATGACTAATATGGAAACCTGTTTTGCATGACTACACATGTATAACCTATATTAAATTACTTGCCTTTTCAAGGAAGGGAAAGGGAGGGAGGGAAAAAATTCAAAATTGTAAAAAATAATCAATGTTAATTTTTACATGTAATTGAGATAAAATAAGATAAACTTTTTTTTTGGAGAAATATCAAAAAAGTCATCATTACAATAGCAGAGATATATGGAATACATGTTTCAGGGCTGTTCCTCTACCTTTGATGTCCACCAGATACACTCAATTCTCACCTTCGGCTCTAAGAAGCTGTAGTGTGGGCAGCAGCCACATCCTGATAAACCATCTCAGAAGACATGCTAAACCAGGTTAAGGGTAATTGACAGGACTCAAAGCTGTCAGTGACCTAGGGGGATGTCTACCCCAAGCATGGGAAGACTTTCCCCAGAGGAATTTACTATAGAAGATATACCATGTACCAGAATCCTCCTGTATCTTTTAGTTTTTCATAAGTACCATCATGGTCCTCAGGCTGTCTTATCTTTCTGTTATTCAACATTCTCACTATATGACTGGCCCAATCAATCAGTCAATTAAAATATTTTAATTGCTTTCTATGTGCCAAGTAATGTGCTAAGCACTAAGGACACAAAGTAAGCCCACCTCACCCAACAAGAATAACAGCAACTATCTCTGCCCTCAAGGAGATTAAATCTTAATGGAGACATGACAAATGAATAACTAAGACTACGTATGATATACACAGAGTAGCAGGGAAATCATCTCAAAGGAGAAGGTACCAGCAGCCTCAGAGGGAGTAGGGGAAACTAGGAAAAGCCTCCTGCAGAAGACTGGATCTGGGCTGAGTTTTCAAAGAAGCTGGGGAAACCAAGGCAGAGGAGAGGAGCAAGAACATTCCAGGTATGGCAGAGACACTGAGGCATAGAGTCAGGAGATGTCACACTCTAACAATCAGAAAATCAGGTTAGTTTAATGATAGGGTATTTGGGGAATAAAAGTTAGGAAGAAGCCAGATAATTCAGACCTTTTAATTCCAGACAGGTGAATTTATACTTGATCCTGGAGAAAACAGGAGCTACTGAGCTAGCTAAGCAAGCAAACTGGTTACCTGGCCTGAGCAACAGGATTGAGAAATAACCTTGGCACCTGAATGAAAAATAGATTGGAGTCCTACACATCCTGAACGACATCTTTCGTGCCATTTCTCATTTGTAAGTCATGACTGATTATATGCTGTCACTAACCTGCCATATACTGTATATCTTAGTAACTCAATAAGCTTAAGCCATAATACCAATATTTATAAAGAACTTTAAAGGTTCTTCATTTGCCCCTTTCAATAACCCTATGAAGATATCATCATGACCATTTCAGAGATGAGGAAATTGAGCCTGAGAGATTAAGTGATTTGCCAAGGGCCACATAGATATTAGCCCAGAAATAAATTGGAACCCACATCTGTTTGTCTTCAAATCCAACCCCATTTGTAAAATGGAGTAAATGTCATGACTGTTATCTATAGAAAGTGGAAGTTTGACATGGGTCTGGAGAGATATGAATCCCTGAAGGCTGAGATCTGATGGGAGGTTTTCTGATTAGAACAATGTTTCTTGGGAAAAGTCACACATCTCTAAATTATACTAGAGCGACTGATTCTTAGTCATTGAATGAGCCAGACTTCACAGAAACCATGAAGGATCTAGTTTTTCTTTGAAGATTCAGCTGAACTTTATAATTCCTTTCAGAGGCACCTGATAGCTTACATTTTTCTAAGTTTGCACGTACCTGATGGTTTCCCCAACATTGTCAGTGAAGAAGGAAGAGGGAGAGAAAGTAACTTTTCCTGTGAATTTAATGTTTATGAGGGGATTATCATTTTCCTGCTAGAATTGCATCCTTCTCTGAAGGTCCCAATTAGGGACCTGACACATTGCCATCACAGCTCACACTCTCACTGTAACAATCATATTTAGCACAGTCAGTGATGGCTGTGTTTTTTGTATAGTATTCCTAACCAGTGTGGGTGGACAGATTTCCATTCCACTACCCCCACCCTTTTCCCCAACCAGCTGAAGCTTCCTATTAAAAAATCCTTCTTGGAAGGATTTTAGCCTTTATAAAGCAGAGTCTTATTTGTCAACATTTTTTTGGTTTGTTTTGACAAGCCCAATCTGTAGAAAATCATCCTGAGCCACATTGCTTTCATTAGAAGTTTATTAATGTTACAAAAATAATAATTGGAATTCATATAGTGCTTTAAAGTTTAAGAAATGTTTTATAAGAATTAGATAATTTGATTGTCAGAACAACTTTGTGAAGTATGTGTTATTATTAACTCCATTTTACAGATGGGAAAACTGAGGATGAGAATGCTTAGGTTGGCCAGGATCACATGGATAAATGTCTTAAGTTACAATTTGAACTCAGCTCTTTTCAAGTCCCAAGCTCTCTATTATCCCACTAACTGCTGTTATATTAAATTTGTAGGAAGAAATGGTTAAAAGAACCAAACTTAACCATTGGCATTTTGTATCAGTCTGAATATCTTGAAGTTAGTCCACAAAATTGGTTGAAAAGTGAGAAATTCACTTATTTGGTAGGTTAATAAGATTGTAGAGTTAGAGTTGGAAGTGGTCATATGAGTTATCTAATCCATTCTCTTTATTTTACAGATGAAAAAAACTGAGACTCCTAGAGATGAGTTGACTTGCCCTAGGATTCAAACATAGATCCATTAACCCTGAAACCCAGGTAAAATGTTTGCAAATTTTAGAGTATTGGACGATTGTAGATTTAAGTTGGAGGGGACATTAGTGGTGATCTATCCAACACTCTCATTTTATGTGTGAAGAAAATGATGCCCGAAGAAAAGTGGCGTGACAGTGCTATATTTAAAAAGATAGAAAGCAATTTGATACAAGGAAATTGATTAAAAGAATATTGTAGGTTCTTAGCATAGGTAAAGAAAATAAGAATGAATGAAATAAAGGTGATAGAAAATCAGAGGATATCCTACTTGATGAAATTAAGGTATTGGAAGTTTGGGAGGATGGCAAAAATGTTTTATTAACTATTTTGGTGCTGAGATTCATACGCATGTTCTTTGATTCCAAGTTTGTCATTTTTTGCTTGTTTTTTGTTTGTTTGTTTTTGTTTGGTACTACATGGTGACTAACACCCTCCTTCATTCATTGGCACAAAAAAAATATCAGTTCAATTTACATTTTCCTGTTTATTTACAAGTTTCATAAATACCCAGAACAACATGCACAGGACAGATAGTTTTTCAATATTTTACCATCATTAACTGATTACTTCCCAATTCTGCAATTCCATCATTTCTGAATATAATATTATAGGACCCCTATCCTTTAAAATTTCACAGTATAATACATAATCCTTTGCCCATTTAATGGTCCCTGAAATCCAACCTAAGATCATCTTCTAAAACTTGTATCTTCCTATGACACTCAAAAGAATTTTTTTTTTTACTCAAGAGAATATTGACTCCCGGAATTCATTTCTTGAATGTCCTCCTATTTACCTGATTCTCTCCATAGGATCATTGAACTGAAAGGAACCATGGGGCTGAACTTGAATACCAAAGCACAATATTCCTGACAATTGGTCATCTGGTTGCTACTTTGAGACCTCTAATAATGGGAACTTTGAAAATTTCAGGGCAAAGCATTCTATTTGAGGACAGCTCTAATTGTGGGGAAATACTTCCTTATATGTAGTTGAAATTTGCCTTTCTCTAACTTCTGATCACTGGTCCTAGGTTTTCTTTCTAGTGCCAAGTAAACAAATTTAATTATTCTTAATCTTGTAAATACTTCAAATAATTGGAAGACAGCTTTTTTTATACCATCTGCATTTTGTCTTCTAACTCAAATCTCAATCTAATTCAAACTAAAAATATATAGTATTTAATCTATTTGCATATCTAGTGTTTTGTAAGCCTTAAAAGAGTTATAAATTATATTTCATCCCTCCCCACCACTGCCTAACATCTTCATTTTCTGTGCATGATCTTCGTATAGTATAGCTTGAGATCCCTTAGCATCTCAACCAACCTTTTCTGTATATATTCTACTTGTCAAATCTCTTACAGGATTTTGAAGCACAAACTAGACACTATATGCCAGATACAATGTGACTAAAGGAGAGTAACAATTCTCCAATGAATTCTTCAAATTAAATTTGAACTAACAGGTATCCCAATTTCATAGAGCTTGGTCCATATTCAATTAACCTCTGTATTGCCAAGGCAATATTCATTGAACCAACGGTGACTATGAATTTGTCGTGTAGTTCTGAATCACAAAGTATAACAGATTCTTCACATAGAAGGAAGAAAAAATATTTATTCAGACAGCAGAAAGCCATTGAATCCCAACACTAGAAAGCCAAATCCATCATAGTAACCAAGAAGTCAATATACATTAGCACTGTCAGGGAACACATCCTTCCAAAGCCTTCCCCTCACTACTAGGACCTTCCCATAAGCAAACACTCACAGTCCTAGCTGTCTGCCTGTCTGTGTCTTCTCTCTCCTCCCCTCTAACTGCTCTCACCACTTTCCTCCCAGTTCTACTCCACCTTTTCTGTTCCACCTGTTCAGCAAGCTCCTCCTATCACATATAGCTTAGACTTCCATGTGATTTAAGCAGGTCACATGGACCTATTAATGGGTGGGAAAGATCTTCAAATTAAGCAAAAATGCATTAAAAATACGAACTTTCCTATCACCTTGGCAAGTTTGATTGTGATGTCTGTATGTCTTAGGCATGAATCTAGAAATGGATTCTCCACGTTATGTGCCCTGTTTGCTCATTTCCTGAAATACATGAGCTCCATCCCTGACCCTGATTTTAACATTCCCAATTAACTGACAGTCTCTCTCTTTTCCACTATATCTGGTCTTGATACAATGAGCTAACTTCAAAAACATAGGAATTGAAATTCAATATGACAATCCCAACACTTCTTCCATATGAGCAGGTAATACAGCCCTTGAAGTCTTTTTTATTATTTTAAAAAGTTCAGATGTCACACCTGTCTTTTCTAGGTGTCAGAAAATTGTCAGGTTATTTATAAAGTTTCCATATGAAGAATTAGACACAAACAATTTTCCTTTCTTTTGTATTCATTAAACTTCTTGCCCTAGAATTTTTCTTTGGTTCAGGGTTGTAGCAAATTTCTTCCCGTCTTTTTAAATACCTGAGTGGTTTACATAGACAGCTTTTCCTCACCACATAGGAAATTGACTTACAGCATTTCCTACTTTTAAAAATTTTAGACCTGTGATTTCATTGCTCTAGGGATCTTCCAGTGAGGAAATTTCCTCTATCATTTCAAACCTGTGTGTGCTTCACAATTTACAGTTTCAGATAATTGCCTAAGGGGCTTGTTAAGCTCAGGGTTATTCAGCCAGTATGTCAGTAGTAAAATTTGAACCTGAGGCTTCTGTGGTCAGTCCCTTATCTACTAAGTCTCCCTTCCACTTATTATGATGTGTCAGTTGCATATGCGGTTAATAGCATTAAATATTTGTGTGTGTGCCATATTCCTCTTAACAGACTGTGAGCACCATGAGCTTATCTTTGCTTCCTTCCCAGTGACCAAGCCCAGTGCTCTGCACACACAAAAAGCCACTTACATGGTTGTAGAATGAAGGCTCACATTATCACTGATTGGGCTTAAAGCAGTCAGGCAGCACACAAATGACAG
The DNA here is from genome assembly GCA_028658325.1 of Potorous gilbertii. Taxonomy (NCBI): domain Eukaryota; kingdom Metazoa; phylum Chordata; class Mammalia; order Diprotodontia; family Potoroidae; genus Potorous; species Potorous gilbertii. The sequence goes on from CM053772.1 coordinate 161,130,686, forward strand.
AGATGCTTAGACTGTATCCTCATGTGGTCCAGGGTTCAATATCCCAGTATTCCCCAGGCTCTAAGCCTAAGGCATCCTTTTCCTACCTTACACAAAAGTCTATCAAACTCCTAACCTCAGACACATTCCTTCTCCCTGGAGCCTTTGAGCTGTTGACTGGAAGTTTCATAGTATCACCTCCTGCTTTTCATGTTCCTTCTCCTGAGGATCTCTTACACAAAATAAATTAAATTAAATCAATGTGCTTGGTTAATACCTTGCCCTGCCTGATTGGCATGCGTATTAGAAAGCCTTCTCTGATATAGTACACAGGTATAAAGTTTAGAAAATATTAATCATCATAATCATCACTATTAAAGCTGGCATTTTATAGCATGCTAAGCTTTGCAAAACCTTTGATGTATAGTATCTGAACGGATCCTTGCAACGACCCTGTAAATCAACTTCTATTATTACTCCGCCTTTTACAGTTGAGGGAACCAAGACAAAAGGGGTTAAGTGACTTGCCCAGGGTCACATGGTTAGCCAAATTTGACCTACAGCCTTCCTGATTCCAACCCCAATATTTTATCTACTCTGCTGTCTAGATGCTAATTTTGTGGCTACTTTACTATTTTCATACTATTTTACTACTTGCTTATCAGGCTCTTAGGTAGGATCATAATCCACTAGAATTAATTATTTCAATGAGAAAAAAATCAAATTTGATTTACAGTCTTTCAACTTATAACACATTTTCTAGGAATATAGCCTGCTACTAATTGGAGGCTGCTTATCAAAGCATCCCTAACAATAAGAGATCGCATTTCCCCAGTACCGTGTGGTTTTCATCACATTTTCCCCTTAACAGTACTGTGAGTAGTTAAAATATATAATCATTATCCGCATTTGACAGATGAGAAAATTGAGATTTAGAGGAGTAAACCTCAAGTGACTTGTGCAAGGTCACAACAGTAAGCAGCTTGCCTCGGTCCCCTTCAGTCTATTAGTCTAGTACCGTAGCACTTGGTCTATTGCAATGCCTACCTAACTAGCGTCTCCAACTCCGATGCTTCCTACTCCAATCTGTCAGATACATGGCTACCAAGGTAATATTAGTGGGCAACAGGTCAGGTCTCATTATATCTTTCTTCAAAAAATTTCCATGAATCCTCATATCTAATAGATAAAGACTGAATTACTTGACCTGAAATTCAAGGCTCTTCATGTTGAGGTGCTATATTAGCTTATCAGTCTTTTTTCACGTACCCTGTGACCCAGCCAACTGGGATGAGTCATCATACTCAAACGTGTACCTCTTCTTTCTGTCTCCATGTCTTTATTCATGCAGTCCTTTATCCCTGTAATATATTCTAACTGCCCCCATTCCAGATAACTAAAATATGTTCCAAGGCCCAGTGCCAGTGCAAACTCTTCCACCTTTTCTCATTCTCTCATTTTAATTCCATACTGAGGTTCTGAAGTATGCAATTGTTTTCTTTGGTTTTCAGTTGTATCCAACTCTCTGTGACTCTATCTGGGGTTTTCTTGGCAGACATACAGGAGTGGCTTGCCATTTCCCTCTACAGCTCATTTTATAGATGAGGAAACTGAGGCAAACAGGGCTAAATGACTTGCCCAAGATCATCCAGCTAGGAAGTGTCTGAGGTCATCTTCCTAACTCTAGACCTGGCACTCAATCCATTGCACCACTTAGCTGAAGAGTGTGCCTCTACTTGTGTTTCCTCATAAGGAGATGCTGAATCCCAGTTTTGGAGAAAGTGTGATGACATAAAATGACTGTGCCTTGGAGAGATTGGAGCTTAAGTAGAAATTCTGTAATTGGTTCTAACTGGCCAACTGTGTGAGTAGGAGGAAGCTCTTGGATTGACTGCAAGCATCATTTAAAGCAAAACCTGCCAGTTTCACCTCCCCTCAGAGCTCTTGATGGGGTGGGGGTTGGGAAACAGTGATTGGTAAAGAGAGTAGAACCCATGACTTTGTGAAAGTAATTCAAAAGATCCAGAGGGTTCCTCAGTATCTTGAAGTTCTGGAATTCATGTTTGTAGCCAATACAACTTCAGTGCCCCTAGGTGTGAACAGAGTAGAGACTCCTTTGGCACCTTGGCTGTTCAGAGATGGGTTTCTCAGTCAGTGCAACACTGAAGCCCTAAGATCAAGGAATACTCATTGGTGGATGGACTTCAGGACTCCAACCCAACAGTAACAGATACAGGCTCATTCAGCAGTTACATTGCAATTGTACATGAACTTTCGACTGATGGAAATGAGTCAAATTTTGAGTCTAAACCCAATCCGATCCCCCTTCAGACTAAAATGTAGTTTATTGGCATAGGCTATGCCCACAGGTATTGGAAAAAATACTTATGCTTTTGTACTTTCTATATCTTTGAAATAAATATAAAAGCCAGTTGGGGTTTAAATGAAACTAAGATGCTAGTCACTGACCCCCTAAAATAAGAGGAACACAACCAGTGAGTGAGATTCAAGCTAAAGCCAAAAACATATCACAAAGCCTGTAGGGTACCCAGGAACCCTGAGAAGCAAATGTAGAGAAGCCTGGGGGAGAGGGCCAGAATACAATCCTATAATCTTGTGCAGGAAGCATTTATGAAGTGCCTACTAGGTGCTGAAAATACAGAGACAAAAATTCAAACTATCTCTGTCCTAAAGAAATTCACATTCTTTTGGACTTAGTTTTCAGTGGAAGTCATAATGCTTTTCTATTGCTCTCCTTGTTTTTTGCTCTTCATAGTTTTATAATGGTGATATTTATTTATCACCTCCCTCTCAATAAGCTCAAAGTATTTGCTTTAAAAATACTCTCTGTTTTAATATAATTAATATCCCTGGGTGATAGAACGTCAGTGGATGGCCTGATCCTAGACAAAATTGTGATATAGGCAAGGTGGTTCAGTTTGAAAGAAGACTAGATTAGTCGTAGACCTTTGGCTACTCACTTCATCCATTTGACCTTCAGCTTTCTCATCTGTAAAATAGGGAGAATATCTTCCTTGACTTAAAAGAAATATGTGATGGATATAAAAAAACACTTTGAAAACTATATATGATTAGATATAGAACAATATAAATGTGTAGTGATCTGATTAGGGCAAGTGTCTGAGGTGGGAATCAAACCCAAGTCTTTAGAATCCAAACTTCTATCCACTACATTTGGCTGCTTCTTTGAAAACTATAAATTATCATCAAGTATAAGGTATTATCAAGTAGGTAGTATCTGTCTCCTATACTGTCTCCCCTTTCTCCTCTTTCCCGGTTTGAAGTGGTTTACTCTTCCCTTTTGTTCTATCGGCTTAGAACCTACTCTCTAGACCTGATAGCAGACATTTGCTGGTTAATGTGTATTCCAGTCAACATGATATCACTTTCAGGGCCATTCGCATCTCCACTTTATAGCTAATTATAGAACAGAAAGCTTTCTCAATAAAGAATCAATTTTAAGTGGTACAGGCTTTTGGAAAGAACAAGGGGTATTTCTGCCATCAGATCAGGTTGGCAAATGCCTTCTTTGCTTTTTTAGGAAGTCAACTCTGATGATAAATATTCGTAAACTGAGGTAGAGTCAGTCATGAACCTTCACCTCATACCTTTAAGCAGTTGAGAGAACATTTTTCAGATCACTACTCCTGGTGGGTAGGTGGTGTAATGACAGAGCACTGGACTTGGAATCAGGAAGCCTGATTCTGAAAGGAAGATTTAAATCTGGCTTCAGATGCTTACCAACTTGTGACCCCGGGCAAATCACTTAACCTCCGTCTGCCTCAGTTTCCTCGACTGTAAAATGGGGATAACAAAAGTACCTATATCCCAGAATTGTGATGAGCATCAAATGTGATAACAATTGCACAGTGTCTAGTTGTAACAGGCAGTTTATAAGTGCTTGTTTCCTTCTTTCATTATAATTTAGTAGCTAGATTAGGTAACTTGCCCAGGGTCAAAATTAGTAAGTTTCAGAGGTAGAATTTGAAATTAGGTCATCTTGACTCGAAAATCAATTCTCTAACAATTATGGCATGCTGACTCATATTGGGAAATATGATGGGAAACTTGAAGGTAACGGCTTTGAAGGGTTGATTTTCCTTGTATGGAATTTCAGCTTGAACAACTGTTGAAACTACATGCTTATGTTTCTTACAGTATTTTCTTTAAGGAAACAGCCTTCATAGAGGAGGGTTAAAGTGAACATTTGTATCTCATTGAATGAGAGCAGGTCTGAGTATGGAGCCTGCTATTTTCATAATCTCAACTGCCTTTATTTATATTAAGTCTAATGTTTCCTGTTAATGAAAATTTCCTCTTAATTACACTCCATAACAGAGCCATTGGAGCAGATCACCTAAGTCCAACAGACTGTGGACAGATTAATTAACACCATGTAATCTCTTCATGTTGCTGAATGATTGATGTTGGATATGTAAATAGAGCCAGAATGTTCTTACTGTAAACCCTGAAGATATGTCTAATTATGACTAAGATATCAGAAATGGATCATCTATGTGGTTATATTGCATTTTATATGAGTTCTACATATGCATAAATATGAATCAAGTGATGAAATGAATGCTTATATATGATCAGAAGACATAATACAATAAATCTGATTTGTATTTTATTATTTTGAGTGCCTTGGAGATATAATAAAAATAGTGTTATTACCATGTTGTATATAATAAGCCCTGCCAATTGAGTACAAAAACCTAAAATATAAATTAGCCCTTCCCACACTTAACTAGTGATGTTGTTGTTTTCTAAGAAGACCATGCCATTAGAGAAATGATGATGTGATTTGCACTGGACTTTGTTTTAAGTGAAGGAGAGTTGTGCAGGTCACCAGCCTCACTTTCTCCTCCAGAACCATTTGGATCCAGTGACCATATATTTATAATAATGTGCTTGACATGAAAGTACGATGAACCCTATCAGGCAACTGCTCATAATTTCAATCTTTATTGCAATTATTTTATATACATACACACATATATCATATACATGGGAAACATGTATATGATATACGTGTGTGAATATATCACGTGTATATATATATATATATATGTGTGTGTGTGTGTGTGTGTGTGTGTGTGTGTGTGTGTGTGTGTGCATGTGTAGACACACATTCTTACTTGCAGGCTAATAAATTTTAAAATTTGGTTTTACTCCTGAGTTCTGAGTCTTTGGGCCTGAGTGAATTTGCATGCCTGATACAATTTATGTCTAAGAGAAATTATATTTTAATAGTTGAATATATTCATTGGCATGGGGCTAAGAATGACAGGAACTAGGACATTGCATGCCAGGTCTTCTGATTTCTAGCCCAGCTCCTTCTACTTCACCCCAGGCTGTGTAACATCGGTCTACACATGAACTAATTATACTTAGCAATAAATTACACAATTACACTGAGTCAGTCAATAAGAACTTATAAAGTACTTCTTACTGCTGGGCATTGTGTTAAGTGTTGAGAATATAAAGAAAAAAGCCAAAAGCAGTCCCCCAACCTCATAGAGTTTGCACTGTAATGGGGAAGTCATTTGGTCAGTCACATACCAGCACATGTAAGTGAGGAGTTCAATCTATTGGTTTTCATCTTACTGTGGTATTTGTTATTAGGCTTAAGAGCCATAGCTTACAATTTCTGCAGCTGGGGCAATACCCACAATTTCTAAGGTAAAGTAGAATTAAATTTGCCCTCAGATCAACATTTTAAGCTGGGCCACTGGTCCCCATGGGTGAAAATGCTTGGACAGTGTATGTGGGAAGTTGCTGTTCAGGTTTATGAGTTATAGACTGGAGAGGATCTCACCTAGGGTATAGCTGCCATGAGGGCACAAAAGAGGATGAATAGCAGCTCCCTATCTTGACTAATTATTTTTTCTATATACTAAATTCAGTTACACTTGCTAAATCACACTTACAGAACTGGTGATGGTTTTGGCCCACTATAAATTCAAAGGCCAAATTGTCCTACCCTAGTTACACCTCTGTCTGGTACCTACCTTGGCTTCCCTTTTTCCCTTTCTCTCTTTTCATATAGGTAGTGGAGCAGGGAGGGAAATAGCTTAGGGATGGAGAGAGTTAGTTTAAGCCAAACTACACAGGGCAATTTTGGAAAAAAACTTTGTCTCATGACGACCTCTGTTTCTTCAAGTGTTCAGCCCTATCTGAAGCCATCTGAATGTGCTATAGGCTTTTCCATACAAATTCATATTAAGTTGAACCTAACCTGAATTATTTTTTTAAAAAATCCTGACATATGCACTTATCTATGTATAAACATATGTCCGTGTGTGGTATATACACATGTAGTTCATATGTTTTCATTGTGTTTCCTAATTAAGACACTGTTGAAATTATCTCTTACCTACTTTTGAGGTTATTTGGTTCTTAAGATCATGGGAATTTAATCAAAAGCCCTTAAGACCCGTGCCTTGTCAGAGCCACAAACATATTGAAACCCCAGTGAAAATGCAGTTTAATGCATCCAGTGAAATTGCCTGGGAGGAAATAGTGAATACAGCTTTTTCTGAAAGCCTTTCCCCTCAGGCCATTAACTAAGAAACTGGTCACTAACTACAGGTAACAACCCATTTTGGAGGGATTACTGCTATTACTGGCATCAGTGGTTTATGGCAGCATTTTATTAAAGACATTAGAAACGCTAGTGCAGCTGGACTCAGTGTTTTTGGGGGGAAATCCTTCCTTTTCCTTGTGGTTAATGGCCATGTTTTTATTCCAATAGGAATGGGTTGGGAGTGCACTGTACTGCTGGGTTTATTAGTGACTACATTCCTTGTTGCTCAGAGAAATATGCTTTACATCTGAGTCAGGATTCAAATCAATGGAGAAAAAATATAACATTTATTGTTAGTAAAACTGAATCATCCTGAAAAGATTGAATGAATGCTTGACTTAAAACTGGATGTTAGAAATCCTCTCAGTTGCCATGAGCACTTTCTGGCTGACACAGAGACATATGCCATTTTCCCTGTGATTAATTGTTAGCTCAAGAAGGCATATACATTGCCAAACGGAGAACAATAGCCAAAGTTATATTATTGATTTTTCCATAGGATTCTGCGAACTTATACACTCAGAGAGCGGCTTGATCAGTGTACTTGTAGCGGCTTGCTTGATGAGCCCGGGGTAATGAATATGACTTGCAGGAAAATATCATCAGCAAGGAAGAAGCTTCCTCAGCCAGGAGGAGGACAGGCACTGAGTACTGAGGAGTTTTAACCTGACTGCAGTGAAGGCAAAGTTGTCCAAAGTCCCCCAAATATTTCTTTTGTACATTTTAGCCTCGACATCTGAGCTGGAGACTTGACAGCTTAGTACCATGGCTGATATTATTGAGTTTGAATACAGATTACAAATATGTTATCTGCATGGAGAACATGTTTTTGCCTTCTTTTTGGTCCTTTTTTCTTTCCATCTTTTAATTAAAAAAAAAGATCAGAACGTATCATTAGCTCTGCTTCTCAGTGAACCTGACTTTTCTCAAGAAATTTACATCTTTCTCTCATTTTCTGTTAAGGTTTCTTATCCTGTTTTCTCACCTAAAGAATTATAATGAGGTAGAGTGAATGAGATCTATGGGGATAGCAGTGGACCTAGAGACGAAAGGTAAAAGGATGATTGATGGTATGAAATTACCATAAAAGTACAATCAGGATCAGATTTTAAAATGAATTTTTAAGCAACCTAAGAGATACTCTTTGATTTGCAGTCTGGTAGAATGGATAATATCTCATTCAGTGGATAAAGTTTCTCACTGTGTGACTTGAGCTTTTTCTGATCTTTCTGACTAGGAGTAAAATGGAACCAAAGCCTAAAGTGGTTTTTAATGTGGAAAATATCAAACACAATATTCTTAGTGTCAAAACCTGGGCATAGCTGGTGAGAAAAGAAAAATAAATAGAAGAATATTACAGTGTTGGTATTATTTTATCACAAAGGAGATGCTCCCACTCTGTAAGGTGCCTTGAATTCCTAGGAAAGGTAGGCTAAAGTACAATTGATAAAGGGATGAAACATGTTTACATTTTTTTAAAGTATAGATATAAGGTTGGCATCCTTTTTATCCTTTCTAGGTATTAAAATTGCTCCAACTAAAAATAGTCAAGTAAAATGTATTTAATTTGAATAATGTGTTCCCTTCTATAGTCTATCAAAAAAAATACATATCACAAAATCATCCATTACATTTGCTGATCACCCAAAGGCATTGACTGCTTTTAATCTATATATTCAGTGTCTAATTTCTTAAATGATGTGATTACATTACTGTATGCACCTGACCGTGAAATCACTAATGCTATAATTACAATACTACCGTATTTTCATCGAGAGGTTGTGAAACCCTTTGGAATGTATTTGGACAAGTTGTAAATCATAACTTCACCCACATTTTAATATTTTAAATTAAAGTATTTGTATTTTATATGATATCAGCTCTTTATAATAATCAGCCTGGCTTTCAGATCGGAAATGTTAGATTCTATCAAACCTCAGTGATAGTCTGGTCCATGGATTTAAAGAAAATAAACTCTATTAAGTGCTCTACATTTCAATCTTTTCATTTTATAGGGTTTGTGTTATTTCCACAAAACCCTCACGTATAGGACTAGGGTGACTTTCTTTTGGTTGGAAGTCTGATTAATAACTACCATTATGGTAATTCCTGGATTTTTCAAGGATGACAGAAGAAAGGGGAATGAGTTCTCCTTACCCATAAGAGCTGCAACCCAAACCATTTGAAGCTGGTACTCTTGCCATCTGGGTTGATCTTCATTAAGGTTAAAATTCTCTCTCCTATTTTAAAACAGTTAAACATTAGGGGGAAATCTTAAAAATTCCAGCCAGTTGCTTCTTGTGACAGTCTCCATATCTTCCCTCTACTGACAGTTCCCATAATGACTTTAATCATAGAGCCTGGCATCGGAGCTGGGTTATTGAACAGCAACACACTCACTGGTCAATGTCTGTGTCACTTTTCCGGGAGCAGGACTTTCTGAGCATCAAGGAGCAAATACTCCAAGCCTTCTGGAAAAGTGCTAAGTGCATTACATCTCTGTCAATCATGCTTGGAACTCACAGGCCAAATTATTGTTATTTGGCTCAAGACATTCCATTGAAACTTATTTGTGTGGTAGTCTCATCTGTGTACCTCGTACCGCTAATGATGATTGTTTATGGAAAGGTGCCTGTCCAATTATTTTTGAAGGAACACAAGAATGCAGAATGACTGGAAGCTTCAGGTTTGTGCCAGAGAATGCCTCAGGTAAGAGAAGAATGGCTAGAGGCTATAAGGAATCACAAGAGACAAGTCAGAGTCGTAAATTGGGAAACTGACATATCTCATCTAATATACTTGCTAACTAGGTCTTTAAAAACCTTGACATTTAACTAAGTTTGTGGAAAAGTTATAGATTTTTGCCCTTCTCTACCAGCTCTAACTCATTAATCCAGTAAATTAAGGTATTTATCATTACTTACATGAGTAGACTTACATAGGGGACTGTTTAGAGAGACAGTTAAGCATCCCCACACCCCCACATCCCTACACACCCTGTATCCAGGCAGTTGTTTACATCGGCTGTGCTGCTTTCAAAGTCAAGTCAGTCAAAAATGATACTTCAGGTTATTTACCCTTTTGGTACTTCAGGGCTTGAAATGGAATGAAAAGAGCTTTTCATTCAGCAGAGGCATTTAAATAATGCTTTTGGAAAAGCTTGTGGAAAGAGGGGGGGTGGTCTTTGCTGAAATAAACAGAAGTTGCTGAGAATTTTAAGAAAATAGGAAGAAAATTCAAACTTTTCAGTGAAGGCTGCATCCCTCGGTAGGCTGATTGATCAGTCGGTTGATGCCATTTAAAGGCATTTAATGGCCTGTGGCAAAATAATTTTTATATTTTCACATGAAAATTTCTAAGGAAAGTTTAGTTTTAGCAGTTGACAAAAAAGCCAGGAATGGTTAGAATGATACAAAAGGGAGGGTCCAATTATTACCAGAGAGGACAGTTTACTAAGAAGGCAGAAAAAGGTGCTTTCCCACACAGTCTTTACTTGTTATTTTGATGAAAGCCTATTCAAAGCAATTTCTTTAGATGAAATAGAAAGGGGGAAAAATGAGATAAGGGTTTGACAAATACTTTAGTACTTCCATCATTTGTCAAGAATAAATCAGCCAAAATAAAAAAAAAATCCCCAAATCAGCCCTACAAAACTACCTACTTCGAAAACTTGCAAGGCTTAGGACCAACCAATGGCTCTTTTCCATTTATCTAAATACTTAAATATTCTAGAGGTTCTTCTCCCTCAGTTGATTAGAAAACATTTTTTCTAGATTAGAAAACAAAGTCATCTGAATGTGATCTATTTTAGAAAAAGTTTGTACTAACACAATTCCTCAGAAAGTCCCTGATCGCTACTTAAAAAAATACTCAACAACTTATATAACCTTGCCTGGATTAAGGAAATAGTCTTTACATTATTTTCCTCCCTTCAGTCTATCTTCCCTCCAACCAACCCTACACATCATTGCCAGATTAAGCTTTTGAAATGACAACTTTTGCCATTGACTCTTCTATTCAATACACTACATAAGCTTTTTAATTCTCTATTTTGCAGTGGTTCCCAACATTTTGTTCTGAAAAATCTTTCAACAACAGCAAGAAAAAATGTTTTGTGAAATCCAGGGTTAATTTAATATACACCCATGATATTTTGCAATTTTTTTACTGCTGAAAACATCATTAAAGATTTTTTAGCATAAACCTCTTGGATCTCTGTTGCATACCTCAAAGGAGTTTGTCAACCATTTAATAGGAACTACCCTATGGAATCAGTCATATTCTTCAGCTCATCAATCAAGGTGAATTCAATTCAATTTATCAAACATTTCTTATGTGCAAATTATTATACCACTGTCTTTTCAAACTTCTTCCCTCTGTTCCCCATATATATAAATTTAAACCTCCTTAATGTTTCCCATGTAAGTATTACTTTCTCTCAACTCTTTAAATCATACTGCCTTGGAAGTACTGAAAACTTACAGACTCCAAGCATTAGTTTTGAAAACAGCAGCATGAAACATCTAAAGCTTGAGGCAGTGCTCCTTCCACCCTGGGAATAGAGCCCAACTTAAACATAAAGTTAACAGTCAAGAAATAGGCTGAAAAAAAATAAGCAAGATACAATAAAAGAATCTAACTATCTCAAGTTACTATGGTGTTGTGGAAGATTAAAGCACAAAACCAGAAAACAACAAAGTCAAAACTCTTAAAGAAAAATATAAATTGGTCTCAGACCCTCAAAAAAAATTTCTGCAAGAGCTCAAAAAAGGATTTTAAAAATCAAGCAAGAGAAGTAGAGGAAAAATTGAGAAAAGAAATGAGAGTGATGCAAGAAAATCATGGAAAAAGAGTCAATATCTTGGTCAAAGAGGCACAAAAAATATACAGAAGAAAACAACACCTTGAAAAACTGATTAGACCAAATGATAAAAGATGTACAAAAATCTACTAAAAATAAGAACTTTTTTAAAAGTAGAATTGACCAAATGGAAAAAGAAGTACACAAATTCAGTGAAGAGAACTCCTCAGAAAGTAGAATTGGACAAATGGAAAAGGAGATACAAAAGCTCACTAAAGAAAATAATTCCTTAAAAATTAGAATTGGACAAGTGGAAGCTAATGACTCTGTGAGATAGCAAGAGACAAAACAAAATCAAAAGAATGAAAATACTAGAAAATCTAAATATCTCATTGGAAAATGACCAACCTAACAAATAGATTGAGGAGATATAATTTAAGAATTATTGGACTTCCTGAAAGCCATGATCAAAAAAGGAGTCTTCATGACACATTTCAAGAAATTATCAAAGAAAATTTCCATCATCCTAGAACTAAAGGGTAAAATAATAATCGAAAGAGTCCACTGATAACCTCCTTAAAAAGATGCCAAAATGAAAACTCCCAGAAATATTATAGCCAAATTCCAGAGATCCCTGCTCAAGTAGAAAATATTACAAACACTAGAAATAAATAATTCAAATATCATGGAATTCCAGTCAGGATAACACACGATTTAACAGCTTCCGCATTAAAGTATCAGCATATGATATTCCAGAGGACAAAGGAGCTAGGATTATAAGAAAGAATCATCTACCCAGCAAAACTGAGTATCATCCTTCACGGGGAAAATGGATATTTAATGAAAAAGAAGACTTTCAAGCATTCCTGATGAAAAGGCCAGAGCCAAATAGGAAATTTGACTTCAAATACATGACTCAAGAGAAGCACATAAAGGTAAACGGGAAAGAGAAATCATAAGGGATTCTATAAAGCTAAACTGCTCATATTCCTATATAGGAAGATGCTAATTGTAACTCTTAAGAACTTTATCATTAATAGGGCAGTTAGAAGAAGTATACACAGATAGAGAATACAAATGTGAGTTGGCTATGATGGGATGATATGTTTTTAAAAAATGAAATTATGGGATGAGAAAAAGAGATGCTCTGGGAGAAGGGGGAAGTGAAAGGTAGAATGGGGTAAATTATCTCACTTAAAAGAGTCACAAAAGAGCTTTTACACTGGAGGGAAAGATGAGTGAGTGGCAGACAATACTTGAACCTGCTCTCATTAGAATTGGCTCAAAACACCCATCTCACATGTCCTGAAATGATCACTTCCCATCATCCGTGCCCCATATTCTAGAATTTCCCATCCTTACATTCCAGGCACTGTCTTCTCAGACAAGCCAAGGAAGATGCCAGAATGTGGGTGAGTCATGTAGGCAGCAGGAGATCAGATCTAGTCTGTAGCCTCTCATCACCGTTCCTCATGCCAGTAGGCGTCCCTGTAGGAGATGAGCACAGAGTCCACCATCCAGTCCCTACTGAATCAGGCTTGAATCTGTGGAAGTTCTTGCAAGTTTTTCTCATGTTTTAAAGATGTCTGTCATAGTATTGGATAGCAGGAGTCCCCAGTCCTCCCCTCCGTTCCATCATTCTTTATTCCCACTTCCCAAGCTCCCTTACTCATTGCTCCGCCATACACCCTCCATCCCTCTCACAGTAATCTGACACTCATTCCCCTCCCTTTGTCCTTCCAATCACTGACTCAGGTGCTGTGATTATAACGATCAGTTCTTGATCAAGATTTCCACCTCCATCCTATCAAGTCCAGTTCTTAGTGACCAGCACTGGCCCGAGGTCTTTTTTTTTTTTTTGATGTTGTTACATAGGTCTGGCTCACTCAGATCTTGATTAGACTTCTTTTCTCTCAATAGCTTCATCTAATAACTTGCATGGTATTTATGTCTTACAATTCAGGTGAACATGAGACTTATGCTCATGACTAGCTTTCTTAAATTGACTCTTGTTAAGTGACTTAAAAGTTCCACTCCTCTTCAGGTCCCCTTCCAATAACTTCCACCCCCAACCTCCACTACCTCCTATCCCCCTGTTTTTTCAGCTCCCTTTTATGTATGGTCTACCTCCATTAGAATACAAGCTCCTGGAGGGCAGAGGCTGTCTTTTTGCTTTTTAAAAAAATTTTAAATTTATAAAATCAAACAAGTATTTCCTTAACATAGTGGAATTTTAAAAAAAGATTATTCCACATGAAAATGCAAATCTATTACGTACAGCTATATCTTTCTGTTTGTATTAGTATTCCCAGAGCTTCTCACAGTGTCTGGCATGCAGGAAGTGCTTAATAAATGCTTGTTGACTTAGTAAACACTTATGCCAGGGGTGGGGAACATGCAGCCTCCAGAACACATGTAACCTTCTAAATTCTCAGGTGCAGCCCTTTGACTGAATCCAAACCTCACAGAACAAATCCCCTTAATAAAAGGATTTCTTCTGTAAAACTTGGACTCAGTGAAAAGGCTGTACCAGAGGACCTAGAAAGGGTCCATGTGGCCTTGAGGCGTAGGTTCCCCACACCTGATTTATTCTCATATTCTGCTAGCAGTTCCCCTACCCCATCATTTCTGAGTATATTTACTTGGACATTTAAAAAAACGAAAAATCAAGGAAACAAGATTTTATATCTATATAGAAAAAAAATCATAGACTTTTATTCAGTAGAATAATGGGAAATATTTATTGCTAAAGAGACAATTTAAACTAACAATACAACTTGCTAATCCCTAACCCTTAAAAAATGTAAAAAATCTTTTAAGAACTCTGCCTCTTTTCATTTCTGTTTAAACTGACCTTGATATGCACATTTAGAATTTGTTATATTTCTTTCTTGTTAAATTCTCGTGTTTATTTATGTATGTTTATATGTGTCCTCAAAACAATCTTCCAACATTGTACTGCAAATTACCCTTGCCTAGTGTGATTTTCTACTCAATTAAAGAGGCAGAGTAAGAAATGGTGATTTTTTTTTCTATCCACTTCATATAATTATGACTTCTCACTGAATGAATGTATTTCCACAGTGAAAAGAGTGGAAAGTAATTGCCCACTTTTAGAATGCTCGTTGATTTGTTCATTCAACAAATATTTATATCATGTCTCATGATGCCTGTAGTCATGAAATTTCAACTTTTGTAGCATTCATAATACCAATTAATAATTCATTTTAATGGTAGGCATTCATTTTAAAGCAGAAGTAGAAGAAATGAAATATCTGGGCCTAATTCTCACTCACTTCCTGATTATACAAAAGTATTCACTTTGTCTTTTTTAGCTAGAGTAGATTGGTTAATTTTCTTATATGCCAGTACCAGGCACAAACTAGTATTTGACTGCTGTTTACCTATATTTATGGCACTAAATTTTATGTCATGAAGCCCCAAAAGAGCTCTTTCTCAGGGCTTTTGACAAGAACTTCTGGGAGAACTAGAAAGTAGTTTAGCAGAAACTAGCTTTAGGCCAGCATCTTATACTATATACTATAATAATCTCCAAATAGATACTCACTTCAATATACAAAGTTACACAATACAAAAAAAAATGCAGAGAATAGTTACCTAACTGTGGTTAAAGAGAAAATTTGCTGTGAAGAAAGGGATAGAGGTCCTAAAAGATAAAATAGTCAGCTTCTATTACATAAAATGAAAAAAATGATTTTTACATATACCAATTCAATGCAGCTAAAATAAGATTAGAAACCATCAAGTAGGAAAATCCTTTCATTATCCATAATTACCTAAGAGCAACAACCATTTCCCAATAAGTAAGTGTTCAGGATTTCCCAGAAGAGTTTTTGGCCAAAGAAAGACAAATCATCAACAACCATATGTAGTGTTGCTTCAAACCATTAACAATAATAAAAATTGAAATTAAAACAAAAGATGACAAAAATTGAAGCAGTTAATGTTGTAGATGTTAATGTAGTGGATGCAAGAGAGCCACACTAGTACAAAGTTAATGAAGTTGTGAATTAGTCATCCATTCTGGAAATACATTTGAAAATATGTTAGAAAAGTTACTTTTGGCTCAATGATTACACTATGGAGCAAATATCTCAAGGAGTCAAAAAAAATATGCAAAGAACAACTTTTTGTAATTAACAAAACAACTGAAAGCAAGATAGGTGGCATTGGTTGGGCAAGGACAAATTTAACTACCTTGGGGCAATGGAATATTATTTTGCCTTGAGAAATGATAAACATGAGTAATTCAGAGAAACCTGGGAAGATTTTTTTTTTAAGTAATGAGGAATGAAGTATCAGTGCCAAGAGAACAATATGTATAGTAAATACAATAATGTAAATGATCATGCAATCTTCTGGTGAGCAGGTCAGTCAATCAGTCCTTGTTCCTTTCTGTTCCCTTTCTCTTCTGAAAAGGGGCAGAGATGAATCCTCCCAGGTCTTTGCCATTATATGCTATGCATTATACATATATTTCTGTGGTGCTTAGGGTATAACCTTTCCTGTGCTCACTGCTCTCTCCTCTCTGCCCTCATCCTCTCTCACTTTGGAGACTGGAGATTTAATCAGCCATGCCCTGTTACAACAACTAGCTTGCTTTTAATCTATGTGAAATATGATAGCCCTCAGATTCTCACAGTCACTTTCTTTGCTATTTTATGGAATTTATATCAGACAAAATGTTAGGAAAAATTCCTAACAATAGCTCTATGACTGAATTTATTTTTTTGTTTGTGTATTTTCAACTAACCTCTGCCTTCCTCCACTTCTCTTTCCTTGTCGTAAATATACAGATATACAACAATGCAAACTTTCATGAATAATCATGAATTTTTAACCTGAAGCAAATCAGAATAAAGGAAAGAATTTTTATTTAAAAAACAAACAAGAAAAGAGTATAAAAGACAATGTTTCCAGATAGGCATGAATGGGGGGGAGTTATGGAATAAATGTATCCTCTGGAACAATTTTGGGGTGTCCATCATGATCAATGGCTGTATTGTGATACTTTGAAGGGATTTCTCCCTTCTCTATTTCAGCACAGCTTCTGTTTCTATCGCTTTCCTCATCTCTCTCTCTCTCTCTCTCTCTCTCTCTCTCTGTATATGTGTCTGTGTGTCTCTATCTCTCTCTCCCTCCCTCCTGCCTCCCTTTCTGTCTCTGCCTCTGTCTCTGTCTGTCTTTCCCTCCCTCCCTCCCCTCCTCCTTTTCTCTTTCTCTCTGTTTTTCTCTCTGAGGATGCCACTATCACTGTTACTCAGACAATAGTAAACGTTAAGAGCCTATTAGGAATCCGGCACTATCCTAAGTGTTGGGGATGCAGTTCCTTCAATCCTAGCACCTTCCCAAAGACTGTTTCCTTTTCAAAACCCTTGGCTATGATTCCAATGTGTATCCCAGTTCAGAGATCACAGTAGTCCAATTTTCTCCAAGGGCTGAGAGGGAACATATCTCTCTGAGCTACAAATCTCAGAAAGCCAGTCAGTTGTTAAACCCAAACTTCAATAAAAAAAAAAAAACACCACAAAGCAATTTATGGTGCATTTCAATGAACAATCTTGATCCCATAGAACTGGTAAGAAAATATACCTTTCTTCTCTCAGTAAAAAGATGCAATGTCCTTTATGCTATCAGAAACAGGTGATATGTCCATTAACTTTGATCGAATATTTTTCTTTGTGGTGTGGAATCAATCTACTATGTTAAGCATCTACTATGTGCCAGACATAATGCTGGAGGGTTCAGTGCTCGGGGTGAATTAAAATGAAATGACCATAGTATTAAAGCAATAATAAAACTCTTTTTTTCTTAAGTGTTTATTTGCCTCTCAGAAGAAACCTTTTTCACTCAGGCTATTTGGAATTTTCCTCTTGTTCTCCTACTTCAGCTGGGCTATGCTTGTAAATGTTTAACAACTGTCTCTGGAAAAAATGTTCGCTAGACACACGTTTAAGCTTAATCTACATTAGTAACAGTTTTTTTTTAAACCTAGAGATCAACATACAATAAATCAAACCCTGATTTGTAACATTTGTCTATTTCTGAGACATAAATGCTCACAATGAAAATTTAACAACCAA
The DNA here is from genome assembly GCA_028658325.1 of Potorous gilbertii. Classification (NCBI taxonomy): domain Eukaryota; kingdom Metazoa; phylum Chordata; class Mammalia; order Diprotodontia; family Potoroidae; genus Potorous; species Potorous gilbertii. The sequence continues at coordinate 161,148,180 of CM053772.1, forward strand.
TTCTCACAAGCTGGTTTGAACTGGTTCCAGCATACCTTTGAGTTTAAGGGACCATAAAACTTTCTAAAAATTAAATAAGCCTTTAAATGAACAATTTTAGTGCTATAAGGGACTTCAGAAACAATCTAATTAGATCCATTCGTTTTACAAATGAGGAAACTGAGACCCAGATAGATGGAGTTACCAGGTCAAGAACTCAAGTCAGCCAACTCCCTATCCAGTCATTCTTGCACTACAGCATATTGCCTTTTATCCTAAGATGAGAAAACATTCTAGTAATGCAGGACTCACCATCCTTCTGAACAGTATCCTCCATTATCTCTAGTTACATTTATGAAATCTGATGCACAGGAGGCTGGATAGATTTCTCAAGATCTGAGAAGGCAGCAATGACAGGACCCAGGATCGCTCCCATAAATCTAGCTTCCCAGATCCAGAAACACTAAGCTCTCATTATACATTGTACTACGGTGGTAACTAAATATATTTTGTAATATCTTCACAGGGAATGAGATGCATTCTTAACTATCATACTGATCAAGAAAGGAACCTGAACTTTCAAGGTATGATTATTCTTAATATACCAAGAAAAATAAAGACCATCTCTATGACATTTATAGATGAAGATGTCACATGTAAGTTTATCAATAGAGAACTATTAGATAAATCGTAATAAGTAAACAGTAAGTAGATAAATAAATAGATTTGTGTGACTTTTCTTAAATGGATGTGAATTAGCGGTTGTTACAAAAAAAGTACATTCCTCTTTGGGATATGATGATCAATGATCAACCTAAAAAAAAAACAAAAAAGAGGTTCTGAGGTTCTACAAGATTCATGGAAATCAGTGTCATCACCTTCAGTCAAGTTCGGTTTCAGCATCTTTCTGAAGAGTCTCCTGTGCACCCTAAGATGAACTAGCTCTCTAATAACAGGGCTGTGAGTAGAACCAGTTACGACCCTTCATTTTCTCATCATCCAGTTACCCAACAAACAGATACAATGTGATCATTGGGCATCCTGTCAGCACATCAGCCTTCTGTTTGCAGTCAAGGGAAAACATTCCCCTTATGTACAGCACACTTCAAGCAGAGAGGTGAGAGGGACAGACCTACTGCTGCTCAGGTACTCTGGCTATAAAGTGATGCCTGAGGTCCCCCAGGGGCATCCAGTCACCACACCTTTGCTGGAAACCATTATCTTCTGAAAGGGTTTAGGTTTCTCTGAAAGGTTGATATTCTGCCCTGCCCCTTCTCCCCCGCATCCCCCCCCCCCCAGAGTTACTAGACCCATATGGAAGCTTATTTATGTTCAAACTCAGAAATGCTCAGTGGTTTGGAATTTTTTTCCCCTGGTGGGTGATCTTTGAAGAGGGAATCACTGATTTAGAGCTAGAAAGAACCTTAGAGATCCTCTTTCTACTCCAATTCCCTCATTCTACTAATGAGGAAACTGAGGTCAAGGGAATGTAAGTGACTAGCCCAATTTGACACATGAAGTCAAAACAGGGATTAGAATCCAAGTCTTTTGACTTCAAATTTGTTGCTCTTTTCACTGCCTCACCTAGTTATTAGGGACGCTAGGGAAACTATTCGATGACCTAAAGAACTACGTTTCTTTTTCTGCAATTTTTCAGTCTCCTGGGATCTGAGTGGGGAGGATAATCTCTAAAGGACCAAAGTACCTTGTGACCACTCCCAGAGACTGGCAAAGTCTGTCTTTCTTTCTTTTCACCCCTTGTTGCTCTCCCTTCTTCCCTTTGGACAATCTGATGCTCCTTGGGTAGAAAAAACCAGTAACTTTGCTTTCCAGTTAACTTTTGTACTTGCTCTGATTCATTTGAATGATAAGATCCAAAGGAATTCAGGGAAACTACAGTGGCCCAGACCCAGGCACTCATTTACAACTTGTTGGAGGGCAGTGCCTGAAATGATTTGAGTGGGAGACAGGCTGGCAATCAGGAGCTAATGGGAGCTATGGGGAAGCTTGGGAGAAAGACATTGATGCTGATGGCTGCAGGAAGTTGATTCAAAGACAGACAAAATGACTGCAGGCTCTAATTAACTAGCTAGTAGTTCTCTCTTCCAAAAGAGTTTGCCCCAGGAGGTGAAGACTTGGGAAACTGATTGCATATGAAGACAGGGCTGATGAAGGTTTCTTTTCTAATCTGAAGATGAGGTGCGTGAGAGCTCTGAGATTTAGGCTCCAGGAGCCAAGTAAAAAGAGATATTGCACAACTTCTTTTATGGGAAAGAAGGGAGTGATCTGCTGAGAGACTTGCCGGGTCAGGATCCAAGGAGTTGGGATTAAGATAAATCGCAACTCAAACGCAGAGTCAATCTCTGGAACCCAAGGCAGAAATAACTGGGTGTTGTAGGAAAGACAGTTTAGAGAAGGGATAGCACAAGTAGGTAAGGTAACAGGCCCTGGGTTTCAATCTTTGGAGGAAAGATTCCTGACTCATAGGAGTTGGTCAGAGGTGGAAATGACTGCAGAAATCACAGTCTAGTCCACTCATTTTAAAGACATGGAAACTCAGGCCAAGAGAGGACTGGCAAGGTCACACAGCTAGAAATAACTACAATTTCCTTCGTGGCTTTTAGCCTCTTCCCTCTTCAGTTATCCTCCACCCAGCTGCTCAAATGATATTCTAAAGCACGAGGTTGACCCTACCATTCCACACATCGTATTGTCATAGATGGTTCCTGACTGGCATCTTCACGCACTCTCTAATCCAGAGATGGGTTCCTCACCTCTGTGGTTTGTTCAATCAAATGGCTGCTATTCCTCTCATGAGGCATTCCGTTTTTTCTGCTTTCCACCTTTGCCTTGGCTGTTATCCATGCTTGGAATCCTGCTTCATTTCTTTTTGGAATCCCTGCTCCCTTTACCTTTTAGCTCAAGACACATCTTTCATTGGGTCTTTTCTGATTTTCCGAATTGGTAACACTTTGTCTCCATGAAATTGCTATATTTATGTCATCTATATCTATACTTATACCTACTCTCTATCTATCTGTCTGTCTGTCTATCTATCATCTATCTATCTATCTATCTAGTGTACCTATACCTATGTCTATAACTACACCTGGGGCAGCTAGGTGGCCCAGTGGATAGAAAGAAAGATGAGTCAGGAAGACTCATCTTCATGAATTCTAATCCGACCTCAGATACTTATATCTGTGAGACCCTGGCAAGTCACTTGACCCTGTTTGCCTTAGTTTCCTCATCTGTGAAATGAGCTGGAGGAGATGGCAAACCACTCCAGAATCTTTGCTAGGAAAATCCCAAATAGGGTCATAAAGAGTCAGACATGATTGAAAAATGATTGAACAACATATCTATACCTATATCTATAACTATATCTACACCATACCAATACCTCTACCTATATCTATATCTATTACTGTTCATTTAGTAACATCCAATACATCATGACCCTTGTGGACTATATAGCCCTTGAGGTTTTCTTGACAAAGATACTGGAGTGGTTTGCTATTTCCTTTTCTGGTGGATTAAGGCAAACAGAGATTACGTGATTTGTCCAAGGTTACAGAGCTAATAAGGCTGGATTTGAACTCAGACATTCCTGACTCTGGGCCCACCAGGGAGCCATCTAACTGTCCCACCTATGTCTGTATCCATATCCATATCTTTATCTCTGACTATGCTGTATCTATATCATACCTATACCTATATCTACACTGACATCTATACTATATTTATACTATACCTACAATTATGTCTATACTTACTTCTATATCCACACCTATATCTATAACTATACCTACACCTGGCTCTATAGCTATACCTATGTCTATACTACATCTATATTTACATCTACACCAATACCTACGTCTTCATCTATATCTTTACCTGTTTCTATACCTATACTTATATCTGTATCTCTATAATCTATATAATAGTTTGTATATCCTTCTTATTTGACAATATATATCCCCTATCAGTCAACTATAAGCTTCCTGAGGGTAAAGACTATTCCATTTTAATCTAAGTCCTTGAACACATTAGATGCTCAAAAAATTCTTATTGAATTGAATCAGATTTGCTAAAAATTAAGTTCTAGTTCTGTTGACTCCAGATTCATGGTTCTTCCTATTACACCATGTTATCTGCTGGCAAATATTTCACAACTAGCTTCCTGGGGGAAAAAGTATACTCATGACACACTTAAGTTTAATCTGCATCATTAACATTTTCTCAATCACTTTCTTAAGCCTAGGCAATCAACAAAAGAATAAAACACCAATTTGGAGTTTGCTGATTTCACAGGTGTGTAAATGCTCACACTGCAAATTTAACCACCAGCTTTCTGCAATCTCTCTAGCCCTAGACTCTAGCATGCCTCTGCCTTTAGGCAGAAATTATCAGTGGTACAATACAGAAGAACCTTCTTTTTGAGAATTGTCCTTTAAGTCATAACCAAGTCCTCTGTAATATTTGCAGAATATAGAGGAATCCTGGACAGTATTTTGAATAGAATGGATTGTTATACATATATTCCACCAAAATGTTCGATTTTTGCAAAATATAATAGCAAGAGCACTATGTATATGATGGAGAGAGCTGAACCTGGAATCTGGAAGACCCAAGTTTCACTTCTATCTGCTCTAAGAATTCCTGTTAGTTATTTTTTTTCCTTTTGAATTCCCATAGTTGTTTGCTATGGTAATTTCTAGGGTAGATTTGCCAAAAGTAGTTTTGTAGCAATAAAACACTGTCATGTTGAAGCTGATTTTCAGGAACACCACAAGCAATCAAACTACCAGTAAGTAATCAAATACTCCACTGCTTTGGAAACAGCCTCTTGGCTTACTGTAGCTGCTTTGGGGGATATTAGAGTCTGATAGCAGTCAGATCCTTGGGTTTCACACTTTTCTCTTATTTTGAAACAAGAAAAATAGAGAGTGCTCAAAAGAAGTGAACTGTTGACAGGAACCCAGCATGTGCCATGATAAGGTACTGCATCATTTCTGATGCACCTAAGACTAATATATTTGATGAATTAATGGGTTCAATGGAAACGTAGTCCCTGGTGACACATTCAGTGATTGTTCAGGGACTTGAATTTTACACGTGAGAACAGCAACTTTGTAAGGACATCATTACCCTCTGTCTCAACGATTTAATTTTGGGGATTCTAAGAAGATAGCTTGAGATTGACTTGGTTATAGAGTCCAAGATAAAGGCTTTCACAGGACCTTGTTGACTACCTAAATTTGACATTTATAATGGTCCAAGATAAACTTTTCCAAGAGAGGGTTTTACCATATGTATTAGAGATTTAAGGAACAGTTAAGGACTGATTAGTGCAAATAAAGACACCCCCACCCACCACAGTAATTGCATGTATTTGAATTCTCAGTATTTGAAGCTATAATATGTAAAATATAGTAAATCATTCCAACCCATTGGAAATAAGAAGTGTAAATTCAAATGGTGTGAGCACTGTAGGGGATTCTTTGTTCACACTAATCAGGACTTGGCTGTGTTAATATAAGTATTGTCTAGGACAAGCAGGAACTCTGGTCAACATAGCCCAGAGAAAACATGTAACAAGTACACTTTAAACTCGGTAAATTGCTTTATAGTCAGTATCTCATCTGAAACTCACAATAACTACTTGGCATAATGGAGTAAGCCAGAACTTGGAGTCAGGAAGAACTGGTCCTCCCTTTGTACAGGAGAGAAGAGAGGAGAGGAGAGGAGAGGAGAGGAGTCTCTTTCCTTTTTCTCTTTCCTTCCTTCCTTCCTTCTTTCCTTCCTTCCTTCCTTCCTTCCTTCCTTCCTTCCTTCCTTCCTTCCTTCCTTCCTTTCTTCCTTTTTTATCAGAGTTAAGTGACTTGCCCAGGGTCACACAGCTAGTAAGTGTCTAAGGTTGAAGTTAAAGTTGAATTCAGGTCCTCCTGATTCCAGAGCCCATACTCTACTTACTGAACCACTTCACAGTCCCTGACATTAACTTATTTCTAATGAAGAGGGACCAACCCTTGAGAGCCCAGAGCTTGTGAGCATGCACACTGTGCTGGTCTGATTCAGTGTTGATTACAGTCTGGATCTATGACTGTCTTCTTACTTCGTGGTAAAGAAAGGATACATGCCACTGACTACTAAGCCAGAAAGGAGAACACATACAGAAATCTGCCACAGGAATAACTTGGTCTCTTTTTTTTCTCCTGATTGTGATCAAGGGGAAGAAGACAGCCTATAACCCTCTGGGTAGGGAGAGAAGTCTCGGACCTTTATTCCCCATCCAGGCATCTGTCCAACATGAGTGCTTGGTGCTGCTGTTGCTTCTTTCTCTGTTATGTCAATCTTCGTGGAAAGACTACTTGAGATGGTTACAATCTTGTGAACTTCGAAAAGGTTGAAAGTCAATCATCGAGTCTGCCAGCAGCTAAGCCTGGGGAAGAGCCACCTGCTTAACCTCAGCATAGCAGGTGGATTGATGTCAGTCAAGAGGGAGTGACTTGTCCAGCAGTGGCTGCACCATCACTGAACTTGGTGGGGGGGAGTAATTGGCAAGCAACTGATTTAATTTTGAGCCCATTTTGCCTAAGAACCGAGTTGTTACAGAGGGGAGTACAGCTCTGGTTTGGGAAGAGGTATTTGTTTATACTTTTGTATATACTATTGCACCTCTTCCATCTCTTATTAAATATCCCTTTTGTAGAAGCTAATTGTTCTAAATAGTTGGGGTGCTAATCACTTCATCAATTATTGATGGAAGAAAGATACTAACTGTGACAGATGATTGATATTGGAAAGAACACACCTGAATTGCCTGTCCCCATTGAATTCTAAGGTCCTTGAGATCAGTGATTGTCTTTTGCTTTTTTTGTATCCCCCTCATGAAACAGAGGAGTTTAGTAAATATATATACATATAATATAATACATAAATAAATATGGAAATAAATATAATATATAATTATTTGTTATCATGTAGATAAATACTGACTAATTGATTGACTCAGTACTTGAGCCTTTGTAGAAAGACATTCCCAAAATGCCAGAGGTGTTTTTAGAACCCTGAAGGGTACACAGTATCAGGGACATGGCTTGTGAACATGAATGAAAGTTTGGATATGAATTTCCAAAACTGACATGGGTTATATGAGTTCCATTGCTAGGCTTGTGGCTGGCCAGACCGCCACATCCCCTACTCCCCAGTATCTGTTTCCTCAGCTCTCAAAGCAAAACTGAGCACTGAATCAAGTTGTTTTTGTTAATTCTTGTAGGTCAGTTATTTTTTAAATTGTCTAGCTTTCTTATTTTGGTGATTTCACATTTTTATTCACTTGTCATGACCTAGTCAAGTGCTATCTTCTCCTCCCTCCTTTGAACTTCTGGAAGGGACTTTTTCTTATCTGGAAGTCCAACATTATCTCCCTTTATCTTAGGTTTCAACCATAGCCTGTTCAACTCTTTTCTAAAGATTTCCATGCTCTGCCCCTTTTGGCAGCTACTGTTTTTCTTTCAATTATAGTTATTCCATTCACGTCATGGGTTTAGGGGTATAGCACCCCCACAATCTGGAAAATTCATGTAAAATTTTTGACCCTTCCTTTGTACCAGAGAAGCCTGAATTATAGATAATATATATTGATCAGATAAATATATGCTGATATTATATAATACTATACAACACATATATTTTATGCATTTCTGAGTTTTTAAACTTTTCTGTGTCATCTGCTGGTCTTTGTGTGTCATCTTTGGCTTCTGCAAAACTTCCCCCAAATTTCCATTTAAATGAAAACCATGATAAGGAAAGTCATGATTTGAAAGGAATAGCAATAATCTTATCTTTCTCTTTGGTTGAGTTCCCTGAAATAGTTTCTAGTAGCTTGAAATTTTTAGACGAATTAATTTCTTAATAACCCCGTTAGATGATGAACTTCTTGCAAGAAAAGTCTTACTTTTCTATTTGCATCTCCAGCACTTAGTTTAGTGCTTTGCCCATAACAAATATTTAACAATTTTTAAAAATTCATTCATCCATTCATTCTTAACAGTAAAACCACATCTTGTGCTCAGGATAGACGCCTCCAAGATTACATTTCTATGCTTTTACCAAAGAGCTACTTTCTCCAGGTTAATATCTCATTGGATCCTCCCCACAAACCTGGGAGGTAGTTTCTATTATCATCTTCATTTTGGAAACAACTGAGGCAGATGGAAGTTAAGTGACCTGACCAGGACAACACATCTCTTTCTATTGACTCAAAGACAACAGAAAGACATGTAGTGAGGAATGTTCACTAAATCTGCTTTCACTCTTCCTCCATAGACCCAACCAAGAGACTACTATCATGAGAAACAGAATTAGAAAGCTCCAGTCAGAGGCCCTGTACTCAAATTTGACCTTATGACTCACCTTGGGGAAGTCATCAAACTTCATTTTCCTAATCTGTAAAATGAGGTATTTGTCCTATATAATCTCTGATGTTCTTTCTGGTTCTAAATCTCTCTATACTCATAACATGTGAAATATAACAAAAAAAAATTACCACCTCATTTGGTGTCGCTGTTTCTTTTAAATTATCTATTACATTGTCATTTTTCCTCATTCTATTATAGAAATCTACCAAGTGCTTGTTTGTTCTGGAATTTTTACTGAGTTCAAGCCTTGTACTCAAATTTTATTGAGGACATGGAGGACAAAGGCTCTATTTCCCAAACAGCCCCTGCCTCCTACTGACAAGATAAATGGATAAGAAAATGGGTCAGGGTAAAAGTCACTCACATATATAGATGGTGGGACCAAGGATGACAGGTGTTCAATAAGCAGACTTTCCCTTCCCACAAGCTCTTTACATCTCAGTATTTCTCAAAGTATTTCTCTTCCATCAACAAATTCTGTTTTCTCTTCACAAGATCTGCAAGTAGCTAGTGGGGGAGGGGAGAGGAGAAATAACAAAGAAAAATGAATTGAAATTTTAATTCATCTGTGTTTAATATTGAATAAAGTCTTTAAACAAATGGATTTAAATTTGGAGGAGACAGCTATGGATAGAGTAGCTTTGCATGAAAAGACATTATGGATGACTTTGTAGAAGGGATAATTTCTGATAGACAATAACTATGTTTGAGGACTCAGAGAAGTGCCGGTGATTGCTATAGTCATTTGTAATAGACATGATAGTGATCAGTTCAGTCTAGTCAATTCATTCATTCACTTCTTTGTTCAATATTCAGTCTTCCACCTAATCTTTTATTTGGTGTCTATGTGCCAGGTGTTATGGTGAACACAGAGAGGACATGGCTGCTGTCCTCATGAAGCTTCTTACTTAACGAAACAGATGCAGAATAAAGATGAACAAACCAAGACTGTGGGATCATGTAGCATAAATTATCTGTATAACCTAGACTAGCTCTACAGCAAATTTTAATTTTTCCATTTCCATTCAGGCCATGTAAACTCAGCCTAGGTGATTTCGGAGAGGAGTGTTTCTCAGGTATCTGTCTCAGAACATGAGGGAAGATGATGAAATTGTGTCTACCCATACACCTCCAGAACCCAAGGCAGGTGAATTAAAGATTGTTGAAGACCTGGGACCTGAGGCATCTTAGAGACTGCAAATAAGAAATCAGGCTGAGATGCATGGTGCAATAACCAGAATACACTAAAATACTGACTTTTGATTATTCAGGGTTCTGATGCCCACTCAATCAGATAAGATAATATGTAAAGCATTTGCTGTTATTATTGAAGCTATTATTTTTAATGTTCAAAAAGCTGGTGAAATAGCAAGGCATATGTGTTGGATTTTCTGAATAGAATTGAAAGAACTGGTTTTGGAGTTAGAAGACCTGAGTTCAAGTCCCACCTCTGACTCCAGATACCTATGTAGCAGAAGGCAATTCACTTTAACTACCGATCCTTAGTACCCTCATCTGGAAAAGTAGGATTAGGACGCTCTTAATTACCTATCTACCTTGATGATTCTAAGAAAGGTGCTTTATAAACTTTAAAGTTCTCTATGAAATGAGTTCTCTTTTCTTTCTCCTCTTCATCTCATCTATAAAATCTCATTACATTGTATATTTGCATGAGGCTGTAGGAGTATTGAAAAATTTATGCCTTTTACTGCACAACATGTAAGTGTAATCATAACTTACATTTAAATAGGGTGCTCCAAAAGTATTGGTGCCATTTGAGGCTAAATTTTAGTATTAGAGACCAGCTCACAAACTAATCTGCTTTTCCCCTCAAAGTTACAAGAATTTCTTCTAGTTTTGAATATTTGATGATCCTAAAGAATATTTAAGATTAAATATTGGTTACAAGAAAATAATGAATACTACAGTTTCATGCCTTGAAATGTAATTACTTATAAAAGATGATGTTGAATGGATCATACCTTTCTACGGTTCCCTCTTTAGTGTTAATATATTATGTCACTGGACATTTATGTCACAGGTCTGATTAAATAATTGTCGGAGTAAAAATCCTAAATGGGTACACTCAGTCTAGAATTTACAGGCATTGCTAAAGGTAGCAGTTGCTGCACATTAGGTATTAATTATGCTTGATGATTGTCCAGTTCTAAAACATCACACAGCCCATCTTGGCTAAAACCTATAGACACTAAACTTATCTTATTGACTTTACTTAGGCTAACGATAACGAAGAGGCAACTGTATTCTTCTGGCTCCTCTCACTGCCATTACGAATCTTTCGGAGTCAGAGACAGAAGAACTTTATTTTGGCCATCTCTACAAGGACTTCTGAACTTTAGGCTTAGCCCAAACATCTCACCCTTTTTCCTTTGAAGATACCATTTGTACAACTGGTGAGACAACTGCATGGCACACTGGATAGAGTAGAGTGGAAAGTTAGGACTTCAGACACTAACTAGCTATGTGACCCTAGGCAAGTCACTTAACCTCTCTCAGCCTCTGTTGACTCATCTGTAAAATGGGGATAATAGGAACTCCTATACAAGGTTGCAAAGCACTTTGCAAACCTTAAAGTGTTACATAAATATGAGTTACTGTCATTACCGTCCTCATTCTTCTTACCTTGTATTCAAAGGAGTTTAAATTAAAAAAAAAAAACAGTTCTAGGAGTAGCCATTATTCTACTATTATAGTTCTTTTATGTTTAATGTTCAGGAAACTACTGTTCAGAGTGAAGAAAAAATGACTGCTTTGTGTAATTGAATTTGTACAATTGTATAAATGACAGCTTTGTATAATTTGGATAATTTCTAATTGAATAACAAAGATCCCATGTCTTTTGTAGACCCACTGAAAGCAATTTTGTGACAAGTTCAGTAGCAGATGGGGAGCTAGGTTGTGCAGTGGATAGAGTACCAGGCCTGGAGTCAGGAAGATTCATTTTCCTGAGTTCAAATCCAGCCTTACTAGCTGTGTGACCCTGGGCAAGTCATTTAATCCTCTTTGCCTCAGTTTCTTCATCTGTAAAATGAGCTGGAGAATTAAATGGCAAAACCACTCCAGTATCTTTGCCAAGAAAACCCCAAATGAGGTTATAAAGGGTTGGACCCTACTGAAATGACTAAACAACAGTTGCAGATAGGACAACAGGGAAGACATAGACTTTGTTCTGTTCCCACATGGTTTTGATTTCTTCTAAATCTCTTTATTTTAAAATCTTTTCGTTCCACATAGCTTGGAATTATAAGTATTTGTTATTACAATAACTATTAAAAATCATTTCTATTCATCTCATTCTCTTCTCTTTCAAGGGAACTCAAATAGAAAAGAGAGCTGGGGCAAATCATCATCTTGTTATTTTTGAAAACGTATTTAATGTTCCGTAGACGACTTCCCCCGTGGATGAAATGATTCGGTTTTCTAACTGAATTTTTAAAGCGTGTGGGGATGCAATCTTATCTTTTCTAGGCTCATTGGCAGAATCTTTAGGACAACTCCAGTAGCAGACGTGGTACCTGGGATAGTGAGTGTCTCATCTTGTTCCTAAGGTTTGGACTTCTTCCATTAAGTCTCTAATTAGGAAGCTTTTCCACTGCCTGTATTCTGAATATTACTACTGTTTGGTATGGAAACATCTATTAAAAGGCTGTTCTTATGTTTTTTATGGATCAATGTTATATCCAGGCAGTTGTGAGAAATGATATGATGATGTCCACCATCCTCTGGTCTAGAGATCTAGAGAGACTAAGAGACTTGCCAAGTAAGTAGCAGGGATTTGAACTCAGATTCTCAAATTCCAAATCTAGTGCCTTTGCCCCTTGCCCCTCTCCCAGTCCACTACTACTAAACCACATTGGCTCTTAAATCCCAAGCTCAGGTGTTTAACGAGTGTCAGAGCCTGGATTCTAACCAGCTATAGCTGGTCAGATGCTGGATTTGGAGTCAAAAGATGAAGATTTAAATCCTGCTACATCCTTTCCTTGTGACCTTGGGGAAGTTCCTTGATTTTCTGGACTTCAGTTTCCTTATTTATATAATAAGGGCATTGAACTTGACTCTATTTAAGATCCTTTCCAACTATAAATTTATTAACATATGATTCCAGTTCTATATTATGCTGTAGATATATCTATTGAGAGATTGCAGTGAAGAGCTTTTAGCAGGGTAGACCTAGTGGATTAAAAAGGAGTTATGAGACCTAGGATTCCATTCCTTTAGCAAATCACCTTTCCTTTCTCTCTCTCTCTCTCTCCCTCTCTCTCTGTCTCTCTCTCTCTCATTTCTCTCTCTTTTTCTCTCTGTCTTTCTCCCCACTCTCCCCACCTCTCTCTTTGTCATTTCTTTACTCCCTCCTCTCCTCATATTTGGCCCTTGTAAAATAGCATTAGTATTATCAATCAATAAATATTCATGAAATTCTTGGAGATGAAAGGTGCTAAAACATAAATTCAAAGTATAATATTCCTGGTTCACCATTCTGGATTTAAATATAATATATATGTGTATACGTATATAGTTGATACAGTACCGTAGAGACTACAGTTGCCTTTATTCTGCCCAAAGCCCAAGTCCTTTCCCCAAATTTACTTAGGTGCTTAGGGAAGTGTGAAGACTTAGGCAGAAGTGAATGAGGCTTAAATATTCCAAAAGACATTATGGCATCTATTTTTTTTAAATTTTATCCTTTAGGATTAGCATGCCATTGAAGCACACATTTTACAGATGAAACAAAGAGAAAGCACATGGGAAGATAATGTAAAAATTGCAAAATGATAACAAATGAATGACTTATTTATAGAACAGAGTTAGAATTTTCCAGTTTTCAAGGGAAGAAGGAAATAACCATTAATTAATTATCTTCTATGTACTAAGCACTTTATAAATAGTAACTCATTTTATACTCACAATAACTCCGGGAGGAAGGTACTATTATGATATGCATTTTGGAATCAAGGAAACTGAGGTAAAAAGAGGGCCAGTGACTTGTCTAGGACCAAAAAAACTAGTTAAGTGTTTGAGGCTACATTTGAACTCAGGTTTTCTTTTGAACTCAGGTATTCTTTGTGGGAGGGAATTAAATTTTCTTTTCTTTTTTCCTCATCTTTAAAATTTTGGTTTTTTATTTATGTAATAACACAAGAATTTCCATAACAAAAATGAGAACAGCTGTGTATCAGTGAGATTTAGACAAGAAATTGAAGAAGATCCACAGAGGAAAGGCAGAGCAGTAAGGGATATTGGGGGGGGAGGGATTGTGAATCTGTATTGTTAACCCTGTTTTTTTTATCTTAGACTTTTACTTTTAAAGTTTTGTTTGATTAGTACCAATGCACCAGTACTATTTTCTATTACTTTTTCATTGCAAATGTAGAGTGTTCCAGCTCTATCATGAGATTCAAAAAAGAGGCTCACAATCTTTTGGAACAACTCATTCGCTATACATAAATTTGTATCTATAAAATAGCGCCTTATATGGAAGAGGATACATTTTTGGTCAATTTTACCCACGTTTGTATAATTTGTTTCCGCTAATGGAAAATAAAGTGCTTTAGTACTTTTACTCTCTGTATTCATTTAGGCTCTTTTTCCTACTTGCAGAGTCTTCACTTCACTTTATGGGCGCATTTAGTAAACATTAAGAGACAATAAGAAAAGTAAGATGAGATAATTTTTTAATGGAACCTTTTGTACTGGTCAGAGATGGATCTTGGGAACAAGTGAAAACTGGAGAGTAAGGTTGCCACAGATAAGTTAGGAGTAAAAAAAATACAGTGAAGAAATATAGCACAACTTGTGTCTACATAATTGTAACAGTGGGTGAGGGACCCATGGGGTGTAAATCTCCATTTGAAGCAGAGATGCATCAGCAGATTAACATTTCCACATAGCCTTCAAGATAATCCTTCACTTAAATTACTTTCTGAGAATCTTTCTTTTTTAAAATCTCATCCTCACCTAGAGAGGAAGAGGAAAAAGGAACCATCTTTCCTTATACATGGATATCTATAATTTGGGAGGGAGTGAATGGGTTAAAATTTCTAAGAGAAAACTTCAAATCAAAATAATGAAAAATGTTTGTTCTTCAGTTTCAAACATGAATGTAGTTTACAACCAATGCTGCATAAGTGTTTTAATTTTCCTCTTTTTATGATTTTTCTTGTGATTTTATATTGAGTATATAACTTATCAAGTCCTTCATTTGAATTAGTCATTTTTATTAATTGAAAATATTGTTCTATTGGTGCCCACAAATGCATTGATTTAAGGGAAAAGGAAGAAAATTGGTCTATTGATCATATTGTGAAAGAAGTTACAAAATAGAGATGCAATATTTTATTAGAATTGCTTTTCAAAAATGCAACCAGTATGAATGCAACATGTCTTTTTCATATTCCTTTGGAATATGCAAATAGATTTTATTGTCAATTAAAAAAAAACAAGATTCCTACAGCCTTTTCTTTCATGAAACATGGTAAAAGGACTGCAAATGCCCCATATCTTGAATTATCTACTCTGTTCTGACCTGTCCCGTATAACTATCACATTATCATATCATAACTTGTGGTATAGTTACCCAGGGAATTGTGTTAACCCTACTACTGTGTTGTAATCTATTTGAAGGCAGAGAATCCAAGTTGCTTTATCTTTGCATCACCATTGTCTACTGCAATTTACTGCACTTTGTAAATATTTGACAAATATCTGTTGATTAAAGGAAACCTAGTGTAGCAAATAGAATACTAGACTTGGAGTGAGGAAGATCTGAGTTCAAATACTAGTATTTACTTACTAGTTATTTACTTACTAGCTGTTTGACCCTGGGCAAGTCACTCAATCTCGATGTGCCTTAATTTTCTTCTACTGGAAAATGAGGAGTACATATTGAGTGACCTCTAAGGTCTCCCCCAATTCTAAATCTTTGATGCTACGTATTGTGACTATACCTCTGAGAGACAAAACAGGAGAATCCAGATAAATAAAATTTGCCTTGTTTCTTGAACTTAGTACATAGGTATGTGTCTCTCAAAAATAGAAATTTCCAAAATTCATTTATCCAAAATATCCAGCTGGTCTTTTGACTTGTTTTCCAGATGAAATAATATCCCTGAGAGACACAATCATGAACCATTTCTTCCAGCCTTGAAAATTCACCGAGGACTTGGATTTTTCTGATCTCAGAAAGGAATAAATATTAAGGGCAGAAAGATCCCTCTTGTTCTAAGATTTTATTTAGAGATAATGAGAAAGACTCTAAACATCCTGCTTTTAGTATTTTGATTTCAAAGCAGAATGTTGTTTCCTGGATTCTTTCAAGTTTTTTTTTCTTCTGTTGTTCTTGGAGCACTATTATAAAGATTTCTTTTTCTTTTTCCCCCAAATAGAATCACTTATTTCCTTGCAAAGACATGATGGGACAGGCAAGGTGGCCCCCACTATAATACCTGTTCCTGGAGAGACTGGAGATTGACTGGAAGTTAAGAGTCCTGAGCTGCAGTAGGCTAAGCTGATTGCGTGTCTGCATAAAGTTCAGCACCAATATGGTGAGCCACCAGGAGTAGAGGACTTCCATATTGTCTAAGGAGTTAGGAGACGGAGTTGATCAAAACTTCTATTGCTGGTCAGTGTTAGAGTTGGACTCTGAGTAGCTACTGTATTTTTAATCTAAGTGAGATAGAGAGACTCACACTTAAAAAATAAAGGGCTGGGATGGGTGATGGTGGGAGAAGTCACAACATAATATAAGAAGTAGCAGCCTAAGAGGAAGCCCTCATTTGTATTAAACTCTATTGTCTCCCTTCCTTTATCTCACTGTTGATCACTTCTGTTATCTATGATCTTGACTCCCTCCAGGAACTTAGCACAAGTATTGGCAATGCAAAAGAATAAAATAAACACTTTTTTTTAGTGAAAATCCAGTGTTTTCTTTTTATCATCTTCATAGTTCCTTTCCCTTCTAATACTTTTAAAACGTAGCCTTCTCTCATCCCTATCCTCCTTCCTCAGTCCCATTCTTCTTCTGGTAATGATATTATTTCAATGCATATTCTCTCACTTCCTGCCTCTCCTTTCCCTTTTGGATGTTTTAATTTCTTTTCAAGTGTTATCCATTTTACTTATTTATTTTCATTATTAATTAGAGTGCTATTCAAATATCTTACAGCCTAGGCTTTCTCCATTTTCAGTGGTTTTCTTTATCCCTTCTATTCTTCCCCAAATCATAGAATATCAGGGTTGCAAGAAATTTTAGAACATATCTAGTACAAACAACCCATAACAAGATTCTTTGTATTCTTAAAAACACAAGAACAACTGGTATTTCTCAATCAATCCCTCTCTCAGATAGATCCTTGAGGAGGAAAAAAACTTAACTTAACCAACATTATCATCCAACTCTTATAGTATAAGCAATACTCTAAACCCATAGTTCTCCACCTCTGCAGAGAATAGGGGAAGGTGCATTTTCATAGCCTCCTTTTTTTTGCAGCCAAATTTGCTCATTATAATTTCAGAGAATTTTGTTTCAATTGATATGTTTTGCTGTTTTTGTTTCCACTTATGTTATTGTGTGATGTTGTGCCAATTGTGTTTCAGGTTCTTCTTTCTTCACTTTGTATCAGTTCCTATGAGTCTTCTCAGGATTTTTTTAACTCATCTTGCTCATTTTTTAATCATTCCCTAACATTCTGTTACCTCAAGGTAGAGCATGCCATTTAACCCTACCCCCAAACTAGGGCCATATCTTTTATTTCCAGTTCTTAGCTGCCACAAAAAGGGCTGTTATTAATATTGTAATGTATATGGAGGGAGGAGTTGCTTTCTTTCTATCAGTGACCTCCTTGGGAGTATACTCCCAGCTCGCAGGTGGTGCTTTGTCCTTCCTTCTTAAAGAGGACCATGACATCAGGGAGATAATGACATGACTTGCAATTGACTTTGATTTGAGTGAAGGAGGGCTGTGTAAAGTCACCTCCTGGATCATCTCCCATCAAACCACAGCTACATCCTCCCAGCAGTGGGACTCCTGGATCGAAGAGTAGGGCTATTTTAGTCATCTGCTCTTTGTATTTCCCTCTAAGTTATCAGAGCTCCTCCATTCCCTAACCTTTAGGCTCAGACTATCCTTAAGCCCTGAAGTTAACCACTGACCTAGGACTTTCAAACAACTTTTGAAAACTTTCACATCCCCACCATACCTCCTCCACCATGAAGAAAGATGGAAGCCATCCCAGATCTGATGGAGGTGGGTCAAGAGGGAGAAGTCTGTCTCAGATACTGCCCTGTAGTACATTCACCTCCTGCTTCCTGTTTGGTCAGAGACTCAGTGCTCTTTAGAGAGCCTGTAGTGGGCCTGTCACTCTATGCTGGGTTCAGAGGGTTGTTTTTTTTTTATTTTTTTTTTATCGTCCCTGTCAGTTAGCAGCCCAAGGTTACTGCCAGCTCTCTGTCAGGGCTTTGATTTTCGTCAGTCGTGGCCACGTCCTTTTAGTTCTCTGCTATCTTTTCAGCTTTGTTCAGGCTGAGCTCTACTTGTCTACTAATTAGCTCTTTGGAGATTTCCCTTTTAAAACTCACTATCACAGAGGACAGGAACCGTTCAAAAGTTTTGTGCTTCATAGACATTCCATATTCATCCCCGTTCTGTACCTCCGCATCTT
The DNA here is from genome assembly GCA_028658325.1 of Potorous gilbertii. Lineage (NCBI taxonomy): Eukaryota > Metazoa > Chordata > Mammalia > Diprotodontia > Potoroidae > Potorous > Potorous gilbertii. Next base: position 161,166,262 of record CM053772.1, read on the forward strand.
AAAAATTAAAAGTGGCAGGCCTGGCCAATTTAAGGTAGCGGAGTCACCCGGCCTATAAAGAGATACCTCCAGGTTCTTGATCAGGTATGTAGATGAATGACAAGGAGAGAAAAAGGTTTACATCAAAAAACATAAAATACTGAGGGGTACAAATTAAAAAGAAACTCTCACTCTGTGTAACATATTCACATTTTTCTTTATCTTCTGGTGTGCAAATATTGTGCTAGCTGAATAGCAAAGTAGCACAACTTTAGGGTACAAAAAAAACCACACTGTAATAACATCAAGAGTGGTCTTACATCAAGGAGGACCCTGAGGATGTCTTTGTTGTCAACTTCAGAAGAAAAGAGGAACAGAAGAGAAAACTGGCAGAAGGGATAGATGCCAAAGAGAACTCAAAGGATTAGGTCTGGGTGAGGTGATCGGTATTCGAAAACAGTCTGCCTTCTGGCTCTGATCTAAGGGAATAGGCTGGCAGCAGAGCCAGAGGGCATACCAGCACAAACACACACCTTCAGCACACTGCTAGAGGCTTGCCTCAGTGCCTTAAAAATTGTGCTCGCAATTAGACACAGAGGTATGGAAGAGCAGTGGCAAAAAAGGACTCTGTTTATGAATAAAAGTCAGCTTTTTCCATAATGCCCAGCTCCAAGCTGGCTCTCTCCCCATTTCCCCACTTTTCCCTTTATTCCACTAAGTATGCTCTTCTTGGGGGAACTCAGTGATGTTCTAAGTTATACTTACACTGCATTTACACAGTGTTAATGCCAACAAGATGAAAGTAAAAACCTTTGAATATATTAATGTTATAACACAGATGTCTTACTTTTTATCCCCCCCCTTTTTTAAAGAAAGATGGTGTGGCAGATAATGATGCAGATCATACTCGATGGCTGTGTAGATGAAACAGGGGAATACAGATTAAATAAAAAATTTTTTTCTTCAAAGCTTACGTTTGCTCTATAATTTAAGTTCTGGGCTGATCTTGGTGGGAGTAGATACAAGACAGCATCACAACATTGTTCAAGTCAGGCAGAAAAATAACATTATAAAAGAGCTCTGATGCATTTGTTCCAATTTTAAAGAAAAGATAGAAAAACAATGGGAGGGGGCCAAGGGAGAGCCACTGAGTCAATTGACTTGGTGGAGAATAATTAGAAAGGGAGGGCAAGAGAGGGCAAATGTTATGTGGTCATGACCGTCCTTATTTATTGAAATATCACACACATTTATTTCTTTACTTTCTTGATTGTATCCTGTGTCACTGGCGTCAAACTCTCCAGTCATCCTGGTACCAAATGGTGGATATACCAGAAGTACTAAATGTTTATGGGGTAGTTCCCTCATGAAGATGTTTTGGTTGAATTTTTTCAACCAGTGAAGTGAGAAGAGGCCATTGGTGTCACCTGGATTGTTAGAAGTCTCTGGTCTTGGAGAAGACAGTATAGTTTTCTTCTTTATTATATTTTTTTTAATCTTCAGGTTAAGGCTTCCATGATAAATCCTTCTTAGTGTCTATTTCCTCTTCAGAAAAACTATTAGTTCAGCAGGCTTCAATGGGGTTGATTTAAGACTGTCACTATTACAAACAGCTAACAAATTTTTAGCTGTGTGTGTTCATCCTTCGTTGCTGAAGAAGACCATGCCATCAGAGAAAGGATGACATGATTTGCACTTGACATTTTTTTCAGTGAGGGAGGGCTGTGCAGGTCACCAGCCTCTCTTCTCCTCAAGAGTCATCTGAATCCAGTGACCAGATATTCATCAGGATGACTGGAGATGACCCAAGATGAGGCAATTGGGGTTAAGTGACTTGCCCAAGGTCACACAGCTAGTGAGTGTCAAGTGTGTGAGGTGAGATTTGAACTCAGGCCCTCCTAACTCCTGCACTGGTTCTCTATCCATTGTACCACAGCTTTAAGATTGGCGAAGTACTTGAAAACATTATTTCATTTGACCTTTATAGACCAGGGAGGTAGATTATTACCTCAAGTTATTTTTGTACCCATTTCATAGCTGAAAAAACAGAGGCTCAGCTTCTGTGATTTTCCCATGACAGCATAGCTGCTAAGTATCAGGTAGGTTACGAATACTTTTGAACTGAATTGTAGTTTTTTTCTTTCCACTTGGGTGAACTGGACCAAGTCTTTCTCCCTGACCCTTAGCTTCTCTTATATATTCACAAATATCTTTAAAAATTCACAAAAATAATCTTTTGTTGTTGTAGTAGTTGAGTCATGTGTGATTCTTCGTAACCCCATTTGGGATTTTCTTGGCAAAGATACTGGAGTGACTTGCCTTTTCCTTTTTCTGCTCATTCTGTAGATGAGGGAGACTGAGGAAAAGAGAATTAAGTAGCTTACCCAGGGACACACAGTTAGTGAGTGTCTGAGGTTAGATTTGAACTTAGGTCTTCCTGACTCCAGACCAAGCACTCTAGCCACTGCACCACCTAGCTGCATAATGGTTGCTTCATGTAAAATCCCAGCATATTTAAACTAAATTGTCCTCATTTCATTAGTTGCTAGAATATGAAATTCCAGAATTCTGATAATTTATTTACCAAAAACAGAGGAAGAAATCTTGCAAAACATTGTTTCTCAGCCCACCCTGGATGTCTCTATAGACACAACTTGGGTAAAAGATTTCCTACAGATACTGGTACAGGAGGCAACTGGGACTTGCTTACTGAGAAACCTCCTCCTCTTTTTCTTTGACTGTCCCTCAGGTGGCACATTGTCTCTTTTAGTGACATCGCTTTTCTTCTTTTTTCTCTCAAGACTGCCTTTGATCTTCATTTAAACCAGACTTCACCTATACACAAACATTGTGAGGAGAGAGACACCCTCTCCGCACACACATATACACACACATGAACAGTATGATCGGCCATCTATCCTGTCCCCTGACTTTAGGGATATGTTTGTCTAATGGACATGATGTAAACTCAGTGGCAGATAATTTTAATTACATAAAAATTTAAAAACTTTTAACATGAATAAAATCAATGAAGACAGAATTAAAAGAGGAACTTTAGAGCAGGAAAAATATTTACATTAAATATCTCCAATAAAAATCTGATATTGAAAACGTATAAGGAATTAACATAAATATGTAATACTAGAAACCATTCACCAATAAATGAGTGTCAAAAGACATAGACAAACAGATTTCAAGGCAAATTTGCAAAGTGTAAATGTAAGTACAATAAATATAAATATATACTGTAAGTATTATATAATAAATACATAAATAAATATAATGGAATGACCAATGTAAAGACAAAAGGAAGTCATAAAAAGATGTTTCTTCTTTCAGATGAAGGACTGGATATCAGGATGCTTACATGGTGGCTCTGCTACTGTTTAGTTACATATTCTTGGGTTCTTAATGTTTCTGTGCCTCTGTTTAACATCTAAGTATATGAACAAGCATCCCTGATTGCACATCATATGCTACACTGGATAGATGCTGGCTTGCAGTTAAGAATTTGTTGTTTTATTGTGGTTTGGTCATTTTTCAGTGTGTGATTCTTCATGACTCATTTGAAGTTTTCTTAGAATAGAGACTGGAGTGGTTAGCCATTTTCTTCTTCAGCTCATTTTATCAATGAGAAAACTGAGGCAAACAGGGTTAAGTGACTTGCCCAGGGTCACACAAAGCTAGTAAGGGTCTGAGGCTGAATTTGAACCCAGGAAGATAAGTCTACTACATTCTATCCACTGTGCCACTTAGCTGTACCAATGGGATTAGGAATATCTGAGTTCAAATCCCACCTCAGTCATTTACTAGCTATGTGACCTAGGCAAGGCACCTAACCTCTCTCTGCCTCAGTTTCTTCCTCTGTAAAATAAGGGAATTAATTGGACTTGATGGTCTCTAAAGTCCCCTCCAGATCTAACTCCATGATACTATGATCTTCTTCAAAAATTGTGTCCTGGATAGCTGCCCAAATTGCCTACCCCAATCCTTACTCTATGAACGTCCAAACAAATGCAGTTTAAAATCGTTTACAGAGAACAACAGCACCCTCATTCTGTGTATCACTATCATCCTCATGAAAAAGCATTTTAAAAGTGACTCAGACACAATTCTGTTCTACTTTGCATGGACAGCCCTGCACAAGCTATCCTTTCTATCCACTGAGAGTTTACTTAACAACCTACTATTTGTCTTTCTTCCTTCAGCCAGGAAATGATCCTACTCACTTAAAACTGTGAGCAACCTCTTGTCTGCTTCTGACCTCTGGCCATCCCTCTAATCTGTCTGACCACAAAGTGGATTTCTTGTGCTTCAGTGAGTTAAAGTTGGCAACTTTAGACTCTGTACCAGAGAGCCAAACATCTGAGAAAATTATTTATCATATTCTTTATCAGGAAAGATGTTTCTGTGTATTCTTTCCCACTGATACATTCCTTAAGCTTAGACCTTAGAACTGGTAGATTGTATGATCTTAGATTTACAACTAGAAGAGAGCTTGAAGGCCATTGAGTCCGGTCCTTTTGTTTTGCTTATGAGGCAACTCAGGAATAGAGAGATTAAATGATTTACCCAAGGTCACACAGCCAGTAAATGTCTGAGGCAGGAATTAAAATAGGTCTTTGTGACTGTGTAGATCTAGTTCTCTATGTGCTACTACAGGTTGTACAGGGGAAAGCAAACCAGTGTCTTTGAACTCGCTCTCTCTCTCTCATATTGTTTTATTTTTGCCATGAAAGTCTTGACAACCTGCTGAGCCTTGGATAAGGTTTTGAGTGTTAGCAATTGATTGATTGATTAATCATGAAAGACAAATCATGCAGTTGTATGATTGCTCAGTTATTGTAAATAAAGAAACAAAGAGAAAAAAATTCCTTTGACCAATTCCACCCCATGAGGAATAACTGAAGCAAGTAGGGGTGTTTAAACTATAAAAGTAGATAGAGGAGAGGACATGATAACTGTCTTCAATTTTTTGAAGGGCCATCCCTTGGTCTTCAAAAAAGATTACATGTGTTCCATTTGTCTTTAAAGACCAAAACTTGGAGCAAAGTGTTAAAGACAGAAAGACAAGAAAGATAGAAAGACAGAAAGACTTCATGTCAGGGAAAATTTTATTTTAGCTTATTTATTTGAAATGAATTTGAAGACAAAATTTTGCTGGAAATGAGTAAAATCTTCTGGAGCATCAGAGCTATCCAAGAGGTGATCAGTCTCCCGTAAGAAGTAAGAGGTTTCTCTTTATTGGCAGGCTTCAAGAAAATGCTCATTGAGAACTTGTCAGGTATATTGGAGAGGGAATTCTCCTTCAGGTATCATTTGAACTAAATGCCCACTGAGCTTCCTTTCAACTATGAAATTCTGTGACTGTGAAAGTGTACTTGCTTCTAAGGTGAAATACTTTACAGTTACATAATTCTTCCCCTTTTTCTTTTCATGGTGGTTCCTGGAGTCATCAGAGACTCTTCAGAATCTCTGGAATGGTAACAGTTCCTATTTTCATCTTTTTTTCAGTCTTGACAACCCACTGGAGGATAGAGGTAGGCACCCAGGGTGTTCAGGCTTTTACCTGTAGAGCATTTCAACAAGGAGAAGAAGGATTATGTAGATTCTAAGTAGAAAACGATGGCTGTGACAATTTCCCATGTCTTTGTTGATTTCTGGAGGACTCATAAAATGTTATTTCCAAAGCAAATTCTCAATGAGGTATCTAGGTGGTGCCATGGAAAAAGCACCCTGTACCTGAAGTCAGCAGAATCTGAGTTCAAATATGACCTTAGACACTTCCAAGCTGTGTGAACCTGGTCAAAGTACTTAACCCTGTTTGCCTCAGTTTCCTTATCTATCAAATGAGTTAGAGAAGGAAATGGCAGACCACTCGATACCTTTGCCCAGAAAACCCCAAATGGAATCACAAAGAGTCGGGAACAACTGAGCAGCTAAACAACAACAATAAAGATTATTAATATTAATTATCAGTCATGCTAAGATGAAATAAATCTAATTATCCAATTTCTTTGAAAAATAATTTTCTATATGTAGGCAAACTTTTTGTTTGAAGAAGGTGGCAAAAATCAAATGCACATTATGGAAATGTATTCTTGGGGAAGTCCCTTAAGAAGAATCTGTTGTTCTTCCATAGTCTGGCCTATCTACTGAGTCCTAAATCTTGGACATTATAATGTCCTGCTTCAAAGCATATGTTTCATAAATGGACCCTGAAAAATATAGCACAAAAGAGCGGCTGAAATAGAGCAGATTCCTTTTCCAATCCAAATTGACATTAGCCATCTGTCAGGCACTACGTATGCCTGGGAAGCCTGCCTTTCCATAATCACTTAGCCAACTGACTGCTTGCTGAACCTGAATAATTATACCTATGAAGATGGAGATTATTCCATTGAATTTAACACCTTAACTTAGGAATAGGGGGAGGTCAGCACAGATAGGAAGGGACCAGGGGTGGAACTAACCAAGCACCCTCATGGCTTCTATGAGATATGGCATTAGATCTGACATTGTATCTACAGTCTGGGATGGGGTGCCCAGGTCATGGCTATTAGACTCATGTTGCCACATGGCTTCTACCTCACTGGAATTTGCTGGTTGGACCATTCTTCTTGAGTATTACAATTGCTATGCCGATTGTACCCTGTGTCTGGCTTGAAGGAATAAGCTCATACCTGTGTTCTTGGTTTAAAAACCCTTTGTGCTATCTTGCAAAGGAAATTTGGGAGAATTAATGAGGGCAAGGAATACAAAACATGACCATGGCCTTTGTGAGCAAGTCACTTTGGTGGTGAACATACATTCAGGAGATCATTGTGTCACCATGGTAATAGTTCAGAACTGAACACACTAACACCGGAAGAAATAGTTAATCCAAAACCCTCAGGTTTATTAATGAGGAAACTGGTGCCAATGGAGATAAAATTCCTGTCCCCAAAGTCATCAGTGTAGTATATAATTCACATTTACATAGCACCTTAATATTGCCAAATACCTTATATTTATTTTCTTGCGTAGTCTTATAGTAGAAAGACAACATGGTATAGTGAGTAAATACCTGGTCCCGAAACCAGGAAGATAGAAGTTCAAGTCCCAGTTCTAGGACATAGTGGCTATATGACCCGGGCAAGTCATTTAATTTCCCAGTGCTCTAGCCCAGGAGTGTCAAACTCAAATAGAAATGAGGATCACCCACCCTGTGGGCAGCATGTTGACTTAGAAAACCACATATTAGTATTATCTATGTTCTATTGTGCTTTCATCTATTTTGTTAAACATTTCTCAGTTATATTTTAGTCTGGGTCAGGCCCAGTCATGAGTTGTCCTAACCCCTCCCCTCAACATGTGCCCCCAGACCCTTCTGAACTTCTGCTCTAGGTAACCCTTTAACACTAGAAGTTGAAGGAAAGGTGCCAACCTGCACTGGTAGGGGGATTTCTTATGGGTTACTCCCCAAAGACATGAAATCACAGGTCCAATCCCTAATCCTAATAATTGCAGTGCCCTGCGGTGTTATCTCCATTTTGTATAAGAGGAAACCGAGTATCACAGAGCTTAATTGATTTGCCCATAGTTGCATAATTAGTCAGTGTTGGAGGCAGGGTTTGAACTAGATCTTCCTTATTTGAGTGCTCTAACCATTAAATTAGGCTATAAAGCCATATGCACACACACTTACACACAACATATGGGTGGGTGTGTGTAGGAAGAGAGAAGAGAAGAAAAGAGAAGGAAGAAGAAAGAAAGATGGGATGAAAAAGAGGAAAGAAAGGGGATAAGAAAGAGATGGGAGGCAGGAGGAGAAAGAGATTTGGGTAGAGAGAGAAAGAGAAAGGGAGAGAAGGAGGATGAAAGAGTTGAGAAGAAAGTATGGGAGGGGGAGGAGAGAAGAGGAAAGGAGAGAGAGACAGAGAGGCAGAGAGAAAAAGAGTCAGAGAGAGAGGGAGGGAGGGAGAGACAGACAGAAACAGAGAGACAGAGACAGAGAGATCCAAAACCGATAGGACTATCAGGTTCAGAGGCTTCGAATCATTGTCCTCTGAGTTTGAAAAACAAAATCCTTCAACCCCAAAAAGAAACTCATGCTAAATCACAGACTCATTTTTCATTAAGTACTGCAAAGCCTCCCTGCAGGCACCACTTTAATCTGGTATCTAATGTACACCAGGTCTCTCTTACCAAAGAGGCAATAAATAAGAGTCGGGACTCTGAAAGGCAACATGGAAGAACTGACTGAGGAAGCCCATCAGTCATGATTTCCCCTGGGAAAGAGGTCAGTCCAGGGCAGACAGGACAGTTAGAGCCTTTTGCTAAAAATGAAACGTGATCAACCAGGGAGCACGGTGGATAGAGTGCAGGGATTGGTGTCACCAAGATCTGAGTTCAAATCCAGCCCCAAATATTTAGTAGCTGTGTGACTTTGGGCAAGTCCACTTAACCTCTGTTCACTTCAGTTTCCTCATTTGTAAAACTGGAATAACAATTGTACCCACCTCTTAGGCTTGTGAGGAGTAAGTGAAGCACAGTGCCTAGCACATAGCAGGGATGATATTAATGCTAGCTACTGTTATAATTAGATCAATCAAAAGCATTGATTAAGCATGTATTACGCTCTAGATGCTGTGCTAGGTGTCAAAGTCATATTCAGAGTCAAAGTCAAAAGTGAAAACTGTTCCTGTCTTCAAGGCACTTACATTCATTTAGGAGAGAAAATACATATACTTATCATATATATCCAGTGTATGCAAGTTAAATATAAAATGATTTGGTGTGTCGGAAGAGGAACCTGGAAAGGACTTACCTAGAAGGGGCTGAACCTTGGAGGGAATAGTCATTTTCCCAATATGAGAGCATAAAAAAGTACATGTATTAGTTGAGAGAGGACTGTACTTAGAACAAAAAAGTTGAGATTCCAGTCCCTCTCTGATACAGAAGCTCTAGTGTGACCCTGGGAAAACGGTTGAACCTCTTTAGGCATCAAAGAACTTTCTAAGGCTTTTCTACCAATTATAAAAGCATCACAATCTGAATCACTCATCCCACCATGAAATTATGGATCAAATTTTCAGTTGAAAAATAAATGCTTGCTCAACAGTGATGACATATTACATTCACCATTCAGACTAGGAATGACTTTCTTCTTTTGAATGTTTTTAATCAGCCTCCATGCTTTAAAAAACAGATTTAAATTTACAAAATAAAAATGAGGTTGTCAAAAGCTATAGAAGATATGTAACATTGATGGCTAGGAAGGATGGTAACAGGTTTTGTGACTTGGGAGTTTTCCTCTGTCACTATGTCTTTTTTTTGCCCCCTTATTTCCCCCTCCCAACTATAGCAAAATAATTGGTTGACATACCTAAAAAATAAATTTGCATAGCTTCAGATTCCAAGTCCTTTGATAGGCTAAAGAGATGTTTCAGTATACCTGTACTCTGAAAACAAAATATCAAATGTTTGTTTCCTTTGATTAGGCAAAAGCTGTCTTTTCTATAAATAGGGAATACATGTTTGAATTTTTTCCTGAAAAGTCATATGAACATACAGAATTTAGATATTACAAGGCAGGAAATATTCATAATGAGGTACATTTTCTTTCCACTTCATGGGTTCTAAAAAGGGATGAAAGAAGTACCAATCTATTTTTATTTTCACTTTAAAATAAGTTTTAATTAGTATGTTTTTGTATCACCAAATTATTTCCCAATATCTTTCACCCACTCTTCCCCAGGGAGCTATCTCATATACCAAATATGAGTTTTTAAAGAAGAGGAAAAATAAATAGAAAAGAGAATGAGCAAAATTAAGGCATCAAAAAAAACAAAAACAAAACAAAACCCTGATGATAAGAGCAAAATCAAATCACACATTCAAGAACTTCTGTGAAGGAGTGGTGGTAAGAATGACTTTTCATAACTTTTTTTTTGAATCAAGCTTGTTTTTTATAATTTTGTCACATTTGCTGTTGATTTGTGTGGGCTTTTTCCATTTACGTTGTTGTAGTCATGTGTACATTGTTTCCTTGGCTCTGCTTTCTTAATTCTGCATCGGTTGATATAGATCTTTTCTATGCTTCTCTTTATTCATCATAATTGTCATTTCTCACAACAAAATTCTATTATAGTAATAATCTATTATATTCATGTATTACAATCTTTTCATTTCTCTATTGATAGACACCTACTTTGATTAATTTTATTGGTTTGTTTACCGAAAATGACATCATAACCTGAGAACATTTATTGAATGCTTCTAGATGCTTAACTCTGAGCTAGAAACTGTGGAAATTTGCAAATTATTCCATTCAGTGAGTATTTATAAAGTGCCTACTAATATATGTTGAATACTAGGAATAGAAAGAAATAAAATGAGTTAATGTTCTATGGGAAGGAAACATTACATGTGGAGATGAATAAATACACATTAAAGGTGGAGGTATAAAAAGGAGAGTACACCCCCTATGGGACATAGCCTATACAAAAGTACAGAGTCAAGAGATGGTACAATATATGGAGAAAAGCAATATGAAAGGGAGTAAATGAGCCTAGAGTTACATTTGAAGGACTTAAAGACCCAAACAGAGGATAGTGTCACAAAAGTCTTAGTGTAGTTTTAAGCCATCAAAGCTTAAAACTGGAGGTTTACTTGCTTGAAACAGTACTAAGACTTTGGGGACAGCCTATATTTTACCCTAAATATAATACGGTGGCACTAAAGTTTCTTGAATCAAGGTTTCAGAAATACCAACTTGGCAATTGTGCAGAAGACTAGAGAAAGGAGACGTTAACATCTGGGAGAATAATGAGGAAGTTTTTCCAATGGTCCAAGTGAGAATAGTTTTTTAATGTAAAAATATCTTCCTCAACCTGAAAGAATTGAATAGTCAAATAAGAGAAAAACATGAATGATGTATTCTATGATTATAATATCCCTTTGTATCTTCTTCCAGTTACTTATTATAATATATAGGTGACCCTGGATGACTTCATATGGACTATCCATTCATTCTTTCCATCATTCTTGTATTCATTCTTTCAAAATTCATTCAGCAAGGGTATATTAAGTGCCTACTTTGTGTTGGGCATTAAAAACATAAAGAGAAATGAAACATTTCCCCATTAGATTGTGAGCTCTTTGAGTGCACAGATTATTTTTGCCTGACATACCATTAGTGTTTAAAAAATTCTTGGTGACTTGTTGATTTGACTGCTTCCCTTCAAAGAACTGACATCCTATCCAGCTTTACCAAGGACTCCTAACCTGGGGTCCATGAACAATTTTTAAAAAATATTTTGATAACTATATTTTAGTATAATTGATTTCCTTTGTTAACCTATGTGGTTTTTTAAATGTATTTAAAAACATTATGCTGAGAAAGGATGCATAGATTTCACCAGAGTGCCAAAGAGTTCTGTAACATAAAAAATGGTTAGGGACCCATGAGGAAGAGTAGAAGCTTGCAGAAGCCCTACCATGGACTCAGCAATGGACAATATAGTGTATATTAAAGCTTGAAGGTGAAGGAAGGAGCAACTATGGAGCCCGACGAAAATTCACAGCTATTGGTAGGGTAAACTGCCTACCTAGGCTACAAAGGAAATGGAGCAGAAGAAAAGGAATGAGCTATTCCTGTGTTCAACACTGGGGCTTGAAACCCTCCAGGAGAAAGCCAGCCTCTCCACCAAGCCCAAGGACCTATTATTTTTCTCAATGTTCCTAAACTCTGGGGATCTGCTCCTGGAGTCACATCTCAAGATAATGGGAATCAGAAACAGCTCAAATGCAAAGAGATCCATCCTCACAAGACTGGCCATGGTCATCAAGGGTTTGGGGCAATTCAAGCACTCAATTAATACTTAGATAAAGATATCCAATTATTCAATTTTCTTAAATATGATTCACTATTCAAAGAGCAATCTTCCTTTTGGAAGGGGATGGTAGAAATCAAATCCGTATTACAGAAATTTATCATTGAGAAAGACACTCAAGAAATGTCTTTGGCCTATGCATCTGGACATAGCAAGAATTCAGCTAAGATGAGCAGAGGTGGTGATTTGTGTTAGAGGGAAATCAAAGAACTTTTGAAGTACTGAGCTATGAGAATACAATAAACAAAACATCAAAGCATTTATTTATCTTTCTCAATCTTTCTATTATTTAGCTATACCTACCTGTCATCTACATCATCTATCATCTTTTTCTTGCCTTTTCTGTCTTCCTGTCTATTTCTCAGTCTGTCTCTGTCTTTCACTTTCTCAGTACTGGTCTGGACCTATGACTCCATTGATGTAAGGGATTTCCTGGTGAGGAAATATCCTCTACCAATGCTGAAAGCAACAGTTTTGAAACTTAAAGTCTTACAGAGTTACCTGGGGACACTGAAAAACTGAGTGATTTGATTTAGTAACTAGGAGTTAGTAGTTTGATGTAAAGCATACAGATTACTTATCTAATGCTAGTTACTCTTTTATCAAATGATCCAGATAATTGATTAACAGAGTTCTTTGCATTGTGAGTAGAGAAGTCAACCTGTGGGTTTCCTTTTGACTTAGAAAAGAAGGAAACTGATTAATTGCTGGTTATGGAATTGAAATGTCTAGATCAAGGGCGGGGAACCTGCAACCTCAAGGCCACATATTGCCCTCTAGGTCCTCAACTGAGGTTTTTTTAATGAGGATTTTAATGAGGATTAAATCCCTTAATAAAAGGATTTGTTCTGTAAAATTTGGACTCAGTCAAAAAGTCACACTTGAGGACCTAGAGGGCAACATGTGGCCTTGAGGCAGCAGGTTCCCTACTCCTGATCTAAATAATGTGGATGAATGACAACTTTTCTCTCTAAGTGGTAAGAAAGTGTTCTCTGTCTCTGTGGTAGGTCAAAATTCTTAAAATCAGAAAGACTAGAATTAAGAGGGCATTTTAAAGGACTTTTTCCCACTTTGAAAGTTATTTACATAGATTATCATCTGACTTTCAGCAATCATCTATGAAAGAAGGGAGTTAGATTCCTAGCATTAAATCCTTGCGCAATAATTTCTCCTGTAGATCTGTATGATGCTACCACATCCATTCCCTATATGTCTGCATTTAGCAAATATGATATCTCCATGATTAAAGAAAAATTAGAGAAAAGTCTATAATCAGAGTCATAACTAGGAAAGAGTCGGAAGATGGATAATTTAGGGAAGAGGTATCAGACTCAAACAGAAGTAGATGGGCTGCATATTTTCTTAGAAAACCACAAGCTAGCATTATCTTAGCTGTGTTGTATTTTATTTGTTTAAACACTTCACAATTATATTTTAATATACTAGAAATGCTTCCCCTGTGTTCCTACACACTGGGAAGGTTTGTGAGCCTGAACTGACCCTGCTGATCTAGAGAGGGATTTGCCTTTTCCTTTCCCTCACCATAAATTCGCATCTAGGAGGGCGATTTCATTCCCTTCAACATTTTATGAATTCATAGACTCATATTCCTCCCACCAGATGCTGTACCAATTCTTCCCTGTTGTCTCTAGCAGCCACCTTCCCTTTCATGGCCTAGAAACACTGAAGTATTCTGAGACATATTCCCCACTACGATCATGACCATTTCTCAGATTTGCTCCCCAACTCATCTCCCTGCTCACTTTGTCTCCCCAAAGGGCCAATTTTTAGTAGCCTAGAAATCTAGAAGTGTCCCAAAGCTTGATTTTCTAATGTCTTCTTCCTTTCAGCTGCCTTACCTCTCAATCCCCATATCAACCTCTGTCCCCAACACTGGTTGACCTAGGGACAAAACAATGCTAATTTCAGTCTTGTTTGTGTTTCAGGTTTCATCCATAACGGTGCTACTATAATAGACATATAACTCACATGACAGACAGTCAACAAACACTTGTTGGCAATCTCATTGATTTGACCCTAAGGAAGGAAGAAGTCAAACTCATTTGTTGTCAGAAGTCAGCCCATTCAGGCAATTTCGTGTCTAAGTAAATGACCAGAGCCTCAGTGCAGTTTTTGCACGAAACTGATCCTGCTAAGGTTGGGGAGTGATGTGATTTGGACAGGAAGATATAAGATTTGTTTCAGATCTACCTCTGGCATGCATGACCTGAGAAAGTCACTCTGCCTCTTCAGCTTCAGGGCTTTCTGTCAAAAAGAGACATATTCTCTATGAAGACAGTAAGAAGAATAATGGAGGTTCCTAAAACAAAAATAATGCCAAGGATCTATGGGACTAGAGAGGGAAAAAAATTACTATGATAAATGATCTGTTATCCAGATGTCTATTAATCAGAAAGTCTATGCCTGGGCACTTCTGCAAACCTACAGTCCAAAAGTATCTATTCAGGGCACTGTAAGATCCAGACAAGATTTCTGAACCATCCCATTTTAAGCTCTTTGGTGTGTTCTAGTTCTAGGTATATTTTAATTTTCTGAACATTGAATATAACTGTATATAACAGTATTCATATATATATATATATGTATATACCAACAGAATGATTAGGATGTCATAAATTCTCAATAAATACTTGAGTCGATCAACTTGATTTGATCAATTAGAATTATTTTCAATAATGGAGGTGAATGGTCCATGTACAAATGTCCAGAGTTCAATAGTATGTTTTCATACCTATCCAAATAATTAAAGCTTGCTTGCATATGTCTTCCCCCTACAAAAAAATTCTCAGAAGTATAGGGAAATTTTGCAAGGAAGAGGTATGAGTGTGCTGGCAAATGTTTAACAACAAGCTCTTTGAAAAAAATGACAATTTTAAGTTTAATTTGCAGTTTTTTAACACTTTCCCTATCATTTTCTTAAATATACACAATCAATAAAACAGTAAACCAAGCCCTGATTTGTAGCATTTGCTGATTTCTGAGATGTAAATGCTTTACACAAAAAATTTAACAATCAACTATGAAGAATCACTTCAGTCTGACTCCAGCCAACCCCTTAGAAGCCATCTAGTACAATCCCCTCATCTTGTAGTCAGAAAATTGAGACCTAAAGAAATGAGGTGACTTATTCAATATCACAGAGATATTAAGTGTCAGAGAAGGGAATGGTATAATAGAGAGAACACTAGACTTGGAGTCAGAAGGCTAGGGTTTGAATACCAGTTCAGTTCTTTACTCCCTGTGAAATCCTGGGCAAGTCTCTTTACCTACATGGTGTCCAATTTTCTCATTTGTTAAATGAGGCAGTTGGACCAGATGTTACAATTTAACAAATATTTAATTTCTTATTCCAGGTAAGGCATTATACTAAGCACTGGGGACACAAATGAAAAAAATGACACCATCCTTCAAGGAGCTTACAATCTAATATGAATTATATAGATGAGTCAGTCCAATGATTCTCAATCCACCAGTGAATTCTAGATCCATACATATTTTACACATATATTTCCTTGTCATATACCAGTTCCTTTCCTTTCCCTTGCCTGTTTTTTATTGAACTCAAAAAATGAAAATGTTTGCATTAAAAGAAAAGTTAGTGGAGATGAGTATTTGAAATAAATACAAGGAAGTTTATTAATGATGTTGTTTGAGGACAGCCCCAGTTCTCCCTCCCCAATTCTCCCTCGTATTTCTCCTTGAGTTAACGCTGGCTTGATCACCTATGCCTACGTCAGCAGGTTCAGGTGGCCAATCAATTGCTACCCAAATTCTCTTATGATTCTAAGGGAACCACGATAGTTCTAAGTGTACTGTTTACAGGTATATCTCCCGAGTCCTGACTGCTATATTTTCCATCTACAAAAAAATCGGTCACATTGACTCTCAAAAGCAGGAATAATCAAAAAATTTATTCATTATAGAAAAGCAGGATTAGTAATAACAGTCCATCCGTAAATGTAGGTCACATTCCCCTACCAATGTACACAGCATGGGAAAGAGCGGGTACATACATTTGAGGTAACTTAGCATGGAGATACATGATACACATGAGTAGAAAAATCCATGTTCCTAGGGCAATGTATGACTGTATGCTAGGACTTGCTTTCTTTAGAGAAAAGACTACATCTATTAGGCAAAACTGCTTTTCTGCTATTTGTTCACCCTCAAGTCGCTTCATCTATGGTGCTGGCTAAAACCACTTCTCTGTTATTCTGTAGCCACTGAAGCAGTAACAAACTCTTTTAGCACACAAGTACCCTTGGCATGGTGCTAAGAAAATATTTCCCTTTAACTGGAAAAGTATCAAGTTCTATCAGATCCACTCTGGGATTCTAAGGAGTTTCTCCTTCTAAAATTGTCAATAAAGGTGGGACAGCCAATTTTTTTTAAATAGCCAAAGTTTCTATTTTGTGTAATTATCTTTCAATAAGATTGCACCTCTTCTTACAGAAAAGCAGATGCAAAGGCTGTATTTTCTCCTTTCCACCCTCACCTCCAATAACAAGAATTGATAATAAAGAGAAAACCAGAAGTATTCCTGGAAATTTTCCCCTCCTTCTAGTTACATATGGTACTAGAAGGCAATCTTGTCATTCTCCAGTCAATCAATTCTCAGCAAAGTAGTGTCTTCCTTCCCATCAGCACAGCTCTCAGATAAAACAGCTACACACTTGGTCAATTTCAACACTCTTCATTGACTTTGTATTCTGTCTTCTCTAAGCTCTCCTCTCATTGTTTCCTGTGCCTTCTGTTCCCAACTCTTCCTGTGCTTAGCTTTTTCTCCTTCTATCTTCTTCTGGATGTCTCCTTTACTCTTCTTTCTTCACTTCCAGCACCTGAAATCAAGGCCACCTCAGTAGTCTATCTCTGACTTATGGTATGAAACTCAAAAGACACACGATTCTGAAAAGAACACCCACTTCTCCCAGGGTCCTTATATAATCCTATAAATTCTAAGTAGTTATTTGATTTATAGTTAATTAGCTATATGCTTTAAAACTCAGAAAACAGTAATATGTGCTGATGAGTCACAATGCACTACAGTGATCTTTAACTCAATGAATGTTCTGTTCTCAAACAGTATCTCTCAGTACATTTTTCTGAGGGGCAGTTATCACCCCACCCCTATATTCTCAGAACAGTTTTTATTTTACCACAATATGCTATCTGAGAAGTTGCTTCCTCTCAAGTTGTGTTCCTTATACAAAAGTTCTTTTCCTCTCCCCTCTCTTGAATCAAAATACCTGTATATAAAAAGGTGACACAGTGTGTGGAATGCCTGTCCTGAAGTCAGGAAGACTCCTCTTCTTAGGTTCAAATCTGGTCTCAGACACTTATTAGCTGTGTGACTCTGGGTAAATTACTTCACCCTTTTTGCCTTAGTTTACTCCTCTGTAAAATGAGCTGGTAAAGGAAATAGCCAATCACTCCAGTATCTTTGTCAAGAAAACTCTAAATGAGGTCATGGAGAATCAGACACAACAGAACAACATCTCACATTTAGCTTCCTAGAGTTCCATTTAAGGGGGAGATTTCTGCTTATTTATTATCATGTATTTTATCTTCTCAGAAATCAAGATGACTTGAGTTCAAATCTGGCCTCATACACTCACTAGCTATGTGACTCTGGGCAAGTCACTTAGTCTTTGCCTGTCTCAGTTTCCTCAATCATAAACTAGGGATA
This sequence comes from Potorous gilbertii, assembly GCA_028658325.1. Classification (NCBI taxonomy): domain Eukaryota; kingdom Metazoa; phylum Chordata; class Mammalia; order Diprotodontia; family Potoroidae; genus Potorous; species Potorous gilbertii. The sequence continues at coordinate 161,183,824 of CM053772.1, forward strand.
CTAAAAGCACCTACCTTCTAAGAATTGTTGTAAGGATCCAATGAGGTAATATTTATAAGGTTCTTAGGCACAGTAAGCACTTAATCAATGCTTTTTCCTTTCTCCTCTCCCCTTTCAATTATTTGTAGATTCAGTTGTTCAATGGCTGTGAGTTTTGCTGCTTCTTTTTCCTCCTTTTAGTCATCAGTTTTCCAAAAAATTTTTAGCAAAACCAAGAAAGAGAACAAGAATGAAACTGAAGTTAGGTGAGTTGTCTACTTTTTGCACCCTAAGTAAGTTTGTCAGGGCTTGAGGTGGAGGGTGGAATGGGAGTAGATGAATTATTGGCTAATAAATTGGCCATTAAATAAAATAAAATTTGAAGATTGTTACCTTTGAATATTTTCAAGGTTATATTTGGGGGTCCTTACCATGGATAGTTACTAGATCCCCAAATCTTTAATATAGTCATTTTCAGAAATGATCACCTAACAAATAAAAATCTCAGAAATCCGTAATCTCTAAATGAAGTAATCCTGGTGCCTTATATGCAACATTCAATAGGAATAATCACCAAAGGCTTAAGTTAGAAAGAAATCCTTCAATTTCTCATGCTGCCAAATGAGTTCTTAAAACTATAATGAATTTTTTGTGGCAAGTAAACTGAGCAGTGAACAACAAGAGTTTTGAGAAGGTGGATTAATAATTATTTTTCATTTCTATAATACTTTATAAAGTATAATGGGCTTTATATGTGCATATGTGTGTATGATACATATAATATATATAATATTTGTATACATATATATATATATATATATATATATATATATAATCTCATTTAAGCCTTAGTGTTACCAAGTAGGTTGTTTATTTTGGACTGGGCCCAAAATTTGATTGGTTCAGGGGACTGCCAATGAGAGAATCATTTCTACGAATTTATATCAACATCTATGCTGCAATTTATAGTCTAGGGGAATTGGCTGTGATACTGGCAAGTTAAATGACTTACCCAGGGTCATTCAGCCAGCATGTGTCAGAAGTGGGATTTGAACCCTGATTTATCTGACAAGGAGGCTAGCTTTCAACCTACTACTCTATACTATCTCTCCAGGTCCCTGGGACAAGTGTTTGTATCTTCTTTCTTCCAAAGAAGGAAGCTAAAGCCTAGAAAAGTTACTTACCTACTTATCTTACTTAGCCAAGATAACTTGCCATAGGCAAGATTTGAACTCAGAACCTCTAAATCTGAATTCAGTGTTCTTTTCACTGCACAGCAATAAGGAAAGAATCTTATATGTGATTAATTAGAATCAGTTCAGGGAAGCAGTGTGCCAGTACCATGTTTAGTGTGAGGTTAAAAATAATAGCTAACTTTATACAGCACTTTACAAATATTTTATACACACATATATACATGCATATATACATGTGCACACACATATATATACACACACACATACACACACAAACATACACACATCCCCCACATATATATTTATACATGTGTATGTATGTACATCCTGGAAAGGATACAGGGTGTGGTAGATAGCAGACTTGTAGTCAAGAAGACCTGAATTTAAATCCTATCTCATATACTTATTAGTCTTGTGACTCTAATCATTTAACTTATTTGTACCTCAGTTTTATCACTTGTAAAAAAAAAATTGGGCTTGAACTCCATGGCCTCTAACATCTTTTCCATCTCTAAAATCTATGGTCCTGTGATCACTTGAATTTCACAATGACCCTGTGCTACAGGCTCTTTTATACCCATTTCACCAACAAGGAAACCTGACAGTTAAGCTCTTTGTCTATGAATACACTATTATTAAAGGTAAGGTTTTACTGACTGTACTTTATACTTGGTATAATAATCCCTCTTTTGATGTGTTCTTGCCTCAATGCTAAAAGAAGATGTTATTTTACTGAGAGGCAAATCTATTTTATTTTAACTTCGTTTTTATGATTAATGACAAATATACATATCCGCATATTTTAGAGGCAATGTTTAACAGTAACAGGGCATTGTGCATGTTAAAGTATTTGTGTTTCTATGATTTATCTGAACACTTTGGTGGGGTAGAATTTGGCAAAGAACCATTTATCAAGGAACTGTTTTTAATCGCCCTGTCTATCAACCAGATGTCACAGAGGGCTGGGTGGAAATCTTCATTATTTTTGTAGGACAGGTGAAGTAGTGTGTTTATAGATCTCAATGGCACCCCTCTTGCTTGGCAGGTGTTTATGATGGATATGGTGAGAATTCCACCAAGCACGAAAACAGTTGCTGGCAGAAGTCAAGGTTGGAATGTTCAGAGGAAGCTATGATCCGTGGTAGACTAGAGTGTCGTATACCTTTAATTTCATAAGGTAAAACAGGAGATGGGGTAGAAGCTAAAATTAGAAATTATACAGCAAGTGGGAAGAAAAAAAACCTGCATCGTCTCCATGTCATAAAAGCAACCCAGGTTCTACCTGGTCCCTTTTGGGCTAAGCTGTTTGATCAACTTCTTTCAGTCTCTGTGGATGTCCTTAGATGAGTCTAATTGAAGGACCCCTGTTCTCTTTTTATTTTTGCTCTATGAAAAATGTATTGGAGATGTCTTATAATGAACTTTGATATGGTGAAATGATAATTATGTCCTAATTATATATAAAAATGTAATTACACTTGCTTCTATTATAGAAAAACTCCCTTTATAATGAAGCGTTATGTTGGAAAAAGATTTTCAGGATAGGCAGACTCCTTTACTTGTTAATTTGAACTCTGATTCATCATTTTAATATTAAAAAAGTTCTTTGTAAGTTACTTTTTGATGTTTCTCATTTACGGTTCATTTCACTTCTTGGGCTCCATAAGAAGCCCAAACTGCAAACTTCTTTGAAATACACTTAAAAATGCATCTTTTAAAAAGTTCCCTTGTTACGCTGTGTTTGAGCAGCAATATTCAAACAAAAAAAGGAAAAAAAGGAAAAAGGACTGTCTTGTTTACTGGAGCAAACATTTCCACTTAATACTTGAAAAAAATATTGGTTCTCTTTCAACATTTGTATATGAAGTCAGAAGAAGGATTACAAACAATCACAAAATGGAACAGATCTGCCATAGTTTATTTTTACACTGATGTACTTTCATCAGCAATAGTTGCATGTTGACCATACTTGGACTTTAACACCCCTGTACCTGATGAGGAAGTAGAAGTAAACATCAGGAAGATGAAATTAGGAAGCATGAGTGAACTTGACCTAATAAACACTCAGCTACCTCTACTACTTGTTGTCCAGTATTAAGAGGGACTAGGGATTGATTTTCCTCAAAGCGAATAATGCTTTTAACCCCCCATTTAAAAGGTTATTTCTCTTCTCAAGTTTTCCTAGAACATTTTGTCATGTTATTTTCTCTGATTCCATTGCACTCTGCAATTTTACTTATTTTTATGTATATGTTTACATGTATGTGTCTTATCACTCCTCATAGAATGATAGAACCTAACTTACCTGAAGGCAAAGACCGTGTCATTTTAAAAACCATTTTTACCTTCAGCATCCAACAAAAGTGCCCATGGTTAGTTAACATTTAATAAATGTTTGATCAATTTAATTGAATTATTTAAAAATATGATAGAGAACACATTGCCATCTGTTCTTCCATATGCATTCTTTCTCAGCTCTACAAAATCTCTATGAGAATAGTTTATATATTTATCTGTGATAGAAATAAGTGAGAAACCAGTAGGTTTTCTGCCTCTGTGTGCCTTCATTTCTTCCCCATCTACACTTTTCAGCTTCTTTTCTCTTTCCAACATAAGCTCCTTGAAGTCAGAGATCATTTTTCTCCCAGATTTGTATTGCTAGTGTTTAGTTTAGTACCTGACCCATCTTAAGCACTTAATAAATGCTTATTGACTTGAGTGGACATACATTCACTAAAAACTCTCCTCATACAAGGTGTTTTTCATGCATACGTAAAACTCATATAAAACTCAATAAGAGCACAGTTCTAGAGAGAGTTTATTCAACAGTCTGCTGAGTATTGATGTGGAAACACTTATTTAGAAACAGACACAAGACATTAGAGGCCATCTAGTCTAACTCCCATATTCTACTGCTTTAGAGGTAGGATGAAGTGACATACCCATGGTACACAGGAGTTAGTTAACAAGTATGTGTTAAATGCTTACTATGTGCCAGGCTCTCTGCTAAGCACTAGAGATGCAAAGAGAAAGGCAAATGACAGTCCAGGATTGAGTCTGGGTATTCTGAATTCTGCCTCTTGAGCTAACTTTTCCTTTTCTACAAAATCAATTGATTTGGACTGGCAGATGTCTGAAGGACAAAGAAAGAAAGAAGTATTTATTAAATGCCTACTATGCGTCAGAGCCTGGGCTACATGCTTTTCACATATCATATCTAATCTTCACAACTCCCTGGGAGGTACGTGCTGTTATCATCTCCATTTCACACTTGGGGAAACCTGAGGCAGAGACAGAGATTAAGTGGCTCACCTATGGTTACATAGCTAGTAAGTATCTGAAATTGGATATGAACTCAGATCTTTCTGACTCCACATCCAGCACTTCACAGACTGTGCCACCTAGTTGCCCCTAAGATAAAGATATCTTATAGATCTATGAAATGTTGAAATTTGAATAGTGTTTATCCAACATTTTTCAGAGGGTTCAGGATTTTTAATCTTACTCATTTTTTTTAGATTTGATAGCTACAAGAAGAATACAAGAAAACCAAAATTTGTACTTTTTTTCTTCCCATTTTCTAAACAAAGCAATAGAAATAATTGGAGTGCTTCTAATAGACCAAATGAATTAAAACAGAAAACTGACTTGAGAAGATTTTAAATCACTTTAACTTGGTTATACTCAGTCATGTCTGACTTCATGTGATCCTTTTGGGATTTCCTTGGCAGAGATACTAGAGTGGTTTGCTATTTTTTTCTCCATCTCATTTTACAGATGAGGAAACTGAGGCAAACAGGGCTAAGTGACTTGCCCAGAGTTTATACAGCTAGTAAGTGTTTGAGGCTGAATTTGAACTCAAGTCCTCCTAACTCCAGGCCTACCACTCTATCCACTGAGCCATCTACCTGCCCCCAGCTTAACGTAAGGAGGCAATAAACATTTTCTCTTTTTCATCCAGCTTGTGCTTCATTGCTTCACTAAACTCCATGTCCAAACTATTATAACTAAACATGTGACAGAAACATTTCAAAAGGACTAGGATTCTGTGATAAAGGAGGGCAGCTAGGTGGTACAGTGGACAGAACTTAGGACTTAGAATCAGAAAGATTCATCTTTATGAGTTCAAATCTGGTCTCAGACACTTACTAGCTATATGACCCTAGGCATTCCACTTAATCCCATTTCCTTCAGTTTCCTCCTCTGTAAAATGAGCTAGAGAAGGAAATGGCAAACTGCTCCAATGCCTTTGACAGGAAAACCTCAAATAAGGTCGGAAAGAATCTGAAACAACTCAACAACGAGAAAGGACCTATCCATATCTACTTCTCTTTGTATAGTATCTATCCCAATGTAATAAACGTGCCTAAACATATCCAGCCCCTCTCTACCTGCAGTGGGGAGGCAATACTGAGTACAAAGTTCACAGAATTAAAATTTCAGATGAGGTCCTAAAAGCACATAGAGATCAATTCCCAGGATACCTCATAGGGAAAGATTGTAAAAAAATACAAAAGATAATGGATGTTGGTCTTCTTGTTTGGGGGGGGGGGTGTTTTTACTAAAAAGAAGAGAAAATAAAGCAACTGAGCCAACATTAGCAACTACTGACCCATATTTTTTCTTTTTTTTTTTTCATTTTCATAAAATTTTCATGAGAATGGTCTATGGATATACCTCAAGAGTCCACTTGATGAAAATATGAGAAACGAACAGATAGAATTTCACAGACATCTTTCCACAGCAGACCTCATCTCTACACCACACTATGATATAAAGACTATTAACTGAAATAGAGAAAATAGTGCACCAAATCTAGGATTCTATTGTGTCAATTGTTGGTTGATTTTTTAAAAGCATTTGGCTTATTGAATGAAATAAATCTCTAAAAGCTGTAATCATACAGGGTATTTCCCTGATATATGCTCAAATCATATAAGGTTGCATGACATACAGAACTAACCAATTTAAGACAATTCAACAAGCATTTACTAAGTACCCCCTAGGCTCAAGGAACTGTGGAATGACTGGGAATTAAAAAATAAAGTTCTCTATCTCTGATAGATGAGCTTTTCCCCTTACCTCACTGTGTTTAACCCTCTTCACCCTTCTGTTTTGTGCTTTTACACTGTAAGATTGTAAGTTCCTCTAGGGCAGGGCTATTTTATTTGCTTATATTTGTATTCTCAGTGTTTTGCACAGTGCCAGGCCCCGAGCATGCCTTAATAGTAAATAGAGCACTGGACTTGAAGCCAGAAAAGATCTGAGTTCTAATCTGACCTCAGACACCTACGAGCTCTGTTTCAATTTCATTAACTGTAAAATGTGGATAATAACAGAACCTTTTTTTTCCAGGATTGTTGTGAAAATCAAACAAGAAAAAATTTGTAAAGCATTTAGCCCAGTGCCTGGCACATAGTAGGTACTATATAAATTACAGGTATTTTTAATAAATCTCTCTCAGTCTCTCTCTCTCTCTCTCTCTCTCTCTCTCTCTCTCTCTCTCTCTCTCCCTCTCTGTGTGTCTTTGTGTCCCTCTGTCTCTGTCTCTGTCTCTCTGTGTCTCTTTTTTGGCATGGAAGCTAACTAACTACTGAAGAAATTAATAATAGCTTAATTGAACTGCCCCTTGAAGGAAAGCAGCATTAACAAGCATTTATTAAATACTCATGATGTACTGGTCACTGGGCTAAGTACTGGGAAGGAAGTTAAGGACTTTAAGAGGGGGAGAGGAGGAAGGCCCGTGGGAACATTCTAGGAGAGCTTAATGAAGAGAAAATTTCCCCATTTGGCAAGATGAGGAAGGTAAAGAAATTCATGTTTCTCAAGACACATCATTTAAGCTCAAAAGATCAAATAAAACACATCTGAAAATTTTCATATTCTCTTGATTTCAACAGATACTTAATTTTATTTACTTACTAAGAACCTAGTGTGTATATAGTATATATGAGAGGGAATATAGCATAAGGGAGGTAAGGCTAGCCTTGGAGTCAGCAGGACCTGGGCTCAAGTTCTTCATGTCACACATGCTGCCTGTGTTCATTGGCAATCAAACTTCTCAGGACCCTTCATCCTGGCAATTAAGAAAGCAAATTGAAGAACAGTTGCCTGCAATGGTAGAAGGAGTTTCTGTGTTGGGAATTCCTTATACCAATGAAATAATCAGCTTGGTCCAAGAGGACAACATATAAGGGATGGTGCTAGGGGATAGGGATGCGAAAATTAAGCACACACACACACACACACACACACACACACACACTCACACAGAGTTCCTGGACTGAAGGAGCTTGCATTCTAGAATTGGGAGAGGCCGAAAAAGGACTGGAACATAGATAAAATGGGGAATACTGGGAGAGAAAAGAGGTTCTTTATATTAAAGGTAGTCAAATTAGAAAAGAAATCTTCGTTAACACTCTCAATTGAATGCAAATGGGGACAAGGATATATGTTTGAGAGCATTCATAGCAAGTACACAGAATTCCTTGGGAATGCTTTATGCATTGACTACTGATGCCTTATCTAGCGTAACATGAATTAATGGGTTCCCAAAGGGAGGAAATATCTTGAGAATTATTGTAAGATGGTCACAACCAGGTTTAGCCCCTCACCAGGGTTTCTATGAGTTTATAGTTTTTGACTCACCTCAATATATATAATTTTTATCAACAGCTGACCTAATTTATATCATGCTCAGAGAAGTAGAATAACAAAAAATGATGAACAAAATTTAAAGGAGGTAAGAATTAGATTTCACAAAATCCCAGCTGCCTTTCTGAACATTTTGAAGCTTCCTTTCCTCACTTCTTATGATCTTGCAATTTTTCTGCTTTTAAATATTAAAAAGTATATGTTTATACATCTGCCACATCAGTCATGCGAATACTTTCCCAGATGTATGAAAACCCAGCCAGATTTTTCAATAGTTTCTCCATATTCTGGTGCTACCTTCCCTTATTATTTCCACCCCTTTTTGCTTTTCTCCTGTGACTGTGCAGTCAGGCTGCACTAACCCCAGATACTGTAAACATCAACTGGTAAAGACAAGAGGACAAACCAAAGCAAATAAGAAAGTTGGAAGGAAAGCACGCTTACAAAGGGGATGAAAAGTAACTTTTAGTTTATAACTCCGTGTTACATTATCACCGTGATCCCAAATCTACACTGGATTTTCAAAATAGATGAATCAAATTTTCCATTTGAATATATAGTCACCATTGGTCAACATAATTTCACAAAATGGAAGCATTTAAAGGCTTTCGAGTTGGAATTATGGGATTCCAAGTAAAGCCCTAGCAGGGTCCACAGCAGCCATTTAGTCTCACCCTTTCATTTTACAAACAAGGAAACTGGAGGCAAGAGAGGTTAAGTAACTTCTTTGCCCAGTGCAACACAAGGAATGTATGAGAAGCTTAAACAGTTCTGCATCGGAAGCTTCTTTCCTTCTTCATTATGTGAGTACTAAATTCATCAGCAAGCAGAGGAAAGGTGCCCTCTGGCTTGAGTACAGAAAACAAAGAGAGATGCTTTGGAAACCACAGCTGTGAATACATCATCTTTGTTTCTATTAGGTTCCTACATTTCACCCATTGCAAATTAGAGTGACAGTACATCTGGTAGAAATGCATCTGAAGGATTTTTAGTATTTTAAAAGTGAGGAGAGAGATAGCTTATTCTCAATAATTTTCTGATGCAACAAATTCATGGCATAACCATACAGTGTTGTGTGCATATGGTTATTTAAATCTCCTGGGAAGAGAGGAAAGAGAGGAGAAAGTGAAAAGGAAATAGGAAAGAAGAAGGGAAGAGAGTAATGGATAAAGAAGATGATGAAGAAAGGGGGGGGAAAGGAGAAGAGAAAGATTGAGATGGAGAAGAAAGTAGAAGGAAGACTAAGAAAGGGAAAAGAAAAAAGTGAGGGAGAGAGAGAGAAAAGGAAGAGACAGGAAGGAAAGGAACAAAGGAAGCAAGCAAAAAATAAAGCAAGAAAAAGAAGAGGAAGGTAAAAGAGAAGGAAGAAATGAAGGGAGGGAGGGGAGGAGGGAATACAAAGAAGCAAGGAAAGAAGGAAGAAAGTGAAAAGAGGAAGGGGAAAGGAAATGAAGGAAAAGAAAGCAGGGAAGGAGGGAAGCAAGAAGGAAATAGGAGGAAAGGAAAGAAAGAAGGAAGGAAGGATTAAATGAAAGAGGGAACGAGTGAAGGAAGGAAAAGGGGAAGAAAGAAAGGAAGAAAGTACATAGTGAAGGAAAGAAGGAGAGAAGGGAGAAAAGAAGGAAAGGGAAGGAAGGAGAGAAGGAAGAAAAAGAGGGAAAGAAGCAAGGAGAAAAGGGAGAAGGAGGACGGGAAGAAAGAAAAGGAGGGAAGAAGGGAAGGGAGAAAGGAAGGGAAAGAAGGAGGGAAGGAAAGAAGGAGCAAAGGAAAGAAGAAGGAATAGAAGGAAGAAGGGAAGGAAGGAAAGAGGAGAGGATGAAAGGAAAGAGGGAAGGAAGAGAAACTATTTTTCTTTTTGTATGCTGAAGGGAACATCTCATTGTGGCAGGTTGAGTCCTTCTCTCCGGGGAATTGCTAGAAGACATTTTAGCATCTAATTCTTCAAGTAGCTCATTAGGGTGATGAAAAGCCCATGATGAAGGGGCAGTACCATGTTTGAAGAGCTAGGGGTTCCTGTTGTCTTGAATTATTAAACAGTCAATATTCAGTGGACTGCTGTCTGCCCGTCTGCCTACAGCAGGTGGTGCCCCTCTGCCTTTCACTTGGAAAGCATCTGCTTGCTCGGAGCCTCCCCAGAGCTCACTGCAGCCATTTGTTCGATTTAAGACAAGCACTGTCATTATTCCATACAGCACTTCACCGAAATCTTTCCTACTAAATGCTTGAGCCATCTGAGCAGCACCAGGCAGGCTACAGGCTTCATTAATAATGCATCCATGCTTATCAATAGGTTTAGACAACTGGTATTTAGAAGCTTCTTCAGAAGGAGTGGGGCTTTTTTTTCCTCACACCAGTTAGCTTCATTCTGTCAGTTCCTTGATGTAGACATTACATCCAACTGTGTTCTGAAAGCCAGAGGTGCTAAAATTGTGTGTGAGCTCCTCTCTGACTTTGGTGCCTGGCTTGACTGATGTGTGTCTCAAGATCATCCCTTCTGTTCTCCCCTCCCCATCCCACTACTTCCATTTTCTTTCCCTTTCTTCCAAGTTGTTCTAAGGAAGAAAATGTCCCATGATTTCCCTTTCAAGTTCATTGGAGGGTGACTCCTCACCCTTGAGTCATTTTGGCTCCCTTCTACTGGCAGCCTGCCCTGGTCACAGCAAGTTGGGAGGTGGCTTTGCAGTAGGGCTCACTAAAGCTCTGTCTCCTGCACAGGGAGCAAGATTGCTATTTCTGCATTCATTTCAGTCAAACAGGAAAACAAATGGAAACCAATACACTTGCAAGTCCTCTGGGTTAGAATGAATCCCCAACACTGGGATTGGAGCTCAGTTAAACCTGCTGATTTGAACTATATTTAAACATTTAAACATTTGCTAAAAGCAGAGTGCTAGCATGCTGCCAAGTCTAGGTGGACAGCACAGAGATGGTGGTTTCTGGTATGTTGTAGAGCCAGTTACATTCCAAAGGCTTTGAGTACATGTAGACACTATCATCTACATAGGAAGATTTTATTTCAAAACATTGCTTTCTCAAAATCCTTGGTGAGCAAGCACACTGGGGACAACTTTTATTTATATAAGTTTTTCTTTTGAAAATTCATATGTCATTTTGCTTGTTCTAACATATATATGTGTGTATATGTATATATGTATATATATATGTATCAATCCAATTTCCCATCAAATTAAGCAGCCAGCAAAGAGGGTCTTGTTTGTATATATTTGTGTGTGCATATATAAATGTGTGTATATGTATATATACACATACACACACATATACATACATACATATATATATATATGCAGGACCAAGATAAGCAGGCCTAGATAAGAAGACAAGGAGAACAGTACACGCCCCTTTTTTTAACAGATGGGGAAATTGTGGAACAGGGAGGCAGAGACCAATTCCTGATTTCATGCTACTTTTGCTCTTCCAGGTCACATGGTACATAAGTAGTACAATATATAGAGTATAGGGATTGGGGGTCAGAAAGACATGAGCTCAAAACCTTTCCCCATGGCTGTATGACTGAGCAAGTCATTCAAATTTTCTGTGCCTCAGCTTCTCAATCTGTTAAGTGAGGGAATTATTGAACTCTATAGATTCTTAGGTCTCTTCTAGCCCTAAGCCTATGATCCTATGACTCCTCAGGAATCCATGAACTAATCAGTAGGGACCTTCTCTCCATCAATGCACAACAAAAATCCTTATTTTCCTTACAAAATGGTCTTTAAGGCTTGGAGCACTAGAGCTGGGGGGAAAAATCACCATCCGATAGCTAATACTTCCAATGAACTTTGCTTGGTTGGTACTTGAATGACAACTTATCCTTACGGCTTGACTCTAAGCTTCTCCAGCTTGGTAGAACCTGTCAGACCTTGCATTCTAATGGTAGAGCTTTGGGGGAACCAGCTACCTCTGCTTTACAAAGAAGAGAACTCAGGTGTAGGCACTGGAACCTCGGATGAGGGAAACATGACCTGTCAGTCAATACTAAAACTAGAAGTTGCAAAGCAACTTCCATGCATGTAGAGGGAATTTCCTCACTGGGAGTCCCCTACACTGATAAATGCACAGATTCATTACAAAAAGAAAATGAACTATAAAGGTAGGGACCACAGGGGTCTATTCTCGAAGCTGTGTAACCCTGGGGCAATCACTTAACCTCTTATCATCCAAAGCAAATCTCCAAGACTATAAGTTACTGGTAAGTTGCTACTTTTATATCAATGAAGAAGGTTCTCACTAAGAGAGTTCACACTGATGAAATTCCACGTCTAGACAAAGGGGGAAAAACCTGTAATAAGATAAACCTAAATAATGCATATGTTCATGGGTATCTTACTTTAAGCATGGCAGAGTGCAGTGGTGTTAAACTCTGCCCAAGGCCGCAAGGCAAAACCCTGCAGTATGACCTGAAACAAATTAAAATGTAATTGGGAAATGTTCAACAAAATAAGTAAACATACAATACAACAAAGATAATATTAATTTGTGGTTCCCTAAGTCAATATGCTGTGAGTAAGGAGCTTCTATTTGAGTATGAGCCCTCAGGAGAATGAATATATTTCTTGACTTAGATTTAGGAAGTCCTAGGTTTAAATTCCCAAAGTCAACAATTTTTTAAGACTTAAAGTTAGAAATGAGGTTCCCTTGTCCCAAATGAATGAATTCGTAGGCCCTTGACTTATCAATATCTGTTTCAGTGTGTAATAGAGGACTAAATATATCCAATCAACAACATTCCTTATGGCTATACTTTTCCCCTCAATGAATGAAATACTTTTCTCTACATGAATGTACCATGTGACTCTTGAAACAGATATTTCCCGGCAGCAAATATTGATGAACCATGGCAAGTGAATAAGAGAGGAAAGTGTGTATATATGCAAATACTTACTTGGATAACTACATATTGGCATTACTTAATAATGTAACAAAGGGCTACATTTTTCAATATAATTAAAAAACATGACAGTACAGAGAAAATGCTGTATGTGACCACCCAAGCATACTCAACTTCATTTCAGGAGGAGATGGTTCCCAAAGTTGAGTAACCTTATCTTTTCCATTGAAGGAATTCTAGTTTTGTCAGTTACTATTGGCATCATGATATAGTGGATAAAGCACCAACGCTGGAGTCTAGAAGAAACAGGTTCTTATATTGCACCAGACCCATACTAACTGTAGGAATCTGGACAAATCATTTAACTTCCAGGTGGCCAAGATAACTCTTTAAAACAGAGGTTAACCTTTTCTGGGTTATGGGCTCGATTGGCAATCAGATAAGGTCTATGGAACCCTTTGCAGAATAATATTTTTTAAATAATTAAAAGATATTTTCAATTTTAGCAAGAGGTTAGTGAAAATAAAGATGTCGTTCTTTTTCCCCCATCCAAGTCACAGATACCTTGAAATCTTGGGGGTCTATAGATTGCCAATTAAGAATCCACACTCCGAGATTAAAAAATTATTGATCTGCAGCCTGTGACGGAATCTAGGAGGCACCAAATCAAAGAATCAATAGGTTTTTTGTTTGTTGTTTTACCAAATATACATATGTGGCTATTATATATTACCATTAAAACATATATTATATATTATGTAATATATTGCACTGCATATTAAGAAAATAAACCACATCTTTTGCAATATACTTAGAGTATAGAATAACGTACACACAGATATTTCTAAGATATCACACATGTAAACATATATATTATGTAAGCTATTACAGTAAATATTAAGCAAATAAACCTCAGCTTTTATAATATATTTGGAGAATGGAACAGTTTTCACACACATACACACACATGAACATTTTTAAGGTAATACACATGAAAATATATTATATAATATATTGCAGTACATATTAAGCAAATAAACTACATTTTTTGCAATATAATTAGAGAATAGGAGAGTATACACAGGGATAAATGCATAACCACAAGACTGTCCATAAGACAGCCCAGACATCATCAGCATCTGAAAAGTGGGTATCATAGATAGGATTTGTAAATCACCAAGATAACTAAGAGTCTTTAGCTTGTGGGATAGGAAAGAGACAGTTCGTGAAGAAGTCAGTGGGTGAGGCCTGGCAGGGCCAGTCACTCTCCACTCAGACACTACAGAGCGGTCGTGTGAATCAGCCACAGAAGGCTCGACAGAGGAAGAAGCTTGGCTGACTTCATTGAAAGCTTTCTTCTGCTTCAGAAGCCACTGCCTTTGTTAATTGATTAGTTTGGGATCTCACAGCAGCCAGTGTGTCTCTGGAGAACAAACAGATAGGGACAGGGAAAAAAAATACCCGTCTAATATAATATACCAGAGGCAAAGTAGGGTCTTAGGAAAAAAAAACAACAAAATTTTGAATTTCCAATCAACAGAATTGGGTTCAAATCTTAGCTTTGCCATGACTAAGCTTCTTAATTTATTAAAATCTGATTTTCCTCATCTGTAAGAGAGAAAATAATGTTTCTGCTTTGTACTCATGGATAATATATTTGGAAGGACTTGGTGACTTTAAAGTGCTATAATGATAACTTACATATATAATAACTCTATAATTCAAGGATCAGGGATTTCATTAGTAGGGCAACACCCACTTTATGCATTAGTAGACAATCTTTATTCTATGATCCAACATAGTCATGGTTCAGTGGTCAAACTTGTCATCTATTCTGATCCTCAAGACCACAGAGGGCTTATACTCAAAGTCTTTCTGGCAGACTATGAGCTCCCTGAAGGCATGCAATTGTTTTTGCCTTTTTCTTTGTACCTTCAGATCTTGGTAGAGTACTTGGCACGTAGTAGGTGTTAAATAATGTTTATTGACTGTACGCCTTCAACTCTACCTCTCTCTACCACCTTTCTCTTCTTCCTGCTCTGCTGCCTTCACAAAAATATCTCATTAACTACCTAAGCCTGACTCCAGCCAGGATTACAGGAGCTACTTAGGCAAAAATGACTTAATCAAAGTTGGTTACCTGAAATTGCTGCTTTTGGAGGCATCTAGAGACCTGCTAAATTTTGATAACTCTCATAGGCTTATTTGAGTGGGTTCATAATCAGAGAATCTGTTAGTATTTTTTCAATGCTAACTGCCTTTAAAAAACTAATACTATAGTTGAGGAGGGCACAATACACATAATAGCAAAATATTGATTTCACTCTTTAAATGCAATGTATTACTATAAAAATTATATCCTCATTTTACAGATAAGTTAGAGATCACAAGTAACTTTCCCACGAACATAACAGCTGGTAGGTATCATAGACAGGATTCGAACCTAAGTCTCTCCTGATTCCACAGCCAGTGCTCTTTCCTCAGCCCCATGCTAGCTCTGTGCACATAAGTGACGATAAAAGGTAACATAATTAACGTAGCATTCATGTTTTTGTATTTAGATTTTATAGCTCTATCAACATTATAGAAGAAAAAATATAGGCAATAAACATTTATTAATTGCCTACTATGTGCCAAGGATTAGGACATTGTTATTTGATTTTTGTTTCCAAAGAGGACCAGTGACATTACGGGATGATGTCTTTCCTGGTGTGTGAATTAGATTTAAGTGAAGTAGAGTTGCTGCACAAGGTTTTCAGCTTCACTCTCTCTTTCAGTCATAGAAGTCCAGTGGCATAACAAAAGTCTAGATGACCGGTGATAGCCCAGGGTGTAGTAAATGACCTGGGTGTCTTCAATGTCTGACTAAGTAAGGTCTAAACACTTTACAGCACCTGCTTCAGCTGCCTTTATGACTATTGGAACAAATTGTTCTCATCTACCCATTCTGCTGGAGGAAATTTGAGGTAGACGTTCCCTTAAACACTGATGGGTCTGAGCTCTCTCGATTACCTTCAACCTGGTAACCCATCAGCTGAGATGATTTACTGGAGTTTGCACATGTTACAGTTTTTTGGGGCCACAGGTGAGAGTTGGGTGGCAAGTTGGCATCAAAGGTGGGATAAGCAGCCCTGAAAAGCAGCCAACCTTCACACCAGAGGTGCTAGTCCTCCTGAGCAAGGAAAGACAAGAAACAACTGCTGATCTGAAACAGTTCACAGTCTACTGAGGGAGAAAATACGAAAACAGCTATGTGGAAACAAGCTTTATATAGGATAAGCTGGAAATAACAGAGAAGGTACTAGAATTAAGAGGGGAGAGGGAAAGGCTTCTTGTACAAGGTGAGATTTTAGCTGGGAATTGAAGGAAGCCAGAGAAGCTAGGAGGTGGAGATGAGAAAGGAGAGAATTCTAGGTATGGAGGACAGTCAGTGAAAGTGCCCGAATCTGCAGATGGAATGTCTTGTGCTAAGAACAGCAAGGAGACACTGGATCACATATAATTCGAGGTAGGTGGGGGAGAGGCGTAAGAAGACCAAATAGGGGTGGGAGCAGGTTATGAAGGTCTTGAACACCAAACAGAAGATTGTACATTTGACTCTTCAGATGATAGGAAGCTACTTAAGTTTACTGAGTGGAGTGTGTGTGAGTGTGAGTGTGTGTGTGTGTGTGTGTGTGTATGTGTACTTGTGATAAGGAGATGAACCAGCAGGTTATTGCAATTATCCAGGTGATGAGGGCCTGCACCCGAGTGGGCAAAGGGGGCACAGGTGAGAGATAGTACAAAGGTAAAAATCAACAGATCTTGGCAACATATGAGATATGGTGGGGGGAGAGTAAGAGAATGATAAGTGACTTGCTAGTCTGGGTGATTAGGAAGGGGTGGTACTTTCAACAGGAACAGAAAAGGTAAGAAGAGAGGAGGGTTTGATGGGGAAAGATGATTCAGTCAACTTTGGACATGTTGAGTTGATTATGTTTAGAAATCTGGTTTGAGATGTCTAACAAGCAGTTGGAGATGTGAGTCTGAAGGTCAGTAAAGGAATAAAGTCTGGATAAGTGGATCTGAGTATTATTAGTATAGAGATAATAGCTGGAATCATGGGAGCTGATGAGATTACCAAGTGAAATCCTATAGAGGGAGAAGAGAAGAGAGCCCAGGACAAAGCTTTGGAGATCACCCACCTTTAGTAGGTATCACCTGGATCAAGATTAAGTACAGAAGACTGAGAAGGAGCAGGTAGGTGGTAGGAGAGCCAGGACAAAGTAACGTCATGAAAAGCAGGAGAGAAGAGAATGTCAGGGAGAAGAGACAGATCAAGAAGGAAAAGTAATGAGAAAAACTCATTAGATTAGGCAGCTAAGAGATCACTGGTACCTTTGCATTGAATGATGAAAATAGAAGTCAGATTATAGAGAATTAAGAAGAAAGTGAAAGGAAGCAGAGACACCTATTACAGACAATCTTCTCAAGGAGTTTAGTCACGAAGGGAGAAAAGTGTTACTATTAGTAGGGATGGAAAGATCAAGTGAGGGTGTTTTGAGGACAGTGGACACATGAGCATATTTGTAGGCAGTAGGGAAGCAGCCAGTGAGAGATGGATGATAAGTAAGAGACAGGGCATGAGAGAAGAGGCAATCTGTTGAAGAAGATGGGATGGTATAGAATTACTTGTGCAAGGAGATGAGACCTGTGAAGTAATGCTGTGATCTCCAAACTTTTTAGATCACACATATCTCCAACAAAACTTTTTGAGCATATATTCCCAATATATGAATATTAATTTACATTTCTAAATTATGAGAGTAATTCATACATAAGTATTAATGTAAGTAAAGGCATGGTAGTTGCCATCTACTATCCAAGTGCACCCTTAAGACCAAAAGGCCATCTCCAGACAGTTTCTCTATGAAATCCTTCTTCATTTTAAAATTATTAGTAAGTGACAAACAAGATCAATATTATTACAAATTTCAAATATTTCTAGGGTCACACCCATTGACAAGCACTGAACAGAAAAAGCTTGCCAGGTATAAACACAGGATAAAAATAACCCGATGTCATTACAATGACCTTAAAGGAGGACAGTTCCTCTTTCTACACTAAATGTTGCTTGCTTTGAAAGAGTCGGGGGAGTCACATATTGATCTAAATAAGCTTCATAGGGGCCCTTCTCACTGGCAGAGACCAATGATCCTCTACCTGCATGACCATGACACTTACCAAAATCATTTATAACTCTGTGAAATAGTTTTTATTAATCATCACTTATTGTTATTAAACACATCATTTCCTTGAAAGCGCTAAATGTACATGAACTGAATTAAAACATAATTTGCTCTCCAGGGAAAGTGGAAGCTGGGAATAATCTGTACTTCCAGACATTAGAGAAAAAAAAACAATATTAAAGCAGCATTAATGTGGCACCTTTCTCCTGAGAATCACTTCCAATGGCTTTGTAATGACTAAGAACTATGAGAAACTCTAAAAACTGACATTTCCAGGAGTCCACCACATATCATATAGTATTTTGACAGATGGTCTTTCTGTGAAACCAAGTGTTTGGTATGGTGTGTTATGCAAGGAAAAAAAAGCTGAGGGAGATTTGTGAGATAATACACATTGTTCTGGTCTTCTGGTGATATCCTTTTGGCTAGAGCCAAAGATAACTTGGTGATTCAAAGTCAGCTGATGTCTATGTAATAGCTGTAGGAAGTTATTACTCTTGAGAAGGAGAAAGAGAGGAAAGATGCTAGGAAATGCATCTCTCCATGTCAGAGTGGACTCAAGTAGGGAGGAGGGAAAAGGCAGGACTTTGTCACTCACCTGCCTCATTTGTCCATCTCTGAGAACAGGTTTACCTCACTGATGTTACCACAACTTAGTTAAACATAGCTACCCTTTCTGCTATTCTTTCAGCAACTGTAACCATTGGCTATTTACCATTTCTGCCCTCTCCCTGTGCTTCATTTCCTGTGGCAGTGTGCACAGTTAAGAAAGAAAGAATCCAATAACATAAAACTATTTTAATAATTTTTAAAAGAGAGTTTAAATGATACACACTTTATCAGGGTCGATGAAAATGGTACCAATGTCGAAGGGCAACAGGTTGCTAATAAATACAATAGTTTAGGAAAGTGCTATGCCTATCATGGAAAAAAACTATATTCTGGGGGAAATAATACTCACGTAATTCATTTTTGAAAGCTATTGAGACTTCTTGGATGAAGAATGTAGTTATTAAAGGCAAAAGTACACAATATGTTGTAATGAAATATTTGTGCTACACATTTCATTAAATGTTTTGTGGGCCATTGGGGAAATTCCATTTCTCACACACAGACACAATGTTTATACATGGTCAGATCACTAGAGGGAGTGTATGCAGTGATGGTGGGCATGACTTCAGGGAACCAAAACTGCAGAATTTTCCTAGAACCTATGCCAGATATGAGCATACCCCTGGTGCAACAAGTCTTCAGAAAGGTTTATGGTCTGGAGGGCTATCAATGCATTTGGAGCAAAGAAGCTACTTATGAGGGAGCCCTTTCTGTTTACTTAGACTACATGCTTAACTGTAGATGGAATTTAAAATGTCCATCTTCATATAATAAAGGAAAATCAGACAGTGTGGAATTGGTGGAGTCTGCTGAGAAAGGAATGCCCATGATACCCATGCCCAGATAACAAAGATGGACAAAATTCAGAGAGTACATTGAGGACCTTCTGGAAAGAAGTTCAGAATCTTGGTACTCTGAGCTTGGCTGACTGTGGTGCCTTAGAACATTCTAAAATTGGAAATACTGAATAAGAAAATTACATCTGAATCTCCCACATTATCCAGGTCTTGGGGAGGATTCACATAGGAGAAGCACTCATGACATTCTTCTAACCATTTTCTCAAACCTCAAGCAAAAATTGTTTTTTTCCCCTTCCATATAAAGGGCCCTGTATGAATATGACCTTGTTGCATTCCATATACAATTAATCTTCCGTATCTACAATAGGCGTGTGTGCATTCATGTGTGCGTGTGTGTGTGTGTGTGTGGTTTGCTCTATAGATATAAATATCTAAATATCTGTATTTCAAACCTTCCACAATGTGTCTCCTATCTTTCTAGTCTGATTTATTTTTAGCTCCTATCATGTACTCTACATTCCAGTTTACTAGGCTGTATACAACATCCCATTTATTCCCTTTCCCATGACTTTGCACATGTCTGGAACACATTCCCTCAACACCTTTCCCCAGCTTCTTTCAAAACATAGTTTATGTACCACCTCTTACTAAAGGCTTTTACTGCCCCTTCCTCTCCTTCTCCCCCGCCGTTGTCAGGACTCTCTCCTTCCTGAGAGTACATCTTATTACTTTATAGAGATTTCATATATATTTCTACGAGTATAAATGTCTTAATAGAATGGAAGTTTATTTTTGTCTTTATATTTCTAGTGCCCAGAAGAGCATCTGACACAAAGCAGATACTTAATAAATGTTTGCTAAATGGAATTGAACATAGTTATATCCAGGAGTTAGATGGTAACAATCACTTCTCTGAAGATGAAAAAAAAAACGTATGCACAATACTTTTAAATTTAATTTATGTTATTAATATTTTTTCCATTGTTTTCTTAGGTCTGGAGGCAATCAACTTATTTATAGTGTTTGCCCATTTCCAAGGTGTAAACATGCATATTGAAAATTGTTCAATTGGCTTTTGTGAACCAGTTTGAGCTGGCTCTAACACAACTCTCACTATATATTTATATAGACACATGAAGCATTTCTAAAGGAAACAAGTAAGCTACAGAGTAACCAGAGCGCAAAAGAAGCATAAAACACCTGAAAATGATCGACTCAATTTCTGCAGCCCATCTACTGCAATGCACTGCGATACAAAATATTCTTAAAGTATTATATAAGATGCAAGGAAACATTCACTCGGCATAAAAAAAATTGATCAGGAAGTGTGTTAACCTTAATGGCTTCCCCTAGAGCTAGAATTTCAATTAACTCCTTTACTACTGTGACTCTTGGAACATAAAGTGGTGGTTCTCCAAGACTGCAATTCTAAACTGTATTCCTTTGTGTGTGTACGTAAGTTGAATCTGATTTTGCATTTTCAAATTCCTGTACACGGTAAAAGCCAAGTTCTTCATCAATCTCATATGTAGCAGTAATGATGTACCACTTGGACAGAGGAAGAAAATTTGGCCAAACTTTAAGGGGTCTTATAGTAAATGACACATGGGTTTCCTTACTGTTGAGACAAACGCATGTTGAAGAAATGATCTTATTCACTGAATGTCACAAATGGGAATTCCAAGATCTGTATAGGCAGGTTGAATACAGTGAGCTGCTAAAATAACAAGGCTGAATATCTTCAATACCTCTCACTTATAGCTGCTGACTGTCTTTTGGAATTTCCTGAATATGACTAATAACTAATATATAATACTTATATAGCATTTACTATGTGCTAGGCACTACGCTAAGAGCTTTATAATTTATCTCGTTTAATCCTTGCAATAGCCTTGGTAGGTAGGTGCTATTGTTATTACCATTTTACAGGTAGGGAAACTGAGGCAACATAGCCTGGGTAACACTACTACTAAGTGTCTGAGACTGAATTTAAACTCAGGTTTTCCTGACTTCAGGCTCGATGCTTTATCCACTATACCACCTAGTTATCCCTTAATAGAACGAACATACTCTATTAAGTCTGTGGTGAATTAGAATGAAAAATACAGTGAACAAATATAGGAAATCTCTGAAGAAATCACTGTGGATACACTAAGACCTCTCCAAACAACTTAGATTTTAAAAAGATGGAAAAAAAGGTAGATAATAAGAATGGTAGAGCTCAGAATGAGACCTAAAACATTATAGAAAATGGGAGAGATAACACAGAATGGAAATAGGTCAAATGTCATGATATTTTTTTAAAGGGATGTGAGGAAGAGAAAAGGGATTTCCAAATTGTAAGAATTATAAGCGGTGAGCTTGACTTTAATAATTTCCCATCCATTACCATGCTATTAATGAGAGAATGAATTAAATCTAGAAATGGAGATGGTGATCACAAATAACTAGACTGGCTTCAGCACAGACAGCTCATACCAGACTAACCATACTTCCCTTATGGATAGGATTACTAAACTAGTAAATCAGAGAAGGCTAGAGCAGTAGTCTACCTAGATTTTAGCAAAACATTTGATAGAAAATCTCATCCTTTTCTTTTGGAAAATGTGGAAAGATGTGAGGAAGACAATACCACAGTTAGATGCTTGTACAACTGGTTGACCATCTAGGCTCAAAGTCTGATGTTAAATTATAAGGACATCTTTAGTAGAACATCCCAGGGATTTGTGTTTGACCCTCTGCTAGTCAACATTTCCATCAGTAACTTGATGGCATCCTATCAAATATGTAGAGGACACAAGGTTGTAAAAATTCCTATGACACATTGGATTCAAAAAGCCCTCAATAATCAGAAACATTGGGTTAAATCAAATACAATAATATCTAATAGGGATTAATGTTTTATGGTTTTAAAAAATCAACTTCTCAAGAACAATACTGGAAGAGTATGATAAAATAGGTGTTTGAAAAAAGGGAGATTTTAAAGTACTACAAGTTCACCGTAATTCAACAATGTGGTATGGATAGCAATATTCATCATCATCATCATCATCATCTTCATTTGCATTGAGAGGTAGAACTTCGAGGTATATAACATTCTGTCATATGCAATTTTATTATTTCTACTTGGCCACCAGAAAGCAGAATTAGGAGTCATGAGTAGAAGTTTCAAAGAGACCAGTATAGGCTGATATTGAGAAAGTGTCCTAACGAGCTATTCCAAAATAAAGCAGACAGCTTTGATAGCAAACTCCCTGTCATTGGAGGTCTTCAAGCAGAAAGTAGATGACTCTTTGGTGGTGTGTTATAGCAGGGCTTGTTGTGGTTAGGTGTGTGGTTGGACAAGATGGCCATTTCCAACTCTGAAATTTTGTGAAGACAAGTTTGCTACTTTTGAAGTTATTATATTCTAATTCGAGGTATGGGTGGGGCATAAATAGTGGCATATCAAGTAAAATTTTTGAAGAAAAAAAGCCTTCTTACTACTTTTTTTTAAGGCCTGGATCTTTTATTTCATTGGTGTTAGTAATTTCCAATGTAGAAACTCCCTCTTTCCTTCCATTGATGTAGATCAGTGGCAATATTTCAATTTAGAAAACTGCCCAGGGCTTGAAAGGTTATGACTACATATGTAGTCAATATGTATCAGAAGTAAGACTTGAACCCAGATCATCCTGATGCTAAGGCCAGTCCCCTTTCTTCTCTCTCTCTCTCTCTCTCTCTCTCTCTCTCTCTCTCTCTCTCTCTCTCTCTCTCTCTCTCTCCTTTCTCCAAATTAACTACAAAAATAGATAAATCTCTGGGGATCCATCCCTGGTTCCCAAGAAATTCAATGGCTATTTAGACAGTAGTTGTGTCTACGGGGTTACAGATTAAGCACAAATGCACATACCTTAACACTGATGGCAGGAAACAGCATATTCTTTTTATTTTTTAACTAAACCTACTCTTGGTACAGGCATATAGACAAGAACTAAGTAATTGGGAAAGTAGTAGAACTGAATGCCAGGGGACAGACAAGGCTAGTTCCCTTGGGTGAGATTAGGATATCAGTTTCTTAGGCTGTCTATTTTAAGATTATTTTTCCTAGCATATGAGACCTGATTTCTTTTAGGCCCTGGACACATAGGTCACTGCTTATTTTTGTGATGATTCTAAATAAAACCATCATCTCTTGAAAATCTGTCCTTAAACTTGTGAGTCAGTTTTAGCTGCAATGTAGTAACTGTGACATCCTCCTCAAGGGCATTACCCTTTTATCACTTATTGCCTTCCAGGCACGACCTATTTCTCTATTTACCTGGATGTGTCTTCTTCAGCATGTGCATTTTAGAGCCAGAGGACTCTCTACCCTTGTTCCCTTGTTAGGCTATTTGATTGCTTGAATATAGTAAAAGAAAAGTAGGATGAAAGGAAGCCCGATTATTCCAAATTGGTTTAAATGAGTTTTCTGCAATACAGTTTGACATATGCATAGTATGCCTAGGCAAATGTGATCTTCAGTGGCCATTTAGTCTATTTCCATTGGCTCAAGGCAGGAATACCCTTTAAATCCATCCCAAATTCAAAACTGCTTTTATCTTATAGAACTCCAGGAAAGAAGATAATACATTTTCCCTTCATTCTTCATTCTGTCCAGTTCAACTTAATAGAGACAAAAAACTCGTTTAGTAAGAGATGTAGACCAGAGCAGAAAAAACAATATTATACTCAGTTAGGATAAATGGAGGATGGTCCTGATTCTGCCCTGTATTCCTTGTGTGAGTTGGTAATGCATACTGAAATGCTTCATACCTCCCTTATCTCATCTTCAAAACTTCAAGTGGAGGCACGCCTTTTCCAGCCTCTCTCACAGGAATATTTCAGAAATCACTAGGATCATTGGTGTGAAGTCCTAGGCCCTGAATTTGCTTGGAAGAAAGTGACATTTCACACAAAGTTCATTAGAATTGTTATTTATGAGATCCATGAGAAAATGATATTGTTTAAGGTTGGAACAATGCCTCTGTGTCTCACTTACACTTCTATAGTCAAGGTAAATTGAGATTGATATACAATGTCCCAAATAGCTTTAACATTTTAACACTACAAAAAGATTTTTGAAACATCCTGTATATTGTGTGTGTATATATACACATGAGCCAATATTAATGATATTAGAATGATAATGGAGAATAGGAGAGGTACCACAGAACTGGAAAAGTAGAAAGGGACACATGTACTTGTATATGTGTAAATATGTATATATCTGTGTTATAGCAGCAGTAGCAACAGCAGCAGTATTAGTAGCGGTAGTGGTTGTGGTGGTAAAAGTGATGGTGGTAGTAGTAGCAGCAGCAGGAGCAGCAGTAATGATAGTAGTAGTAGTAGTGGTGGTGGTTGTAGCAGTCATAGTGGTGGCAGTAGTAGTAATGGTGGTACCGGTAGTAGTAGTAAGAGTAGCATAGTAGTAGTGTTGGTGGCAGTGGTAGTAGGCGTGGTGGTGGTGGAAGTGGTGGTGATAGGAGTAGTAATAGCAGCAGTACTATCAGTAATGGTGACAGTAACTGTAGTAGTACCAGTGGCAATAACAGTGTACTAATAGCAACAGTACATGTAGTAGTAGAAAGGGAGTTAGCTTTGAAGTCAGGAAGACCTGAGTTCAAGGTCTGCTATAACACATTGACTTCGTACCCATAGGAAGTTACTTAAACTTGAAGTGTCCCCACATAAGTTTGCAAGGCTATTAGTTACCAAGCCTACGACAATCTATGTTTATAGAAGATGCCCTCACTAGAAACTCCCTACAAAGAAGAAATCACAGGTCTGATGACCTCTCCACCCCTCAGAGGCTTATATGAAACAAGGTATCAGCAATTCAAGGAATGGTCTCAGCCAGACCTGGATTCTCCTGCCATGCCAAGTAACCATGGGCAAATCACTTGATGTCTCAGTGTCCCCAGGCAACTCTCTCTAATTCTATTAACTTTTAAGCAACTTGCTGATATGTATCAGTGGGTGGAATTTCCATAGAAGGAATTCTCCATGCCAATGAAATCACCGATCCAGAACATCACTCCACCCTCCAACTTACATTAATGTAGGACCTGGTTATGGCAAAGTGGTAACAACGGTGATGCTGTACACAATTACAGCTGGTCCTCACAACAGCCCTGCCTGTAACGTAGGCAATAAGATACTGTATGAATGCTTTTATATACTCTCTCTCTCTCTGGAGGGTAACAGCAACCCCAGGAAGTCATAACTGTAACTAACTTTATCCCCACTTTGCATGTGAGGAAACCAATCCTGGGAGAGGTTAAGTGACTGGTTTAAGTGACATTGTTTAAGATGAGATTTACAGCCAGGCTTCTGAAGTCCTGGGCTCTATGTCATGAAAGTGTTATTATTTCCATTTTACAGGTAAGGAAACCAAGGCTGTGAAAGTTTAAGCAGCTTACACAGGTAGTAAGGAATGGAGGCAAGTGTCAAGCCCACGTCTTCTCACATTGTACTCCCCTGGTCCTCTTGCATGTACTTTGTGGATGCTTGAGAAACTCTGAGGATGAAAAGTGATGGACATACATATTTTCTCCATTGTCAAAGCTTTTAAATTATGCATAATATTCACTTCCCCCCCCTCCTGGAGGAGAACACTGCATGCATTTTACAGTATATCAACTACATGACAACCGTCTAGGAAAGGAACAGAGGACTCCAATGGACTGCAGAGAAACAGACCATAATTACCAGACCTGATGCTTGGATATGACATCAGACTTAACACATTCTGACTTCAGGGCAGAAAGGTACCATGACATCTCTAAGAGACAAAAGCATTAGGACCTGCTTCTTTACCCAATCATAATAAAGCTAGCATTGATAGAGTACTTCAAGGTTTTCAGAATGTTTTGTAAATACTTCATTTTCTTCACACAATAACCCCAGATAGTACTATCATCCCCATTTTATAGAAGGGTAAAGAGAGGCAGATAGAGATCGGGTAACTTCCCCAGGGTCTCTCAGGTCTTCCTGACTCCAAGTCTAGTGCTTGGTCTCCTCTGCCATCTAGATGCCATCATTTCAGAAAGGTAAGTGTCTATTTTTATTATGTTTAGATTTTGAATTTGTCCTGATTCAGGAGGATAGAGTATAAACTCTTGAACAACAGCAGCTCTCATTTATGTCTTTCCAAGGTTTACAATAAGCTTTCCTGGGAGATTGGTACTATAAGCATCATCTCCATGCCGGTCCACTGCAGCACTTTGGAGACTTAGGGGAGGTTTCATGAAAAAAAGCAGACTGGTCAGTAAATACTTAAAGCAGCAAGCCTTTAATACAGTGTGTTTTAACTTTCTCAAGGGAAAGCTTAAGGTTTAAGGAAACATCTAGGTATGAGAACCCAGGGAAAGGGTAGTAAAGGAAATGACCACATTAGCTAAAACTAGGATAGCAGCAGGTAATTCTCAATACATTTCCACATCTGGGTCAGGAAAATGATAAACCCAAACAGCTTGAAGAGGCAGACAATGATGATGGGTCTCACTTAGACATATCTGATTGATTTTCTACCTTGGTGGCAGAGCAAGGGAGGCAGCAAAGATTGGCCAGGAAAGGGACTGGCTATACAATTATGTGTAGATCTCCTTCCAACAAGTTACCCTCTCAACTCACACTTGCAGGTCCCCCAAGGGGTATTTACCCCAGATTTAAGGTAGCTTCTGGGTCTGCACTCATATGACTATAGATCATAAGCCCCCACCAGTATGTGTTTGCTTTCAATAGTCAATCAATTGATACAAGTGACTCAAAGGAAAGGGATTTATTGAGATGATAACGTAAGTACCATAACTATAAGACACTTCACTGCCCTCCCGCCCCAAAAACCTAGGGAATACTTTCATACCAATATAGCAGTAGGAAGAAGAATAGACATCATCACATGGATTGTAGAGGCATACATTTAGGGAACCAGTGGTCAAAGTGATTCATACTCCAACTATGCAGGACTTAGCAGCATCTGTTTTCTTCTCAAGTTCTCACACCAGTCTTCCTAAACTTGATATTTCTGCTTAGCATGTTGTTTCATTGAGATACCATGATCCATTCCCTTGTAGGTGGTGTATCTCCTACTATGAGCATCGCTACTGCAAGATACTGTGACTAGTGGAGGTGGTGGCAGGAATGCTATGCCCCCAAGAAGAATGAAGCAATTCCCCTTCAAGATGTTCATCTTTCATGGTCTCTCTTCCACATTCAGAACTCTAATTCATCAGGGCTATATCCTAACTTGATTAACTCCTCATAAAGTGAAACTTTCAAAGGTCTAATTCTCCTCAGTTCCCCCAAGCATCTATGACTTACAAGGAAGGATCTGCAGCAATGGAGAGAGTTTCAACATCTGGAGCTCTTCAAATGGTTAAAATCATAGGTTCGGAGATAGCTATGCTTAAAATAAAGGCCTGACTTCTCCCTCCAACTATTCCTATTTGAATTTTATATCCAAGGCAAATATTATTTTAAATAACTCTTTTTTTGGCAAAGATCTGGAGTGATATTCTACTTTCTTCTCCAGTTTATTTTATAAATAAGGAAACTGAGGCAAAGAGGATTAAGTGATTTGCCTGGAGTCCACACGGCCAATAAATGTCTGGGGTTGGATTTGATTTTAGGTCTTTCTGACTCCAGGCCTGGAGCTCCACTCACTTCATCACTTAGCTGTCCCAATGTGATTTTAGTGTAAGGTAAGCAAAGAGAGTTTGGGCCGCTTAAAAATGGACCCCTACTGGGCAAGCTGAAAAGGTCAAACAACAGAATTTGGTAGAATTCTTTTGGTGTTAGAAACTATACATACTGTACTATTACCCAAGCCATAGTGATGATCATGAGTTGAACCAAAGTCCCCTGATTCCACATATAGGACTCTTTCCAATACACTGTGCAACAATGAACATTTCTGAGCTTTGGCTTCAGCATCTGTAAAATGAAGGACATATATATATATATATATAGTGATTTCTAAGATCTTTTCTAGATATGTAGAATTCTCTGGTCTTTATATACATTTATATAAAGACCAGAGAATTCTACATGTATACATGTATACATATGCATACATACACATATAAATGTATGTTTGCATACATGTTTATATTTGTATCTATGTGCATGCATGCATGTATATACATGTGCATATGTATAAAAAATATATTGCTTATAAGTGGAAAAATATATTTGAGATGAGATGTAGAAATTCTGTCTTAGGTTCATGAGAGTACCCTGAAAGAGATGTGGCTGCTTATTACTTTTGTGACTTTGGAAAAGTCATTTAACGACCCTGGGCCTCAGTTTCCTCATCTGTAAATATTGGACCAGATGACCTTTGAAATCCCTTCTGGCTTGAAAACTGTTTTTCTATGATCCCATTGAAACCCTCTCCCTCTTCCTCTGAACTGAAAGGACATGCCCAATACAACCTTCATTGCTAGACTTTCAGGTAAATCTACTTGCACCACCTAGAGTACTAGGTTGTGTTTCTACCTTGCTGTGAAATACCTCCCCTTGTTTCCTCTGGTTTTAGACTCTCCACTGATCACATCAGTACTCAGAGCACAAAAAACAAAAAGTAAGAACAGATAGTCAATGAGTCTGTGGCCCCATAAACAGCAAAGACAACAGAATATATTGAGAATTCTTCTGAGCAATATTTATTCTCTACCATCAAGTTGGTCTCTGGGAGACATCAAGGCAGCCACAGAAGACCAGAGTCCAAGATGAACTGGTACTAATAAAAACCTCCACAGTAATATTTCAGCCATCATACATCAGCATCTCAGCAGCTGAAGCTGTTGTCTATTATCACTTCCGCTGCAGGAATGCATCCCTGGAGTGGGGAGAAAAAAGAAGCAGCTCCCTTTCTAGAATGTCACATGAGCGTACCAATCCTCTTAGCAAGTTGCACAGGCCTTGGCAGAGTTACCACACCCCTGTAGGAGGCTATAAGGGCCATTTTAACCACAAAGGTGCTCTTTGTTCTACATCTAAGTCAACGCACCCCCTCTTATCAACCCTCTGTAATCTAGCCCTTCCCACATGGAATTAGATGGAGCCTTGCAGCCAGGGGGGTTCCTGACATTGGCAAAGGTGCTTAGCAGAAAGCTGTAAAAAGCATTTTGTGAAAGCAACAGAAGAAATCTCTCTAGCAAACAAGGTTAGCCAAGTCAGTTCTTTAACTAGCTCATTTTCTGCTCCTTCTTGATAGTGAAGCTTTAGTGAGGTTGAAACCCAAGCAGAAAACAGTCTACATACTGTGGAGCCAGTGGGGGAAAGGAGTCCTCTGACCTTCCATGATGCTAAGGTCATCAATTCTTCCTCTTCCTTAAGATCTCTGAAATAGAATCTTAAAACTATACACTTGATTTGAACTGTAAGAAAATGATGACATAGATGGAAAGTGAAAGCATTTGTCCCCAAAGCAGGGCATTCCGTGTCCTTTCCTATTTGCTGCCCAGGTCTGATTCCCAGGACTCACTGAGCTCTCTCTTTTAAACCCAAGGCCTCTTTGGAGAAAGCATTTTAAAGGAGATTGCCAAACTTCACTCATTCGAAGAACAGGTTAGTGGGACAAAGTGAAGAGACTTAGGTACTCTTGGGGGTAAGAAAACTGAACTGTGTTTCCTACTCATTAAATTGCTAGAACAGGGAGATGTAATCGGAGTCAATCTTTGCACAGGCTGTTGTCCCACATGCCTGGAATACTCTCCCTCCTTATCTCTGCCTCTTGGAATCTCTGGCTCCCTTCAAAGGTTTAGCTTTTTCTATGTAAGGCCTTTCCTAATCCCCCTTCCAGCTGTTAGTTCTCCTACCCTTGAAATTACTTTGTATTTGCTTTTTATAGATTTAGAATGTATTTTAAAATGTAATGTATTTTTACTTTATATGTTTATCTAAAATATACACATATAAAAATATTTATAGTATATACATACATATATATATATATATATATATATATATATATATATATAATATTTAGTACTTAGGGCATTTAGATGGCACAGTGGATAGAGTACTGGACTTGGAATCAGGAAGCTCCATCTTCCTGAGTTTGAATCCTTTCTCAGACACTTAGTAGCTGTGTGACCCTGGGCAAGTCACTTTACCTTAATCCTCTAGAGAAAGAAATGGCAAAGCAAAAGGAAACTCCATGACAGAGAGATCATGAAGAATCAGACACTGCTGAATGCCTGAACAACAACATACAAGGAACTGTACTGGACATATAGAAATAGAAATTTAAAAGTTCCTGTTTCAGGGAATGAATACTCTACTAGGATATCCCCTAACTATCTGAGGCTAAATTTGAACTCAGGTTTTCCTGACTTCAGACCCAGAGCTCTATCCACTGAGCCACTTAGTTGCCTCCTATGCAAACAGAGGTTAAGTGACTTGCCCAAGATCATGCAGCTAGTAAGAGGTTAAGACCAAATTTGAACTCAGGTCTTCCTGACTTCAGAACCAGAGTTCTAGTCACTGAGTTTTCTAGCTGCCCCAATATATGTGTTCTTTTCCTATAGTAGCCATAAAAATCAATGATTGTTGAATGAATGAATTACCAGGTAGAAAATAATGTTACATCTTACTGGACAGTCTACTGATATTATTGTGACATCATCTGGGAGTAAATATCAGTAGCTTTCCTCATTTTCATTCAACCTAATTGACCACAGTCAAGAGAGAAATTAAAAGTGAAGCTCAGGGGGAAAGACGATAGCAGAGTCAATTGTAATGACCTTTCATTTTTCCGTAGGAGTAAACAGGGAAAACCAATAGCTATAGAACTCCACATTCTGTGTTCATGAAGAAAAGGGTCAGGCATTTTATTTTGTAGATGAAACCTCACTTTAGCAGCACTGTTGTCAGCTGCCTGATGGAAACAGTGCTATCTGTAGAGACCGCCATGTGGTTCTCAGGTGAGAAGAAAAATTAACCTTCAATAAATAAAAAACTTTATACTCCATGTTGGCAAAATTATTCGTACATACTTGTTCTCAGCAAGGACTAATATATAAAACATGCTTGAAGTTTTCCCATTAAACTGTTTTTGAGTTATGAGCGACCAAAATAATAAGTTAGAGCATATTGCAAAGCATGAAAAGTCATGGTTTCCCAAGTCCCATAACTGGAAAAATGGAGCATTTAAATCACTGAAACTTTCCTCCCTCTACCCTTTCTCCTATGTACTTATGGACGGGGGCTATAATTCACAAGTTTTCATGACAGAGAAAGTTTATTTTCAGAATAATGGGATAGGGTGGGGTGAATAGAGCAAAGTAGTAGTTATCTGTTCCATGATCTTTCTTCAATATTTTAAGTAATAAACAATAATTCAAAATGAAAAATGAACTTTACTGTCAACGGTGGAGCAATTGCTACCGTAACTCCTTACTCAAACCCTCTTGAGGCTGTAAACATCCTTTATCTTGAGTCATTTCACAGAGAATGTTCTCCATTCTCCCAGGAGCCTGGTCATTTATTCTTGGGTAGTAAGTTCAGTGTTTAGGGAAGCGTATTAACTCTTTGAGGAAATTAAGGGATTATTTCACAGAAGCTTGGGATCTCAAGTTCAGAAAGGTCCTTAGAGGCCAATTATTCCAACCTGGACTTGAACACTGAGCCCTTCTTTATTCAACTTATCCAACCAGTGGTCCTCTACCCTTTGCCTGGAGATTTATCCACAACTTCTCAAGTCACTCCACTCCACTTTTGTATAGACCCAATTGATTTTCCTCATCTCAAACCTACATGTGTCTCTTTGGGACTTCTGTTCATTTCATCTAGTTCTACCTTTTGAGAACAAATGCATAGCAAATTTAATCCATCTTCTATAGACCAGCCTTTCAAATATTTGAAAACAGCTACCATGTCACTCTCCTTGATACACTACCTTTGTGTTTGGAATAGAAACCCAGCTATGTGGAGTTGTATAGTTTTTGTGCGTTTTTGTTTGGTCAGTGGTTTTCTATATCAGACAGAGAAGCTATGCCTAAGACTTGATTAGCCCAGGGAGCCAAGGTTTAAACATTGGTCATCCAGCATGGTAATTATTCTTCCTAGCTTACTGCTGTTCAGTCATTCAATGGAGTCCAATTCTTCATGACCCTACTGGGGTATTCTTGGCAAAGATATTGGAGTGATTTTCCATATCTTTCTCCAGTGGATTAAACAGGGATTAAGGGACTTGCCCAGCTTACAAAGGTAGTGAGTGTCTAAGACCAGATTTAAACTCGGGTCTTCCTGAATCTAGACCCAGAACTCTATTCACTGTGTCCCCTAGCTAGTGTCATCTAAAAACTTTCTAAGTATGATACATATATCTTTGTCCAAGTCACTGTCAAAAATGTTGAGACAGAGTCAAACACAGGTCCCTGGAGAGCCTGGTAAAGAGACTTCCTTCCAAAGCAATATTCGACCATTTATGACTATTCTTTAGGTCTAAACAATTCAATCACTTAAGAATACTCTTAATTATACTGTAGTCTTACCCATGTTTCTTCATATCTTCTACAAAAATAGCATGAAAGATTATTTTTATATGCTTTCCCAAAATCTAGGTAAATTGTTATCTATAGTACTACCTTAATCTACAAGTACAGTAATTCTGTTTTAAAAGGGGGAGAGGGAGAAGAATATAGTTAGAGTTATGTGTATTCTGCTCCTGACGAAGTCATCATGACTCCTTATGACTGTCACATTTCTTGTTCAATATTTCCTACCCATTCCTTTCATAATAGGCTCTGGAATTTTGCCAGGAATCAAGCTCACTAGCCTAGAGCTTGAAGATCCTACTCTCTTCTCTCTTTTGCAAATTGGGATGCTTCATTTTCTCCAGTCTTGCTGTCTTTCTTTCATTTTCTGTGAAGTCATCAACAGAGACCTACCAATTAAATCTACCAGCTTCTTTAATACTTGAGAATATAATTTGTCTGGGTCCAATGTCATGAAGTCAAGACTTGGTGGGATGTGATCCATGACTGGAATGTAGTCTTGAAAAGGTAGATCTTATTCAAAACAAGAAAGACAGATAAATAATATGGAAGAGGAGTAACAATGTGTACTAATAAAAGATTCTCATAAGGAAATCAAAGAATCCAAGATGGAAGCAATCGCAGAGCATTTGGATCATCACAAAATGGAAACTGTAACAGAAGTAATATTGTCATCAAGTTGTCCCTTGACTCATCAAGGACAGCTATCTGTTTTCTTACTTTCTCTATCCTTCTCTTGTTTATCAATTCTCTATTAACTACTTTGTTCTGTCCTTTCTAGTTCAAAGACCATTTTTCTTAGAGAAAAACCCAACAAAATAGAAGGGAAATCAGATTTGAGGAGCTAGCTCTGCTTCCTTTAAATCTTTGGTTGTTGTCCCACCAAATGCAATCAGTGGTAAGATCTGTTTCAGCAAAATAAAGCAATGCCTACCTTTCCTCTCTCGTCCTCTTTCCCTTTCCCTGTCTCCACAAAATCCTGGCATGTTGCTGTCCTTAGCTTCTGTCCTCCCAGTTTCATCCCTTTCTGGACTTTATCTCATTTAATTCTATTCCTATAGGACCATTGCACAGCTTTGTAGTCATTTTCCACTGCTTTTATTTACTTTACCCTTCTCTCGACTAATAATAGCTAGCATTTATATAACACGTTAAGGTTTGTCAAGGGCTTTACAAGCATTATCTCAGTTTATCTGCATGGAAATGCTAGGATATAGCTGTGATCATGAGGAAACAATGAGAGAGCTTAAAAGTGACTTGCCCAGAGTCACATAGCTAGTAAGTGTCTGAGTCACATTTGAACTCAGGTCTTCAGGATTCTAAGTCTAATGTTCTATCTACTGCTCTACCGAATTGCAGTATATATATATCATTTAAAAAACTAAGCTGATTAGTGAACTTCCTGTGCATCCACACAGGATTTAAATTTTCCATTTCAATTTATGTCTTTGGAATTAAAAAAATAAATTTCCCATAGTTAAAAAATAATGAATTTAGACTTGGAGCAATCATGGACATCTGGTCTTCTTGTGGTTGTTGAGTCATTTCATTTGTATTTGACTCTTCGTGCCCTAATTGGGGTTTTTTTGGCAAAGATACTAGAGTGGTTTGCTGTTTCCTTCTCCAGTTCATTTTATACATGAGGAAACTAAGGCAAAAAGGGCTAAGTGTCTTGTCCAGGGTCACACACCTAGTAAATGTCTGAGGCTGGGTTTGAATTAAGGTCTTCCTGAATCCAAAACCGGCCCTCCATGCACCGTACCATCTAGCTGCTAACCATCTCATTTTATAGTTGTGGAAACTAAGGATGACAGGGCTTAAATAGCTTGCCCATGGTCACACAAGGAATAAATGTCATCAGAATTTGAACTCAGATCTTCCTCCAGATCTAGCACTCTTATCACTGTACCACACTCTTGTGGGCTGACTTCCCCTATAGTTCATCGGTTCTTGTCTCATTTCTTTGAAACTTTCGAAATATTCTATTCTAAAAAATTTGGATAGATGACAGACTTCCCAGCTATCCTATCATCAATTATAAAATGTTTTCTATATGGAAAAATGGAGTGGTCACCTCTCCTACAGTTCTCATCATTTCCATTCTAGCAGCTTGTTTCCTCCTGTTTGTAAGAATCAGATCTAAATTATAATTCCCCTTTAGTTCTTCTTAGTTTGGAGTAGTTACATCATCATTAAGTCAAGAAATTATTAGATGTTCTGCTTTTGGCAGGGAGAAAACTCCAATAAAGGTCTAGATAATTAAAGTCTACCATCACCACTATATTTTGCCTCTATGCCAGACCTATGATCTTTTTCTCAAACTCCTATTTCCTTTTAGTAAAGGAGTTCACATGATAGCTTGATGATAATGTTGTTTCTGTTTCTATCTGCATTCATGTTGATCCAAATACTTTCCACCATGCTTTTCTCTCTTATTCTCTGTTTTCCTTATGAGAATCTCTTATTAGTATATATCATCACTCCTCTTCCACCTTTTTCATTTAGCCTGCTTACTTTGAATAAGACCTTCACTTTTAGAGCCACATTCCAGGATGGGTCATATTTCACCAAGTCTTAATGATAGCTATAAGGTTAAATTTGGTATTTATTTTTTAAAAATAACAAGCATTTATTTTCTATTCCTCCCACCTCAATTCTCTAACCCTGGAAAAGTTTTTTAAAAAAAGAAGAAAAAGAAAGCCCTTATAAGAAATACGCATGTTCAAATGAAACAGACTTTCATCTTTGCCATGTCTCAAAACATTATATATCTCATTCTGTATATACAGATGTGTATATACACACACACACATACACACATATATACAGTATCATCCTGTGTCAGGAGATGGGTCACATTCTTCATCAGACCTCTAGATTCCTGGTTGACCATTACTTTAATCAGAGCAGCTCTTTTGGAGGTGCACAGAAACTGCAAACTAAAGAACTACCAATCAATTGGGGAATGTTTGAACAATTTCTGATACATGAATGTAACAGATTACTATTGTTCCATAAGAAATAATGAAGAAGGTGGTTTTAGAGAAACCTGGGAAGATAATTATGAGTTGATGCTGAGAGAAGTGAGAAGAACCAGAAGATCACTGGTTCTGTACTATAACAATTTTATAAACATGAATAACTTTGAAATACATGAGTTTAAATTTTCTTCCTTGTCTAGTTCATCTTGCTTACAACCCATACTTGCAAATAAACATCTGAACTTGTGGATTATACTAATGGTTCTTGGATTTTGTCTCCTATAAACTTTTGTGTTTCTCTACTGGAATTGTTATAGTTATTTTCTATGGTATCTGGTTTAATGGAAATATATTAGCAATTTTTCACTTCCCCAATCTTTCCATCTTCAAACTTCTTTGATTAGATTTGAAAAGCTCTAGGCAAAATTATATTATATTTTTACTGAGAACCAAAAACTGAGAAGCAACTTAGACTTAGCAAAGGGGACATGGATTTCCTAAGGAGAAATTAATACCATGGTTTTCTTATGGAGGTGGAAGGAGTTGAGGATGGTTGGAAAATATGATTAAGAGGTGACATATGGGTTGGTTGTTGGAGAATTTTAAGGATCTTTCAGAATTCCTTGTTTTCTTGTCATATATTGACCTCCTCCTTTCTCATAAGTATTACTTAATTGTAAGCCAATCACCCTGTCCATTCTTTAAAATCAGGGAATTCCTTACTCTTCAGACACTTCAGATTTACACATAAAGATTCCACCATCCATTTGGGAGCGCTCTGAATTCTAATTGTCATCCTAGATTTATTACTCAAAACTTTTATCTCTGCCTATGCTCAAGGTAGGACTTATTAACCTGTGGCTAATTAAAAGATTTTAAAAA
>CM053772.1:161221030-161251096 GCA_028658325.1 Potorous gilbertii
GATTTTTGTTTTTAGCTGATACATCATTGCTTTTCTGACCTGGGCCAAACAGCTCACTCAACTACTATGCTAGTTCCTCACTGGCTACAACCAACTCCAATAGTCTTTGCTGCTAAGTGTAGTTGCTGAGGGTAACTGACAACTTCCTTCATCTTGTGAAGCTCATAAGGTCCTAACTTGGCCAATTCCATCTCCAGTTAACCACAGTCAGAAAAGCATAAAAACCGAGGCACCATGCATCATGGACATCGAGATACTGTCAGATGGTGAGATTAGGAAGCAGTTGACCCTATTCCTATCTAATGACTGACCAAAGTCCTACTTACTCAAAAGTCACAACAGAAGAGACAGAGATTTTATGCTTAAATCTTTTGTATGCATGCGCAGTTTTGGTTCTGTCTCTATTGAATCATCAATCCTTCTAGTTCCTCAACACAACCAGAAGACTTATCATCACACCATACTATCATCATGACTGAAACCAGCTTCCAAAGTTCCAAATGTTAGAGTGGAACCAGTCAGAATTTTGTAACTGTTCTATATAACCCATCAGGAAGGGTGAATCTGAGAATGTTGCAAGACCTGGGTTGTTACTGACCCATACTCTCATTATATAAGCCTTTGTAAAGGGAGATATTTTCTCCTTTAAATGGTGCACAGAAAAACCAAATGCATTCTTTCTTCACTCTGCATCCAATTTATGACAGAATGGAAGTTTGTCAACAAAGCTCACTGAAGGGTCCTTTGCCCTTTGTCTTTTCCAGCTATGTTTTCTTCCTCTGCCATTGGTTTCAACCATCAACTTTGAGTGCAAGTGATGGAACAAGCAGGCCAGAGTATCTGAGCAATAGAGCGTGTAGGTACAAGTAATTTATAAGAAGACCGGAAAGGTAGAAAGGGGCCAAACTAAGAGAGCTTTAAATGCCAGACAGAGGAGTTTATATTTGATCCTAGGTATGATAAGAAGCCAATGATGATTATTAAGTTGAGGTAGGGATTCAGCCACACAGTCAACATACATAAACATCTTACAATCCACTTTACAAAATAACCATCCCTATGAAATTATTTGGGCAAATCTACTGAAAATCTTTCTGCACTTACAAGTAAGAAATGAGGACCAGGTACTTTGTAGTTCCTTGTTAGTTTGTCTATTTCTGAAAATTGAGGCAAGGCGGAAACTAATATTGATTCCCTATCTCTATTAGAGCACAAGACCCATATGAAGAAGAAAACCTGCCTTTTTGAGAAGATTATGGGAATACCAATCACCCATATGCCAACAAGGAAGTATGCTGGAGAGCTTGGCAGAAATGGGTATGTCTGAGGGCAATGTCTCTCTTTACCTCCACCTATTGGTGGAAAAGGCCATCATATCTGAAACATGGTTGTCTCCAGTCTACAACACCAAGCCCTGGATACATCCTTCTATTTTCCATACCTGAGACTTGGAAGTACCCTTTCCACAACTTCCTCTTCTCCCGTTCCACTGACCCTGCGTATCTCAACTTAGGGTGTCAACCTTTTTTTGTGTGAGTTAAAATGCACCATAATAAAACTCTATTGCTTTAAAAATTAGTGATCTATTTGCTTTTTTTGTAAAAAAAAAAAAATCCAAAACAACTTGGTATAACCCCTTCATTTAAGGGGTCCCATCAAACAGTAGAAAACCTTCTCTGCTGGTGAAGCTATTTAATTCTTCATTATTAAGGGAAAAGGAGCTTTTATGAAATTTATATGTGTGGGTACAAGATGGAAACATAGCTCCAGTGAGCTGAAGGCTAAAAAAATTTTCTTTTATAAGAATAAGCTTTCTATTGTTATATTTGGGATTCCTTATGAATTTATTTATCTTTCTTTCTCTCCAATATGAGTATGCAATCATTCAGCTTTAAATCTTTACCTATAGAAAATGGTTAGCCTTAGCCACAATAAATGTTGAGAATGCATTTCAATTGTAATTGTGTTAACAGTGTACGCTGGAAACTTTTACTTTCATGGTCTACTTTTTCCTTATCCTTTTTGCATCACTCTGCAAAAACAAATCAAAGCAATTACTTTTAAAAAATATTCTTCTGTCAATAAGCATTTATGTCATAAAGCATCCTCTTTCTTCCAGAATCAAGAAAACTGATGTTGCTAAAGTCACCTAAGTTGGCTTTCTCTCTTGGTGTTTTACTTAACAAGACACTCTGGTCAAAGTAATGACAAAGGTCTCATCGATATGCTACTTTTCATCTGCCCGACATTGAAATCAATGGACCACAAGAGAAGTCATTCTATCAGCACTGTCAGAAACGATCACCGAAATGGACAAAGCATATTACCTGATTTCTCTGAGCACTCACTCACTCCTGAAAGCTTTCTCTATGCTGTTACAAAAGTGACCCTACTTAGAGGTCAAGGATAGCAATGCACTACATCAAATGATGCTCAGTTGATCTGAAAAGAAGAGCCTCTCCCAGGGTGTGAGATGATATAATGGTCTCCATATTCAGCCCCTGGGAACAACCACATTCCCCATCTCTGGGATGTGTGACCTGTGGTAGAATCAGTCATGAGAGTAGAAGCCCTACTTTGTCATAAATGGTAACAGGCAGAACACTGCACTCAATATTAAAGGGAAGACGTATCCTGGCACTGGTCCAGAAGCAAAGAAAGACAGAAGAGGGAAATAGCATTCATTCTTGGTGGAAATCTCAAGGTCTTCACTTGAAAAACTATTTCCTTCTTTATTAAAAATACCTGTTATAAAATTCCTCTAGTTTCAGGACTAATGATGATAAGCCCTTCGTGTCAATGTGCTGTTATATGAGTTAATCATGTGTTGACTCAATGCCAGTTGCTGTGATGAAAATGGGAAAAAATGATTAAAGTGCCCCTGCTCTCTAAGTGCTTTCCTTCTTTCAGTGGGCTTTAATGTTCTCTGGTCCAGCACTTTGTTAGGTGCAGATGATATAGATATGATGAATAAGACAATAACTATGCATAAGGACCTTATATATTTTAATGGAGGAGACAACAAAGGCTTATATGAATATATGCATAATATAAAGGAAAAATTCAAATAAAGAATAAAACACTTAATGAAAAGAAGTTTGAAAAATGGGACACCAGTAGTTGGAGATCAAGAAAGGCTTCATGAAGAAGGCAACACCTGAAATAAGAGAGGAATTCTACAAAGATAGAAGGCATTCCAGATATGAGACACAGTCAATGCAAAAACACAGAGATGGGAGCATCATATATAAGGAATAGAGAGAAGGATCATTTGACTAGCTTGCACAGTGTGGGAGGAGAAAAACATACAAAGAGTATAGACAGAAAGGTTGGGTAACATTCTGAACCTAAGAGAAGTTTATATATTAAAACCTAACAATTTTATATTTGACCCTAGAGGTAAGATGATTGAAATTCCACTTATAAAAAAATCATTCTAACAAGAAAGTGAAGGATACCCAGCAATAGAGAGTGATGGGAGGTAGTGAGACATTTAGAAAGCCATTATAATAGTCTAGGTGAGAGGCCATGAGAGGCTGAACTAAAGTAGTAGCTACAGGAATAGGAAAGAGTGAAAACAAAGAGATGATTGTCATGCCAACTGACTAGAAGTATGAACTGAAAGAGAGTGATGAGTAAAGGAAAACTGATGTCAGACTTTAGAAACTAGAAAAATGGTGGTGCCTTTGTAAGAAATTCTTGTTTTGCCCTCCGTTCTCAGGGGTCCAGTGGGGCAAGATATAGGTCAGGATGACTACAGATGACCCTAGATGCAGTGTGAGACCTTGGCCTTTTTAAGCTAAGGTCTTTCCTGAGTCTCAGTTTTTCTGAGGCAAGATCCAAAAAAGTGAACTCAGGAAAAAAGATAAGTTCTGTCTTGAACATTTTGAATATCAGATGTCTCAGGGTCATCTAGTTTGCGATGTCCAATATGCAATTTGTAATATGGGATCCAAGCTCATAAGAGAGACTAGAGGAAGACATATAGATTTATGAATCATCAACATAGAAATAAATTTATGGGAGTTTTTAGGAGCGATGAGAGAGACAGAGATTATAGAGAGGGAAGAGAACGGTGGAGTCTGGGGAATATACACAATTGGCTGGCATGATATGGAAGATGAACCAACACAGGAGACCAAGAAGAGATGTTTAGAAAAGCAGGGGGAGAATCAGGAGATAGTAAAATCATGAAGTCCCATAGAGGAGAAAGTATTCAGAAGCAGATACTCAATGTAAAATGTAAAAGATATGTTGAGAAAGAAGAGAATTAAGAAAAAATCAATAGCATTGGCAATTAAGGGGATCATTCGTTGTTAACTATGAAGACAGCAATTTCAACTGAGTTATGGAGTCAGAAACTAGATCATGAAAGGCTGAAAAAAATGAGTGATAGAAATGGAAGCAGCAAATATAGACAGCTTTTTCAAGGAATTTGGCCAAGAAAGGGAAAAGAGCTATTGCTAGAGGGCACAGAGGAGGGTAATAAAATTATTTTTAAAGATGAGGGATACTTGTGTCACAAAGAGTCAGATATGACTGAACAAGAAAAGTTTTAAAAAGTGATAGCAAAGTAATCAATAGATAGGGAGTTTAAGACTGTATGTTGAGGGAATGTGGGAGGGTTGAGATGGCAATCTGCTGGAGAAAACTGGAAAGGATAGGCTCAGGACCACATGTATAGGGGTTGAACTTGGCAAGGAGAAGACTCAGTTCATTGGGAGAAATTGGGAGAAAGGAGGAGATAGTAGGGGATTCTGTGAAAGGATTTTGAGATGAAAAGAATGAAAGAAAAGTAAACAAATCAAATGCCTTCAATTTTCTCGCTAAAGTAAGTGACAAAATCCTCAGTGAGGGAAGGGGAGAAGGATGTGTGGGAGATTTGAAAAGAGAAGGTTTTGAAAAGCTTTTGTGGAAAATGAGACAGGAAATCAATTCAAGAAAAATAAAAGCATTTTCTTTCCTGCAATGAGGACCCAGTTGATGTTGTATGGCATGAATTTATGATTTACCAATCATCAGAGTTGTAACTTCTAGTCTACATGAGTAGGAGCAGAAGCAATACAGAATTGAGGCTTGCCAAGGGATGAATGACAATAGTACAAGGGGGCAAGGGATTTGAGAGTAGAGAACAGTGTGGTGTGGAACCAGTTATTATGGTAACAGTGTTGGAAAGTGAGGGAAATGAAGTTAGGAAGGGATTTATAGATTAGCAATATACTGAAAGATGAAGGGCTTTGAGGCGTTGGTAAAGGCAAAGAATGGGTTTAAGAGGGATGAAGGCAAAAGAGAAATTGAATTCTTTTTGTTATTCAGTCGTGTCTGACTCCTCATGACCTCATCTGAGGTTTTACTGGCAAAGATACTAGAGAAGCTTACCATTTCCTTCTCCAGCCCATTTTATAGATGAGGACATTGAGGCAAACAGAGTTAAGTGACTTATCCAGGGACATACATGTAGTCAGTGTCTGAGGCCAGATTTGAACTCAGGAAGATGAGTTACCTGACTTCAGTCCTGGTACTCTATCCACTGTGCTGCCTAGTTGCCCCTGATTTAATGGTCAACAGTTGTGATTAGACAGATGAATGCAAACATTTTAAATTAAGGAGTTGGAACACTTGTGGGTAATGATAAGATCCAATGCATGACCCCTCCTTGGGTGGTTGAGGCAGAATGACAGAGTAGGTCATGGGTTTGAAGGACCCTGAGGAATAGAGAGGTCAGGGAATTTCACAAAGCATCAACATGGATGCTGAAATCTTCTAACACAGAGGTGTCAAACATGTGGCCCATGAACCAGATGTTGCCCAAGTATAGCCAGAACTGGATTAATATGTAATTGGGAAATACTTAATTAAATAAATAAAAATATAACAATACATATATAATACTAAAATGTGGTTTTCTAAGCGTATGTGCAGTCCACAGGGAACCTTGTGCATACTTTAGTGGCCCCTGTTCCTATTTGAATTTGACACTGTTTCTCCATTGAGAGTAAGAGTTGGTGATCAGTGGAAGATGGTGAGTTCAGTGTGGAACTCCTTGGAAGAAGAGGCAGAATGACCAGAAGGCTTGTATTAAACAGCACAGTGGTATAGAATGGCTGAGAATTTTTGTTGCTGTGAGTAACAGTAGAAGTTGCTAAGTGATGATAAGGTAGAATCTTAAATGTCAGTGGGGAGCAAGTATTATTCCAACTCCTCCTTCTAGGACCAATGTGAGTAAAATAAGACTTTCCCTCACCCTAATAACCACTTCACACTAGATCTGGGTTCATGGCCACCTTCCTCCCAGAACATACTGATTTTTTCCCACATTTCTCTAAGACCATTTGAGGAAACTCACCTAAGTCCCTTAGGATTGACTTGGTGATTCTGACTGCTCACCTTACCTGTCAAGAATCTTGGCTGTGCTCACTTGATTTTCTGCCAGGAACCTTTGCTATATTCATTTCCCCTTCCTGCCCTCATGTTTTTAGGAACAACACAGAAACAATTTTCAGGACTGATTTGTAGGATTATCTTCTTTTGACCATGTTCAGTTGTGCAGAACTGAATTCTAAAATGTACTCTGCTAAAAGAGAAATGTCTCCCAGGATATGTCGCTCTCAAACCATCTCGGATAGAGGTTTCTTGTAGCCTTTAAGAAACACTCAAGAGGAAAATATTGCTGGAAGATGTTTCCCTTGCATTAAGTAAAGAGGGTGGGATATAGGGTAACTCCCCATGCCTGTTGGACAGTACAGGAATAGCTGCTTTTCTCTTAAAATTTCAAGAAAACTGTGCACCTTCTCAAGAATCAGTTAGACCCAAAAACTTGTGGTTCTAACAGTTTCAGATCTCTTCCAGTTCCAAAGATATTCTTGTGTCTATACTGACTACTAAGCTGTTTATTATGATGGTTAAAAATACAGGAACAACTGCTTCCCTCTCTATTTCCGAGTTTTATTGGCTGAAAAAACACTTTTGTTAGGATTGGTGCAAAAGGATTGGTGAAGGTAGATGGGTGTAGAGATATAGTGACCAGAGCTTGGAAGGGACATTCTCTTTATGTTATTCATACAGACAAACACAGAGACACGCCTTA
Source organism: Potorous gilbertii (assembly GCA_028658325.1). Lineage (NCBI taxonomy): Eukaryota > Metazoa > Chordata > Mammalia > Diprotodontia > Potoroidae > Potorous > Potorous gilbertii. Next base: position 161,228,118 of record CM053772.1, read on the forward strand.
TGCGTACGTACTGTCAATCTTCATGCAGCTTTCTCGGGTCATTATTTATCCACTCCTTCCACCTTTTTCTTTAATCTATAAATGGATGGTAGGGTCTGCATAGAAGCTGGTGGAAGTTGCTCTAGGCAGATCAAAGACAAATCCAGTGTAGGGAGGGCCTATGGATAAGAACAGAGCCAAAAATTCTGGGAGAATAGAATTGAAAATTGCAGCTTAGGTAGGTCAAGAATATAGAGGCTATGTGCCTAAAGGGGTGGGAGTGAGGAGTGAAGGACTGAGTCTGAGTTTCTTCATGTGAGAGGTAGAGATAACAATACCTATACTTAGTACTATTAATATATTGTATTATAAATAATATAGCATATATTGTATTATATACAATATTACACTATATAGTATATACATTTGGGAAATTATATGCGACTTATCCTTATCCCAGTCTGCGTTTTGTCAGGATCAGCCACAAAATTTTGGAATTGATTTGTAAATGATTGCAATCTGATGGAGAAAACTAGAAAGTATAGGATCAGGACTATATGTAGAGGGACTGAACTTGGCAAGGAGAAGACTCAGTTGATTGGGAGAAACTGGGAGAAAGGAGGAGACAATGGAGAAATCTGTGAAAGGATTTTGAGATGAAAAGAATGTAAGAAAAAAACTCAAATCAAATGCCCTCAATTTTCTCACTAAAGTAGGTGACAAAATCCTCAGTAAGGGAGGGGGAGATGGATGTGTGGGAGATTGAAAAGAGAAGGTTTGGGAAAGCTTTTGTGAGAAATGAGACAGGGAATCAGTTAGAGAAAAATAAAGTATTGCCTTCCTGCAATGAGGACCCAGTTGAAGTTGTATAGCATGAATTAATGATTTACCCAGTTGTCAGAGTTGTAAAAATAGCTTTGTAAAAAGATATGACTGAGAGGAGGTTGTGAACAGAGTAGTGGATTTAGATCTTTGCTAAAATCCTGCTAGTCATGCTTAATCACTTGTGTGATCATGCCAAGTAACCTAACTTTTATGAGGCTTAGTTTCTTCATTTGAAAAATAGAGATAACATTATTTATATTTAGTACTATTAATATATATTATAAATAATATAGCATATATTATATTATAAACAATATTATACTATATGGTGTATTGTATATATGCTATATTCTATAATATTTGATATATTACAGTATAATATATACCATATATTATATGTAGTTATATATCAATTGTATATTATATATATAATATATATGACTGATATACTATATTAGTATTGTATACTTCATGAGGTAACTAGATGGCTTAGTAGATAGAGTACTAAGTTTGGAGTCAGGAAGACTTGAGTTCAAATGTGACCTTATACGCTTACTCATTGTGTGGCCCTGGGCAAGTCATTTGGGCAAGTCAAATATTTGTATGACTGAGAACGGAGGTAGAATGGTCATGGATCAGAATGAAAGATTGTCAATGGATAATCCAAGAGATACATAGTAACCCTCCTTATCTTATCCAAAGAACCATCCTTTATAACAAAGAATACAAACAAAGGGAAAAAACACTTCAGTAAAACTAAGTAACAAATTAATGTCCAGTAGTATACATAGTATCCCCCATTCATAGTCATTCACCTCTGAAGGGAAGGGAAAGAGGTAAGTTTCTCAATATTTCTTTTAGGAGACCAACAGGCTCAGCTTTTGTTTTATTTTTGTTCTTTCCATTTACATTGCTGTAATCGTTGTATATAGTTCCTGGTTCGGCTTACTTTACTTTGCATCTGTTCAGCAGTGAAATCTTTTCATTCTTGTGAATATTTTCCATATTTGTCATTTTTTAAAACACAGTAATACTCCATTATATTCATGTACTACAATTGTAAAGATTATAAAAGAGAGTGTGGATTTATGGGAAAGCATGGACAAAATTTGCACAAGATAAGAAGACATTGATTGGTTGCAATCTGCACTTCTGGAGTGAATACAATCACCAGAGCAATCAAGGTTTCATTAAACTACTGAAACATTTGCTTTAATAGGCATGTAATTGGTTTTTAGAGGCAAAGGGGCAGAGAAGAAAGAAGATCAGGCTTGGATTCAAGAACAAAGTGGTTCAAATCCTGGGTCCAACATTTTCTAGCTATATGATTGTAAGCAAATCACTTAACTCTTCAGTGCCCCCATCAACTCTCTAAGGCTATAAGCTGGAGAGCATTTACCTAGCTGAATCAGTGAGGGGAATTTCCAAACCAGGAGCTCCCCCAGACTAATGAGATCACAGCGTTAGACAGCAAGAAAAAATATTGCCACATGTGCAATATCACTATGCTAATAATTCTATGTATTGTTCATTTCAGTTTAGAGGAAATTCATTCAAATCTCCTCTGAAAATGTGACAGATATTGAGAGATATTGATCAAAGGGAATGCTATAGATGCCTAATGCAAGGGCTTTCCTGGTACCTACCAGTTACTTCTATCTGTCTCTCTTAACTTGATTAATTTTCTTATTGTCTTATCTGAAATCATTAGTGTAACTCCAGCTCTTTATCATGCAATGAACCTTTCCTTTAAGGTATGTTGCTGAGTTAAGTCTGCTTTGTTCTGAGTTTAAAACAAAACAGTTTTTCTGACAAACAGTTGTTGAGAATTACTCTGATTCTAAGTGCTTAGACAAGGAATTACTGCTGAGTTTTAAATGTGACAAGTTGTTATGTACTGGAGAAATACAAACAAAATAATTGTTGTATATTCTTGGCATGAATGTAATTTATCTGATTATAGATTGAAGAGGAGAATTGAATTATTAATCACGACCTAAATTGAGGTTGTTTATCAAAAGAACACAGAAAGATGAGAGAGACATAGAGAGACAGAGACAGAAAGGAGAGGGAAAGAGAGGCAGAGACAGAGAAGGAAATAGAGTTGAAAGGACAGATTTCAGAGCTGCAGCAACTAATTTTAAGACTAGAAATGACATATACTACATTTGATATTGATTAGAAAGTCAAACCAGAATAAAAAACTGGAAGTTGAAAATTAAAAAAATCTTTCAGAGGACCAACTACTTTAGCTACTTCGTATCATGTCCAGTGACTCAATAAATTCACCTTAAGAGTGGAAGCAGCTATCTAATTCAACAGGGAAACTACCTTTATCATGAAATTGCTATCTAAAGTTCCTGAGACAAAAACAGGACACTGAAGTTTAGAGTGGCAGAGATGTGCCTTTCCTTGACCTAACCCTAAATGCGCTTCCTCACTCATGTGCCTCCTCACAGATTTCTCTAAGTGTGGGTCGACTCATCCCCATAGATACTGAATACTTTGGTGGGGGAAATTGAGCCAAGTTTATGTGAGAATTTTGAGGCATTTATATGACTGTGGTGTATTTGTGAATTTTTTTTTTTACATACTGTGATTTCAGTATTATTCTCTTTGCTTTATTGATAAGTAAATGACTTTGTTTAAGATTTAGGTGAATGGCTAGTCATGTAAATAGAAACGTATGGGGGGCGGAGCTTAAGAGCTACCCTGGTCAGTAAGGAAAACATATTCACACATAAAACAAGGTTACCGATAGGACCCTGAAAGAGTTTAATTGTAATCATATGGTGATGTCTTTCTCTAGGAAAGTAGACCTGCCAAAGTAAAGGCAGATTGAGATAACAAGCCAACCTAGAAAGGAAGTGGTTATTCATGTAGGTTTATGAAGGACAGGACGCACCATCAGAGTGTCTGCTCAACTCATTACATACAGTTACATTAAGCATAATAAATTCTGTTCCATTACCTTTCTCACTGTGTCTATATATTGTATGTTTTTTTGTATGCAGAAAATTGTTGAGTTTTATTTTCTTATCCTTTATTGTTATTCTTTTCATTGGATAATTTGATACAATGATAGTTAAGGATATAATTATCACTCATGTTTTCTTCCATTAACAACTTTTGTATAAATAATATTAATATAATGTAACATAATACATAATGTAATGTAATATATATTTACTTCTTTTAAGTCAACACTGTTTCTACTTCTTGTTTTGCTTATATTAATCTGAACATGAGCTTCCCCAAATTCCCCATCCCTCCTCTTAACACTCCCAGTCTCAGACTTGTTGGTTTTACTCATTGTTTTTTCTCTCTATTGTTTGTTTACTCTTTCCTTCCCTAGCTCAGATAACAATTCAGTACCTAAACCTCCCTATTATATTTTTTAAAAAATCTTGTCCATTCTCTTATTTTTGTGTGTTAATTTATGTTAATTTTTGTGTTATGTTAATTTAATACTCCTTTCCAAGAAGTGCTTTCTCTACATTTGAGATCATCTAGAATCCTTCTTTTTCTAATTACAAATGAAGGCAATGGTAGAAAGTGTTCTATCCCTTGCTGGGGCTCCTGTCTTTGTCTTTTTTCTCTCATTACTAATCACATCTGATGTCACATTATTTTCCCATTGAATCTCTACAATCTGTTTGACACAACCACTTTTTCCCTTCCCCTATGCCCATATATATGCCAACTGAGAGTAAGTAATAGGTTCTTCTAAAATAAAATACTTTTCAGTTTACATTTTTCTTCTTGGTGCATATGAAGCACACAATTATCTTGGTTTTGCTTCTAAAAGACTAAAAAGATTCTAAAAGTACACACTTGAAAAAAGTTGAACAATCACCGTGGGTTGTGGTCATTCTAGACTGACTTGACTATTCTGAATATCTCTTCTCCCTTCGCTTCTGGCTCTTCCTCTTTTCCTTTCAAGGCCCATTCTTCATTCCCAAATTTCCCAGAAGTTTTCATTGAGCATTTCCTCATTTGATACATACCAGCAGGACAGAAACTTGTCACAGGCTCACACAGCTGCCCAAAAATCTTCAGCACAAGGGAATATTTCTGGTGGACAGCAGCCAAGTCCATTGTCTGTCTCCTTCCCATACCAAGATGTTTGTCTCCTATTTCCTGCACTTTTATCTGGGTTCATCTTTTCAACTAAATGAATTTAAATTATTCCTTTATATTTTTTACTCCTGCGAATTTCTCATTTCAGCCTCTATCAAATATGACTTCCTAGTAGACCCATTTTTCTCATTGAAAAAGAGGATTATACATATTATAAGGTGGGGAACTAGAGCACTTCTAGAAAATTAGTACAGGCCTGGGTCACAATGCAGAGAGAAAGAGGCCAAACTTCCTAACATAGACTGTAATACTTACAGAAGAGACTTCACATACAAAAAATTGATAGCTTTTTCCTCCCTGCATAATAGCAATTCACATGCTATTTGTTTGGATTCATAGGTAATAAAAAAGCAAAGGAATTTACAAGAAGTTTTACAAGTCCTTTGAATGGTTAATGAGACTATTGTCAGTCTCTGTGACTCATGTCTTTCCTCACACTGGTCTCTCCATAGCATAGCCAGCTGAGTAATTTTCCTTAGATACTTACCTAACCAAGTCTCTCCTCTATTCAAACTCCAATGGTTCCTTATTGCTTCTGAGATCAGATATAAGTTCTTCTGTTGGATATTTAAAGCCCTTTATAACCTGATCTCAACCTCACTTTCCAGAGTCATTACATATTGCTTTGCTTCCTGGTCCAAATTCCATCTCCCACCTCTATACGTTTGCCCTGGCCATACCCTCATAAATTGGAACATACAGTCTCCTCATCTCTACCTCTTAGACCCCTCTGTAAGATATAGCTCAAGTATCCCCTTCTACCTGAAGCCTTTCCTGAACTCTTCAACTTCCAACACCCTCTTTCCATGGCTACATTATATTTATTCTCTTTATATTGATTCCATATAAACAACATGTATATAAGTGTATGAGTGTGTATCTACCTCATTTGGACAAAAGTTCCTTGAGAGTAGAAATTGCTACATATTTTGTAATTTAAAATCTCAGTGCCCAGAACAAAGGTGGTACATAGTTGGTACTCACATTACTGCATGTGAGACACAATGATGCCAATGAAGCTGACACTACAAGTATTATCAACATTTTACAGATGAGGAAATTGAGGAGGAGAGATTTAGTTAAATGTATTTCAAGAGATCAGAGGGAAGTCTTATACAAAATGATGTAAAATGGAATTAGGCAAATCCAGGGAAACAATATATAATGACATCATAATAACATATATCATAACATATAAAATATAATAATATTAGCATACATAGAATAACAATATAGAACAACATAAGGTCAACAAGCACTTAGTATGTACCACATACTGAGTCCAGTACTAGAGATACAAATAAAAGCAGAAATACGACTGCTGCTCTTGAGGAGCTTACATTCCAATAGAAAAAGATAAACATCACAGGAAGCTGAAGAGGCGAGTCCAGGGAGCACTCACTTGAGGTCATGGTGGACAAAGACATTCAGAAATTCAAGAGCCGGGAGTGAACATGAGGGATACCTTACAATACCAATAGCCCACAGTTTACAGTCTTGAAGATTTGAAAAGCACCTCCGAAATATTACCTCATTTGACCTTTACAATAACCCTGTAGATACTGTTGTTGTCATCTTTCTTACAGACTGGGAAACTGAGGCTGAGAGGGATCAAATCACTTGCTTAGGGTTATGCATCGATTTGCCTTCATGTTTAATAAATGGTAAAAATTATATGTGTACCAAAGAACTGTTTTAAAATAAATTTCTTTATGACTCATCATCAGTAAATGTTTGATTTGTATATCTCTTTTATATAGCTATATACTTGGGATCGCATAAAAATTTCTTGGGCACAAAGGGTTCATGGTAAAAAAAAACTTCCTAGACACTGCCTATCTTATTTATCTTTGTTCCAATTATACACTACAATGCTTTGCAAGTAGTAGGGTGATTAATACAAGTGTATTGAATATAGTAATTAAATTCTATTAAATAGTTGAATATTCCCCCACAACCTAACCTAGATGATCACAAATAAATGAATGGAAAAGTGCTTGGTAAGTATTAACCTTGTACATTTGGTTAAGCACTGAGGATACAACCTATGTTCCCGAGGAGTTCATATTCTAATAGGAGGGAGAAAATACATACAGGAAGTGTTAACTTCAATTCAGATAGAGAGGACCAGACATCCTTGGCACATAGCATGTTATAGGGTTGATGCTAATGCATTTTCTTAATAAAGCCACATCTATTTCTGACATTGAACAATTTGACAGAGCAACAGACTTTTTCTGGGTCTTTGGTAGATGTGAGTAGGAGCCCAATTCAGGGAGGAGAGGTGATAGAAAAGTCAAAAGGGTACACCAGCAATTTGAGTTCCATTGCTTGGGAGAAAAGAGTGGTATTTGATTCAATTAGAGGATGTCCTGGGGCTCCTGGCATCACAGCTGATTAGTCCTGAGTCCAAAGGGGGATAGGACAGGAGTACAAAGAACATACTACCAAAGCCTTAAGTCATAAATACATTGAAGTGTGAAAGTTTTCCTATGTTGATGAACCAGTTGACAAGGTCCCCATCTTTTTGAGACAGAAGAGAATCCTTTATGGCATTATTTTTCCCATTTGGGAAGGGGAAGAGAATAGTATTCCCATATCATTGCTTATTACTTGCTGATTGCTGACTCGTATGTTAGTCAATGGGGCAAAATGGATAGAGTGTAGAACTTGGAGTAAGGAATCATCTTCCTGAGTTCAAATCTGGTCTCAGATACTTACTAGCTGTGTGATCCTGGGCAAGTCACTTAACCCTGCTTGCTTCAGTTTTCTCATCTGCAAAATGAGCTGGAAAAGGAATGGCAAATCACTCCAGTATTTTTTACCAAGAAAAAGCCAGTTGGGGTCACAAAGAATCAGAAAGGATTGAAAAGATTGAACAACATGTTATTCGTTAAAAACTTGACTATTTTTAGCCCAGCTGACAAATTAATGTAGGTTATTCAGGCACTACAAATAAGTATCATCTACCTGAAAACTCTGAATAAATCCAAAGATAAAATTAAGGAGCTATTCATGAGAGAATGACCTGTGTCATTGGTGGTCATAGAGCTGCTAACTTGCAAATATAGTTGAAGCATATGAAGCTTGGGGTGGATGGAGAAAGCCTTCTGGCAAGTTATAAACTGGACAATCTGGAGTCACAGGACCTGGATTCAATTCTTGGCTCTGCCTTTTATTATTTTTGAAAACTTGAGAAAGTTGCAACCATTCTGGGTAGCAGTTTCCTCAACTGCAAGATGAAGGTATTGGATTGAGTAGTATGCAAGGGCCCTTCCAACTCTAATCTATGGTCCCATGACTCCTACTTCCACAAGGGGGAAGGTGGTAGAATATATAATAAATCGAACTCTGGAGAAAAAAAATAGACTAACCAATTGGAAGCAAGGCAACATGTTTCCTGCAAGAGGAAATGATGACTCACTAAATTGTTAATTTTTGAGTGTCATATAAGCAAGCAAAGGAAGTAGATATAACCTACTTTGAAAAAGACTTTGGCAAGTTTCCACAGCATAGATTATTTTTTTAAAAAATGAATTATAATGGGTTGGGGAGAGAGAGGGATATTTTGCCCCCACTTTGACAGGAAATAATATGTAGAGATAAACCAGAATTGCTCTTGCTGTTTTCTTCCTAGACTTAGGATAGGAAACTACAAAGGGAAATGAAAACTAAAACTTTTTTTCCATTATAGAATATAATGGATTAATAAAAGTTAACCAATGGACAGAAAGATAGAAAGATGAAATTGTTTGAAGTGTAACTGGATGGGTCAATATGCTATTTGGCCAACAGGATTTCTACCCATCCCCCAGTTTATCAGGCTTAATTCAGCACTAGAGGGGATTGTTCGAGGCTAATCCTAGACCTCTTATTCTTGACATGTCCAATTTGACAACTGTAGGAGTAGTTTCCTTAAAACTTCTCTCCTCATTCAAATTCTGAAATTTACCTAGAAATATAACTGCCTTCCTTGCCAAAGAGTCTGTAACTTAACATTGAGTGTCTACTACGTAGCAGTAGCAGAACAGCAAAATATCAAGACACTGTGTCAGACCACAAGGTCTATAAAGACAGTGTCCCAATAAATAAATTGTTTATTCCACATGTACAGTCTTTTCGCTCATCTATATGAGAAGTGATTCAGCTGCTACCTGATTTGAATCCATTTTTCTCCCAATGCCAAATTTGTATTAGCAGTTAATAATACCTTGGCTTATCCTGACTGAGCAGGCATCTCCCTCAACCTCTTGGCATTATGATTGCCTTGCACTCTAAGCTCACCGTCATTATTCCTAGCTGTTTTTGAGTCTCATATTGGAATCTGTTCCTTGACTCTACTTTGTCATGGTGAAAAGTTTATCCTACAAATCTTCATTTCTTAAGTCTTCACAAATGGCTGTGCTTTTCTCATGTGTGCTTCTAGGCATCTTGGGGGCCCTGCATTTGACTCCATAATTACAGAGTTAATATTATGTTATTACAACAGACAGGCAGAACATCATTTCTTTAAGCCTTGACTTAAATACCTATGCATACTGAAAATTTACAGATATGGACATTTTTGTTTGTATGAGGTCTAAGCATGTAGGTCTGGTCATTGATGGCTTGAGGCAACGTGACGTGCACATGATGCTCAACAGCTTGGTCTAAAAAGATCAACCAATATTGTCTGGTCATCTGTGACAACTGGAATCATTTTCCCGTGAGACAATCTGTCAAGAAACTGAGAAGAGTCAAGGATGAACATCCACTTTCAGTTCTGTAATGAGAACACCTTGGCAGTTCTTGTGTTCGCATTTTATTGTAGATGTGATCCTTTAAAACTAGCGTTGGGGTGCTGCTCACTTAGTTTTCAGATATTGCCGATTAACTGTAACCCTTTTAAAGATGGGCTAGAAGGGTGAAGAAAACTGAGAAAGGTGAGTAGTTGGAACTAATGTAAAATCCCACACTTTTGTTCCAGTCATCTCTACATATATAAGGCCAGATAAAAGTTCATTTAAAACCAGTATAGGGCTGTTAATGGACTTCAAATTTAATGAGTCAACAGTATGACTCAGATGCTAATTCAATCTTAGATTATATTAATAGAGGCTTGGTGATCAGAGGCATTCTAATGGTGTCATATGACTGTAAGTCAGGAAAATACTAGAGTCTCTAAAAACTGAAGATTACCCAAAGTACAATGGAGAGGTGCATCGTTGGTATGAACAGGCTGCAACACATTAAATACAAGAAATTATATCCGAGAAGCAGTGGAAATGATGGCATCAATGAAACTGATCAAACTCAAAGATGAATTGCTAATATGGCAAAAGTGAGGAGTGACTGATGGTAGCCTCCATGCTACCTTGGAAATACCCCAAAATCAAGAGCATATGAGGACTCCTAGCATCCTGAAAGGGTTCACCTATGGTGAACTTATGGGAGTACAGAGGCATTAGTCACATAGGATAGGCAGGTATAGATGCATTGCAAACCGCATCGTTGGAGAACATACTATGCCAACAAGAGCACAAACACATTGGAGTAATTGAGTCTTCAAGTACAAAGAAAGAAGGTGAGAGTCCCATTGTACCATGCCCTGGTTAGACCATGTACTATGTTCAGTTTAGGTACCAACCACATTTTAAGACATGCATTGATAACCTGGAGTGTGTCTGGAGGAGACTGATCATGGCAGTTTGGGGACCATACGATACAAGGAGTTGTTAATGAAAGTCGGAATATTTAACTTGAGGAAAATGAGACTTATTTATTATAGGATAATGGGCAAGTACTGTAAGAAAGTTATCTTTAAGAATCTGAAGTGTTCTCATCTGGAAGCCAGGTTTGGATGCTTTGTTTATCCCCAAAGTGAAGAACTAAGACTAATAGGAGGAAACTATAGCAAAATAGATTTTATCTTCAGGTAAGAAAAAAAAAAACAGCCCCCTGGTGCAATGGATAGAGCACCACCCCCTGAGTTAGGAGGACATGAGTTTAAATCTAGTGTCAGATATCTACTAGCTATGTGACCCTGTACAAGTCGCTCAACCCCAATTGCCTCCAATTTTTTTTCAAAGAACAATTAGAGCTGTACCCCCAAAAATGTAAGGGACCACCTTAGTATGTAATGAATTCCCCAGTGACTACAGGGCTTTCAGCAGTAGCTAGATGACTACTTGTTAGGTATGTTGTAAAATGAATCCTTGGTCAGGTGTAGGTTATACTTAGGGCTTCTTAACCATTTTGTACCATGGACCCCTTTGGTAGTCTGGTGAAATTTATGGACAATTTTAATGCTTTTAAAGAAAAAAAAATATAGGATCACAAAGGAAATTAATTATGCTGAAATAAAGATGAATTTTCCCCCATCCCTGTTCAGAGATTCCCTAAAATTTAAGTGATAAACACCTGAATTACTTGGTTTGTGAAATCCTTTCCATCTATGAGATTTTGTGATTCTAAACTTTCATTCATTCAATCAACCAACATTTAGTAGGCTTCTGCCATATTTAAAGGACTGTTCCAGATATCTGAAATACAAAAACAAAAATGAAATGGCTCCTAGTCTCAAGGAGATTACATTGTATTCTATATGTACCTTAACACACTGATAAAATCTCTATTTGTCAAATTTCTTATTGCACTTTCCAAGATCTCTCCTTTCAATGTATTTCTCTTTTTTATTTATATCACAAATATGTTTAGTTATTTTTCCATAATCATAAGTACCTAGAAAGCAAGTATCATTTTATATTTATCTTTGTATCCTCAAAACTGAACAAATAGGAGTCACATACTGAATATCTTTTAAATTGAGCTAAATTTGTGGAACCAAGAATATGAAATTTCCTAAAGGAGTAACCTTAAGAGTACCCCTCACAAAATCTACTCCTCATCAAAGAGGACTCCATATATGTGCTGCTTAATGAAGCTGGAGAATAACACAAGACAGTGCTGCCTGGGTCCACTATAAATTTATGTTATATAATCTCAACTGAGCCCTCACTGCTGCAAGGTGACTTTTATGTCTTCCTAATTAACAAACTATTCCACTCACTATAGTGACTATCTAAAAACTTTCCATGTCCCTTCAAGCCTTCCATGCCACCCAATTCTCTCAGGTGAGAAACTTGCTTCATAATTTATTGAAAAAATTGAGACTATTTTCCAAGAGTTCTGTCTTGTCTCCTTCTCTTCATCTCACATCCTGCATATGCCTTCTGCCTCTTTCTCTTCTTTCATTTCTCCCTACATGAAGAAATGGCCTCTCTTGCCAAAGTAAACTTTTGCATGGGATTCCCTTCCATCTCATCTTCATCAGCGAATTGCCCCCTCGTGAATCTCCATCCTCCCATTTATCTTCAGTCTCTCTTTGTTATTAGCTACCACCCTAATACCTACAAATATGCCCATGTATCTGCTGTCCCAAAAATCAAAATAATCTGCCTGGATCCACAATAGGTGCTTCCATTTTCTTTCCTTTTGCTTTCTTCAGGCTGGCTTCCAACCCCATTATATAACTGAAATTACTCTCTCCAAATTTACCAGTCATCTCCTCATGAACATGCCTAAGGTTAGAATTGCTACCCCTAATTTCTATTTTTTTTAAAACTTCAGTTGAAGCACGATAGATTCTGCTCCAGCCCTTTGCCTTTATTCTGTGTGTCTCTCTGCTTCAAGTGTATTTCTTGCATTAGAGGATTTTGGTTTTTCATCTACTCTGCTGTCCACTTCTGTTTTATGTGAGCGTTCACATTTATGATTACAAACTGTGTATTTCCCTCCATCCTAGTCTTCCTCCTATTTGTCCTCTCTCTCTCTTCTCTCTCTCTCTCTCTCTCTCTCTCTCTCTCTCTCTCTCTCTCTCTCTCTCTCCTTTCACTCTTTCCCACCTCACCAGTGTTTTGCTTCTCTCTACCACCTCCCCTGATCAGTCTTCCCTTCTGTCAGTCCCTACCCCCACTTAATTTAATGCCCTCCCCTCTTCCTTCCCTGTTGGTAAAATAGATTTATATATTCCACTGATGTGTATATTATTCCCTCTTTGAGCCAATATTGATGAGAGTAAGGTTCTACCTTTTCCTTCCTTCTGCACCCATTGTACTCCTCTTTCTCATCCCTTAATTTTTTGTCATTTTCTCAAATTTACATTATATTTCAGTTGAACTTTTAAAGGAATTATTTACTTCAGTGGATTTTTTTTATCTCTTTTTCCATTTGGCCAGTTATGTTTTGTAAGCTATTTTCAAGGTTCTCAGCCCTTTTTCCATAATTTTCTTGTATCGCTGTCATTTCTTTTCTCAATTTTTCTTCTATTTCTCTTATATGATTTTTAAGCTCCTTTTTGAACTCTTCCATGAAATTTTTCTGGGCTTAAGACAACTTCCCATTTTTCTTTGGCGTTTTACCCCTACATGTTTTGACTGGTAGTTGTTGGTTTGCTTAGGCACCGTAGACTGGACATCTACCCTGTTTACATGGGGCTGTGCTGCAGAAAGTGGTGGTCTACCACTGGGGGTGATGCCTGTTAGCCTGATGCTACACTGAAGCATGTGGTGGTTCTCAGAGCTGGAATATGCAGATTCCTCTTGCTATATTAAGGCAAAATGGAAGGGGTAGTGTGCTGGTGTGGTGTTAGCCTACTCTACCACACTGGGTCTCAGGATCTCCCACTGGTTTGCTGACTTACTTTCACCTGAGTTCAGATGGACCTTTCTTACTGATCCTCCAAGTTTCTTGGCCCAAAAGATTGTTTCACTCCATCTTTTGCTGGTTCAGCTATTCTAGGATTTGTTTGGGGGCCCTATTTTATGGTTCTTTGGAGATGAATATGGGAGAATTACAGCAATTTACTGCTTACTCTACCATCTTGGCTCCCAGAAATTGATCTTCTTTCACACTTTTGAACTTTTCTATTACTGTTGAGGGCACCACCAATTCTCCACCCTCCTAAGCTTATACCCTAGGCATCATCCTCAACTCCAATTTGTCTCACCCCTTCTATTTAATCTGCTGCAAAATCCTGTCAATTTTACTTTCATCACATCTGTCTGTCTTTGGACAGTGCCACCTTACTGGAGCGGGTCTCCAACATCCCATGCAATAGCCTGAATATTGGTTTACCTGACTCAAACCTCTCCCTGCCCCAATCCATGTTCTACTTAGTTTTCAAAGGGATCTTGCTAAACTGCAGATCTGATCAATCCTCTGGTGTTCAAAGACCTACACGTGGTCCCCTCCTACCTTTCTAGTCTTCTTGCACCTTACTCCTCCTCCATACACACATATATCCTGTAATCTACTGACAAAAACCTACCTGCTATTCTCTATATAAGATGATCTACTATAAGACTCCAGGCATTTTCACTGGTTGGTCCCCAGGCCTGGAACAATCTCCCTTCATCCTGCTTTTCTCCTAGTTTTAGATAAAATCTCATCATCTACAAAGATGCCTTTATAAGCACCTCTTAATGTTAATGTCCTACCTTTCTTAGTTATCTCCAATTTTCCCTGCTTAAATTTTGTTTCTTTAGGATTATTTGCTTGTTGTCTCCCCCATTATACCAGGATTACCTTCAAAACAAAATCTTTTAGCTTTCTTTCTCTGACATATCATAATCACTTAAAAAGTGCTTATTGACTGATGGTCTGACTGAGGGTATCTATATTCCAGTTCAGCTTTCATTTACTGTATTAATTTTAGTCTTCACTGGTTGCTTTTCAGGTTCATGGATTAAATACCTCAGATGATTCTGTTATAAGAAAGGACACTGTGCTGGGAGTCAGAAGAACCAGAATCTGATCCTAGTTCTGCTATAAAATAGTTGTATGACCCTGAGCGAATCATTTCCCTTCTCTTGACCTTAGTTTCCTCCTTTATAAAATGTGAGGGTTAGACTGGATGATGGTTTAGAGATCTAGCAGTCTACAATTGTATGAACTTCTTTTAAAATAGGCCATTTTAGGCTGAAAAGCCTTTGATCATTTTTTTCATTATTGTAACTTAAAACTCCATTTTAATTTTTATTTGTTTTTGATCTGGACCTGTGATTTGATCATTGTAGAGACCTCCTGGAATAGGAATTCTCTCCAGTGATACAGATCATCAACTCTGGAACTTTTGCTCTTAATGATTGCCTGGGGCATAGAGAGGTTAGAGACTTGCCCATGGTCATTCTGCCAGTAGGTTTCAGAGGCAGGATCCGTGGTTAATTTATACTATGATTTCTCTCTGAATTTTTCTTGGGCCATCATTTATACAAGAAAGCAGAAAGCTAGCTCTTATCAGAATAAATTAACTAATTATTTAGGCTAGGAAATTACTCAAAATTCAATAAAATGTTAATGATTGCACATTTTAATTATACACATTTGCACCAAGTATTTTCAGTCAACAGAGCACAGAAATTCTATTGAAATAACACTCAGTCAAGTAGCAGTGAGAGTTATAATGAAATGATTCTACTAATTGTTAATTCTTTTAATACTTGCACTTGTGACCTGTGTGTCCTTAATCTATGGTCATATCCTAATCCATAAACCCTGGCCATAATGGGGGGTAGTACTTACTCAGTCTCTCAGATACCCTACTCTTGTTCCTCTTTGATATGGTAGGGTAGCCATGGAGAATTCACACCTCCTTTTTTCACAGTCTACAAATAGTTTAGAGGTGAGAACAGTTATGCTTGCTGAAAACAAAGGTGTGTCAAATCCTGCCAAATGGCGACAATTGTATTTTCCCTGAAATGATAATCTAGATATCATCTCCCACGAGATGCTCAAAATCTTGTGCTCGAAGAAAATTAATGTGTGGATAAGAAGAGAAGAGATCAAATGGTAGGAGAAAAAGAGTTTGTATCCAATTTCTCAGATAAGGGTTTGGTATATAGAAATATATAACCAAAAGCTATCTTCTAATAGATAATTAGTGTAGAGATAACTAGAACAAAGTATATGATCAGACATGATAACTGGTCAAATTCTTCTCAAAAGAATTGCAAACTATCAACAATTTATAAAAATGCTCAAAATCACTAACAATAAGAGAAATATGAGGTAAAACAACACCTGGAATATTGGAAAATTTGACAAAAGATAAGAATAGTCGAAGTGGAAGAGATACAAAAAGACAGGCACACTAAGGCATCATTGGTGGAGTTGTGAATTAGTATATCCATTCTGAAAAACAATTTGAAATTATGCAAATAAAGTGATTGAAATCTCCATACCTTTAGACTCAGAGATTCCACTGCTAGACATATACCATAAAGAGATAGTTCATGAAAAGAAAGCCCTATATATACTTTGCCTTGTGATAGCAAAGAACTAGAAACAAAGTACATGCCCATCAACTGGATGGGTAACTAAACAAATTGTGGTATATGAATATAATGAAATATTATAGTATTGTAAAAAATGATAACTATACGAATACAGAGAAGACTGGAAAGATTTACATGAACTGATGCAAAGCAAAGTAATTGAAACTAAGGATTCAATATACAAAATGACTAAACAATGTCAATTGAGAGAACAATCACCACAAAACAAGCAAAAATGAATACTGCACAAATAACTGGGAGAAATATCTTTACAACAATCTGATTAAAGTCTCATGTCCAAGATACACATATACACATGCATAGGGGTATGCATGTATATGTATATATGTGTGTATATATGTATATATACATAGACAGAGGGCACAGGGTGAGCTGAATATGAAGGGAGAATAACTAAAAAAAATAAAATTTACTGTTGAATGGAATGTACTAGAAGTAAGAGAAAGGAAGAGGTAGAATGTAGCAAATCATCACATAAAAGAGGGAAGAAAGAGCTTTTACAATGGAGGAGAAGAGGAGGGAGATGAAAGAAAATAATTGAGCCTTACTTTCTTGGGATTTGGCTTAAGGAGGAAATAACACACACTCAGTTGGTTATGGAAATCTATTTTACCCTGCAGGAAGGCAAGGGGGAAAGGGATAGGAGAGGGAAGATAATAGAAGGGACAGTAAATTGGGGAAAGAGATAATCAGAAGCAAACACTATTGTGAGAAGACAGGTCAAGGGAGAGAATGAATTAAGGCCGGATAGGATGGAGGGAAATATGGTTAGTCTTTTGTAACATAACTATTATGGAAATGCTTTGCATTTTTACACATGTATGACCTATATTGAATTGCTTGCTTTCTCAATGAGGGTGGGTAGGGAGGGAGCGAGAGAATATGGAATGTTAAAAATTGTTTTTAGCATGTAACTGGAAATTAAGCTATACACGCAATTGAGAATATAAATCTATTTTGCCCTGAAGGAAAATAGAGAGGAAGGAAGATGGAAGAAGGATGGGTAATAGAAGGGAGGACAGACTGGAACAAGGGGGTGGATGAGGTGAATGCTGTCTTGGGGTGGGGTGTGGGGAGAAATGGGGAGAAAATTTTGAATTCAAATTCTTGTGGAAGTGAATGTTAAGAACTGAAAAATAAATAAATTATATAACCAAAAAAATGCCTCTTCATTGAGAAAGTAAACAAAAAGATACATATATGCACACACATACATACATACATATATATACATATAACATATGTGTGTGTGCATAAATGATTCAAATCTGTAAAGACCAGAAGCAATTTCCCAAGAGATAAAAAGCAAATAAACAATATAAAGAGGCAATTTTTAAAGGAAGAAATCCATACAATCAATAACCACATAAAAATGGTCCAAATCACTTATAATAAAAAAAAATACATATTAAAACAATTCTGAAGCTCCACCTCACAACCCTCAGATTGGGAAAGGTGAAAATGACAAATGCTGGAGGAGCTTTAGGATAAATAGACATATCAATTAGTGCATTATTGCCAGAGCTATGAATTGTTCCAGACCTTCTGGAAAGCAATTTGGAGCTATGGTCAAAGAGTTACTAAACTGTGCATCCCCCTTTGACACAGCAATACCTCTATTAGTCCTAGGCATTGAAGAGATCAAAGGAATGTATGTAAAGTATATAGCAGCATTGCTTTGATTCAGGCTATAGAGCCCTGTCTGCTGGTCTTCATTTCTCTGCTTATATTTTCTCTGAAGTTTAAGGTGCTGACTTTTCCCCTGAACTAGTGATTATGATTTGAAAAGATTGCTAATCCCTTAAACAGCGATCTTTCCTAGTAAAGCAGATCTAAGAATCTGTGTTAGTAGACATCTTGGGTATGCCAGGGTGGCTGCTGTTACAACTTCCTGCCAAAAGGTGATGGCCTTAAAATGCAGAAAGAGACATACATGTTTGGATATTACTGATGTGGGAATTCATTTTTGCTGGATTATGCATATTTGTTATGAAAGTTTTTTAAAACTGATTAATGGAGGTAGCAATTTTTATGAATATTCACACAAATAGGCAGATAATTTTTTTTAAATGAAAGTTGCAAAATGACAAAGAATAAATTACCCACTAAGAAGAGATATAAGAAAACACCTTTCCCCATTTCTTTTTAGAGGTTGGAGGGGTCTTTGGATGCAGTGCATTGCACATATCGTCAGTTTAGAAGGGGTGGGAGTATATTGATTTGTTTTGCTAGGATTTGTTTCTTCTTTTAAAAATTCTTTGTTATATGTATTGAATTTGTGATGGAGGGGAAGTTATACAATGTAAACAGAAAAGATAACAATATCTATTTAAAAATTTCTTTACAGAAAAAATAGTGCAACAAGGAAAGTCATTGCTCTTCCTTGGGCTTTAGTTTCCTTATCTATAAAATGAATTTAATGGCCTCTGTGACCACTGTAGTTCTTAATCCTAAAAATGATACAATTATCACTTCTATTCCCAATTACAGAATTTTTAACTCTATATAATGTTATTTGACAACGAGTATTGATCACAGAACAATGGCATTTCATAGAGAGAAGAGACATCAGGGGCTGTCCAGTCTAGCCCATGGTTGAAAAATAGTCCTTTCTATATAGTGCCCAACAAGTGGCCTCTTAATAAAGGCCTCCAGGAACAGGGACTCTACAATCTCCCAAGGAAGCTCATTGCGTTTTTTGGATATCTCTAATTGTTCAGAAATTTTTGTTTGTTTTTCCTGATATCAAATATACATTTGCCCCTTTGAGACTTTCACACATTACTCCCAGATCTGCTTTTAGTTGTCAAATGGAACAAGGTACGTCCCCTTGCCACTTTCATATGCTCGAAGAAATCAGTCAGGTCTACTCTGAATTTTATTTTTTTCCTTCCTGGCTAAACATTTTGAGATTCTTCATCTGATCTTAAAAATCCATAACTCTAGGCCCTTGGCAATCCTGGTTGTTCTCATCTAGATTCTCTTTAACTTATCAATTTTCTTCTTAAGTTGTGACAGCAGATCTGAACATGGAACTCTAGAGGTGGTCCTACCAACACAGATTACAGATGGGCTATCACTTACTATTTGAAGATTTACCTTTCAATGCAACCTGAGATCACATGATCTTGACCTCCATGTTGTCACTCTATTGTTTCATATTGAGCTTATTGTTCATTAAAATTCCTAGGTTATTGTCTGTCAAACTTTTGTCTGTATAGTTATTGATTTTATAGCATATTTAAAAGAGAAATCAGTTCACTTAGTCTAAGCCTGTTGGTACATTGACTAAAATTTCAACTTAATTTAAAATTTACTTAGTACCAGGCACTTTGTTAAGTGATAGGAATGCAAATCGGAAAAAAAAGAGTCCTGCTTTCAAGGTTGGAACACACAAAAGGAAGTTGAAAGTGGGTGGTGGAGAGTGGAGCAGATGGGGTGGCGGTGGGGGAAATGTTCCACAGAACAGTTACATGGAAAACGGAGTTACCTGGAAAAGTCAGTCCTAGTCCTCTATAAAGGAAGGCTTTGGAAGAATTCCAGGCCTCCAATCAGAGAGAACTAAAAGAAATCAGGCTGTGAGCATATAAGAGAAAAAAAAATAGTGGAAAATATGTGCAATTGTCCAGAGTCTCTCCACCTCCAATTTCTAGTGGATTGGTATTTTTGCAATTATATACCATTACTTTCACACCCCACAGGCTGGGAGTGGCTTGTGTATGCTGTATATCCATTCAGTTTCATGGAAGGTTATGTGCAAGGCAGCACCAAAGTGGAAAGTTTAAATATTCTTGGTCATTTTATTAAATGACTTCAGATAACCTGCAAGTATTGATGACTTCCTACACAGTCTACAACACAAAAACAATGTTTTTGTTTTTTAAAGAAAGTCTTCCTGGCCTTCCTAATGGAATGCACAAACGTTCTGGCCTGGGAACTCTAGCAAGAGAGAATAACTTTTCCAGGGCAATTGGCTCAGCCAGCCCCAGCATCTGGAGCAACCAGTATCCTCATGAGGAATTCTTTTCATGTTCTCTCCCCATACCTCTATGAAAACTGGGGAGTTTTCTGAGAAGCACAAAGATTCCCAATCATTGCCAAGACAACACCTTTCTTTCAGCCTGCACTCATGAGAGGAAGGAAGCTTCCTGGTAAACATTCATGAACACACACACACACACACACACACACACAATGACAGAGAGAAGACAGCTTGAACTGATCGCCAAAAATGCATATGCAAGCCTTCCCTTAGAAGCATGCTTTTCACTATCATGTACAAAGTTAATGGCAACCAAGGAACTACCATTCCAGAAACGTAGGCCCTTTAATCCTTAATAACCAAATAAAAATGGGTAGCCCGTCCTCAGAAGCAGCTTAAGCAAGGAGATCTCCAGGAAACAAGGCTCCCTACAGACTTTCCCTTGATCTTAAAGCTTAACTTGAAACATTTATATGCACGGAGCACCTGGCCTGGAGATGTGAGAAGGCCCTTTTCTTCCCCCCTACCTTGGCTCTATTTCTTTCTTAAATAATAAATTTCTGGCTTTCTTCCCCACCACTAACGTCTCCCCATCAACCCCCCACCCCAGTCTCCCCTTCCTGGACCAGATTCCATTTTCAATAATGTTTTTAATTCCCTGATAATTGTTTAAGAATAGCAAGGCAAGGTTGAAAACCCCCCATTAGCACCCATCAGACTGCCTAGGTGACGATCAAGCATCACCAGAACAGCTTTCAAAAAGATGAAGTAGGCCGTCAGAGTTGGTTAATTCCAATCAGGCTGAGAACTTCTATTTCAATTCAAAGGGCTCGGGTTAACTTCGCAGGCCAATTTATTACCAACTTGCTGCATGTATCTTTCACACACCTTGCTGGGTGGGGAAGAGATGAATGCACTAACTAACTCTGACTGGTCCTGTTTAAACACACAGGCTGCTGAATTATGGTCAGAAGTTTGACAACAGTAACAGGAAGAACAGGGCAGGAATTGTCTATGAGTCTGCCTGCAGTTCTGTCATGATGGAGAGTCGCTGTCCTAAGTGAGGACACCGTGACAAAATCACACTAAGAATGAACTAGTGATTGCTGCTTCCTTTCATGTGCATTTATTTAGAAGTAAAATAGTAGGGTTATTATTAATAGTAGTAGGGTTAATAATACCCCTACTATTCCATTTCTTTCAGGCTTAGAATCATGGACTTCTTAAAAGAAGTAAGAAATTTTCAAGATCATCTAGTTCACTTATCTTATGTTGATGCTGAAGAGACAAGCTCCAGGGAGTGAAATAACTTCACTAGTTAATGGCTGAGGTGACTAGAACTCGGGATTATTGATTCCAATTACAGTGCATTTGAGTTGAGGGGTTTTGGGGGGAGGACAGTTGATGGAGAGGAGTGTGTGTTTACCTTCATGAACCATCTAACCAGGGTTTTCCTGGTTGTGCCAACTTAGCATTTATTTTGAAACTATTTTACATATTCTTACATGTAATCATGTTGCTTCCCATTATAAACTGTAAGTTTTTTGTGGACAGGGACTTTGTATCCCTGTTACCTAGACAATGTCTGACCCTGAAAAATAAGAGACATTTAATGAGGCAGTCACATGGCCAGTCTAAAAGACTTGAGTTTGAATTCTGAGTCAGACACTTTAGCAGATTGATTCTGGGTTAGTCAATTTCCTTCTCTGCAAAATGGAGATAGCAACACCTAACTCCCAGGGTTGTTTAAAGGATCAAATAATGTAAGATAAGCAAAGCACTTTGCAAATCTTGAAGCTCTATATAAATGGCACCAGTTATTAATAAATATTTGTCAATTAATTAACCAATTGTGAAATTCACTCAGAGTTGACAATGCCTGCAACCGATACTCTGTAACTGACTTTTCCTCTTACAAAGAATACACCTGTAAAATTTTCCTTCTCTCTCTACCTGCCAATGCTGTTTGCGGTATCTCTTGCTTGTTGTTTTTTTGCCTCTTGGGTCTGCACAAAAGCCTTGCTTAGAAAGAGCTGCTCCATTACTCATCAAGTGCCTTGTTGTGATTTATTATGGTGGTGTTGTTTTTTTTTTAGTGTTCATCATTGTAATCATTAATTGCTTTCAGTGAGCCCCTAGAAGATGCCCTAGCATCCCAGTGTTTTTAGTTAATTATTAAAAACATTCATTTTGTCGACCAGCACAATAGTTAGTAAAATATTAAAAATGAAAGAATAATCACAGGACAGTCACTTGTCCATCAGATGAGCTCTCTAATAAGGACAAGGCAACCACCACCAGTTAGTCGGCCAGCATTTATGGGACTGTAATGTTTGCAAAGCAATGGATATACTTTATCTCATTTAATAGAAACAATTGCCTTATAAAGGGAGTACAATGAAGACTGCTATCATACCCATTTTACAGATGAGGAAATGAAACCTGGGAAAGTTTAAATGACTTACCCATGATTATTCAACTTGTGAGCCCGAGAGGTGGGATTTTACTCAATCTCCCCTGATGCCAAGTCCAGCCCTGATTCCATGTGCCTCTGAAACATCTCTTTTCTCTTTGTGGTTTGGCAATGCAGCAGAGTGAAGATAGACACGGATGTGTGCACATAAGCCCCTCAAGCTGTCGAAACAGATCCCATCAATGAGGACATCTGAAGGGCATCCAATGTTTCAATAAATAATGATACAATTGCAATAAAATTATAT
>CM053772.1:161251596-161268545 GCA_028658325.1 Potorous gilbertii
TATATCCCTCTCCTGTACATGTTATCTCCCCCTAAGCTCCATGAGGGCAAAGATTTTTACTTTTGTCTGAGTCCCCTGAACCCATGACAGTGAGTGGTACAGAATTGGTGCTCCATAAATACTTTTCAGTTTATTCTTGATTAGATAGTTTGATACTTTCTCCTCACAATAATAAAGCTGGTAGCACAATGCCTGACCCATAGCAGGCATTATACAGATGCTCATTCCCCTCCCCTACTCCCCTCACCTTGGAGTTAGCACTGTGGTTACAAAAGCAGTTGGCACGATGGCTGAGTTCCTGTGATCAATCAGCACAGTGTTGGATGAAAGCAGAGGCAATGCCATCCCTGGTCATACTTAAGCAAGATGAAGAGTTGGGCGAGGCTGGCCATATTTGGTACCCTAAGTCTGGATGAGTGTGCATGATCCAGCTGAGATGATGTGGCTTGGGAAGGACGCTGCTGAATTCCCAAGGAGACCTTTTCCCTAGCACAAGCTTGTCTTTCTTTCCTCATTACTCTAACTGTCAAGGAAGCAGTTGGAGAAGAGGGAACATAAGTCACATTTGAACCTGTAACAAGGCGAGAGTTTTCTCATGGTACAAGGGTAGAGGGTGGGCTTGCTGGGATTCTGGATTACTTTCAGAGGGATGGTCTTTGCCTTTTGGGGTCCTGGTCCCACCACCTCATCAGCTAGATTGAAATTTAGGTCTAACTCCAGTGCTCTCCCCTACTCGACCTCACTGGCTCTATCTCAAACTCAACCATTCTAAGACAGTTCATTTTCCCCCTTTGTGGTTGTTCAATCACGTCTAATTCTTCATGACAGCATTTAGGGTTTTCTTGGCAAAGATACTGGAATGGTTTACCATTTCCTTCTCTAGTACATTTGGCAGAGGAAGGAACTGAGGCAAACAGGGTGAGGTAACATGCCCAGCGTCATCCAGCTTGTCTAAGGTCAGATTTGAACTAAGGAAGATGAGTGCTCTATCCACTGTGCCACCTAGCTACCCCTAGTCTACTTCATACTGCATACCCAAATCATTCATCAAGTAGCCAAAAGCAAGAAGCAACAAGAAGAAATAAGGAAGTAAGCAGGCACAAATGCTCCCTAACCTGGACAATTTCGTATCTGCCACATGAATACGTTCAGTACCAGTTGCTATGACAGGATGTAGGTCTCTGATAGGATCTCAACCTTTTGAAGTCCTTCATTAAAATAAATACCATTTCTGCTCTTTTCTCATAGTTCACAATGACGACTTTGCCACCTGTGCAGATAGAATACTCAAAGCTCGCCCTCTTAACAAGAAAGAGGAAAACATGTTCCCCAGCAGGCCTCACAAAGTAAGTGGTTCTGATTCTGCTTTTTCAGGTTGTTTTGTTTTTTGATTTCTATGATGCCTTAACTTCTGCAATTCCAGTGAGCATAGAGGAAGGATGGTCTGGGAATAGGAAATAAGAGAAAAATTCCTTGAGGAAGTTACTCCCAAGAGATTATGATATACCAGCATTATTCATCATTTCCATGGATTAAGTATGTTCTTGAATATACCCAGGTCATTTACTCCAATACTGGGCATAGTTAAGTTAAAGGTTCATTGGTTTCTCTCTCAAAAGAAAGAGGTTTGATATCTACCACTCACAGTGGATTGAGTCTGAGTTAAGATCAGAAATAATAGCTTTGGTGTCATTGTGACCAGCCACAGAGAGTAGGAAGGCCATCATAGAGACGCTCAGAGAATATCAGAACTCAAAGGGACCTTCCCAGAGGTCATCTATTACAACACATACCTAAAGTAAGACTCTCATCTGTAGCATCTCTGACCTGCAATCATCTGGATTCTGCTTGAAAACCTTCAGTGAGTGACAGAAAACTCACTCCTTCCAAAGATAGCTGATTCCCTTTCTGGATTGCTCTAATTCTTCAGCTTTTCTCCATGTTGTCTCAAAGCTACTTCCTTGTAACTTTTACTCCGAGTTTTGTCCTTTGGATAGAAACAGAAGTGTTCTACTTCTGCCATATACAACACTGCATCCTCTTTTAGATAGGCTCTGGTTAAAAAAAATATTTTTTTAATTTAAAAGTAGAAATCACAGATCTGGTAGACAAAAAATTCTGAAAAGTAAACATGTGAAATGACTCCCATAGATGAGAAAGTAAATTGAGTTCTACTACTAGTGACTTTTTCATCTAAAGGCTTCTTAGTGATTAGATTAGATTAGAAAATATAGCATATTATATATGCATAGTATATAACACATCCTATATTAATATATTATTGTTGTAAGTTATGTTACTAAAGCTTCAAAGTTTAAAACTGAAGATTTTATGAATATCCCATCCTTGAGTATCATATTGGTTTAGATTTTGGGATCAACAGTTTTTCCTACCTTAAAAATTTTCAGTCCTATATAATCAAGATTTAAGTGTACTATTTATTCAAAAGGTTTATCTCACTTTGCTCAGTTCCTTGTGCAACACGGCTTATCCCCAGCAGACTCATTGATGAATGCTTCTTCTCCAGCATTTTTTTTCCTCTAGTTTCCATCTGTATATCTTGTCATCTTTCTACTTGGAACTTCAGCTCTCTTTTAATTTTTCTCTCATTTAAATTTAGGGCTCAAATGATGAAAATTAAAGATGAGACAGATAAATATCTGGAACTGAAATGGAAAGGGTTGACAAAAGATGAAGCCGCTGGGTAAGTGTAGCCTTTAAAAAGGCCTCCGTGTATAAAGTTTGCTTCTTTTGTCTTGATTCTCTGTTGAAATTTCCAGCTCCCCTATTCAGTATACCTTTTTCATGGGAACATGGCATTTAAAAATTAAACATCCATTAAATAATGATGAATCATTTCTACTGATCTTACATATATCAAAGTCCTTTAATTTCATGGCTCTCATAATTCTCGTATTTACCAAGGTATTATGATATCACATTTGCAATATTTTAGTTAAGGTTTTGTCATTAATTGCCTCTTAACCTTCTTTTTAAGGTGTTTTTACAGTCATGAAAAAAAAACTTGTATTAGGAGAGCTTATTAGATCCATATTTTTCCCCTAGTACTTTTATCTTAGCCTCTATTAATGTACCTCTTTACTTCCAAATACTGACTTAAAAGACTAAGAAGATTGTAGAATGTATAATGATATAACTTCCATTTATGTAATTTTTAAAGGTTTACAAAGCCCTTTATGGACATTATCTCATTCAGTCCTCACAATAGTGCTATGAAGTAGATACCAGAGGGTAACATTATCCCCACTTGCCAGATGAAGAAACTAGTGATTCTACATGAAATAGGTTTTTAGTATATTTAGATTTTTTTAAATGTGAAAATATTTTTGGTACATCTGATCTTTGTATTTGATTAATTTTTTTAAATACTTGTTAGACTGGGAGAAACTGACAAAGATCTAAAATAGACTTAAATAGGCATTTTTGTTTTTTACTTGTAGAATAAATGGTTTTGTTGGAGTCTGTTGTGATATTTCCAAGTGTTAGCTCTTAAATGAAGTCATTTTTTTAGGATCCCAGAATCAGAAAATGGAATTGAAGGAGCTTTCCCCTCATGTATAGATGTAGAAATGAAGAACTGGGGTGGGGGGGAGGTGGAGGGAGAGAGGAAGAAATGTGACTCTCAATCTCTTTTATTTGGCTCATTTGATAAAATAGTTTAATTTACTTTTGGTAAAATCTGTGAAGTTCTCACACTGAAATTGTATAACTGAAATAATAAAATGTACCATTAGTAAAATAATGTATTCAATTCGGTTAGGAGTATTTTGATACAAAGGGGCAATGCTTTAGTCATTTTCATAATGCAGTAAGCATTTTGTACTAATTTCTGATGTTTCCCAAGCACCAAGTCTACTGATCATTTGCATATCCAGAGCCTCTTTTTGTAAAACATGCTTGCTGATTCTTTAATGAAATAAAATCCTGGGATTTTTGAAAGAATTTGATCCTCAGTGAATTTAGGAGACTTCATAACATGTTAACTCTGTGATATTGATTGGATAAACTTGAAGCTGAAATGATTCTCTAAAGCCTTGATTAAAACCTGTTCACTGTTAGGAGCAAGTTGGGGAGATGGGAGTGGAATGGAGGGAAAGGAGGAGGAAGAACGGAAGGGTGGAGGGTGGGTGGCCTTATTTTATAACAAGATAAAAAGAAGGGGAGAGTATGAACCTAAACTAGTGGTTGCTTGCTTTCATGCATCATTTGAGCTTCATAGAATACAAACATGTGATTGTTTGCATAAATAATTAATAAATTTGAATACATAAAGTATGAATTAGTTTGTTGCCATCACATTCACTTGTGCATGCTGGCTGAAAATAAATACTGAATATTTAACTGTGTCAATAGGCATGCAACATATGGGAGGATTGCAAAGGTCCTTATTATATGATTTTTAAAAAATTTTCCTGACATAAAATTTTAAATTAACTTTTATAAAGTAACTCTACAATTCAGTATTTCAGTATGTCTTATGCTGTGTACTAATGGGGATTTGGGATAAATACAATTCTCATTCTAACTTGATGTCCTTGCCACTAACAAGTGGCAGAGAAGATTCATGTTTAATATATTATGATGCTGTAGCTATTTTTAAAGGCAAATGTTAAGTGTATGTGGTACAGGAGTTCTGGTTTAAAGGTAAAGAAAGAAAAATATATTTAAACAATTTATTTTGGATTTATCTAGTGCTTTAGATTACTTAACCATGTGTGTAACAAACAGCTGCCCAAACCTTATCAAAATGGGGTTTGCTCTCATGTGTGCATGTGCATCGTTAGAAAACCCACAAGGAGGTAAGGTGGGCATCTGCTGATTCTGATGCCATTGACATCAGGGTGAAAGCCTCACTGTGGTATATTTCATTGAGTCTGAAAGACTGATGTGAAATAGATTGAATTCATTTAGGAGAGGGAACTAGCTTAGTAAATAGAGAGTTGGTTTCAGATTCAGATTCTGGGTTCAAGTTATGTCTCTAACACCTGGCTGTGTGACTCTGGCAAGTCACTTCTCCCTCCAAGGCAATTTTCAGAAATAATCAGTTGCAGAGCAAGTTCCATTCTGCATTGCTAGAAGGATTTTTCTCACTGGGAGTTCCTTATCCCAATGAAATGATGGGTCTAAATCTTTATGATTATCAACGCCACCACCAATTAATATATGTATGGTCTCAGTGACAAGACATTGATCAAGCAAGGGCTTAAGGCAGGAATTATTTTAGAGACAGAAACTGAGACCCAGGAATGTTGAATTATCTTTCTCCATTTCTGTTCATTTCTTTCATGTAATAGCTAATAAAGGAAGGGAAAGAATAGGAAATAAAGGCTTTTAGCTACAATGGAAACCTGAAGAACTGGATGGTTGATGATAAATCATTAGAACAAGGTTTCAACAAAAAGTTAAATAGGTGAATAGGAAAAATAAGATGCTCCCATCAGAAAACTGAGTCAGATGTTGGGAGTTGGAGGAAGGGAAGGAAATAAGCATTTATATATTAGCTACTATATTCCAGGCACTGGAATTAGTGTTTTACAAATATTTGTTTCATTTGATACTCATAACAACCCTGGGAGATAGATGCTATACATTTACAGTTAGGAAACAGAGACAAACAGTGGTTAAGTGACTTGCCCCGGGTCACACAGTCAGCAACTATTTGAAGCAAGATTTGAACTCAGGTCTTCAGGACTTCATGCTCTATCCACTATACCATCTGGTTGCCTCTAAAAGAAACAAAAAAAGTAAGAATTTCTGTGAAGATTCCTGCACAGTGCATAGAAAGTTGTCCTGAGAATCAGGAAGGCATAGGTTCAAATCCTGTTGTTGACATATACTGGTTGTATGGACCTGGGCAAGTCCTTTAACCTCTTACTGGTTTTAACAGCTTACTAAGATGGTAAGTTAAAGAGAAGGTGCAAACCTACATTGGCAACAAGAGCTCCATTATCCTGGTATTCCTGTCCCAATGAGATCACAGGTCCAGACTACATTATTTATTCAACGTTCATCAGATACGTCCAATATACCCAGAATCACGGTTCGTAGGGAGGCTGAGTGGTACAGTGGGCAGTGAGATACAGAGCATACAGCCCTGAACTAGAAACCAGGAAGACTCATCTTCCTGAGTTCAGACACTTAACTAGCTATGTGACCCTGGGCAAATTACTTAACCTTGTTTGCCTCAGTTTCCTTATCCATCAAATAAACTAGAGAAGGAAATGGCACATCAGTTCAGAATCTTTGCCAAAAAAAACCCAAATAGGGTGATGAAGATTTGAACATACTGAAAACTGACTGAGCAGCAACAGAGAGTCGTCGTATAATGGAAAAATGACTGACTGGAGTTAGCCTTGGGTTCATATCCTGCCTCAGATTCTGTGTGACCTTGGGCAATTTGTTTAGCTGTGCTTAGCCTCAGTTTCCTCATCTCTTAAATGGGGATGTATATGGGTTCGATAGGCTCAGAAGTCCTTTCCAGCTCTAAATTCATGGTTCTATTATGTTTTATAAGGGTTATAAAACTCAATAAAACATGTGCCTATCCTCAAGTATCGAATGTAGTTGTAGAAGAATTAATTTTTTAAAATCCTTAGTGAGGAAAGATATATAAATGTAGGTATACATCCTAGGAGTTTAGTTCCTAAATAATTTTCTTAAAAAAATAAAAATAGATCATTTTCTTATAACATCATCTGTAAGTATGCTTCAGGACTTGAAGGATGTGGGATTCCATCCGTGTGAATGCTCCCTTCACTGAAGCAAAGCATACCCTCTTTAACTAGGTAGATATTCTTGGCAAACTACTCTGGCCTAAGAATTCATCATCAGCCTAACACTAACCCACTGAGGAGCCTTTGGACTTAGCTGGGTGAGTCCTTAGATGACGAAGATTCAGTCCTTCACTTGGCAGCCTTGACTTGGTCATACTCCAAGTCTTTCTAGGCTTGGGCTGAAACAATCTCAGGGAACTCAGACTGAGCTTTACCCCATGAGAAGGCATGAGAGTATGACTTAAGGAATTGATCTTTAAATATAGTCATGATTAATTTTTTCTTTTTAACTTTAGCCGATTAGCTGAGTGATGCAATGATGGAGTCAGGAAAACTTGAGTTCAAATCCAGCCTCAGACACTTACTAGCTGTGTGACCCTGGGCAAGTCACTTAAACCTGTTTGCCTCAATTCCTTCACCTACAAAATGGGAGTATAATAGCACCTACTTTCCAGGGTTATTATGAGGATCTAATGGAGCAATGATTAATAATAATTAATAAATGTTTATTCCTCCCCCACAAAAAATCCACAAAAAATTAAAATGAGCGAGAGAAGGAAACGGCAAATCACTCCACTATCCCTGCAAAAAAAAAAACCAAATGGGATCACAAAGAATCCAACAGAAATGACTGAACCGCATCAGCATTTATAGAAATAGTAGAAATTCGTGGTTTAAAACTCAAAGCTCTGAAGGAAGGTATTTTTTCTGATTCCTATTTTTAGGAAACATTAAGGGTTGTTATGGCATATTACCACTGCCGGTTGATGTTGTACCCAGAGTACTGGAGTGATGAGGGGAAGCTGTAAAGAAGTTACTGCTAAAAGTGATAAAAAAGAAGTAACACAGTGACCATTTTCTGCCAAGCTGCCTCTGTCCAATGCCTAGTCTCTTCCACAGTCCTGATAGAATTGTTCAATTATAAAAGCCACCAGAGATCACAGGTCCACACTATATCATTTATTCAGCATTCAGTAAATATGTCCAATATACACAAAATCAAGGATTCCCCAAACAAGACATAGGCTTGTAAAACCATTGTGCTTTAGTGCTGCTATAGAGTGGTGACTTTTCAAGCCGTTACATTCCATCCTCTTTAATTAATTGTCTTTTTTTCTCAGCATTTACAGTACTATACCAGCATAAAACCCGTAGATATTGACATTTTGTGACTTTTCCCAACAATGTTTAAACTTTATATAATAGTTCTAGATTTTGAAAGCATGAGTCTTGTTTGTAGCATTCTGGGGAGATGACCCTGTCACATCTTGCCTGGCAGACACTTCACGTCTCACCTCACCCAATACCATTTTTGCCTACCTCTCATCCATCTTATGTTTAACTGAAATCCACTCCCCGTGGCTTCCATGACTGTCATGTATGACCGGATGTTATTTTGTCCTTTAAATATATGGTTTTAAAAACATCCATTCTTACGTAGATTTCTGCTACGAGTTAAATCTTGTTTTCCTCTGAAGAATTCACATTTGACCTTCTGATGATAGCTAATGAGAAAAAAGCAATATAGTAAAATACCAAAAACAAAGAAAAAACTCTTTAAAAGCATATGAATCAGCCTTCCTTCTCTTATTAGAAAGGTAGGGACTGACTGTAGATGTAGAATTTTGTAAAAACTATCAGACGTGGTTTACATAAAATATTTAAGACATCTATGGATTTAAAATTGAATATATATATATATATATATATATGAATATAAATTCTGCTGTTCAGTTATGTCTGACTCTTCATGACTCCATCTGGGAGTTCTTTGCAAAGATACTGGAATGTTTTGCCATTTCCTTCTCTGGCTCATTTTACAGATGAGGAAACTGAGGCAAACAGTGTTCAGTGACTTGCCTAGAGTTACATGGCTACTCAGGCTGCATTTGAACTCAGGTCCTCGGGACTCCAGGCCACTTAGTTTCCACCTGGGTTTCCTTCTCCCAGGATGCCCTTCCCTCTTCATCTCTGTGGAGACTCAGACCAGGCTCTCGAAAGGAAGGGATGCCCTCTCTCATTATCTCAGTCAAACTGTCATCACCCCGCCCAACCCAACAAGTGTATTTGCCCCAGTTCCTAGCCTATTTCAGAGCTAAATGTTACATTAAGTAATGAGAGGGAAAATATAGTTTACTTAAATTTTTAAAAATCAGTCACACATCACCTAACAAGTGAAATGTTTGTATACATTCTTTTCATTTAATTAACATTTACTAATCTTATTTGACTTTTTCAGACATTTGAACTGAGTTCATTGTGTCAAATTATCAAAGTTTTTGTAAATTGCTTAAAACTCTTTTGATAAACATTCAAAATAAGCCATTTTTTAGGATAAATCTATAATTGGTTCATAGATCTGAAGGAGAAGCAAATTTATTGTCTTTGAGGTTTGTTGTCTGTAAGAAATTAGGTTTAAAATATAACCTATAATTTTTATCCATTTTACAAATCTTTTTTAGATAATGTAGGGTTTCTTAGCAAGGACAGACCCCATCCCTACTGATTCCTTCCCTAGGATTCAACCTTTGCTCTATTTCCCATAAAGACTGAAAAACACTCATCTTTAAAAGACTAGAGTAGTGGTAGAAAATCCATCTCCAAGCCTACCCACGTCCCCAAGTGACCCAGCCCTGCTCTCTTTTCTGTGTTGGAAATTGTAGACACTGTGATAGCCTTGATCACCTTGAGACTGTTCAGTGTGACTTGAACAAGGTGGTGGGGTTCCGCATGGTGATCTCGCCTTCCCAAGGCCACTCTTGAGCCCTCTTTGCTCTTTGGTCTGTGTCCTGATTTGAATCTTCTGGACACACATAATTAGACAGATCCTATCTCTATCATACAACTATCTCTTGTACAGACACATCAAATATTGGTTTGTGTGTTACTTAAGAGATTTCTTGCATGAGAAAATTAAAAAAAAATTACCTTTTGTAATAAATAGTGGAGAAATTTTCCTAAATGTTTTCTGTTTTCAAAAATACATTTAATTTTTTTGTAAATTTACTTGGGCAACCAGGTGGTACAATGGATAGAGCCCTGGAGTCAGGAAGACTCTTCTTGCTGAGTTCAAATCCAATCTTAGACACTTATTAGACATGTGACCCTGGGGAAGTCACTTAACCCTGTTTGCCTCAGTTTCCTCATCTGTAAAATGAGCCAGAGAAGGAAATGGCAAAACATTCCAGAATCTTTACCCAAAAAAACCTTCCAAAGAGGGGTCATGAAGTCAGACACAACTGAAAAATGACTAGATAAGCAATGATCCATTCTCTATGTGGCCACAAAAGGGATTTTCCTTAAGTATAGGTCTTACCATATGATTAAGTTTTTCAAAAAGCTCCTCCAACTTCCAGGATCAAATAAAAGTCCTTTTTTAGACCTTGGTTTGGTTCCTTTTCTGTTTTCTTTAAACTCTTGAGTTTAACCCCTCATCCCTTCTTTCTCTTTTTACTTTCTGCTCCCTTCAATGAATTCCAGTGTTCTATCCATACCCAGCACACTTGCTGTTTCTTGTATGTGACGCTGTATCTCCTCCCCAACCCCCATACCTGTTTCACTGGCCATCCCCCATGCTGGGGATTCTTCCTCCTCAATCCTCTCCCCATTCCTGGCTTCTTTCAAGACTCAGATCAAATGCTGTTAGAGATATTTTTCCAGTTCCCCTGGAGTCAGACACTTTCCGGTTGGGTGCCACTGGGTTAGTTTAACTTCTATCTGCCTCAATTTCCTCACCTGTAAAATGGGGACAATAGTAATTTCTCCCTCCCCAAGTTATTGTGAGGATTAATGAGATAATATTTGTATTATTATGTCACAGCCTCTCCTTCTAAGGCTAGCTTCCGTTTACTCCATGATAGTGTCTCGCGGTTACTATTCAGTTATAGTCAACTCTTCGTGACCCCAGCTGGGGTTTCCTTGGCAGAGGTACTAGAGTGGTTTCCCATTTCCTTCTCCAGCTCATTTTATAGAGGAGGGGGCTGAGGCAAGCAGAGCTAAGGGACTTGACCATGGTCACACACCTAGTAAATGTCTGAGGTCAGATTTGCACTCAGGTCTTCCTGACGCCAGGCCCAGGGCTCTATCCACTGCTCCATCTAGCTGCCCTTATGTATCTTGATTATACCTATTTAAATATACATGTTCACTCCTCCACTGATATATAAGGGCTTCTTAAGAGTAGGAGGCCTATTTTTAGTTTGTGTGCCCTGAGTTTTGCAATGTGCCTGGAGCATAGTAAGCTCTTAATGCTTACTAATTGATTGAAAAAATAAGCTTGGTCACCTGGCCTGGAATAGCTGGGTCAGGTCAGTTTTGAACTTTCTATACTTTGTGTTGATTTGCAAAGGTGATATTGAGACAGGTGGTGAAGTGGGTAGAATCTGGCACTTAGAACCTGAGTTCCATTCCTGAACACATAAAAGTCTTTTAATTCCTCAGAACCTCGGTTTCTTCATCTGTCAAATAGGTATAAAACTATTTTGCATCACTTCTCTCACAGTGATGTTGTAAGAATCAACTGAAATGATATATGCAAAGCATTTTGTAAACTCTGAAGCATTATATAAATATCAGGCAATATTATCATATGAAGGTTGGGAGGGATATATAGCCTGACTTCTTGAAGGGATTGCACTGATGTGGGTAGTCTCTCCAAGGGTGTGCATCACCACCCGGTTATGTCTTCATCTTCGATACCTGTCGTATTGGGTTCCCTGTACATCTTCTCCAAGGGGGTGACAGCATATGCTGAAAGACAGTCTAATTCAACATCTCTTGATATTGCATGCTAAGCATATAGCCTATCAGTCAATTATCCTTTGCTCTAGTTGCTCAATTAGATCTTCTTTACAGGAATGTATCTTTCTTTTGGGCAACTAGAGTGCTGGGCCTGGAGTTAAGAAGACCTGAGTTCAAATCCAGTCTCAGATTCTTACTAATTGTGTGACCCTGGGCAAGTCACTGAACTCTGTTTGCCTCAGTATCCTTATCTGGAAAATGAGCCGGAGAAGGGAATGACAAACCACTCCAGGATCTCTGCCAAGAAAACCCCAAATGGGGTCAGAAAGAGTCTGGTATGACTTAAAAATTACTGAACAATAAACAAACAAACAAATCTCTCCTTTGCCCCACTTCCTGGGTGAAACTTTTTGTGGTAATACATTTCAGTCTATTCTTCTTTTTTTGTACTTACTTATTGCTGTTTTGTTGACCCACAACTTAAATCCCTTGTAGAATATAGTGTCCCCTAAATTATATCCATGAGGCATTAACAGCAAAATAATACGGATGTTCAAAAGACGGGTCACTTATCTCAGGGAGAAATGTTGGGTCATTATACAAGTTTCTCAAAACAATATCCAGCTTTCTCCCTTCCAGTTCAAAATAAAATCTTTTTATGTGTATATGTTAATAAGATCATGTCATTTTTATGTGTATATGTTAATAAGATCATGTCATTTTTATGTGTATATGTTAAGATCATGTCATTGCCCTACACAAAACCTTTCAGTGTCTTAAGATCACACCTTTGAGGGAATTTAATGCAACAGCCTCATTGAATATGATCGTGATAATGGTGTTCATATAATGCTTTAAGGTCTGTAAAAGGTCTCACAAATATTCACTCAATTAACCCTCACAATAACTATGGGAGGTCAACATTATGATCAGTCTCCCCCTCTTACAAATGAGGGAACTAAGGCAGACAGAAGTTAAACGACTAACCCAGGAAGGAGCACACAGCTAGTAAGTGTCTGAGTCCAGATTTAAACCCAGTTCTTCTTGATTCCAGTTCCAGCATTCTATCCTCTATGCCACTTAGGTGCCTGAGAAGTTAAATAACTCAGGCTCAAGGTCATACAATCATTGTGTGACCTTGAGCAAAGCCAGGATTTGAATTTATATCTTCTAACTCTAAAAGCACTTTTTTCATTACATCCAATATAAATTCCTGGTTTCCTGGCATTCAAGAGCCTCCAAAATCAGATTCTAATTCAACCTTGTTTAGGTTTCATTCATATGCCTACCATGCATATAGTGCTGTCAGCCAAGGCCGCCTTCATTCTTCCCCTGGCCTCATCATCTCTGTTCCTAACTCTGCCTTGCTAGGGCTATCTCTCCCATTCCTGAAACAGAATCTTGCTCCCAATATCTCCCTTTCCCCCTGGGCAAGTCTTTCTTTTCCTTCAAAGTTCAGATAGAGCTTGTAAGAGACCCACCTGGATGAAAGTGTTTCTCCCCTTTTAGACTTTTCCTAGTACCTTTACTGGACTCTCCTTTGGGCTTACCTCACTTTCTTGGGGCAGACTTATTTGTCACATGTTAGCCCTTCCCTCTTCATTAGATTTGCAACTCCTGGAGAACCAAGGTCTTCATATATCTATTGTTGCATCTGCAGAACCTATCATCATGTGTTTCACAAAATAAAATGCTTAATTTTTTAAAAAGAACTTAAAATAGATGCGTGATGAATTGAATTAAATGAATAATTTCTGAGTGAATTAATCTTATATTATTCAAAATAGACAACACTATATAAAATTAAATCGTAATCCCTATACTTAACCAAATAATCTTAGTTTTTAAGACTATTTTCTAGTGATTCTTCAACAGATTTATAAAAGGCTTTTTTGGTCAAAAGTCTTAAACTATAAAGAGGTATGTTTATGCATAGCAGGTTTCTAAGACCAGCATTTTTAACATTGTTATATTTTTTGTTTATTTTGTTAAGTATTTCCCAATTATATTTTAATCTAGTTCTGACTTACAGGGAAGCTTAATGCCTCCACTTTACATCATTATCAACATGTACATCCAAATCTCCAATTATGATTGACTTATTGATTACATTATCAATTAATGATACTTTAAATTTTCATCATTTCTTTTCAACTGGTATTCCTTGAAGTGGGTGCTTAGGCACTGGTTGTAATTACCAGGCATTTTTACCTGTAACTCCTAGGCTAACATCCTGACAGCTGATTTCTTTCAAAAAATATTTATTTGTAGTTTTCAATATTCACTTTCATAAGATTTTGAGTTTTATATTTTCTTCTCCTCTTTCCTCTCCACCCTCCCCAAGAGGATATGCAATCCAATATAGGCCATACATTTGCAATCATATTAAATATAGTTCTACATTAGCAAGACCAGCATTTCTAAAAGAAAATAAGCTCCCTAAGGGTTTTCTTTTTCTCTTGGTGCCTAGTGCCGGTGCCTAGCACAGTGCCTGGTACTTCATAAATTGGTGTGCTTTATAAATGTTTTTGGAATAAGCGAATGCATTTTAGGAAGCCATAAATGGATTAAGGTTCCCTTTACTTTCCTAATCTCTAGTCCAGGGGTGGGGAACCTGCAACCTTGGGGCTACATATGACCCTCTGGGTCCTCAAATGTGGTCCTGAATTCAAGTTGGATTCAGTCAAAGAGCCTCACTTGAGGACCTAGAGGACTGCATATGGCCATATATGGCCCCTGCTTTAGTCTATATCAAAATCTCTTGTATAATAACCTCTAATGAAATAAAAATATGGAGTGATACCTCATTTCTTCTATGATCAGACACAGATGAGGCTCAGCCTTCCAGAATGTAGACACAAAGTCTGTTGTAAACGGAAGAGGCCTGTGGGGAGTCATCTTCAGCCCTCCTACCAGCATTAACTTAGAATTCAGAGTAAAAGTGAATTTACTTAAGCAGTGAACTTGGTTACTTCCCCCCCCCCATGCAGTATACAATTCTTCCTACATTTCTACAGCAGATTGAAACATGAAAGGAAGGGAAGAAACTGGTTGGAAACCAGCACATTGAGTCTGGGAGGGAAAGAGCAAAAGACTCTCCTAGTACAGTCCAGTAGTCAGGAGAATATAGCTAAAGGCTGATCTAAGCCCCATACATGTGAGAATCCTCTGAAGTCATTTTTGTATCATGTAGAGAGCATGATGAACCTTAGTCACAGGAAAAGGTTAGATTAAGCTCACTACACTGTTTCAGAAGACAGGAGTTTGTCATACATTTAAGGAAGATCTCCATCCGAAATGGCTAATGTAAAGTTTTAAAAACATTTTTGGCACTCAG
Source organism: Potorous gilbertii (assembly GCA_028658325.1). Lineage (NCBI taxonomy): Eukaryota > Metazoa > Chordata > Mammalia > Diprotodontia > Potoroidae > Potorous > Potorous gilbertii. The sequence continues at coordinate 161,266,468 of CM053772.1, forward strand.
CTTTCTGGAAAATTCACCCAATGGTACCAGATAAGGGGCCTTCCTCTTAGTTATAAGTTCCTCTCCAAGATTTACTTTGTGATTATTTTGTGTATGTATTTCATCTTTACACCTCTCTGTCCCCCAGTAGAATATATGCTCCTTAGGCAATATGCTTAGCATCTAACACAGTGCTCAAGACATTACAGGCTCTTAATAAAGCTTGCTGAATGAACCTTCAGAAATATTTGGGAAATTCCCCTTTCCTACTTTCTGTTTCTCTCTTTGGGTTCATCAGAGTTGAAGAGAGAAACAAAGCTAGCTAACAAAATAAATGACATTCAGGGTCCAAAAGGCTCTTGACAAGGTCCACATCACTGTGTTAAATTTTAATAAGATGAAATTCAAGAGGGATAAATGTAAAGTCTTGCCTTTGGGTGCAAAAAATCAATTTCACAAATTTAAGATGTGAAGGCATAGTTAGATTGTATTCTGATAAAGACCTAAGAGTTTTATTAAACTACAAGCTCGATGTAAGTTAACTTGAGGGCCCGAACAGCTATTTTGAACTCCATTAAGAGGAAGGTTTAGGGAGGCAATAGTCCCACTCTACCATACTTTCAATCAGATGAGTTGTTTTTTTTTCAGTTGTGTCCAGTTCTCCATGACTCCATTTGGATTTTCTTGGCAGAGATCTTAGAGTGGTTTGCCATTTCCTTCCCCAGCCCATTTTACAGATGAGGAAACTGAGGCAAATAGGATCAAATGACGTGCTTAGAGTCACATAACTAATAAGTATCTGAGACCAGATTTGAATGTAGGAAGAGGAATCTTCCTGACTCCAGGCCTGGTGCTCTATGCACTGTTCCACCTAGCCACCCCACCCATAGACCTCTTTTAAAGAATTGTGTTTTAAGGACATTGATAAGCTGGAAAGTGTCCTGAAGGGGCAGCAAGGATGAGGAAGGCCCTTGAGTCTATGTCATATGAGGATTAATTGAAGGAATTAGGCAGACCTGATTATCCCTTAGAAACAAAGCCTTAGAAGGGACTCTGTAGCTGTTTTCCAATATTTACAAGGGCTGTCACAGGAGGAGGAATTCAGCTTATTCTATTGAGTCCCAGAGGACAGAACCAGAATTTGAAATCTATGCACCAATACATTACGAATAGGCCAGTTTAAATTTGGGGAATAAAACTTAAACAATTAGAACTGTCCAAAAGTGTAATGAGCTGCCCCTAGAGGGCATTTCTTCTAGAAGAGTCTGAATGATCGCTTGTTGAGGATGGCATATTTGGGGGCAGGGATTCCTTTTGCGTACATGTCAGCAAGGTTGGGCCTCTGAGAGTCCAATTCTATCTCTCCAATTCTATCATTCTTTCATTCTGTTCTTGCGAAATTCTGTGACGTTCCAGCCCTTCCGTTGGCCCTCATCAATTCCGAGGAGTCCTGAGTAATTCCTGTCACAGACACAGGCCTTTTCCTGGGCTTCTTTATGCTTCCCTTTGATGGATGATGGGTGCCTGGCGAGGAGTCTGAACTGCTGTTGAAAGCGTTTAAAAAGTACACTTTCTTGCCTGTTGTAAAATATGCTGTTTGGAATCATCCTGTCTTCTGATCATTTCAAGTCAAGTTCAGTTATGGTGCTGGGATGGCGCCTTTTGGAGTCTTGAGGTGTTTGTTCTCCCAGATGACAAACGAGCAAACATCAGTCGGATGGTGATGTTGATCAGGACAGACGCGGAAAGCCGTAGCTTTGGTCCTCATGCCTGGGAATCAAAACAAAAACTGTTTTAGGAGTTGTTCTTCTTAACCTTTTTCATCAGTTAACCCTGGTAAATTGATTTTACCTAAAATAATTCTAAATTTACCTAAAATAATTAGAGATGATGATATTCCTTTTAAGTTTGGACAATGCCAGTGATCGCTTATGTTCTTCATTTTAATTCATTAGATATAGCCCTGGGGTAGTTTATATTTCATATAGAAAAGCTGGTTTCTTTAACATCCTCCTGTAAGGAGGCATATTTTGTCTTGCTTACACAAGAATTGGAAAGTTATAACTCCATGGAGGAGCATATGGAAGGAAGGAATATAT
>CM053772.1:161269045-161298993 GCA_028658325.1 Potorous gilbertii
TGAGCAGTCTAAGTATGTTGGAGGCAAACATCCCCAAAGTTCTACAGTGCGTCTTCAGGACTCTTGATTGTACATTTGTGTTTTTTTTTAATAGTCATTCCAAATATTGTATAATGCATTGTTACAGAGTAATGAGCTCCATAAAAGGAGCTAAGTAACAAATCCAGATGGGGAGGGGGGGAGGGGGAAGGTTACTAGTATTGCTTTACATGTAATGTAATCCTTTAAAAAAACTTTTTGTATCTTCTGCCTTAATACTTGTTCCTTTTTTTTTTTAAATTGTCAGCCATATTCAATGGCCCCCTAAATTCCCTCCCTGCCCCCAACATAGATGTGAATGAAGACTTCACAGTCTCCCTGCGAGTTTTATGAGATTGGTGCCAGTACTTGGGGGAGGGGAGGAGCTTTACCTGTACACTGACTTAAGACCAGTTCAAATAAAAGTGCACACGTTAAAGAAAAAAAAATTATGTAAATATAGATTATTATTGACCTACCAGGGAGAACGTGGGTCAAATTATTCAAGATTATAAGCAGGGCTACAGTCCACTAAAGCATTTGAAGGCAATCCTTGTAAGCAGATTTCCAGCCCTTACCTGAAATTCCTTCCCCTTGTCCATCTCTCAAGACTTAAAGGTACCACAAAGCAGAAAGTTGCACATTTGATAATATCAGTGGCTAACTCTGGCATTTCCAAAACAGTCCTGGACTCATTGCCTCCTCAGACTTCTGCTCAAGACTACCTTTTTGTATTAAATTAGTAGAAAGGAGAGAGATGAGAAAGGTGAATCAAGTCTCCTCCGTTACTCCTATTTTCCTTGTCTTGGCTAGTTGAGCTGACAATCAATCATCTTTGGTTCATCTTGTGACCAAATAGTATCGTTGGTCTGATGCTGACAGATAACAGCCCACTCTTCCACCAAGGACATACTGTATTTTGAGCTGGAACAGCCCAAGTATGTCTGTTACTACCTGTTTGATCTTGTGCAAGTTATCTAATTTCTCTGGACCTCAGTTTCCTAAACTGTAATATAAGAAAGTTGGACTAGATGACCTGTAAGATCCCTACCAACTCTGAATCTATGGTTCTAAGATATTTAGGGGGCAATTTGGGATCTTAAATGTACAACCTGACTTCATGTAAAATCATAAACTCAGCTCATTGTCCATTTGAAATACTTATTCAAGATAGATACACTGATGGATTAACTCCAAGGGTCCCTTGTCCAACTACTTGTAATAGTCAAAGCAAATTGTATTCTTCATCAAGTAAGAGTGCTACATAAATGTTAGCTATTGTTATTGTTATTCAAATTGTCATTGTCACAATTCTTATTATTCTACTTGGATTTTCTTTCCAAAAAATAATGAGAGTTTAAAAGGTTACATCTTATAGGGAGTGGAAGAGTTTGGAGTTAGTGGTTAAGGGCATAATTACTATGAAGACTGTTTGGCATCGTAATTAGAGAGCCAATCTTGGGGTCAAGAAGGCTTGGGTTTAGGTCTAAGCCCATCTTATCCTATGATTGACATGTAGATACTCATGCAGTCCTCTAGGCTCTTTATTCATAAACTCCTACCCCCTTTCTCTACTTCTAACTTCGTCTCCTCATTCAAGGTCCAGCTTATGTCCTTCCTACTTTATGAAGCTTTGCACAACCCCAGTCCACTCTGCTTACTTACTCCTCTGAACTCCTTGAAGGAGAGACAAACTTGATGGCATCAGAAGGCGTAGGCTCAAGCTCTGACCTCAATATTTCTTGGTTGTATTAATGTGGATGTTTCTCTGATGGGGTGCTTGGGTCAGTGGGCTTAGGCCCCAATTCTAAAATCACATTTCTCTTTAAAAGTCACATTTCTCCCTAACCTCAAAATACTATCCCAGGCAGTTTCTCTCCAGCCCAAGGATACAGCCTGCCCTAGCAACAAACATTATCTCCTTCTTGATATAGCAGCCAGTAGCACCTACAGAACTTATTAGTCTGAACCAACTATGTACTGACTGAACTGGCTGTGCACTGGGTCATAGCGACATTTACTACTCACTGACCAATCATATGTATCCTAGACTTAGACATATACATACTCCCTGAGCAACCTTGTATTTTTGAGCCAGTCCTGACTGTTAGTTGACTTAGTGATGTTTCATGCCTAAAACCACAACTCCAGGTAGCCCCACCTTGGGCTATTTCCCAATGAATTTTGGGTAACATACCTGTGCAGTATATACAAAAAGTGAATGTTCCTTTAAGAACTGACCACTTCTTAATCACTCCCTAATCCCATCCCAAAATACCTAGTTAGCATATTTGGCACATGTTTCCTATAGAATATCCTGTATAAACTTTACCTGTACCTCTCTAAGCTTGCAGGTTCCTTAAGAACTCTTTCCCACTGAAAAACGTAATAAATCTTCACCTTGACCTCAACAATGCTTGAGTCCATGAATTCCTTCCAGGTGACTTGCCTCTGGTACCCTGGTCTTTGTAGGGGTCTCAACCCCACCCCTTCCAGCCCTCATCATCACCACCTGTGAAATGGAGACAGTATAAGTTACAGGGTTTCTCAAAAGAAAATTCTTTGTAAACCAATGAGAAGTAGTACTTTTCCATTCCATAATTCATCTGGTATTTAATATTTTATACTCTCCTATTATTAGCAGTTTTACATATGCATGCTTTCTTTCCCCATAGAGATTATAAGTGCCCTGAGAGCAGGGCTTTATCTTACCCACCTTAGACCTCCAGCCTAGCCCTCACATATCAGAAGCTTGATAAATATTTGTTGGACTGAACTTCTTGCGCCCCTAAGGTGTTCCTGACCTCCTTGCTTCTATGCCTCCTCTAGTCTTATAGAGGAATTGGAACTTAAGGAAGGGTTTTTTTCCCCGACTCCTTGCAACTTCCTAATGCCCCCTGACAGTGACATTGGGAGGGGAATCTGGTGCTGTGCCTCATGTCTCATTTCTAAGCCCCATTTGTGCCTTCCATCCCCAAGAGCTGCTATCTCAAGTCACTGTGCAATTAATGCATATGAAATCCTACTCCTGGTCTTCAGAAGTTATGATCAAACTGAATATTGGTGTCAGAGAAATAATGCATAGAAAACCTAGTTAACTCCTCTTTCCTTGGTGTGTATCAAGCAGATAAAGAAAGCGGCATGGTTCAGCAAAAACAATACTGATGTTGGAGTCAGAAAACCTTCAGGAGTCGCTTCGACTCTCTGGGCCTCAGTTTCCACATCTGAACTATGAAAGAGGTCAACTAGATGTTGTCTAAGGTTCATTTGAGTTATAAATCTAAGATCCTATGACCAGCTCTAAGAACTTTAAATGGCTGAGCCTCTTCCTTTATACTCCTGCTGTAAGAGAGAAAGCAGCCAAGGTCTTAAACCTCTTTGATGAGATTACACTGTACAAGTGGGTCTGTTTGTCTATGCAGGAGGTCTTAATTTTCTTCAGCATAGGAAATAGGCTTTTGCTGGCCTGAAGGAATCTAACATTCTAAGTAAGCAATGCATTTTGCTGGCATGCTGATCTTTGAGCATGAGCAGGGAGAGGCTGCTCAGGGTGCCATCAGCAAACTGAGGGATCTGTTCAAAGAGAGGCTCTTTAATTAAAGATGACATTTATGAAGCAACGGCCATTGTGTCAGGCAACTTGTGAGAAGGGGTCATGAACTCTCAGTCTAAGACTTCCAAACATCAAAAAAACAAAATAAAATAAAAAAAGCAACCCAAGTTTCCTTTGACTCCCAGATTACTTTAGGAAGCTAAAGGACTTCAGAACTGAAGATGTTAAAAAAAGAAGAAAAAGAAAACTTTGCTCACACAGAGAATTATTGGGTCTCTAAATCAGTACAACTCTTTCCAATCCCTCTTTCTTATCTTCTCAGTCATCACATCTTGACTCCTTGACATTTTGTTTCCATACATGAGGCTTCATCTTTGCATGTAAAAATTCCATTTTCACATGAAATTCAGATAGCTTGCATTAGGTAACTGCCAATACTCCAATGTATTTGTGATCTCACTGATGCAGCATTCCCTTCAATGATACTGATTACATACCCTCTGTGCCAATCTTCCTTGGGTAACTTTTGTCCAAGTCCTCCCCCTGAAGATCCACCTGTTATGCTTGGGTCTTTCCAGCATCCTCTTGATACTGTAAGGACAGCAGTGAAGCAAGTAAGCCATCCATTGGCTCGCCTTTGAACCAACCGCATGGACAATCCATCTTCTCTTTTCAATCACGCATTTCTTTGATAATATCCTTTGCACTGTTCCTCCTCAATAATTCTCTGCATTGTGCTAAAGTTTGTTCATGCCAACCTTATATTTCTTTGTTGCCTTTTGTCTTATCTTCAAATTCAGTTGTTTAGAGATTAGTATTCTAGGGCTTGTAGAAATGCGCCGTTACTGGAAGAACTTTTTTGAGGGGGAAGGGCTAAAACTATAATTTAATTGATTAGAATGACCTGTTGAGGAAACTCATTCTGCCACTGCAGATCAGGACGTACTCTGAAATTTAAAATTTCTATGACGTTTAACTGACTTACTCTGGGTAAACCACAGAGTAAGTCTCAAAAATGGGACTTGACCCTAGTTCTTCCTGTCTCCAAAAGCTGGATTTCTATCCATTACCCCATGCTTCCCCTCCCCCAATATAGTTTCATTAGTTTTATGGCCTTGGGCCAGACATCTATACACTCTGAGCCTCAGTTTCCCCATCCATAGAATGAAGATAAGAATATTATGCTACCTACCTCACTGAGTTATTGTGGTGATCAAATGAGATGATATATAATGCATTTTTAAAAATCTGAATGTACTATAGGAAAGTATCAGTGTAGATTAAAGAGAGATGACCTTGCCTGTGGAGAGTATATGCTTGGACCTGACTTTGAACCATCTACCTCAGATCCTGCCTCTGGCACTTTTTGGATATATGATCATGAACAAGTTGCTAAAAATCCCTGAGCCTCCGATCCAAAATAATTGGTGCTGATGCCCATAGAATCTCCCTTTTAGGGTTATTGTGGGCCTCAAATGAGATAAAGCATCTAAAACATTTGGCAAATTTTAAAGTTTTATGTAAATGTTGGTGATAATGGCTAATTTCTAAATAAATGCACAGGCACATTGTGAGAAACAGACCAAAAGCTTAGGAAGGCTAGTCAAAGTAGGGTCCACATTTGGGAAAGCAGTCAGAAGAGATGCAGGCTTTAGATAACATTCATTTAGACCTGTGGTCACTACCAATATTTAAAAGGCCTCAGAAGGCCAAAATTTAGTCAACAAGAAATATATGCTTTGTGGGAAAACTAGAATAGGAAATCCTTTCTCTCTAATAAAACTTCTTAGGTTATTTCCAAACAGAATCACAGAATGTCAGAACTGGAAGGGACCTTAAAAATTGTCTGGTCTAATCCTCTCCTTTTAGAGATGAGAAAATTATGACTAAGGGAGATAAATATGGCCTGAGGTTATATAGCTGTGACCTGGACTCAGGACTAAAATTCATTCATCCTGTTTTATTAAAGGGGTAGTAAGAAGTATTACAATGCCATGAAAGACTTCATTACCCGTTTTATATAATGGACCTGTAACTAGAATTGATCTCCTTTCACAGCATAGTTCACCTTGATCACCTCATGTTGCCCAAGATGTTAACCTCAAAAACCTCGGTGCTACAGTGGAAACTTTTGCGGAGGGAGTGAGATTTGCTTCCATAGGAATTGCAGCAGCTAAGATTTCAATAATACAACCCCCAGTGACACAGTAGGATATTGTCTTTCTCTGGCTCTATTATCTCCTCCAAGGGCTCTCTGAATCCCCTAGACATTCAGTTATCCATCTCCTCTGTCAGACTCACCTTGAATCCCAATGGACTGAGGGACTAAGAGCTTGATTTATTCCTTTTTTGGGTAATAAAAAAATCCAACCTGGCATCAATAAGTATTGACTGAAAAGCACTACTCTGTGCACTGTCCTGTGGAAAGAGTTGTGTATTCTACATGAAGAAGGACCAATCGCAGTCTGTGTGCTCATGAGGTTTCCAGTCTACTTCAGGACACAGTCTATGAAGTTGTGAGATGTTCATAGATTTAGAACTAGGAGAGGTCATTTAATTCAATCCTTTCACTTTACAGATGAAGAAACTGAAGATAGAATAGATTTAGTTATTTGCCCAGGGTTGTCAATTAACCTCCATGTGCCTCAGGTAACTCCCGAGAATTATGACCCAGAAAAGTTAGTGAAGCTTTTTGATCCTCAGTTTCTTCTTCTGCTAATGGGGAGGAGGGTAGTTTTTTACCTCATTGACCCCTGAGGTTGTTTTCTAGCTTTAAAGCCCATGATGCTATGATCTACTAAGAGGCAGATGACTGCAATATGAATCAGTATCAAGTTTTCCCATGCTGGGAATTGTCTATGCTGATGAAATTACAGATTATAGATTTGAAAATACAAGAGATCTTATATTCTCTAGAGCCCAAACCCCTCATTTTACAGATGAGGATGCTGAACCACAGAAAGATTAAGTGAGTTGCCCAGAAATCTCTCATAGGTACCTAGATTAATCTAGATTAGTTTCAAAAGCTGCTATCATCATACTCAACCTAGATAGGGAAATTAGTAGCCTTAAAGTATTGTGATATGGATGAACTATCATGTCAATTTCTTCCTCTAGAAGAAATCCAGTTAGATTTCAGTTATACTACAAATTTTTAATTAATGTTTTGATAATTGTATTTCAATGTAACCATATTTATTTATTTATTTTATATATTTATATTCCTATGTATATTTATAATATTTATATTTATTACTTAAATATATTCCCATATATATTTATAATCCTATGTATCTTGTTTTATGCATTTAAAAATACCTCCTTCTCTTTTACAGAACTCCATAGGCCTAGGCAGAATGCCACAGGGGCCCATGGAATGCAAAAGACCTTCTTTGGAGTCCAGGATCGTGAATCTCATATAGCTGAGTGCAGACCACACAGTCAGCAGGGCACCCAAGGCAAAACTGATACACAGGTTTTTTTCCTCTATATGTGCAACTTGCAATTCACTGGTTTACAAGGAATCTCATCAAGAACAATCAGATTTTTTTCTTTTTTAAATTTTAAATCTTCATTCAGAGGCCAACATACATGCTTAGATAGCTCTGGACCTAAGATCAGCCTTTTCAGCTACAGGGGGATCGAGGCAAAAGAGTCCCCTGCCATGCCAGGGAAAGATCTGAGAACTGGGCATTTTTGGAACCTTGTCTTTGGGGTGTGTGTGTGTGTGTGTGTGTGTGTGTGTGTGTGTGAGAAAGAGAGGGAGAGAGGGAGGGAGGGAGAGAAGGAGGGAGGGAGGGAGAGGGAGGGAAAAAGCCTGAAACAAGGGTTACTAGTGGCAGATGCCCACCCCATCTGAAAAAAAGTGTGAAGGATGAGCTGGGTCACCCAGGCTGTTGCTTCAACAGAACAGTAAGTTTGGTGTGAAATTAAGAGAGCTTCATCTGAAAACCTCTTCAATAGCTGGCGGCGTGGAGGGAGGGACTGATTTGGCGGCTGTAATAATTGCTGTCTGCCCTGGGAGCTGGCATCAAGGCCGGAGCAGCAACGGCTCCATGCGAGCACAGCCTCTAATTACTGGGGAACCTGTGCAGAGCCTCCATGTTAATCAGTCTCTCAGAGATTTGAGCTTTATGTGCTTAGTGCAGATTTATGGCATTTTTCTTTTCCTGTTATTAAAACTGATATTTCACAAGGAAGAAACTATCTCCAGACAACTGTTAAAATGCAAAGTTTCAGTCATAAAAGAAAACTGCAAGATTATTCCAGGAATATTCCACAGAGAATCCCAAACAAGGATGAGAACAACACATCAAAGGGAGGGGGGGGGGGGAAGGATCGGGAGGGGATAGCAAAGAGGGGAGGAAAAAGGGGGGAGGGGAACTCACAAATAAAAAAAGACTCCGACTTTAAAATATTAACAAAGACTCAACAGTTGGCCCATAGAATCAAGAGGTTACAGTGTAATTAATTTAAGTGCTTGTTACAATTATGGAAATAAACATTCTGCTCATAAATGCAAGCTGAATTATACATCGTCATGAAAGCAGCAAACTAATTGGAGCACTCGGATTAACAGAGCAAAAGCCAAATGGCTTGTTTAACCAATGACATAGGACTTGCTCCCTTACCCATGAATTGCAAATACAGGTTAATGAGGGAGAAGAGCCTGCTTCTAAATAAATGCATATCCATGCCAAGAATAACACAATATTTGTTATACTCTCATAGGGTATATGCACACCATATTAGATTAGACTGAATACTCGGACTGTCTAGATATGTTCCATTGGACACCTGGCCTGTCCAGAGTTAAGCTCCACTGGACACTAGGGCTCTTGGACTATGGAGCTGTCCAGAGCTTGATTCTGTTGTTCAATGGGGCTGTCTAGAGTTAGGTTGTGTTGGACATTGAGGATGTCTGGAGTTAGGTTCTTTTGGACACTTGGGTTATTCAGCATTAACTCCTGTTGGACAGTGGAGCTGTCCAGAGCTAGGTTCCTTTGGACACTGGGGCCATGTAGACCTAGGCTCTGTTGAATACTAGGGCTGTCTAGTTCTGGGTGCTGTTGAATAACAGGCCTATCAATATATGCACTGATGTTGCTCTATTGATATTTATAGATATAATTAGACCACAGTAAAGGCAGCTTAGGGTAGTAGAGAGGGAACTGGGAGAGCAGTTAGGAAGACTTAGATTCAAAATGGGGACAATAATATTTAGTACAAACCTCTCGGGGTTGATGTGAATATCAAATGAATTGAAACTATAGACTAATGGGACGAATACTAGACCTGGAATCAGAAGATCCAAGTTCAAATTCCACCTTTGACACTAACTGTGGAACCCTCCTAAAGTTGCTTAAACCTTATGTGCTTCAGGCTACTTACCAGGGGCTGCTTTGATCATACAAGATTAGGATCCGCATTGGTAGAGGGAATTCCCTGTGAGAACAAAAATCATAGATTGTTCATGTTCTAGGATCTAGATCTGAGAAGGACCTCAAAGTTCATCCAACCCAATGAGGTAAAGAGAGCTCCCCTGGGTAGAACTTAAGTGCCCTGAGGAAAGAAATAGTTTCATACTTTGCATTTATATCCTGGCACTTAGCATAGGGTCTGGGACATTTCAAGTTCCTGGCAAATTCTTGTTGAAATATTTAGCCCAAATCACACAGCTATTAAGTGGTAGAGCCATTATTCAGTCCCAATACCTTTGACTCCAAATTTGAGGTTCTCCCAGCTTTACCATGTTTTAGATTTTCACTTGATTTCCCTATCCACCCTGAGAGATTGGTTGCAAATTTAAATTATTCCTATTTTAATGATGAGAAAGAAGGTTTCTGATTCCAAACTAAGTATGAAGAAATAGTAGCAGAATATTTGAACCCAATCCTCCAACTCCAAATCTACTCTATCCAACTTTCCTCCTCATTTCATTTTCATTATGTAGTATACTTTGGTGTTTGACTTAAAAAGTCATGTTCTGCTGCCCTTGAGGGTCATAGTTCACAAAGTTAGAGCTTAGAAGCCATCTAGTAAATTAATCACAAAAGCATTAGGGCACTATGCTAAGTACTGAACATACAAAGACAAAAATGAAAGAGCTGCTTCCTTCAAGAAGCTCACATGTAGTTCTATATGTTCTATTCCAGGAGACTGGAGGAGATGTCACTAGGAGCCAAGCAAAATCAGGAAAGGTTTCATGTGGAGGATGATCCTTGGCCTGAATCTTGAAGGAAACAAGTGATTCCAAGTCATGGAGATGAGGCATTTTAATTACGGAGATGCAAAAGCACAGAGAACAGAGACCCAGTTTTGTCTGTGAGCGATAAGAAAATCACTTTTTCTGGACCACAGGGTGCATGAGCAGGAGTGATGTATAATGATGCTACTGAGGGAAATTGGAGCCAGGTTGTGAAGGATGTTATACTCCAATCAAAGTGTGTTAACTTTGTTATATATATATTATATGTTAACTTTGAGGCAATGGGGAGCCACTGAGGGTTAATGAGTAAGGGAGTGATCTGGTATTTTAGGAAAATCTCTTCTGTAGCAGCACTGAAGATGGATTGAAAAGGGAATAGGCTTAAGGAAGGGAGATAAGTGAAGAGGCTACTGCAAAGTCCAGAGAAGAGATGAGGAGAGTTCAGATCAAAGAACATTTTTTCATTTTATTATTCTTGCTTTCTTCTGCACATGGCTAATATAGAAATAAATTTTGTATGACTTTATATGTGCAATGGGTATCATGTTTGCCCTCTCAGTGGGTAATAGAGGGACTGGCAGAGGGAGACAATTTAGAATTTAAAAAAATTTAAATTAATGATAAAAATAAACTAATGATTTTGAAAAGAAAAGGTAATGAGAGCTTCAGCTAGGGTAGAGGCTGTGTGAGTAGAGAGAAAGGACATAGAAAGATATGGCATGTGCTATGAATGTAGAAGCAATACAATGTGGCTATATAGGAGAGATAAAGGGGGAGAAGGAGAGTGGGGAATCCAGGATGAAACTGAGAATATGAATGAGAGAAAGAGATAGAGAGAAACAGAGGAAAAGGAGAGAAGAAGGAGGAGGAGAAGGAGAAGAATATGAAGAAAGGAGAATAAGAAGAAGGCAAAGAAGGAGGAGGAGAAGAAGGAGAAGGAGGATGAGGAGGAGAAAAAGGTGGAGGAAAAGGAGGAGAAGAGAAACAGGAGAGGGGAGAGAGAGGAAGAGAGACAGAGAGAGAGAGATGCAACTGGGGACCTTTGTAGAAATAGGATCAGAAGAGAAACCATGTATCTTACTTTATAGATGAGATAACTGAAGAATATCAAATTTAAGTCTTACAGGCATTAATAAAGGCAGAATCTGAACCCAGATCCTCTGATTTCAGATCAAGATTTTTGTTTTCTACAACACTTTAGGACAGATTATTTTAAAAAACACTTACAATTTCTATTTTTTTCTTTCCTAATTTCATCCATAAGTGCCCTCTGGAAAACACATATGTGATTAGAAATGTCATATATAGGTAATGTCAAGGATTTGATGATTCATCCAGCTCAACCTCATTCCTAAAGTTTTGGTCTTTTTATTTGAGTGGCTTACATTTCTCTACCTTCTAGAGAGTGTTGACATGCTAATGTGGCCATGGTCACAGCCCACCAAAATCCCTTCATAAGTGAGCAGACTGCATGGATCCCTTAGCCTACTAGCCATGGGCTTATAAAACTCCATACCCCAAAGACAGGGACTGTCTTGTACATTCTCTTTTATTCCTCGGTGCCTAGAAAAGGATCTTGCACATATTGGGTCTTCATATCATGGGATCCAAAAATCTAGAAATGGAAGGGATATTAGAGATCATCTCATCCAAATTCCTCCTCATTTGACTGATGAGGACATTTCAAACTCAGAAGGGTTATTCTGAAGGAGTCTGGACTTGTCAGTTAAAGCGGATTTTATAAGGGCATGGTAGAAACGAAACTTTGTGACATCACCGCAAACATTGAGCAAAGTATGACTTGGTGTCTAGAATTATTTTAGCAAACTCTCACCATTTGTCATATATGAACAGACAGAAAAAGTTCCATATACAACTCTAGACCTTAAAAATAATGCTGTAAATATGTCCAACCAATAACCTATCCTTAAACTGGACAGTCATCACAGACTAAACTGTTGCCCACAATTACCTGGATACAACGTTGATCCATCAAAACTTAGAAACAATATTTTATTTAGTATATTAAATACTAATAATTCTCAATTAGTTTGAATAAAAGCCTTTAAAAATATTGAGACTTAGCGGAGGAGGGAAAACACCCCTGTTCTCCTGCTTGCTATGCCAGGCACACTTTCAGGGAGCCAGCAGACGATGAGGTTGTATCCCAACACTTTTATTTCCCTACAAAAAGCAGAAATGTTTCCATCTGTGCAAGTCAGTGGTGCGTTAAATATACAAGAATGATTTCAAGGTAACAACTTGCCCCAAGATTCTTCCAGCACTTAGCACAGTGCCTAGCACATAGTAGGTCATTCATAGATGTTGATTGACTGTTTTGAGAGAAACATTGAAAAAAGATGAGAAGATAATAGTAAAGCAATAATAATACATTTATATAGTGCTTTGTAAAGATACAAACTATAATTTAATTCTGTATAGGACTAATTATATGCATGATAGAGTTTATTACTGTAACTGAGTTCAATAAGCACTTATGCATCACCTGCTGTGTACCAGGAACCGTGCTGGGATCTGAGAATAGAAAGAAGAAAATAAACTAGACTTTGCCCTCAAGGGGATTATATTCTACTTTTTTGGGGGGGAAGTGTAGAGATACAAGACATACAACAAGGACATCAATAAATAAACATAAAATAATACCGAGTGAGAGAACACTTACACAAAAGACCTCCTGTAGGAGGGGGTGCTTGAGCTGAGCCTTGGAGGCAGCTGGAGATTCTACTTCAAGGCTGAGGGTGCTAAAAAAATAATAGTCTGGGCTCAGTAGACTTCCAAGCTAGTGTCTCATCTGTTACATGTTTTACATTCTGAGTGTTTTCCCCCAGTCTTCATGTTTCCTCCATGTATTTGCCCTTTTATTTCCATTGTCTAGTAATTTGGATATTTTTATTTTAGATTATTTTGCGTGTGTTGGATATTCTTCTCTAGAGTCCCCAGGGTCTTGTATCTGGTTTTACGCTTCTTCTTATTCTTCTCTCTTTCTCCGTATTTCTCTTTCTTGTTCGTGGGGTTTTTTTTCTCCCCTTTATCAGAAGTCGTCTATTGTGCCTGTGTATTTTACCCATGGGTGCTTCAATTATGTATGAATGTGATCTGCTTCGCAGTTGTTGGTTTCAATTTTCAGTCTAAATAACTCTGTACAAGAATGAAAGTAACCTACATTTGACTTCAGAAGCACTCGCCGTTATCGGGTGTTTAACTGTCTTGCTTTTGATTGATAACCGATTTGGGGTGGAATTGTTATTTGTTTTCCATGAGACCAACAAGGTTAAAGCTAGTTTCAATTGTCTTTTTCTCCAAATTATAGTGGATGCTCAATAGCTCTTTAAGATATATTTCATTTCTCATAATCTTTCTACCAGGTGGCTCTCTTCATCCTGCAAAATGTCCTCAGTAGAGGCATTAGAATAGCTATCTATCTATCTATCTATCTGTCTGTCTGTGTATCCATCTATCTACCTATTTCTTTCTATATATATACAGATACATATCTACATATATACCTATATATGTATATATTCACAGACATATCTATTTATGTGTGTATATATACCTATATATGTATATATGTATGTGTATATATACTTATATATATACACACATATAGGTACACACACATGTTTCAAGGGGAGACATTTATCTTCCACTAAGTTCCCTTTGGATTTCCTCATGCATCAACTGACATGCAGTACCTGAGTTTCATTGCCTATAACCTATAGAATAAAACACAAATTTGCCACCTAGCATTTAAGGCTTTCCATAATCTGTCTTCCATCTACTTTTCCAATATTATTTTGCATGTCTCCTTTATATATTCAGTATTCCACCCAGAATGGAATACTAGCTAGTCCCTAATCTCAACATTCTCTTTCCTACCTTCATGCATTCCCTCAAACAGTTCCTTTGTCCAGAGGGCACTCCCTCCTCAACTCTTTGGCATATAAAGTCCTTTACAATTTGACCTTAACAATGTTTCTTTCCAGGTTGCTTATACAGTTCAGTACTCTACATTCCCGACTAACTGGCTACCTTCTATTCACAATATGTGACATTCCTTCTCTTATCTCCATGACTTTATACAGGCTGTATCTTAATAACTGGAATGAAATCCCTCCCCTCTCACCTCTACTTTTTTAAACTCTCAGTTTCCTTTAAATATTAGTTCAATTACCATTTTCTACAAGATGCCTTTCCCAATCCACCCTGCCCCAGTCATTAGAACTTCTTCTCCCAACCCAGATCACTTTTAATATTGCAAATTTTGTGTAATTATTTGGGCATGTGTTATTTCTTTTAGGAGAATATAAACCTCTTGAAGGGAAGGACTATTTTTTATACCTTTGTATCTCCAGTATCTAACACAATGCCTTGTACACAGAAGGTACTTAACAATTTTTTTTGCAATGAATTGATTTTTTTCTTCTCTGCTTTTTTATTTTATCTCTGGTGCCACCTCCTGGGTGAACTCTTCACTTAATCCTTGAGTTATTCTTTTCTTTCTTCAATGATCTTATTTACTAGTATGATGATTATATCTCCTTCCTCCTCTCTACAACTTCTTTACTCCAACATCCATTAAAATCAAAGACTAGGGGACTATTTCACTTTTGCCTTTTCGTTGGTAAAACGTAGGATCATACTTGCACACAGTAAGTGCTGAATAAATGCTTAGTGAATTGAATTTCATAGGATTGCAGAATTTTTAGCTGGAAAGAATCTTAGAGGTCATCTAACCCAAAGAAGAAACTGAAGAAGTTGTACCTTGTGAAAAGTCATACAAATAGTAAATAATCAAGTGGAGGATTTGAATCCAGGTTCTTTGATGATAAATGAGAGGATAGAGATCAAGGCAAGGATGCAACATCACACTGATGAAAGTAGAGTGGAAATAGTGAAAAGTATGTGACATAAAGTAGAATCTAAAGTAGCATTGGAGGGAGGTGAGGTCTGTGTGAGGGGGCAAAAGTGAAAGAAAAGTGAAAAGAAAAAAAGTCAAGCCCACATCACTGAAACTATAGTATCTAGTACACGACACTTAGAACATTTATTCAAAACCTCTGCATTAGCAGAGAAATTTCTTATTTAATGTCATGGATGACAATGATTACAAATATATAAGAATGTGACAGCTACATATGCACACACACACATCTTCTTCTGCAACCTGAGTTCATCACCTGTGTGTCACGAAGTGGACAACCTGCTACATCACTCGTCTTCTGGAATAATTTTTGCACATTTTATTGATAAGAATTCTAAGGTCTTTTCATATCAGAATTAAACCCCCCCAAAAATGAAAAAAGAATCTAAATTGAATTTTAGAAAAGTTAAATACGAAATACCTTAGGAACATGCATTCTAATAGAGGAAAACATAAATGGAAGTGATCACCAAGGAGGGATATTTGATCCTGGAATTTACATGGATGGTGGTGAGTAACCACTCCAGGAATTGATTTGATCATAGTAACAGAACTTGGGGTATTGGGCAAGCAGGAAGGACAGATACAAAAGGGGGGACAAGGTGGTTGTCAGGGTTACGGAAATGATCAGAAAGTAAGGAGTTACATCTTATAGTCTTATAGGAGCATCTGTGAACTAGGGGATTAGCCTATATGACTACCTTTCACTTCTGAATTTATGATACTATAAGTAGCTCCCCTAAAGAAGACCAATTAGATTAGGTTCCTTTTCTCAAAGAGAAATGAAAAATATACAGATGGAGTTAGCTTGAGTATCTAATAAATTTCTATGAGTAAAGGTCTTACTCCAGAACAATTCTACCAATCCAAAAGCTTAACCTCATGTAATTTACTGAGGAATAGATTATCAAGGTGGCTGTGGGTTTGGTTCCCTTAGATGATAATATCTAGCCACCTTTGTCTACCTCATTGTTAAAGCCCATAGAATGTTAATATTGACTGACAATCCAGAACTTATCATTGATTTGAACCAAGAGGACTTCTTCTCTGAACCAAGGTGACAGAGAGAACACACATATTCTATTCTCTTTATTTGAATAATCTTTATTCAATCAATTCTTTTCCATTTGTCTCTGACTCTTCATGACTCTATTTGGGATTTTTTGGCAGAAATGCTGGAGTGTTTTGTCATTTCTTTTTCTAGCTCATTTTATAGATGAGAAAACTGAGGCAAATAGGGTTAAATGACTTGACCAGGGTCACATAGCTAGCAAGTGTCTGAAGCTGAATTTGAACTCACAAGGATGAGTCTCCTTATTCCAGGTCCAGCAATCTATTCATTGTATCACCTAGTTGCCCATAAATATTTATGTATTACTCAATAAATGGTAAGTTCATTCATTAATTCCAGAAAACCTATGTGTGTAGGTTTCCTCCACTAGAATTCAAGTTCCTTTAGGGTAGTGACTGTCTTGCTTATTTTATTTGTATCCTGTGTGCTTAGCACATAGTAAATGATTAATAAATTATCTATATTTATCTGTTCTTGAGGAGCTTGTATCCAAGTGAAGAGAATGACAGTAACATAATTAGATAAATACAAAAATCATACAAAATATATACAAAATAATTTCAGAGGGCTAGACAAAACACTAACAACTAGACATATCAGTTGAATCTTGAAGAGAGCTAGGAATTCTAAGAGACAAGGATAAAGAGGGAGAACATCTCAGGCAATGCAAAGTCATGAAAAATGAGCTATGGACTATCACCTAAAGCAAGTAAGGAGAAGTTTAGGGAGAAGGCAGAGTATGTGATGGGGAGTAATGTGACATAGACATGGATAGGCAGGCTGGACTCAAGTTGTGATGGGTTTTTCATGCCAACAAGAGGGATTCATATTTAATCTTGGAAGCTTCTTGAGCAGGGACATGATACTTTAACTTTAGGAGCATCAATTGGACAGCTGTGTAGATTTTAGGAGGAAGAGACTGAAAAAAGTCTCCCAATGAGGATACTACTACAATAGTCAGGGCAAGAGATGATGAAGGCCTGAATCAAGATGGTGGCAGTAAGAGTGGAGAGAATGGGATGAATATGAGAGATACGATGGTCTAGGAGGTTTTTGTCTCTGTTCTCTGAAATCTCCAGCTTTACTCACTCATGCCCTGTTACATTTGTACTTCCTGAAGTGACTTGAACGTGCCAAGCATATTTCTCATGCATGAGCTATTAGCTTGTTGAAGGCCTCATTTGACTCTCTTCACGTCCTTCCTTCTCATGGTTTAGTTCTCCTCTGCTGGTCTCTATGCTATACAAACCTATTTCTCTTGACTGGAATCTGCCCAGTAGATTGAAAAACTGGGGCTGAGAAAAGCATAAAGGCTAGGCTAACCCAATTTCATTCAATGCAAACATTTTTTTAAAATTTATTTATTTTTAGTTTTCAACATTCACTTTCATAAGATTGTGAGTTCTAAATTTCTCCCTCCCTCTCCCCAAGATGGCATGCACTCCTATACAGGCTATACATATGCAATAATATCAAACATTTCCATATTAGTCATGTTGTAAAAGAAAAATCAGAGTAAAAGGGAAAAACCATGAGAAATTTTAAAAAAGGGAAAATAGTGTGCTTCAATCTGCATTCAGACTTCATGGTTCTTTCTCTTGGATGAGGACTGCATTTTTCATCATGAGTCTTTTGGAATTGTCTTGGATCATTGTATTGCTGAGAAGAGCTAAGTCTATCAGAGTTGGTGATTGCACAGTATTACTGTTGCTATGTGCAATATTCTCCTGGTTCTCCCCATTTCACTCAGAATAAGTTTATGTCAGTTTTTCAAGGTTTTTCTGAAATCTTCTTACTCATCATTGCTCATGGAGCAATAGTATTCTGTTAAATTCATATACCACAATTTGTTCAGCTATTCCCCAATTGATGAGTATACCCTCAATTTCCAATTCTTTGCCACCACAAGAAGAACAGTTATAAATATTTTTGTACATGTAGGTCCTTTCCCCTTTTCATGCTCTCTTTATGATACAGATCTAGTAGTGATATTGCTGGATCAAAAGGTAAGTACAGCTTCATAGTCCTTTGGATATATTTCCAAATTGCTCTCCAGAATGATTGGATCAGTTCACAACTCCACCAATAATGCATTTGTGTTCCAATTTTCCCACATCTCCAGGATTTTCTCAGGAAAGCTTCATCATGTTAGTCAATCTGATAGGTGTGGTATAGTACTTCAGAGTTGTTTTAATTTGCATTTCTCTCATATATAGTGATTTAGAGCATGTTGTCAGATGACTATGGATAGTTTTAATGTCTTCATCAGAAAACTGCCTGTTCATATCCTTTGGCCATTTATCAGTTGGGGAATGACTCATATTCTTACAAATTTGACTCCATTCTCTATATTTTTTAGAAATGAGATCTTTATCAGAAACACTGGCTGTAAAATTTTTTCCCAACTTTCTTTTTTTTAAAAAAAATTATTTATTTTCAGTTTTCTCACTTCCACAAAATTTTGAATTTCACATTTTATCCCCATCTCCCCCCTCCCCCCACCCCAGGACAGCATATATTCTGATTACCCTTTCCTCCAATCTGTCTTCCCTTCCATCAACCCTGCCCTCTTCTTATTCCTTTCCCTTCTGTTTTCCCATAAGGGAAGATAGATTTCTATACCCTATTGCCTATATATCTTATTTACTAGTTTCATGTAAAAACAATTTTTAGCATTAATTTTTAAAGCTTTGAGTTTCATGTTCTCTCCCTTCTCCCCCTTCTCATCCACCCTCACTGAGAAGGTAAGCAGTTTGGTATAGGTTATATATGTGTAGTCATGCAAAATACTTCCATAACAGTCATGTTGTGAAAGACTAACTGTATTTTCATCCTGTCCTACCCTCTGTT
Source organism: Potorous gilbertii (assembly GCA_028658325.1). Taxonomy (NCBI): domain Eukaryota; kingdom Metazoa; phylum Chordata; class Mammalia; order Diprotodontia; family Potoroidae; genus Potorous; species Potorous gilbertii. Next base: position 161,287,692 of record CM053772.1, read on the forward strand.
AATTCTATTCTCTTCTTTGACCTCTCCCTCTACCAAAGTATGTGCTTCTTATTACCCTTTCCCTGACCTGCTGTCCCTTCTCTTATCCCCCCTCTCTTATCCCCTTCCCCCCTGCTTTCCTGTAGGGCAAGAAAAATTCCATACTCAATTGAGTATATATATTATTCCCTCCTGAAGCCAAATCTGATGAAAGGAAGAGTCATTTACTCCTTCTCATCTTCCTCTTCTTCCCCTCCATTGTAAAAGCTCCTTCTTGCCTCTTTTAAATGAGATGATTTACTACATTCTACCTCTCCTTTTCTCTTTCTTCTAGTACATACCTCTCAACACTTAATTTTCTTTTTTAGATATCATCCTTTCATAAGGGAAGAGTGGGGCATGATAGAAGGGAGTTCTCATTGAGGGAAGGTGTGATCAGAACGCAAGGTATTAGGGGGTGGGGAGAGGGGAGAGATGGGGAGAAAAAATGGACATGTTACAAAGTGATATAAAAGCAATTAGTATTAAAACAACTGATTGAATTAATTACTGAGACTAAATCAGAGACATCTTTAGTTTGGGGAAAAGAATTTTAGTCTAAGTTTCCTAGAGTCAGGTAACCAAGTAAAACTTGGCACTGATGGAAAAGTTAAGGTTTTAACAGTAAATTTTATGTTATGATTGTTATTTAGTCAGGAACTAGAGCATGTATAGAAAGGCATGTAAGTCACTTAAAACTTGCCTCAAAAGATGTTCTTTAGCCAATGTGAAATTATAGTCATATCTGAAACCTGGTTATTGGAACTTGACATTTTAAGATGCTATGGGAGTATTAACTGATGATTCTTCTGAGTCTAACTCCAGGTATGGATAGCAAAAAAGGCAGTCTGAGTCTCCAGTCTATGATGCCAGTAAACCTGTGAGATGCTGGTATGAATTGTAAAAGGTGATCTCATGGGAAGGGTGGAAGAGCAGCTGTTCAGCCTGGGCTGAGGTAGGATTCTCCTGACTCAATTTCCCCTCTGACACTTGGCAGACTTTTTTTTTTCTTTCTGTTTTTCTTTTATTATTTTCTTTGGAAATAGAATCTTTTCTAATTACATGTAAAGACAGTTCTCAACACTGACTTTTTTTATATGCAATTTTGAGTTCCAGATTTTTTTCTTTCCTCTCTGTAGATATCCTTGATATCCCTTGACCAAATATCAAGCAACCTGATATATGTTATACATATGCAATCATGTAAACATTAGTTTAAACAATATTAGTCATGGTATGAAAGAAGAAACAGATAAAAAGAGAAAAGACTCAAAAAAGTGAAAATAATATGCTTTGATCTGCATTCAGACTCCATAGTTCTTTCTTAGGATGTGGATAGCATTTTCATTCATAAGTCTTTTGGAACTGTCTTGCATCATTGTTTTGCTGAGAAGACCTAAGTCAATGACAGTTAATCATTACACAACGTGGGTGTTACTATGTACAATGTTTTCCTGGTTCTGCTCACTTTACTCAGAATCATCTATTGAGATAATCAGATGATTTCTATTGGTTTTGTTATTGATATGGTTAATCATGTTAATACTTTTCCTAAGATAGAAAGAGCCCAGCATTCCTGATATAGATCCCACCTGGTCATAGTTTATTATCCTGGAGATTCATTGCGGAGGGAGGGGGGGAAGGGGGGAAGGTGTGGGGGTATAAAATCTTAATTTTAAGGAAGTGATTGTAGAACATTTATAAATAAATAAAATAAAAATTTAAAAAAAAGAAAGAAAATATATCACAGCAATGAATCTCCAGGATAATAAACACTTGGCAGACTTTAAGTCTGACTGAATGCAAGTTGACAATCTACTCCTGCCTGGAACTGACATGAAGTTGAGGAGATATTGTTTCCCTGCAATGTCCCTACTCTTAATGTCAATTTCCTATAATCAAAAGGTTTGGAAACTTAATGCCAGATCTATTAAATTAGAGATTATTGGTAGAGGAACATCTGAGGTTAAGTCTAAAATTAAGCTATTAGGCTTATGACTTTAGACCAACAACAATAAGTTAGTCAATTCGTAGTAATAGTGTGGAGACAATTAGGTCAAGGGCTTATGAAGTTAGCATTTATAGTTATTATTTATGTCTCAGTTGGTTAATGTTAAAAAAAATTTGTTTGTGGTCTATACTGTAAATACTTTAGAAGAAGTATCACCTGACCAAAAGTTGGAATTGTTTTATGTGATATGAACTGTGTTAAAAATGAAAAATTTAAAAATTTAAAAAAATTTTATAAAAGGATATCATCCCTTCATATTCGGCTGACCCTGTGCCCTCTGTACCTCTCTCTCTGTCTATCTATCTATATACATATATGTATATAGTGTATATACACACATATACATACACATACACAGTCACTCACACATGTACACACACACACACACACACTCACATGTCCTCCAACTATCCTAATACTGAGAAAATTTTCATGAGTTACAAATATCATATTTCCATGTAGGAATTTACACATTTCAAATTTACTAAGTCCCTTATGGTTTCTCTTTCCTGTTTGCCTTTTTATGACTCTTGATTCTTATATTTGACAGTCAAATTTTCTATTCAGCTCCTGTCTTTTCAACAAGAATGCTTGGAAATCCTCTATTTCATAGAAGTTCCATTTTTTTCCCTTGAAGTATTGTACTCAGTTTTGCTGCATAGGTGATTCTTGGTTTTAATCCTATCTCCTTTGACTTCTGGAATATCATAACCCAAGCCCTTCAGTCCCTTAGTGTAGAAGCTGCTAAATCTTATGTTATTCTGCTTGCATTTCCAAGTTTCTGTCTGGATGCTTGTAATAGTTTCTCATTGACTTGGAACTCTGGATTTGGGTTTCAATATTCTTAGGAGTTTTCCTTTGGGGATCTCTTTCAGGAGACGATCAGTTGATTCTTTCCATTTTTATTTTACCCTCTGGTTCTAGAATATCAGGGCAATTATCCTTGATAATTACTTGAAAGATGATGGCTAGACTCTATTTTAGATAATGCCTTTCAGGTAGTCCAATAATTTCTAAATTATCTCTCCTTGATGTATTTTCTAGGTCAGTAGTTTTTCTAATAAGATACTTCGCATTGTGTTCTATTTTTTCACTCTTTTGGTTTTGTTTTAGAATTTCTTGATTTCTCATAAAGTCATTAACTTCCATTTGCTCCATTCTAATTTTTAAAGAATCATTTTCTTCAGTGACCTTTTGGACCTCTTTTTCCATTTGGTCCATTGCACTTTCTAATGCACTTTCTAAGGTATTCTTTCTCATTGGCTTTTTTGGACCTCTTCTGCCATTTGAGTTAGTCTAATTTTTTTCTTTTTTAAAAATTTATTTTATTTGTTTTCAGTTTTCTATAATCACTTCCATACAGCTTAGATTCCCCCCTCCCCCTTCTTACCCCCTTCCTCCCTTCCTCCCTGAGACAGTATGTAATCTTAAAGAAGTTTTAAATATACATTCTTATTAAATATAAATACATTTTCATCTTAGTCATATTGCATAGAAGAATTAAAATGAACTGGAGAAACAATAAAACAAAACAAAACATAACACAAGAGAAAATGGTCTACTTCATTCTGCAATCCAGTCCCATAATTCTTTCTCTGGATGCAAAAGGCATTTTGCCTCAAGAGTCCATTTGGAAATTTTTAGGTCCTTGCACTGCTGTGAAGGATTAAGCCTACCAGAAAAATTCCTCACACACTGCAGTTTTTGCTGTGTCTTGATTCTGCTCTTTTCACTCAGCATCAGTTCAGCAGATCAATCCTTCCAGACCTCTCTGAATTCTTCTTGTTCATTATTTCTTAGAGTACAATAGTATTCCATTACATTCATATACCACAACTTGTTCAGCCATTCCCCAATTGATGGGCATCCCCTTGCTTTCCCGTTTTTGACCACTACAAAGAAAGCTGATATAAATACTTTTGTACATGTGGGACCCTTTCCCATTTTTATGATCTCTTGGGGATATAGTCCTAGAAGCAGTATTGCTGGGTCAAAGAGTATGCACATTTATGTGGTCCTTTTGGCATAGTTCCAAATTGCTCTCCAGAAGTGTTGGATCAGTTCACAGCTCCACCAGCAATGACTTAGTGATCCAACTCTCTCACATCTTCTCCAACATTTATCATCTTCCTGTTTTGTCATGTTAGCCAATCTGAGAGGCATGATGTGGTACCTCAGAGTTGTTTTGATTTGCATCTCTCTAATCAATAGTGATTTAGAGCATGTTTTCATATGACTATAGATATCTTTAATTTCTTCCTCTGAAAACTGCCTATTCTTATCGTTTCAACATTTATCAATTGGGGAATGACTTGTACTCCTGTAAGCTTGAGTTAGTTCTCTATATATTTTAGAAATGAGGCCTTTATCACAGACACTAGTTCCAAAAATTCTTTCCTGGTTTCTGTTTCCCTCCTAATCTTGGTTGCATTGGGTTTGTATGTCCAAAATCTTTTCAATTTAATGTAATCAAAATTATCCATTTTGCTCTATCTCTTGTTTGGTCAAAAATTTCTCCATTTTCCATAAATCTGAGAAATACACTATTCCTTGCTCCCCTAACTTGTTTATAGTATCCCACTCCTTATACTATATCATGTATCCATTTGGAGTTTATTCTTGTGTATGGTGTCAGGCATTGGTCTGTGCCAGTTTCCACCACACTGTTATCCAGTTTTCTTAGCAACTTTTGTCAAACAGTGAGTTCTTATCCCTGAAGCTGGGGTCCTCGGGTTTATCAAACAGTAGATTGCTATATTCATTGACTACTGTGTCTTGAGTCCCTAACCTATTCCACTGGTCTTCCCTTCTAGTTCTTAGCCAGTACTAAGTGGTTTTGATGATTGCTACTTTATAATATAATTTGAGATCTGGTAGGGCTAGGTCACTTTCCCTAGCATTTCTTTTCATTAGTTCCCTTGATATTCTGGGCCTTTTGTTCTTCCAAGTGAATTTTAATAACATTTTTTTCTAGCTCTAGAAAAGTTTGTCCAATTTTCAAAGTATTATTTTCTTGAGCATTTGGGAGTGAATTTCCTTTAAGAAGCTGTTGACTCATTGATCATGATTTTCTTGAATCATTCTCATTTCTTTGCCCAATTTTTCCTCTACTCCTCTTACTTGATTTTCAAAATTCTTTTTGAGCTCTTCAGTGGCCTGAGATCAATTCATATTTTTCTTAGAGGCTTTGGATGCAGGAGCTTTGGCTTTGTTGTGTTCTTCTGGCTATGTTTGATCTTCCTCATCATCAGCGACATAAGAAAATACCTCTTCACTGAGAAAGTAAGAATCTATAGCCTGTTTCTTTTTCCCAGTCTGCTCATTTTACCAGCCAATTACTTGACTTTTGAGCTTTTTGTTAAGTATAGGACTCCAGAAGCAGCTGTGGCTTCAGCAGTGACTGCCACTACCCTAAGGCTTGGGTCAGGGCTGGGGCCAGGCCTGGGGCTGGAGATGGACCATGCTTCCCTCTCAGACAGATGGAAAACCCTTCCCACTGACCTTTGAAGCTGTCTTTGGCATTTGTGAGTTGAGAAGTCTAGAAACCATAGCAGCTGCCAGTGATTCAATCCCTTAAGGCCTGCTCTAGTTCTGTCCATGCTAGAGCACCAAATTGTGCTCCACTCCCAATGCAGTGCAATATACTCTTCCTATAGACCTTCCATATTGTCTTGGGATGAAAATTTGCTCAGTGGGTCATTTTGTGACTTCTTCTGCTCTAGAAGGTGTTTAGAGTCATTTTTACAGATTTTTTGAGGTGTTTAGAGGCAGAGCACTAGCAGGTCTCTGCTTCTTCTCTACCATCTTGGCACTACCTCCTTTCCTAGCTTTCTGGTCCCCTTCTAATCTGGGTTGCATTGACTTTGTGCAAAAACTTTTTAATTTAATGTAATCAAAATTATCCACTTTGAATTTCAGAATGTTATCTATCTCTTATTTGATCATAAATTCTTCCTTTCTCCATAGATCTGACAGGCAAACTATGTTTTGCTGTCTTAATTTGCTTTCATTATCACCTTTTATATCTAAATCATGTACCCATTTTGACTGAACATTTTTTTTAATACCTGTCTACAGAGTACCACTTAGGGAGATGAATGCTTTCCCCATTAATAGAGAATGATAAGCACAGGCACCTTATTGTTTGCATAGAGATAATTTGGTCTGAGCCAGTGTTGGGTGAGTAGAATTCTGAAGCAATGGCACCCTAAACATATCAGTTATGCTAGCATTATAGCCCTTTCTCAGTGAGAGCCCTGAAGTATTAATATGCCTTTTTTTGTTCAATATGGCAAAAAGATCCATAATAGATGTGAAGATTTGTGCTGCTCCTGTAAACAATCAGAAATATATGTGTATGTGTATGTATATATGTACTTTCCATTTGAAGTCCACATTTGAAAACCCTTTCTGTTGTTCCAGGTGACCCACTGCAACTGCAAGCTTAACTCCAGCAAACCTGTCGTTAGAATAACAAGACCACTCCTCCAAATTCCTTCTTTTCCCCTGTAAATGTGTAGGTGTGTGTAGGTGTGTGTTAACACACACATATATATCATCCTAAAAGATAAGGAGTGGAACAAAAAGAAATTTAACTTATACTCAGATAATTTTTTTTTTTTACTTTAAGTGTCACGGAGATCATTTTGACCTGGTCAACAGTTTCTTTTTAACACAAATTTCTCAAAGACATGAGATCAAAAGTTAACATGTGGTGTGTTTGGCAGTCTCTCTAATGGGGAAAGCAGTATAAATGAGCAACTTAGAAAACCCTTATCAAAAGTCAAAAAGAAATAAATGACTTTGGGAAGTAAAACAAAAACTACCATTCCTTCTAGGGAGTTATTTTTCTTCTTCTCCCTCCTCTTCTCCCCCATTCCCCCACCAACCTGCTCAAACACACAGCTTGGATTTAAGATATATGATAACTGGTTAAACAAAGCTTAATGAAATATACAGACCTATGTGCTCTTAAATGGATAATTCATGTGCATTTTATTATCTCTCCAGGTTTAATTAAATATTTGTCTTTTGGCTAATCAGTAACAATTAATAAAAGTAGTATCTGTCCTGGCCATTTCTCAGGAATGTTGAAATGACCTTCATTTGCAACTTTGCATCTTCTCTATCAATGACAAAGAATGGAACACAATGTTATGTGACAATAGACATGAGTATAATAAGTCAAAATGAGCTTTGACAAGAACAATAGGGCAAAATATTTACTAAAAAAGTATATGATTTGAAATGATGGGAACTTTAAGAAGGTAGCTATTATCAACATTCTTTGTTTAAGTTCTTTATAATATTCCATTCTTATATTGAACATCAACTCTGTCCTAGAGCTGAGCTGTAACTAGGTTAGTGCAATCAAGGTTTTATCCTAGGGCATTGAAATTTAAAGACTGCTAATGACACAATCCTCTGTAAAATAGGGACACCTGAATTTAATGCCTAGTTATTAAGAATAATCAATTTATCTTTGCAGCGGTAGGGGAACTAAAGGGGTGGAAAATCACTTATATTGTCAGAATCAGCTGATGTGTTACTTCTGCTGAAGTACTCTCTCCTCTTTTCTTCTTTCTTTTTTAATAACCCTTTTATATCAGGGAAAGGAAAAAGAATATATTTGGAAATTAAGGTGATATAAAATTAAGATATCAATAAGAATTACAATAAATAAATGTGTAATTTTCTGGAATTCTTTCCTAAAATAAAGCCTCACTGGCTAACATAGAAAGCTACCAGAAGACAGAATTCTTTCCCCAGGGACTTTACCCAAGGTGAACTCCCTGGACTAGTGCTTCTTTGATCCTCCCTCAGGCACCATGGCAATCTCTCCCTCAATAAAAGTCTAGGTGTCTTGATCTTCCTTCCATATGGTACCATCCTGGTTTCTTTCCTACTACAAATGAATTTGTCTTAAAATTTTGATTTGAAGGTATATTTTGCGGGGCTTACCTAGGCATGTTTTTACGACATATTTTCCAGGTATCAAAGTAGCTACTAAGGCTCTGACCTACCTAATTATAAAATGGAATAAACATACTTTACTGGTTTTATAGGAAAAGAGACGTTGAACAAGTTATTCTCTTTCTCTGAATTTCATTTTTCCTTCTTGTAAAATGAAGGCAGTTAGGTGACTCAGTGGATAGACTGCCAGTACTAGAATTGGGAACACTCATCTTTGTGTTGTGAGGATCAACTCAGGTAATTGGAGAGGTGTTAGAGGGTGGATTTTGAACGCAGGTCTTCCTGACTCCACTTTGATACTCCATCCACCTTAGCACCTAGCCACCTCTAATAAAGAGTAGAACAAAAATTGAAACACAGCTGCTTTCAGCCCAAATCCAGAGATTTTGCTTCTACAAAAGCTTTGGTCAGTCTCTCTGAAAATAGCTAGCCAAGGAAAGAAGGAATTGTAAGTAACAGTGGACATTTCATACCTTTTATTGAAGGAATTAGGTGAATGCTTTAGGGATGGGATACAAGAAGGAATTCGAGGTAACTACTGCATGGGAAACTTCAATTTGGCAATTATTTAAACTGTTGTATGCCTTCTTAAAAACATCTTAGGAAACGATTTCCTGCCATTATAATATAAGCTCTGTTAGAGAAGTTGGTTTGTTTTTTCTTTTCAGTTTTGCCTTTGTATTCTTAGCACCTAGTACAGTATGTGGCTCATGATAATTACTTTATAAATGCATGTTTAATTGAATTGAATTGAATGGGCACTGTCTTCTTTATTCATAGGGTTTAAATTAATTTGAGCTTCACCTAACAGTCAGAGAAGTGATGTGGAGTTAAGGTCCTCAGGGAGCCAAGTGAAGCCCTCAATTCTACTTCTGCTGCTTCCATGTGTGAACAAGCAGCACTTTATCCTTGTGTTTCAAGGGATAATATATCCCTTGATATATACTTGGTGGTATGACTTTGTCACCAAAAATCAAGTTAAGCAGCAAAACAGGCCTGCACTAGATTAGCTATGGAAGAAATTCCTCAAATTTTCTTTGTCAGGTTCGGTTTCACTGAAACTCTTTGAGTCTTCATTAATGATAAAAGGTTTTGATCCTTTAGTCGATAAATGTGTTATAGGCAGCTCTCAATTATGCAGGGCCTGATCATTCACTTTGCAGGTGACCTAGACCTTTGGTTTGCCTCTGCTCTCCCATCAGCTTATTATCTGTTGACTATTTGACTGTTCATTGACTATTCACTCAGGCTTGGGAAAAAAAGAGATAAAACTCAAATTCATCAATGACATTTTTATCTCCCTGGTTTGGTGAAAAAACTGGAAACATCCAACATAACAAAGGCTTTGGAATAATAGAATATGGAGCTTGGAGTCAAGAAAAATTGATTTAACCATATCCTATATGAGAACATGTCTCTTTTGGAAGCCTCCTTCCACCATCCCTATCCTAAGGGATGAGTACCCAAAGTGACTCATTACATCTAGGCAGAATAGAGCAATGCTTCACCTTGCCCCTGGTTACCTACCAGCCTTATCTAAGTACCACCCCCTTCTAGTACCAGAACCATAATCAAATCACTTCTGCCATGGTTACTGTGTTAGCCTGCTCCCAATTGCCCCCATTTAGCAGTCTTGCAACTTTCTAAAGCAAAATAGCTCTCCTGGGTCCCCACTGCCTGATAGGTGTTATCTCCCTCACTTTTAATTGAAGTTCCTTGAAGGAACAAACTGGCTTCACTCTTGTGTTTGTGTCCCAGAACTTAGCAGAGTGCTTATCACACAGATAATGTGACAAAACACTTAATAAATGGTTTGTTTCATTCATTAATTCATTTATGTAAAGACAAAAACAACAACAAAGAACAACTCTGCCCTCAAAGAGCTTACATGTTCACTGTCTCAGAGCAAAGTTGGGTGCATGTTCTCACTTTTCTCCACTTCAGGCTAAACCTCCAACTAATAATCCAAGGAGAGAGGCAAGGGCAGAGAACCAGAAAAAGGAATTGATGAACAACAGTAACAAAGAGCTGCTTTGTTGTAAAGGAACATGACACAATTCAAAAGATGAAAATAGCTCAAAAACACCTAAAAGCAAGACCTGAAAGAAAGGACCTTTTAGATCTTTAAGAATTCCTAAAGGATGTATCCCAAGGAAATCATAAAAATGGAAAAGGACAAAAATATTTATAGGAGCTCTTTTTGTGGAGGCCAAGAATTGGAAATTGAGAGGATGCCCATCCATTAGGGGATGGCTGAACAAGCTGTGGTATATGAATGTGATAGGATATGACTGTGCTATAAGAAATGATAAAGACTTGAGTCCAACTATCAGGTTATTATAATAGTCTAGGAGTGAGGTAACAAGGACCTATACCAAGGTGACAATAGTGTCAAAAGGAGAAATGGAATATATGAGAGGTATTTCAAAGGCAAACTCCACAAGATTTGGCAGCAGATTAGATATGAGAGATAAGAGTGGTGAGAGAAAAGTCAAAGAGAACTCCTAGGTCCTGAACCTAAGTGACTGGAAGGATTGGGGTGCTCTGAACAGTAATAGAGAAGTTCAGAAAAGAAGGATGCATGTGTATTGCTGGGGGGATAATGAGTTCAGTTTTGACATATTGAATTTAAGATGTCAATGAGATGTTTACTTTGAGATATCCAATAGACCGTTGGACATGTGAGTCTTTTTCGTCAGGAGAGAGATTAGGGCTGAAAAAGTAGATTTGAGCATCAGTAGCAGGAGGATTTGAATAAAAGTAAGAAAAAACGCCAAATTCTCAGCATCAGAAATGAAAAAGGAAAATTTCACAACAAATGTAATAGTTGTTATCTTTGCTGTTTGTGTTTCATTATTTTTTTTTCTTTTTAATAAATTTATTTATTTAACTTTTGACATTCATTTTCACAAGATTTTGGGTTCCAAAATTTTCTCCCCATTTGTCCCTTCCCCCCTCCCCAGTACACTGAGCATTCTAATTACCCATATCACCAATCTGCCCTCTCTTCTTTCATCCCTCCCTTCTCTTGTCCCCATCTTCTCGTTTGTCCTGTAGGGCCAGATAAATTTCTATTCCCCATTACCTGTATTTCTTATTTCCTAGAAGCAAGAACAATACTCAACAGTTGTTCCTAAAACTTTGAGTTCCAACTTCTCCCCATCCCTCTCCACCCATTCTCTTTGGGAAGGGAGGCAATTCAATGTAGGCCATATCTGTGTAGTTTTGCAAGTGACTTACATAATAGTCATGTTGTGTAAGACTAACTATATTTCCCTCCATCCTATCCTGCCCCCCATT
>CM053772.1:161299493-161322920 GCA_028658325.1 Potorous gilbertii
CCTCCTTGTCTACATATCCTGTCATCACAGGACTAGGAAGCACTAATATTGACCCTGTATGTTCAATATAAAATGCATACTTGTTTTTTAAACATGGGACAGAAAAAAATCCACTCCAAAAGATAATTACCCAACAAAGTCAAGTTTGTCATTTCAAAGTACTGTACGTAGAGATGAACAAGACTTCTTTGTCATCCAGATCAACTGGAAAATTTTTTTCAAGGTCTCAGTCAACGTTTCATACCATTAAAGTTTCAGCTGCCAGTTCCTTCATTTTGCTTTCCTCTGATCTGAGAACATTAGCAGCGGGAGTACCTTTACTCTTAAATTTAGTTTAATGTAAGTATCGTAAGCCCTGCTGGCAAGCCTGAAGGCATAAACTTTGAATGGGGGGTGGTAAAAACTGAATTTTCAAGTGAAAAAAGTTGAGATATTTTAAGTGAGTGCAAAACAGGAAAAAGAAATCGAATCCAGAGCTAATCTATGTAGCAAAGATTCAAACCCAGAATTATAGCAGCCAAGGGCTACTCTCCCACCATGGGGACCTGCTCTCTACATGTCCTAAAATATAACACCTGCTTTTTCCATTGGGTAGGACCACTGTAGAGTATATTCATAAATAAGGACGGTTCATTTTAGACAAAATTTGTGCCAGCATAAAGGTGTCCAAGTTAATATTTGTAAATCAAATAAATAGAAATCCTGATATTAATTAGAATGACTTAAATAATCAATTTATATTTGATTACCTTTCTGGTTAAGTATCATACTTTCTCAAGTCTTCCAAAGATCTGTCATGGGATCACAGATAAAATCTTACAGATCATCTTGTCCCATCTTTTCAGTTTACAGATAACGAAAGGAAGTCCATTCACACAAATAAATGTAAGAGCTAAGATTTGAAAACCAAGTCTTGACTCCAGATTCAATGCTCTTTATACTGTATAATGCTGCATGTGATTTTGTTTTCCCCAGTGTGTTACTATCCTCTCTAGACTCAGATTTTGTAAGCCATCCATGCCTTAACTGGTAGTTCCATTGGTTGCTGTGGCCAAAACAAATCCTCATTCATGGTCAGCTTTCTGGTGATGAATCCCTATGCATTTGGATAAGATGGTCCTCAGTTGCATTGCAAGGATAATTAATTTTCAGGCCTTCATTTAATGCTATCCTATTTAGGTTAGTACATTCATCTCACATGGTAGTCAAGAAATGAGTCACCTCCATACCAAGATGAGGCAGCAGAAAAGATTTCAGTACATATAAATGTTGTTTGAGTTAGTAATTTGGGTATTCCATTTTAGAAAGGAAATTCATTAGCTGGAAAGCATCCTGAGGACAATTATATTGGTGAAAGACTGAGATTAGGACATAAAATGATCCCTCAAAGGATTGGTGATATTCTGTCTGGAGAAAAGGACTTAGGAGAGAGGGAGTGATAGTTATTTTTTAAGCATGTGAAAGACTGTCATATAGATGAGGGAATAGACTTGTTCTGTTTGGCAGGAGAGAGAAAAGAAGTTGAAAAGAGGTCAATTTTGGCTTGAGGTAAGGAGAAATCCTCTAACAATTGGAGCTATTCAGGGGTTGCTTGAACCACCCCAGGAGGTAGTGTTTAGTTAGTCAGCAAAGGCTGACTAACCACTTATCAGGCATGTGGGTAAATCATATAGTGTATCTGATTTACAGACATTCATGTCAGGGTTGTAGAAGGGATCCATCCTTGGGAATTGGTAGAACTGAGCTAGATGGCTTCCAAGAAACCTTGCAGCATTGTGATACTTCCATGCTTAATTAAAGTGATACATACTTGTATTGCAACTTAGGGGATGGGAATTGCGAGGAAGCTAATACCTATTCTGAGCATCAGTAATTGGAACAGTTGTTACTGTTCTCTATCTTGCCTAGAATGAGGTTTCACCACTGTAGGCTTGAATTTACATACCACATCCACAGAGTTGAGAAAGCCTCCTCCTTTGCCTCTGATCTGAGGTACTCTCCCCAAGCTTGACTTGGTCTGGCTGTGCTCCCAAACCCTCTAGATAACTCAGAGCTAAAGGCAACATCAAAGATTGAGTCCAGTGTGATCCTGTGATTATGACATAGGAGTCTGGTCATCAATACTGCAGTCATGGGTGTCCTGGTTACTAACACTACTCCTACAAGCTAGACATGGGCTGGGGCCGAAGAGAGGGAAAGTAAGAGAGGGAGGGGAATTAGTTGATAGTGATCTTCTCTAGCTGCCAGCTATAGAGGGCACTGAGAGAACCATCATCCCAGAAGTTTAGGCTTAGAGTCTTTGAGACGCACCAGGAACATTCTGAGCAGAAGGTGGAGAAGGGCATCGACCCCAGGGTGCTTACTCATGGGAGTTGCTACATATGGCACTAAGAGGGTGCTGAGTCAAAGATGAAAGAGTTGCCTAAAGCCTTTCTATTGCTGGGATTCAGAAGAAATTTGGTGGGGCCTTTGATCTCCTTGTTCACTGTGTATTACAGTTACTGTCTCTAGTAGTTGACCCCCACTAGCACAGACAAATGAGAATACAAAAGTACAGGATGAAAGGTCTGAGAGTGATGGGTAAGACTGAATGCTTCCTGGAGTGTAAGCTGAAATTTTAACCTCTTGGTAAAATTCTTCAAAGAGGATCCCCTCTGCCCACCCTCATCCTGAACCATGTGAAAGGGGTGTGGAGGGAGAGGGAATCTAGCACTTTAGGAAGGATGCTTGATTAGCTATGTCCAAATGAACACTATTGCCTAACACTAATTCTGTAAAAGTTTTAAGATTATTATGGTAAGATATTAAAATAGTGTGTAAATTTCTTGTACATCTTAGGTGCTCTATAAATGTTAGTTGAATGATGAATGAATTCTTCAGCTGCTAGTGGACTGGGCAGTTAGGTGGTGCAATGGATAGAGTGCCAGGCCTAGAATTAGAAAGATTTATCTTCCTAAGTTCAAATCTGGCCTCAGACACTAATGGTGTGATCCTGGGCAAGCCATTTAACCCTCTTTGCCTCAGTTTCTTCTTCTGGAAAATGAGCTGGAGAAGGAAATGGCAAACCATTTCATGATCTTTGCCAAGAAAACTCCAGATGGGGTCATAAAGGTCAGACATGACTGAAAAAATGACTGAACAGCGACAAGGTAGATCAAAGAGAAATCTAAGTGTGTGTCTGCAATGTGTAATACAACTTAATAATTCCATCAATACACATTCACTAAGGAAAGATGAAAATTTTCACACCAATCTCACAAATTACCATGAATCTATAAGGAAAGATGTAATTGCAATGTTACTTTAAGAGCAAATGAAGCATATTTAGATTTATTTTTAAAAAGTGAGAAAGTCCCATTTTACCAGCATTATGCAATATAATAACAGTGGCCACTGAAACGTTTATAGCCTTTTTATAATTTTTCATTATTTGTATACTTTCTGATGGATGTGCAATCCCACTAATGAACACTTATTGATTACATTAAACATATATTTTAAAATATGAGATGGTAAAGGCAGAAAGAACTTAGAAAACCCAACTTAACTTACATTTTGAGGTTAGGCCAGATGTATCTCAGTTCTTATGGACTTCTAACTGCAAAAATCAAGATAGCAAACAGTGATAAGAAAGAAAGAAGAGGATGGCTAAGGTCAACTTTTAGAACATGCATTTTTATATGTACAGTAAGACCTAGCATTTTTTGTGTATTTTTTAAAGAATGAAAACTCCAACAGGACCATATCCTTAATTCAGTGAATAACCTCTCTCTGACCAAAAAAAATGAAACAAAAGAAAACTTTTCCCACATTTTGCATTGTGGCTGTGTTTTGTTTTTTTGTTTTGTTTTGATTTGTTTTTAAGATCTACCTGAGCTTTGGAGCTTTTCATTCAGGACCCCTGATTCCTAAGGCTTTTCAGTTTTCTCCAAATTATGGGTATTTCACCAATAAGCGCAAGCTTGACCCAGCTAAGGTTTTCACACTAAGATTAAGATAGATAGCTGGTAGATAGATAGATAGATATAGATGATAGATTGATAGATGATAAATATCTACGTATCTATATGATGACAAATATATATGTATCTAGATATAGGTATCTATATCTAGATACATATGTATCAATAAATATATTATCTACCTATCTATCTATCTATCTATTTATCTATCCTGTTTGGCAGGAGAGAAAATGGAAGTAAGAATGAAAGAGGCATATATTTAGGCTTGAGTTAAGGAAAACCCCCCCTAATATTTTCAGGTATTAAAAAATGGAATGATCTATATCTATGTGTGAAACAGATATATAGGTGGAAATATGTATGATTTTTATATATACATACATACATATTTATATAAAATACACCTATACGTATATATGTCTATACATATCAATATCTATATCTGTGTGTAGAATATATAGAATATATATGTGGAATATATGAAATATATAAATATGTACATACATCTATATATCTATATGTGGATTATAAGTGGCGGGAGATATAACGCATATATACATATATGTCTCTATATCCATAGAGACAGATAGCCGGTAGATATGTGTGTGTACGTATGTACGTACACACACACCTAGGATTTTCAGTTCTCTTTTCTCCCTCTCCACTGACTTTCAAGGCTGGATTGATTGCATGTCATCATCATCACCGTCATCATTATTTATTACGGGCTGAGAGTGCTCACCGGGTCTGTGGCCTGGGGGTGGGGAGGGGGTCTGGTTTTGAGAATTTAGCCTCTGGAAGGCTCCGCTACTTGACTCATTTGGAGAGATTCTCAGAGTTGGACAGACTTGGGGGACTGGGCGGGGTGGGTGGGGGAGGGCAGGCTGAAGGGCTCCCAACCCCACCCAGCCAGCACCCTCAAAAAAGTGGGGAGAAGACCAAGTCCGGCTCTCGGCTCAGCCCAACTGCTTCTCTCCCCGCGGGGTCCTCCCTCCCTCCCGCCCGCGCCCCCTTCCCTGGGCCAAGCAGGGGTCCGAGGCTGGCGGAGACGCCGTGAACTGGGGGTTCGGGGGTTCCCGCCTCCACCCATGTACCCCACTCCGGGTCCACGCACCTCAGCCGGGCTATCTGGGGGGAGAGAAGCAGCCAATGTTTCCTTTCTTCCCTCCTCCTCCTCCTCCACCTTCTCCTTCTCCTGGGGCGGCGGCGACTGCCCCGGGACCCTGCTGCTGACCCCTCCTCCAGCTTCTTCCGCAGCCCCGGTTACCTAGACCCTCGCCTCTAGCCGGCCCCAGGCGCAGGGGTGAGCCGAGGATGACAGGGCTGCAGGAAGGGAGGGGGGACGCCGAGCGCGGTCACCAGGGAAACCGCAGAGGCGTGGGCGGGGCTCCCCGCCAGCTCCCTGCCCATCGGGGCGGGGCCGGAGAGAGGTGGGCTCTTAGGGCAAGGTGAATACCTCCTACCTGGGGGAGGGCAAGGTAAATACCTCCTACCTGCGGGAGCCTCGAATCTCAGGATCCCAGGTAGCAGGTGGAGGGGTCCATAAAGATCCACAAGCCTCCTTTTAGAGATGGGAAAACCGAGATCAGAAGAATTCCAGCCCAAGTCCCACAGAAATAGTCCGGAGGAGAACTGCGGAGAACCCTATTTCACCCACTCAGCAGGTGATCTCCTTCTAGATACGATGCCATGCTGATCACCGCCAGTGCTGCTTTCCCTCCTTCTCGCCAGCTTCCCAACATCAGCGCTTTTCACCTTCTCCATGAAAGTTCCTAGATCGGTGTAATCTTGGACTTTCCTGAAATTCAGTAGTGTTTATTTTCAGTATCACGCAAGCGGGGCCAGGTTTTTTCCTCCCATCTTGCACCGTTCTCCATCGTTTCAGCTATGCAAACTTGTCTTCCCCAAATAAATAGGAGACTCCTTAAGGGCAGGAAGGTGCCTTACTAACCTTTGTTGGCAGGTCCTATTGTCTCTACAATGATGAAGGGCACGTAAAACAGCAGCATAGTCAGAGGGAAGATACTGAATTTGAAGTTACGGGACCTGAGATAGAATCACACCTGTTTCCTGTGTCAATGTGGGCAAATCACTTGACCTGCCTGGGCCTCAGTTTCTTCTTCTGTAAAATGAGGAAACGATACTAGATCAGAAGTGTCATACGCACACCAACTGGGGCACAACACATTGGGAGTGCAACTAAACCAGATTAAAATATAAATGGGGAATATTTAACAAAATAGATAAAATGCAATAAAGCATAGAAAACACTTACATTTTAAAACCAAGTCAATATGAAGCCTGCAAGGATATGGTTGGGCTAATATCTTGTATTTCTATTTGAGTTTGACAACAATGGACTCGATGATCTTAAGAGTTTCTTCTAACTTTGATCTTTCACTTCCTATCTATTTCCTATGACACCAACTCTGAATTCCATGATGTTGAAAGCTCATTAAATCTTTTCTGAATTTGTCCTATCTACTTGGTACTACAGGGCACCTCAGTAATGGAAAAAGTGTCAGCCCTGAAGCAGACCTGAATGCAAATATGGCCTCGGACACTTACTTGACCCTGGTGAAGTCACTTAACCTTGTTCGTCTCAGCTTCTTCATCTGTAAAATGAGTTGGAAAAGGAAGCAGCAAACCACACAAGTATCTTTGCAAAGAAAACCCCAAATGGGAACACTCAGCAACAACAACAAAACTTTGTACTGAAAGATTAAAGTTTTCCTAATCAGGATTTTTTTTCTGAATTTTCATCAGTATAAATCTTCCTTACACCTGTACAGGTCTTTGTCTCCTCAGTGCCTTAATGAATATAGGTACTATCATTAGCCCCATTTTACAATTGAGGAAATTGAGAGAGACAGAGGTTAGATAGCTCACCTAGGGTCACATAGCTAGCTAGTCATTGTCTGAGACCTGATTTAAATTCCTAATTCTAGGTCCAGCACTCTATCCACTGCATCATCTACCTGTACAGAATCTGTTGCCAAACTTGTATTTTTTTTTATCTCCAACTTGATAATTGTAACTGACATTTATATAGTACTTTTAAAGTTCACAAAGTCGTTTATAGATATAATCTGTCTCACAACCACCTAAGAAGCAGATATCACTATCCCCATTTTATAGTGAGAAAACTGCTAGAAGTTGCCAGTAGTTTTTAGTCTTCAAGATCCCAGAATCACCTCTATGAGGACAATGAGTCAACAGAAGAGAACTTTATGAGAAAAATCACATAACACTTACTGAAGAAAGTTCCGGAGAAGATGTTGGATAGTTTATGGTAATGATGGTATACTGCTGTGTTGAAGACAAAATATAACTAAAATAGTGCCCTGTGGTTTAGACTTCTCTGTAGGAAATAATTTTATTTAATATAACATAATGTCCCCTATGATCTCTGATATGATCCTCTGTCCCAAGACAACTTGAAGTAATATTTATTGGCGTTTTGAACAATGAAAAGACCATAATATTTTAATACACAGTTTGGTGTTAATATTCCAGAAGAGTTACCTTATCACTTCACTTAAGGATGGAAGAGTTCCTTCCTCTGATTAATGTCTTAACCATCAGTGGAAAGGAGGACACTACTCTTTGGAAGATTAAAACCAAATCACTTCAGTTGGGTGGAGAGACAATATTATCTAGAAGAGTTAAAAATTTGGTTGTCACTTTTATTTCATTTCAAAAGAAAGCAATAAGTTTGTTCTTCTTATTTTCATCAATGGGAAGGTCTGGAAAGGATTTTAGGTTGGAGATAGAGTATTTCTTAATATTTCTAGAGAAGTTAAAAAGTTTTCTTAATCTGCTTCCATGGCGTCATGCTTTCAGAGAAAGGCAGTATAGTATAGACTAGGATTGAGGTCTATCATTCAGTCAAAGCATTTATTAAGCACACTATGTGCCAGGTACTGTGCTAAGTTCCAGGGATATAAAAATAGGTGAAAGACAGTCCCTGCTTCAAGGAGTTCACAATCTAATGGTGGAGACAACAAGCAAACAGATGTACAAACAAATGCATATACTATCTGTAGGAAAAATAGGAAATAATGAAAAGAGGGGAGACATTAGAATTGAGAAGAATTGGGAAAGGTTTCTCAAAGACATCGGGTTTTGGCTGGGATTTGAAGGATGTTGGGAGATGGAGAAGAGGGAAGAAGGAGAGCATTCTAGGTCTGGGAGACAGTCAGAGAATATGCCCTGAGCTGATTAATGGAGGACTGCATTCATGAGATGGCTAGGAGATCAATATGACTGGATTGAAGAACATATGTTTGGGAGTAAGGTATGGAGAACTGGAAAGGTGGAGGGAAGGGTGGGGTTGTGAAGGGCTTTGAATGTCAAGTAGAGGATTATGTACTTGATCCTGGAGGTAATAGGGAATCACTGGAGTTTATTAAGTAGATGGGGGTGACATGTTTGAGCCTATACTTTTTTTGGTTGAATGGATGATGGATTAAAATGGTGAGAGATTTGAGGCAGGCAGATTCAGCTGCAGGCTACTACAATAATCCAGGTATGTGGTGATGATGGCCTGAATCAAAGTGGTGACTATCATAGGAGAGAATTTGAGGTGTATTTGAGAGATGTTATAAAGATAAAATTAATAAACCTTGGCAATAGATTGGACAAGGAGAGGGGTGAGAGATAGTGACGAATCAAAGATGACACCTAGGTTGTAAGCCTATGAGACTGAGATTATGGTGCTGCCTTCTAAAATAATAGGGGTGGTAGGAGGCAAGGAGTGTTTAGGGGGAAAGATAATAAGTTTAGTTTTAGACATGTTGAGTTTGAGTGGTCTACTGTAGTTTCAGGTTAAGATATCTGAAAGGCAGTTAGAGATGACAGACTAGAAGTCAGTAGAGAGGACAGAGCAGGATAGATAGATTTGAGAATCAGCAACATAGAGATGATAATTAATTCCATGGAGCTAATGGGACCAATAAATGATATACTATAGAGGGAGAAGAGAACAGGGCTCAGGACAGAACCTCATGGGATACCTAGAGTTGGAGGACATGATCTGGATTAGGATCCAACAAGGAGACTGAGAAGGAGTCAAATAGGTAGGAAAAAAGCCAGGAGGGCATGGTGTCCCAAAAACCTAGAGAGAAGTGCACAAGGAGAACAGAGTGATTAACAGGGTCCAAGTCTACAGAGAGGTCAAGAAGAATGAGGACTGAGAAGAGGTCATTGGATTTGGCAATAAAGAGACCACTGATAATTTGGAGAGTAATAGCAATAGAACGATGAAGTCAGAAGTTAGATTTGTAAGGGTTTAAGAAGAGAGCAAGAGGAGAGGAAGTGGTGGCACCCACCATAAGTCATCTTTTCTAGGAGATTTGCTATGGAGAGCAGAAGAAATAGAGGATGTTAGTTAGCAAGGATGGAAAGATCAAGGGAGTGTGTTTTGAGGAAGAAGAAGGCATGGACATGTTTGTAGATGGTAAGGAAGGAGACAGTAGGCAGGGAGAAATTGAAGATAAGTGACAGAATGGGGATGACAGAAGGACTAATCTGTTGGAGGAGATAGAAACATATGGGAAGGTTTTGCAGGTAAAGGAATTCGCCTTGGTAAGGAGTAAGGCCACCTCTTCCGGTGAGATGGGTGAAGGAGGACATAGTGACTGACAGAAGGTATCTGAGTGGTACAAGTTGAGAAAGAAGGAGGAAGAGGGAGCTCATGGTGAATAATTCCATCTTTCCTATAAATTGAGTCAAGTTTATTTTCTGAAAGGTTGGAAGAGGGGGAATCATAGGACGTTTGAGAAGGGGTGAAAAGACTTGGGAGAACCACTGTAGAGAGTAGATTGGTAAGTTAGATATAGAAAACTTGTTTAGTAACAATGAGAGCTGAATTGAGGTTGTACAACATAAATTTCAACCCAGTCAGAATGGCCGTGTGATTTTCTCCACCTTCTTCAATAGCATGTTTGTAGGAGAGTCGAGAAGATGTTTAAAAAAATTCTGCATCAAACATTTAATAGCACGCCATATGTAAAATGGGGATGAAAATAATAGCACTAATCTCTCAGGGTAAATGTAAGGATAAAATGAGATAATGTCTTTAAGGTACCATATAAACCTTGTCTCCATAAATGTGAGCTATTATGATTGCTACAAATGATCCAAACTGATCCAAAATACTAAAAATCTTTCTTTAATGTCTTGTCACAGTCTGGAGAGATGCAGCAGGGTATTAGATGGAAAAC
Organism: Potorous gilbertii; assembly: GCA_028658325.1. Classification (NCBI taxonomy): domain Eukaryota; kingdom Metazoa; phylum Chordata; class Mammalia; order Diprotodontia; family Potoroidae; genus Potorous; species Potorous gilbertii. The sequence continues at coordinate 161,309,680 of CM053772.1, forward strand.
CAGCTCAGAGGCAATGACTCTCCCATCTCTGACACATCCTGGTTACATGATGCTTATTCCCATAGTGCCCTAGGGAATTTTCTAATATTATAAGCTCGAATTAAGTTGCCAACCTATACTGGTAATAGGGAGTTCATAATAAAATGTGAAATCACAGTGCTAGACCTACCCCTATCTGTATTCTACATTCTGGAAATTGTAGCCTTCCAGGGATCATGCCACCTTGCTAAAGTTGGTGACAACTTGATCATTTGGTGTCTTGTTGCCATGGTAGGATTTTCTTGGTAAAGATACTTCCTTCTTCAATTCATTTTATAGATGAGGAAACTGAGGCAGATAGGATAAGTGACTTGCTAAGGGACACACAATTAGTAAATGTCTGACTGCATGCCCTGTACTATATCCACTGTGCCACCTAACAGCCCATCTTGATCTTATTTCATTCATTAGTTCAGTTTCATCACTTTGGTATGAACTGACCTTTAAGATAAGCAATAAATTGCATACATAATGGATCATCCATACTATACTATACCATGCTACCCCATACGATACCATGCTGTGCCATGCCATGCTATACCACACAATACAATAAACATATAGTAAGCACATACCTACGTATCAGGTATTGTGTAACTGTTGAGGATACAAATAAGAAAGTCACTTTCTGCTCACAAGGAGCTTACATTTGAATGTTGAAAGACAGCACACAGAAGGGATAAGGAAGAGGGAGGGAGGAAAAAAGGTACCTACCCAAAGGGGCATAGTGATGGTGATATCTAGTTCAAAGAGTGAAGTTATTGGGAAATGTACTTCACCCTTCTCAGGAGTAAAGTATATTCTTAGTTTACACACATTACTAGAAAGAATCTCTGCCTTACAGCAGGTTACATAAAAGAATTTTGCACTGACAAATTCCAGAAATAGAGCACATATAAATATAATCTACTGGGCATCCCCAAATAGAGTAATACTACCAGATATTCCAGTGGGGTTATAGTTGTTTTACCCAAATTTAAGTCCATTCAATCAAATTAAATATTTCTTAAGCGCATTCAAAAATTGTGTTGGGTTCTGGATTTATGAAGGCAAAAGTCTGTACCTGACCTCAGAGGACTTACATTCTGGGGGCAGAAGAGAGACAGTGAATAAAATGTTTAACCAGATAAAAAATGTAATATAATTTGAAGAGGAAAGTATACTTATGATTAGAAAGAACAAAGAAAGAAGGTCTTCCTCCTTAGATGGCATAATTAATGTGATTATAGAAATTTTACTTTCTCTTTTTAATGAAAAAGGATACTTTTTAATATTATTTTTATTTCTAAGTATTTTAGTTCCCTCTTTCACACTAGTCACTTTGTGCAATACAGAAAGAAAGAAAAAAGCTGTTTAGCAAAACTAACATGTTAAACTGATGTAATCTGAATCCCAAAGTCCATTGGTAAAGGCTTTCTTTTTCCCACCTTATTAAGGGAGATCAGTATCCTGTGTCCACATTAGGGATAAGACAGGGTAGGGGAGAAGAGATGAGAGGAGAGCACTAGAATCCTTGAGTCTTTGGAATTTCTTCAGTTGTGTTAAGTCTCTTTGGGTTCTGCAGTCTTTTGGGAATATATCTGACTTCCAGATTTGAGAGAGAAGATGAGAGATACCAAAACCCATTTCAGGTTGCTAAATGGAGAATAAGATTCATTTGGAAAGAAAGCAACACGAGAAGCTTGCAATCTCTATCACATCTCTATTCCCAGTTTGCTACATGAGAGATTTTTGAGGAATTTCCTTTGGTAAGATCTGGGACTCTTTCCTGATTGGGCTGAATTATTTTGCTCGCAATAAAAGAGCTCCTTCACTCAGAATTGTCTTGCATATCGGATATGGATATGATGTTGAACTCAAAAGAAAAAAAATTGAAAGTTGAGAGAGGGGGAAAGGGGAAGGGAAGAGGAAGAATATGAAAAATTATCTCAAAGGAAGCAAACAAGGAAGAGTTTTTACAGTAGAGCGGAAAATGTGAGAGAGAGGAAGTGAGCAACATTAAAACTTCACTCTCATCTAAACCAGTTCAAAGAGGGAAAAGTGTGTGTGTGTGTGTGTGTGTGTGTGTGTGTGTGTGTGTGTGTGTGTGTGTTGTGTGTGTGTTGGCTTTTATCCCTTGTTTGATTTAGAACTCTCTCTCTAGCCACACGTAGGAAAAGTTCTTGGTTTATTTCTCTATTAAAAAAAATGTAATGACTTTTAATATTCATGTCATGTATCCATCTTGAGCTTATCCTGCTACATAGTGTAATATGTTAGTCTAAACCTAATTTCTGCCAAACTGCTGGAAATTATACTTTGAAACAAACTTTTTGAAGGGTTCAAAACAGCTCACAGTCAATAATAGAAGAGATGTTACAAATTGTGTAGGCGTGAGTTGTGTGGGTAACAAACCTGTCAAAGAGATAACTCTGGAGCCTGAAAGAGACACTTAGCACTTTTACTAAAATGAATACCAGATCAATATCCCAGGTCAACCAGCTGGCAGTAGAGAGTAGATCAATAACCATTTGACTTTGCTACATGTTTGAAGGTGGTCTTGCTTTGGCTGAACACTAAACATTTAACTCTACTCTAGTTCAACTTCCATTCACTTCCAGTGGCAGAAGGTCCCGAGGGTCTGACTTGATTTCTGCTTCAAAGCACCCCTGGAAGGTTAGATTCTTTCCTAGACCTCTCTGAGGGTTAAAATCACAAGAACTTAGAGATGAGAATATTCTCTTGCTCACCACCACCAAGGCAGCAATAAGATAATTGAGGTAGAATGGTTGGGGCCATAGTCCAAATGAGAGGACTGATGGGGGATCATTGATTCTGTTGGGTCCAAATGGAATTAAACTTGCCTTTGATATACTCATATATACGGGGTGGAATCAAAGGAGTCCTTGATCTGTCTTCTGTAGCTCCTCATTCAACTTGATGAGATTACAGGGTATGGGCCATTGTTTGTTAACAATGATAGGATGTGAGGATTAACTAATAATTAGCTATTTGACTACTCTTTCTCCTTATGGTTTCTCTCTCTTAGTCTCTCTCTGTCTCTCTCCTCTTTTTCTCTCTCTTTCTCTCTTACGCCTTCCCTCTCTCTTACTCCCTCTTTGTTTCTTTGTCTCTCTCCATATCTTTTCTTCCTCCATTCAACCTGCAAAACTGTCTTCTTTCCTTTTCTCTTTTAGCCTTTTTCCAGAATATAGTAAGGCTTGTGTTCAAATTTATTTCCACTTTCCCGTAGGGAGAATTAATGATGATTTATATCAGAAGCACATGGTCAAGATAGGCAGGTTTGTAGATTGGCTAAGAAACCTCAAAAATACTATTCCTGAACCCCAGCCTTCTGTATAAAGAAGGGAGAATTTTGTATTTCTTAGGCATCGTTAGCCTTAGCTAGGTAGTAGAGAAAGTAATTGTCCTGGGAAGTCCCAGAATGGAAATTACCTTTTGAGTAGTTTTAAGTTCTAGAGTACCAGAGATCAAACATTTGGATATTAACCTCCCAGATGGAGGTGAATTGATAGAGTACTGGGTCTGGAATCAGGAAGACTTGAATTCAAATCTGACCTCAGAAACTTACTAGCTATGTTATCATGGGCAAGTCATTTAATCCTGTTTGCAGTTTCCTCATCTGTAAAGTGAGCTGGAGAGGGAAAAGGTAAACCACGTTAGTATCTTTACCAAGAAAGTCCCATAGGTTTAACTAGTTATTCGTGCAGTGGATAGAGCGGTAACCCTGGAGTCAGAAGAACAATTCAAATTTATAGACACAATACCTAGGTCTAAGACACTGGGCAAGTCACTTGGACCCAATTGCCTAGCCAAACGAAAAAAAAGCCCCATGAATAGCATTGGCATACTAGGGTTCATGGAGTCACAAAAAGTCAGGCACAATAGAAAAACAATTCTGAAAATATAGTAAACAAGCATTAAAAACCAACATGTGACTCCCATTTTGATGCATTAGATATTTTTATGTCATTTGACTTGAACAGAGAGAAAATCCTATAATTTCTTTCAGCATTTAAAGAAATGATCCTCCCACCCCCAATTTCATTTTTTTAATGAACAAAAATCTATTTTCTCTCTTACTTCAGCCCAGTTGAAAAAAGAAAAGGAAAAATATGTATAGTCAAACAAAATAAATTTCCATGTTGGTCATGTCCAAAATAGATAATGTCTCATCCTGCACCATGAATCTATCACCTCTTTGTCAGGAGGTGGGTAGCATATTTTATCACAGAGCCTCTGAAATCAGTTGGTCATTTTGTCGATTAAAGTATTCTTTCAAAATGGTTTGCATGAAAGTTTGTAAGGTTCTTATAAAAATCCTTTTAGAATTAGGGCTTTTGGATATTTTTAAAGCACGCCAGAAAACATTCAAGTGTCTTTGAAATATTTCATTAAAAATAGTAGATCACACAAATTCCCCTTTCCTCCATCTTTTCCCCCTCGTGCTCCATACATTCCTACACATACACATACACACACAGATACTCACATATAAACACACACACACACACACACACATATTTATAAAGCAGTCACTCGAACAATTTTCAATCTGTACCTGTAAGACAAGAAAAAATTCAGTCAAGTAAGACAATTGTAATTGAGTAAACCGTCATTTAAGGAAAGAGTGAATGAAATGTAAACACAAAATGGATGGGAGAATAGTTATTGATGATTACTCATGCTCTGCTTTAATGACATTTCAACATACGACTTTCGTACCCTGCTTATCACCAGGAACAATGAATGGGGAGTAGAGGGTGGGAGGCTGTGGGAAAGAGCAACATTGATAACACTCATTGAATGAACTGAACTCTCAACTCTATCTGAATCTATCCTAGGATGTTTCTAGATTTCTCTGAGGTGTCAATACTCATTCTGTAGTTTAGGCAAATCTACATATGGTTTCTACTGCCTAGTATATAATATGTACTAGTAATGCTAGTTTAATATCTTGTAAGAGGTGTGTATCATACCCCTCCCTCAATAATTACAGAAGGCCTAGATTTCCCAATTGAATCAGAGATAGGAACAACATATGAATAATAAGTAGATATCTTTATTTAATCAATCAATTGATCAATAATGGATATTAGATTAGATATAGATGCCCTTGTGTAGCAGCAAGGACTCCAGCAAACAGAGGATGGCCTGCTGTTCAATTCTTAGACTGGCACTGCTAAAAGGAAAGCAACTTTTGAGGGGTCAACAATCAACTTTAATCAAGCACATATATCATTCACTTAGTTTATGGGGAATAGTCAGCACCCTGAACTTCAGAGAAAATACAAACAAATTACAAGGAGAAATTACAAACATAAAGACCAACAGATAGGGCTTCCAACTGTCTGACTGTAGACAATTCATACATCATTATCAGAGACAGGAGCACTGACATCTGGGTTTTCAAAACCAGAGGGCTTCTTAAAATGACTGACCAGAGTCTCATGTGGCACATGAAACTTCTTCCAAAAAGTAAGTCCTAAAGCAAAACCTCACCTCAGAGGACATATACTCTTTTCAGGGCTGGAAGGCATGACCCTCGTATCTCATTTAAAAATTAACAAAAGGTATCTGAAACCTATTAATGGGCAGGAAAGATCTTCAACTCTTCCCCCCACCCACCATTATTAACCTTACATTAACCTTACACCCGATCAATTTGGAAAGAGTGAAAGCCACTGGAAAGAATGGAATGCTGCTCTCTATAGGAGCTATAGAGGAATTCCTTGAGGAGACTCAATCCTGTCCTGTGGGTCTTGAATAAAATGGAAAGCTAGTTTGGAACCTAAGGGTGTATGTGCATGTGTGTGTGTATGTGTGTCTGTGTACATACATGCACATATGTATACGCATATATACATCCACACATATATTTCTATCAATTTTTTGTTCTTCATTCTCAGTGAGGCCTATGACATCAGGAAGGTGATACCATGACTTGCAGGTAAATTGGATTTAACCCTATGTAAGGTCACCAGCCTCACTTTCTTCATCAGAGCCAATTGGGTCCAGTGGCAATATCAGGATGACTGGAGATGGCCCTGGAAATGTATGTGTATATACATTTGTTATATATTTGTTATTTTTTGTCATTCATTTCAGTTGTGCCTGACTCTTTGTAACCCCATTTGGGATTTTCTTGGCATAGATAATCAAGTGGTTTGCCATCTCCTTCTCCAGTTCAGCAAACAGGGTTAAAAGTGGCTTGCCCAGGGTTATACAAGTTGCAAGTGTCTGAGGCCAGATTTGAACTCAGGTCTTCTCTGACTCCAAGCCAGGTGCTCTATCCACTGAACCACCTAGCTGTCATACATACATATACATACATACACACATATATAAACACACACACACGTGTGTGTGTGTGTGTGTGTGTGTGTGTGTGTGTGTGTGTGTGTATGCCCAGGTTCCAAACTAGCTTGCCATTTTTATCTACGTATCCATCCATCCATCCATTTATCCATCTATCTGACTATCTAGAAGAGAGTTTAGTTACATCCAAGCCCTATGCAGAAATAGCTTGGTAGGTAGAGAGAGGGGTAGTAGGGAGGGGAAGAGAAAAGTCTCTATATCCTCCCACACCTTCTACATTGGCCAGAGAAGGACCTTGTAAATTTCAGAAGTTCATATTATTTGGACTTCTCAGAGGTATCCCAGTATCTCTGGAATAGCTGAAGGCTGTGTTTGCATGGAATGTTGAGGACAAATCAGAAACTCTGACGAGAAACTTCTTGAGTACTCTACAAAGTACTTGACTAACAGCTGTACCATATCAAAGAGAAATTTCAGAGGGAGGTTAAACTAAAGGGGCAAAAGAGTTTCCAGAAACTATGAACTATTCCTTTCGCCCGCATTGTACACTCTCAGTTTGAGTCCATTTCCCCCAGTACAGACTCTGTATGTACTTGAGAGTTTGTCCCCATATTTTGGGGGAAGGGATTTTTTTTTTTTACCAATTCTGCTTTCCATAGAACTTTAGTAAATGCCTTTTCTATAAGCTAATTAAGTCTGGCTAATTGATATCAACTATAGAAAACTCATCATGAGTTCAAATCCAGACTCAGACTCAGACACTCACTCAGCTGTGTGACCCTGGGTAAGTCATTTCACCCTGTTTGCCTCAGTTTCCTCATCTGTAAAGAGATAGAAAAGGAATGGCAATACTCCAGTAGCTTTGCCAAAAACCTCAAATGGGGTCGAGGGAGTCAGACACATATGAAACAACTCAGCAACACAGTAATCAGAAGGAGAAGTACACTGGTGAGGGACCATGAGCTACATTACTATACGTACACCACCAGTCTTTCATGTCTCCCTTCAATTCCAAGGAAAAAATTAATAGCATCCTAATGAATATCCAACCTACCAGTGCAAGTAAGGTTGAGACAGTAGCTTCAGAGCTTTCAACACAATGTATTTGTTATACTATTGAATTTCTTTCCCAAAGCAGGAATCTCTGATAAGTTTTAGTTCATTCTTTCAACCTACAGGTCTTCTTTTCATGTTTGTGTTTGTGACTGTTAAAATGTTTAAATTTAGACATAACTTGCATCTTGTTGTAATCTAGGAACACTGAGTATCACAGGGATACTGTTATTATCTTAGCTGTTGAATTAAATACATGGCCATAGTATCCAAAGACCTATATGGTATTGGCAAAATGGTCCCTGAAGAAATATAAAGTAATGAGTTAATTTCCCCATTTAGAGTGAATGGGAGCAATGATCTCCATGGGTAAAATTCCAATGGCCTCATTCCCTACAGGTAATCATCACATGACACAGTGATACCATTAGCTAAATGTTCAAGCCTCCACTGCCCCATGTAGTCATGATGTGACTCAGAATACTACAGCATTTAAACATCTATTTACAGATGTTTTTAAGATATGACTCTAGCTATGTATATGCATGGAGAATTCAGAAATCAATAAATAGAAGTACAGTATATAAGAATATTTTCAAAGAATGTCATAAGTAAGATAAGAAACACCACATTTGGTAATACTCCACCATAACTACCAATAAAGTCTTCCAACTTATTTAATAAAAATTTAAACAAAAACTGAGTTAGTTTCAAGAAAATAGGGGGTGGTCACATTAAACAATAGTTTGAAAGACCACAATCTATCAAAATTAAAATCAACTTCACTCTTTAAAAGCTAAGAAAGGTAATAAAACAACAACAGAAAACAACGAAGTCAGAAGAATGAGAGCAGACTTTTAGTAATTTGGAATTAGAAGACAATTAGGAATGGATTTTATGATCTCAGTCAGACAATGTTATTTATTAGGTAGTCCTGGGTACAAAACACTTTTATATACTATGTAGAGACAAGAAGGAAAATTCAGGAGGAGATCATTGTACTTCTCCCTCCCCCCATCAAGTGACATTCTAATTGATAATATTTACATAATTCACTGTGATAAAGTACAGCAATTCAAAATTAAAAAGTCAAAATAAAAGAATTGAGGAAAATATGTAAATAATTCAGGCAGGAATGGAGGGTTTTGACTATTACTATATCTCAAACTATAATTAATCATTTCAAAAACCATTTGGTGGTAGATAGAAAATGGAAGAACTGATGAATGAAACAAACTCGACCAGTAAGACTCAGAATGTATTATAGCAATCTAACATTTTTATATATAAATGAGATCATACAGTATTAGGGGATGAACTCTTCATTCTATGAAAAGAAACAGGGAAATTAGATAAAAGTGCAGCAGAAAATAGGTTTAGACCATCTTCATACATTTTGTTATTGTTCTTGTGTATGTGGGGTCTTAATCTTTGTGTGGAAGTTTCCACAGAAGCAGGTAAGGAACGCAATCTACAAATTAAAGTTTTAATGAACTGCTTGGGGCACCAAGGTGTTAAGTAGCTTGTCTATGCTCACGCACACAGTAGGCTTCAGGGCAGTGCTTGAACCCAATGCCATGACGCCTCTCATAGTACACACCATAATAGTTCCAAAAGGATAAAGGAATTAAACAGAATAATCAATACTATACTCACCTTAGATCTGGAAGGGACCTGAAAGGTCATCAAATTCTACGTCTTCATTTTGCAAAGGAGGAACTGATACTTAGAGAGAGGAAGAGACATTGTTATAAAAGCCTGGAAACAGCAGAGCCAGAATCTTGACCAAGGCAACTCTGACTTCAAATCCAGCATTCTTTCTGCAGCATCATGCTTAAAAAAAGCAAAAACTAAAAGAAGAGTCAATGTTCTTTTCCCCCCTCACAACTGCGGAGATTAAGGATGAATTTGTTACCAGCAATGACAGAAAGGCACAAGAGATTAGTCAAGTTGAGGCAAATCAGCAATTATTAAGCACTTCATATAGACCAGGTGCTATCCAAAGACCAAGAATACAAATACAAGAAGAAAGAAAAATGGTCTCTGTTCTAAAGAAGTTTTCATTCTAATGGGGAAAGAAAATACATAAATCTGAAAAATTGAAAAGCAGGGAGAGAAGAGAGAGGAAGAAAGGAAGGTACCCAGACAAGGGTCATGGTAGAATAAGTGTGGAGTGTCAAGAGTACATCCCCAAGAGAAGGGGAAAAGTGGGGGAGTGGGGGAATGATAGAAGGGAGGGAAAATAGGAGGAGAAATTAATTAGAAGTAAATACTTTTGGGGAGGGACAAGGTCAAATGAGAGAATACAACAAATGGTGGGGCAGGATAGGATGGAGGGAAATATAGTTAGTCTTTCACAACATGACTTTTATGAAAGTCTTTTGCATAATTACACATGTATAACCTATATTGAATTGCTTGCCTTCTCAATGGGGATGAGTGGGAAGAGATGAAGGGAGAAAAGTAGAAACTCAAAGTTTTAAAAATGAATGTTAAAAATTGTTTTTACTTGCAACTGGGAAATAAGAAGTACAGGTAATGGGGATAAGGGAAGGGAGGGGTGTGATAGAAGGGAGGGCAGCTTGGGGAAGGAGTAATCAGAATGTATGGTGTCTTGGGGTAGGGGAAGGGAAGAGATGGGGAGAAAATTTGGAATTCAAAATCTTGTGGAAATGAATGTTGAAAAGTAAAAATAAATAAATATATTTTTAAAAAGAATACATCCCCAAGAGGAATAAAGACTGACCTGGGTTATCCTCTAAACTGCATCATGAGTTTCTCTGATCACTGAGAACCTGCTATCTATAGACCCATTCCTTGGACTGACATTTTGCCAGTTCCAACAACTGATGTGGTATATATTACCTTTCAACATTTAATAAGAAAATTAGTTACATTTACTTATGATTAGAGGATGACAATTTTCATTATAATGTACAGTGGCTCAAAATATCTTGGACATGGAATTCATATTTTTGGGAGCTACAATGGCAGAGTAAGCAGTAAATGTAATTCTTCTATACTCATCTCCAAAAAACCATAAAAGAGAGCCCCCAAACAAATCCCAGAACAGTAGAACTAGCAAAAAGATGGGGTGAAATAATCCTTTAGCCCAAGAAGTTTAGAGGATCTACACATCACTCTGGTGAAAGGAGAGAGAATTTGAAGACAGGAATCATTCCAGCAAGCCCCACCTCAGCAAACCAATGGGGGATCCTGAGACCCAATGTAGTGTAGTAGGCAAACACCAAACACTGGGGTCCACCAGGTGCCTAATCAAAGCTAAGGGAACCACAAATCCCTCTAAGAACCACTAGTTGCTTCAGTGTAGCCCTGGGTAAAGAGGCAATCTCCACTGGTCAGACCTCTATATTCTTTAGCACAGCCCAGGCCAAACAGGTAGACACTAACCAATAGGGGTGCCTAAGCAAACAGGTAGCCAACCAGTTAACATCTACCCAGCCACAGGTAGCCCCAGGCAAATAGGCAGCCTCCAGAGGCCTGACAAGTGCTTCAATCTAGCCACTAGGAAATGCAGAAATACCCCATGAGTCCTCAGCACACACTAGAGACTACCTCTAGGATCCCAGCTCAACACTAGGCAAGCTGTCAGACTCCTACAGCCTTCAGCAACCCCACTCTACCGTTCCAACACAGCAGCTGATACAAGAGGGCTCAAGGAAACATCAGAGTCACACCAGGTAAACAGGCAGGGTTTTGAAGCCACTAGCATGAGAAACCAGAGACAGTGCTTCCACCTTGGAGGTAGAGCTCAAATTTAAAAGAAAGAAAATCACTATTCCAGCAAAAAAAAAAAAAGATACACAGTAAAAAACAGAAAAAGAATCTGAGCACAGCAAGTTATTATGGTGACAGGGAAGACCAAGACACAAACTCAGAAGAGGACAACAATGTAGAAACACCTCTGGGCAAAACTGCAAAGAGAAATGTCTCAAGTCCAGAAAAAATCTCATTGAAGCACTTAAAAAGGAACTTTAAAATCACATATTAGAGATAGAAGAAAAATTGGGAAAGAAAAAAGTGATACAGGAGAATTATGAAGGAAGAGTCAACAGTTCGGAAAACTGATTAAAAAGTGGAATTGGACAACTTCGGCAAAGTTGCAGGTTACAAAATAAACCCCCACAAATCTTTTGCATTCCTATATGTTAGCAACAAAGTCCAACAGCAAGAGATAGAAAGAGAAATCCCATTTAAAGCTAGGGTAGACACTATAAAATACTTAGGAGTGTACCTGCCAAAACAAACCCAGGGATTATATGAATACAATTACAAGTCACTTTTTGCACAAATAAAGTCAGCTTTAAATAAGTGGAAAAGCATCAGTTGTTCATGGGTAGGCTGAGTTAATACAATAAAAATGACAATTCTACCTAAATTAATTTACTTATTTAGTGCCATACCAATTAAACTATCAGACAATTATTTTCTAGAGCTGGATAAAATAATATCAAAATTCATTTGGAAGAACAAAAGGTCCAGAATATCAAAGGAACTAATGAAAAGAAATGCTTGGGAAGGTGGGCTAGCACTAACAGACCTCAAATTGTATTATAAAGCAGCAATTATCAAAACCACTTGGTATTGGCTAAGAAACAGAGGGTAGGCAAATGGAATAGACTTGGCACTCAAGAAACAGTAGGCAAGGAATATAGCAACCTCCTGTTTGATAAACCCAAAGACTCCAGCTTCTGGGATAAGAACTCACTGTTTGACAAAAATTGCTGGGAAAACTGGTTAACAGTGTGGCGGAAATTAGGCATAGACCCATGCCTGACACCATACACAAGAATAAGTTCAAATGGGTACATGAGTTAGGTATAAAGATTGATACCATGAATAAACTGGAAGAGCAAGGAATAGTGTATTTATCAGATTTATGGAGAAGGGAAGAATTTTTTTCTAAAGAAATGATAGAAAGCATGAAATGCAAGATGAATAATTTTGATTACATTAAACTGAAAAGTTTTTGCACAACCAAACTCAATGCATCCAAAATTCAGAGAGATGTAGTAAATTGGGAAAAAAAGTTTACGACTAAGCTTGGGGATAAAGGCCTCTTTTCTAGAATATATAGAGAACTGACTCAAATGTGTAACCATACAAGTCATTCCGCAATTGATAAATGGTCAAAGGATATGAACAGGCAATTTTCAGGGGAAGAAATTAAAGATATCTATAATAATATGAAAAACTACTCTAAATCACTACTGATTAGAGAGATGCAAATCAAAACAACTCTGAGGTACCACATCACACCTATAAGATTGGCAAACATGACAGAACAAGAAAATGATAAATGCTGGAGAGGATGTGGGAGAGTTGGAACACTAATTCATTGTTGGTGGAGCTGTGAGATCATCCAACCATTCTGGAGAATGGTTTGGAACTATGCCCAAAGGGCTACAAAAATGTGCATACCCTTTGACCCAGCGATATCCCTACTAGGACTAAGAGATTATAAAAATGGGAAAGGGTCCCACATGTACAAAAATATTTATAGCAGCACTCTTTGTGGTAGCCAAGAACTGGAAATCAAGGAAATTCCCCATCAATTGGGGAATGGCTTAATAAATTATGATATATGAATGTAATGGAGTACTATTGCGCCATAAGAAATGATGAACAAGAAGACTTCAGGGAGGCCTGGAAGGACTTATATGATCTGATGCTGAGCGAAAGGAGCAGAACCAGGAAAACTTTGTGCACAGCAGCGACCACAGTGTGTGAGAGTTTTTTCTGGTAGACTTGGAACTTTGTAATAACACAAGAACTTACTGAAAAAAAAATCCCAATGACAATTTTCTAAG